>OY992876.1:125032724-125735947 GCA_963921405.1 Cepaea hortensis | reverse complement strand
AAAAAACTGTCATGTCGTATATTGCCTCCTCCCATAGAAGGTACCTTGCGGTGTAGGGCATCGGGGTCTTGAGCCTGAGGGATTAAGGCTGTAGTATACTTATAGCGTCCTTACAATCCCCTAAAAATACAATGCCCTAGTATTTAATTTTTAAGTACCATACGTTATGGGAGAAAACCGAGGCTAACTTGACCTGTGTAACGTCCTAATTTATGTGGCCCTAGTTTAAAATCCAAGCACCGAGATTGGTCAAGTACCTGGCCAAGACGGGCGCTAGATTGAACAAAGGGATTGGTAGCCATTCAATCAGAGAACCGCCCCTATACAGTATACGTACAAATGGAAGCTAAATTTAATAAACACATACTAGAACAAATCTAGACGTCTACATAAAACGTGATTTGCGGGTCTACTTACGTTATAAAATGAATTTCAGAAGGGCAAGAAGTACAGTACCATAAGTATGGAGGGACAAACAATATCAAGTAATCGGTTCTTGTATTAACGCGATCTTGAAGTAATCTTAATTCGTCCCCCCTCCCTTTGAAGCCTTAATTCTCCCCCACGGGTTTAGAACCACCGACCTAGAGGTTCAATATAACCACACCCAGACGTCGTTAACGGCATTCTAATGCGGCTTTACAATAAACTACAGAGGAAAGTGGTGGCAGTTTGAAAGCTAAAATGCCGGAATGCAACACCCTTATAAAGAATCCGCGGACAGAAAGACGTGTTAGAGATTACGACTGCATTCTAACATCAGCTCACATTAACCACACTTGGAAAAACACACGAAGAACGGAAAGAGATAAGGGTATATAGAAGAGAGAACGTAACCGTTACAGATGGAGAGATTGAATCAGTTCAATGCTTGCTCAAGTGGGGGTTTATCTGGCGTGAAATCTTTCTTGCAGCAAATTAACCTCAACTCTGCCCGTCCTTGACATATGGGCAGCAAGAAACTAGGTAATGTGATCAGTTCGGAGAGTTTTAACCCTCAGTGACACAAACTGGGTCTAAATTATAATCACTCCTATGCGGACATCGCTAGACTGGTCAATGCCCAGGCCTGCAGTGTTTACAGTCGTTCCATCTTCCTGTTGATACACTTAGAAAGCTCTTCCAAATTCCAATCTCACGTCAATGCCAGTCTTGAACAGCTCCGCCCTTCTCTTCAATTGCAACCCAATGTCGTTTCTCATTCGCTCGGGCGGTGCTGGAATTCAACACTAGAAGTTGCTTAATTCTATTGCGTATCCCCTCATGTTTTACAGCTAAAGAAATGGGACTTGAGAGAGAGAGAGAGAGAGAGAGAGAGAGAGAGAGAGAGAGAGAGAGAGAGAGAGAGAGAGAGAGAGAGAGAGAGGAGAGAGAGAGAGAGAGAGAGAGAGAGAGAGTTGACAATAATGTGACATGATTGAAATCATGAATACAGAACAGTTCTGCCGAAGAAATAAATTCAAAAGTTGACGCCATGGAATGGATACCAGACAACTGAGGCAATAATGGCGTTCCTGTATTTAAAAAAATATAGGGCTAACGCCACATTCCCAAACGTGTCATATTGGATGTGCCATCTCCGCACTGAAGGTTGGAAGAAATGAGCACCCAACACCAATGACCCTGTATCTTCTCAGTGTACACATGCAGACTTCCTCCAGTTGACCTCTTGATGTACCGCATGTGATATGTCCCTCCTGCACTGCATGCTCACCCACTCATAAAGACAAGACAGCCAGACAGAGAGGCAGGTAGGCAGACAAAGGAAGGAAGGAAGGCAGTCAGGCAGCAGACAAAGGAAGGCAGACAGGCAGACACATGACAGACGCTCTTCTCTTCCATACAGACAGGGAGGCAGACAAAGGAAGTGTCACAGCCCCATATTACACATTAAACTTGAATTTGTGTACACACAGCTCGGCGCATGCGCTGTGTAAAAGAGAAGACGGGAGAGGTGATGCTTGTTGTGACAGTTAGCGTTTAACATGGCATTAGGGACGGTCGGGGTTTAGAACCACTTAGTTACGGATTGTTTTAGATAGGCGTCAAATACTTAGATGGTTAGCCGGTAGTTAGTGATTGTGTGATTCTCTTGGAATAGGGATTGTAATTAATGGGTGGTGTAACAAACGCTCGTGACCAATAAACATTAGTTTAATGTTACCACAACGTTGTTTCTGTTGATTTTCGTTACAGCCAGTTTGGGCATCATTAATAAGATTACTTTCGATCACAAGCCATAGGTTTATGACAGGAAGGAAGGCAGACAGCAGATAAAGGAAGGCAGGCAGGCAGGCAGGCAGCAGACAAATGAAGGTAGGCATGCAGGCAGACACACGACAGGCGCTCTTCTTTTCCACACAGACAGAGAGGCAGACAAAGGTCGAAAGGCAGGCAGCAGACAAAGGAAGGCAGGCAGGCTGGCAGGCAGTAGACACAGGAAGACAGGCAGGCTGGAAGGCAGGCAGGCAGACGGACAAACGACAGACGCTCTTCTCTTCCACACAGACAAGCAGGCAGACAAAGGAAGGAAGGCAGGCAGCAGAAAAGGAAGAAAGGCAGGCAGTAGACAAAGGAAGGCAGGCAAGCAGGCAGACACACGACAGACGCTCTTCTCTTCCACACAGACAGGGAGGCAGACAAAGGAAGGGAGGCAGGCAGCAGACAAAGGAAGGCAGGCATGCAGGCAGACACAAGACATATGTTCTTCTCTTCCACACAGTCTGGGAGGCAGACAAAGGAAGGAAGGCAGGTAGCAGACAAAGGAAGGCAACAGGATGGCAGGCAACAGACAAAGGAAGGCAACAGGATGGCAGGCAACAGACAAAGGAAGGCAGGCAGGCTGGCAGGCAGGCAGCAGACAAAGGAAGGCAGGAAGACACGACAGACGCTCTTCTCTTCCACACAGTCAGACCGGCGGACAAATGGGGGCAGACAAAGACAGTCCTCGCGTTTTTTTCTACAAAGACAGATAAATAGGCAGGCCAGCAGAGCTGGACACACACATTCACAAACACACACATTTCAAATAAGAACTAACTCAGAAGTAAAGCGGAAAATTGCCTTCCCTTGGCAATCCGACTTCATACATTAGCATACACGTAGCGAACACATGTCACCTGAAATTTAACCAAGAACCATGTTTTAAGAAGGTTATCGAATCCTCTACTCTCGATATGTCCTGTGTTACAAAGAAACTGAACGAGTACAGGAGTTTGGGAAAATCTAAAGTCTGATTATCCTATTGACAGCAAGGACATCACCATTCCTTATACATATAATTGCAAACTATTCGAACATTATCTCAGTACAGAATACCTTCCCCCTTAATAATAATAATAATAATAATAATAATAATAATAATAATAATAATAATATTAATATGCATAAACCTCAGTATAACAGTCAGTCCCCTATTGGTAGTACAGTATGACCCCCATAGCTAATAACATTTGTCACATTAATAATTAATATTAGTGAGTCATGTAGTAGTGATTTTTGCACTTTTCTCATGCCTGTATAATGCATATATTGATAATGCTGTTTTTGTTCTCGGTTAGCCTCAAGTGGTGTATGGATGAAATAATGTATTAAAGAAATTGATAGGAGGGCAGAAGTTAGACGGGGCTGCGTGCCCAATTCTCAACCCATTAAAAAGAAAGTTCTTTCGTTCGCTATCCTCTGCCTTCACCGCTACAAACGTGCCAGGCTAACCAGGCACCGCACGCCGACTGCACTTTACAATAGCTAAGATGTCAATAAGGTTCAGTCAACATCGTTGAACAAACAAACAAACAACAACACATGTTTGTACAATGTGTGGAAGCATTTCGTAACAACATACGGAAACAACAAACAAACCTTCTCTACAAATCCAGGAAAACGCTGCCGCACAAACAGAGCTAAATTTAACCAAAAGATTAAGCTGCCAGAGGCTTATGTTATCTCCTTCATCACTGATTACACCATTGATTATCTATCAGCTTGTTTGTGTGTGGGTCAGTGTGTACTTGTATTGCTCTTTGTCTCTAGGTCAATCTATACACATGAATTCCTGCTGTGGCTCAATCTATGTACTAGGACCCTGTTTGTAATTCTCTATATATCTAAGTTCATGTCTGTCTGTGGCTCAATTTATTCACTAGTGCACATGTTTGTCTGTTGCTCAATCTATATAATGTACCTGTAATCCTGTTTGTCTCTGGGCTGTCTATATACTTGTAATCCTGTTTGTCTTTGAGTCACTCAATATACTTGTATTCCTGTTTATCTGTGGGTATGTCTATATACTAGTATTCCTGTTTGTCTGTGGGCCACTCTATATTCTTGTATTCCTGCTTGCCTGTGGGCCACTGCCATGCTGTTACTGGGGTTGTAGACGATGATTATTTTTGATGATATCTAGGGTGTCTTGGATAGCAGGTACAATCAGTGTGACTATTCTGATCACATGGCTCGTTCGCCAACTTCTTCTCGAGACGCGTTCAATGGAGTAGACAAAACACACAGCGCCAGCTCTACGTACATATTATTTCATAATTTACACAATACCGGCCGTCTGCAGCCAGCTACCTGTTCCCACATCTTAAGCGCTGACGTTCATACACTGTCCACTACAGACCGTCCGTCCAGTGGCCATCTTTCTTCTGTATTTATACTTTCACGCGTGTGCTATTGTCAAGTAACCCAATTGCACTAACTGCCTGTCCCAAATCTGTGCGATGCTACTTGTGAATCAGGATTGTCTTTAAACAGTCTAAGAGAAGACTTACTGTACTATGCTGAATTTCGACCTGGTTTCCAAAGTTATCCACACCACAAAGCAACAAAACAACCTCTCCCCTACATACTGTACAGCTCAGCTTGAGCGTTATCAATGCATATCAGAAAAGGTCATGTATGCTTGATTCCTTCATAATATCACAACTTTTTAAGGCCGCTGATTTCTGGTCCTGTCGTAACTTGAAGTCAGCTGATTTGTCCAACGTACACAACACTGTAATGACACGGTCAAGAAACTGATGGAAATGGAGATGTGGTTTTTGAGAATCTTCTTGAGAAGACAGAGGAGAAAACAAACGCCGGCGTATTGAGAACTGCTAGTGTTACAATATCACTCACAAACAATAACAGAAAGACAAGTCTATAGGCCACATTGACAGAAGAAGCGGGACAGAGACATTAGCCTTGTGTGGAAACATATTCAGCGGCAGAAGCGGGGAACGACGGAGAAGGGTATACGCGGATAGATTAAACTAGGCAACAAATGACAAGACAAGCGATAACAACTTCACCAAATAAATTACATGTCAGAGGATTGGGCAGTCATGCTCGTTGTAATGTGCGTGTTGAACGCCAAGGTAGGGCGGATGTACGAGTTAAGAATCTGAATAGAACAATGGAAGGTTAACAGATGTGAGATGAGAGTAGGGCGGAGGTGAGGCCAGAGAGGGTAATTAGAAATCCCAAGACAATGGTTGAACCCAACACAGGGGATTGTTAGAGCACATAGATGTCAGTCTGAGTCACCAGGGGACAGAGAGGAACGTTCTGAGAAAACTCAGAATGGTGTTTTCATGTGAACTGATAATCGGGTTCAATAGATTGTCATGGTGATCCGGAGGAGGCTGAATAGCGAGAGAAGTTTGGGCAAACTGGGGGAAGTTGATTTCTGGGGCTAAGTTAGGGAAACTTAGCCAGAGGAGTCAAGTTTGGGCTAAGTTAGGGAAACTAGCCAGATACTCGGTTTTGGGGGAAAGTAGGGAAACTTCAGCCCGGGAGTGAGAAGCATTGAGTATCAGGCCAATGAGGGACACTGGGCACAGAGAGAAAATACTCAGAGGAGTTGGTTACATTCAGGGATGGATAAGAGCCCTGCGTAACAAGTGAATTTTCGAAGGCCTGCAGAAAGCAATACTGTATTCGCATGAACCTAATGTATCGAACAATACTCTGATTGTTTCTGGAAATGTGCATGTGCAGCATATATATTCATCCGTAATAAATATTTGTGTGGGCGCAGAACGGTGTTCTATATTGACTCAGCGTTGTTGATCAGTCGTCCAGCACAACATTCACATTGACATACACTAGACACAACAGCCAATTTTCTCTGTCACCAGCATTGTGACAATCGTCGATGTCAGATCCAGACCAGGCACCTGCAGAAGAAAGCGAATGCTCCAGACCATATCACTTGACCGACTTGCAGCCTGGAAATGTCTTTTCCTCTACAGGGGATCGCACTGTTGTCATAACGACCAGTTCTGGAGCCGGTTGATGGACATTTCAGCGTTATCGTGCCAGTGAAATGGAGAAGCCCAGTAAGGCGTGGTTGTCTTCTTTACATGTACAGAATGTACACGAAGGGAGTGGTTTCGGTGTTTGCTTAATCGCAGAAGACATCATCATCAAGTGCAGTGCGGTCAAGTGCCATCTCGATCTTTAGTTTTCTGGATCAACTCTGCTGACGATATTCCTCCATGCCACCGTCTCAATCCATCAAGCCTAATTTCTCTTGGTCTGCCTCTCCCTCTCGATCTTTCCAGTTGTCACGATATTCTCCAATGCCTCTCTTCTCATAACATGACAAAAGAAAGCTGTTTGTCTCTTTCTTATTGTTGTATATAATTTTCTGTGTCATTAGCCTCTTTTAGGCAGTCGTTAGTGACTTTGGCAGTCCAAGGAATTCGCAACATTCGTCTCAGGAACCACATCTCTGTTGCTTCCAATCTCTTCCTAATATTTTTTCATTTACATTCTAAGATTCACTGCCATACAGCAATACATGTTCTATATAGCACTTTAGCACTCTCTTTCTTACATTCAATGATAGTGACTTATTGCATAGGATACTCTCCATTTTCTGAATTGCAACCTTTGCTTGCCATATTCTGCTCTTAATCTCTGTTGTGCATCTTCCATCTGATGTTATACTTATATGTAAAATACAAGGTGGTTAATTAATAAATGAAATGTGTGAAAATTTTAAAAGTGAAAGATTGCATTCTGGACAGAGAATGACATCAGGCAGGCAGTCACAGAAAACTGACAGAACATGTTACGTCAATCTAGCAGTCCTGTCTGTCTCTGTTTGTCTGTCTGCCTCCATATAATCGGTTAATCAATTTGATAAACATTTACATATCAAGGCGTGGAAACGGGTGTTCTGTTAGTTTCCTATAATATGCACCATAAGATGGATGGGTGGATGTACACAAGTACACACGGATGAAGCTGTGTGTGATATTTAGATATGCATGAGAAGGCCCTCTGGGAGAATGTGATTAATGCAGAAGAACAGATAGACTGTCATGGTCTAGACCAGTGTTTCCCAACGCGGGGACGCCCCACAGTGGGGCAATTTGATTGTTAAGGGGGGCAATTCGAAAATGGAAGAAATCGGCTGGATATAACAAAATGGGGAAACTTGAGACTGAAGTTAACTAAATTGGAACCTGACATAAAATCTCTTTGCAGCAAGCATCAATCACAAGGATCTCACCAAATTTAAATAATTACTAATTATTAAAATAATATAGAAAAATCTTTCATTAAAATTATTTTATACTTGAATTTCAGTTCTCCATTATATGTTTTGAAAATGTACTTACTGTGTTTGCTCAATAATTTCCCCTTTGGCTAGGATCGGGTGCATTTGCTGCTCTCCCATTTGCTGCTCTCCCCTCAGTAGTGCGCCTTGTCAGGTCGGGGGCCCGGATGATCAAAATAAAAACCCATGACATGTGGGCCTGAGCTCACAGTGAGATTAAGGGTCCACACACAAAAAAAGGGGGAGGCGGGGGAACCAGCTTGTCTGGGGTAACCGCCAAACCAAAAAAAAAAAAAAAAAAATTCGTCCAACACAACCGACACACATGGGGGAGGGGGGGGGGGGGGTTGTGTGTGTGTGTGTGTGTGTTGACCCCTCTTGGAACCGTGAGCCTTTTTTTTTTTTTTAATGCAAGTTTCTTTAGTGAACATTTCAATTTTTGAATATTAAAAATGATGCATATGTTGGGGGGGGGGGGGGGGGGGGGGAGCATAACATTTTTAGAAAGGCTTAGGTGGGGCATAGCACAAAAAAGGTTGGGAAACACTGATCTAGACAGAATGCAACAACAAGGTGTGGGCAGAGAATCTGGTCGCCAGTCGTCACTCAGAGGTAAAGCAAGATGGACATATAATCAGACAGCAACGGGCACCACTAGTACTGAGACTCACGCTTGCTGCTGAAAATGAGGATTGACCACTTATGGGAATGCCCCGAGTACAGTGATGTTGATTCTTGACTCAACTCAATCAGCAGAGAAATCCCGCAAAACACTTGTGGAATTTCCGTGTCAGTTAAAGCTAATTGGACAGAGGTCCAATGATGAAGTAACAGTGTAACTATTTCTGTGGCTACGCATTTGTTGATGCAACTGAACAAGTGACATCTATCAGTGAGTTGCTGTAGTAAATGTAGAGAGAGAGAGAGAGAGAGAGAGAGAGAGAGAGAGAGAGAGAGAGAGAGAGAGAGAGAGAGAGAGAGAGAGAGACAGACAGACAGACAGACAGACAGACAGACAGAGACAGAGAGAGTGAGTACTTCGGTGTTTTAACTGCTGTCAATGTGTCTGTTGTCGAATGTGTTCTCTTAGTGGCAACGGGTGAAAATGACGGAAAAGATGAACGGAAGGCTGGAGAGACGAATACCTGGATGGCCTGGCTATATGGCACCATCGGGACAAGAACACAGACCTGGTCCAGGACTGTGTTGATCGTGTGAGACGGCGAGCTATGACCGCCCACGCTTATCGACATGGTACATAACAACGATGAATGCGTGCTCTGATATCAACTTCAGTCCTGTACTCTGTGAGTTCTTTACCTCCCTACTGAGCTCTATCCCTCTTATGCATCCATCCGTCCATCTATCGCAAGCGCGTGCTTTTTGCTTTGCGTGTCGCATATAGAAATGCGAAACGTTGTTGCTACAAAATTACTTGCATGTGGAATGACATCTATGTCTTTCATTCAGTTAAATCATAGACATGCCTGGTAATGAAATCTTTACAGTGGCGGGCATATGGCTTTTACTATTCTTAATGTCCAGTGGGTCTCGGCATATCTCATTCTCTACCCACGTCATGTTATGAGAAAGCGGCATTGTGTCCCTGAATACTATGTTTGTGTGGACGGCTGCCGAGACTGTCTCTGCTTTCTGTGGCAGGCCAGGTCAGACATGCCATTAGATATGTAATTAGATGGTTAGACAGACAGACAAACAGATATGCATACATTCAGATAGACAAGATAGACAGACAGTCCGATGAACAGGCAGGCAGATGGACGGACAGACAGTTGGGTGGGTGGGTATGTAGGTGGGTAAGTGTTAATGGACGGACAGACAGTTGGGTGGGTGGGTGAGAATGGATGGATAAATGGATGGATGGGTGGACTGATAGACGACAGATCCACATATCGATAGATCGTTCTGTAGGTAGGAAGATACATAGATAGCCGACTCTGAGGCGAAGGGGTTATGAATGCAATTCGTAATTCCGCATACCGCGTTCGAAACACAGCTGCGGGCGATTTGGAAGCAGGCCACCTTGTGTTGGTTTTCCATACACAGGTATGAGTAACGGCCGTTTAGAAATCAATGGCAATCTACTGAACGTAAACTTGCCAAAATATCACGTACTGCCCAAAAAAATGCTGGGGTTGACTGCTTCGCACTGTAAAGGATATGCAACTAACTTTAAGATAACCGCAGTGGTTAGCACGGCTTGCCCGCCGGCCCGAGTAGTCAGGTGTTCGAATCCACATTAAAAAAAAAAAAAACGTAAATTTATCCGGGTTTCCACCTTGACAAAGCTATAAAAGGTACTAGGAAATGTCCCTGGAAGTAAAGACCATCGTTGTTGTATTGGTCATATCACTTAGTGCAGATTGGCCCATACAAATACCGCAAAGATCACAATCACGCAGCCCATGCCAAAAACGCTGAAATTGCAATAGCTAGGACACCCTCGACACTATTAACGCAACACCACTAAAATGGCATTATAAATACAGTGACAGGTATAGATTATCACTCACAGAAGTGTAGGAAAGAAGTAAATATCAGATAACACACAAGCCAATATATGACCTAATGTGTATAATCTCCATTTCCCCTTATAAGTGCCAATCAATAGCCGTGGATTCATTTCTAAGGCCTAGCCAAATACAGAAACGCCACTAATGAACTCGTTTTTGCTGACGATCCAGAACTAATAACAGTGAGTATGGGGAGAAAATCTATACCTGCACACATGCTGTGTGGGAGGAGAATGCGTAAATTACTGCATCTATAACCATTTATGGTCACAGAATAGAAGTCATTATAATACATGAAAAGATAAAGCAAATACATAACGACAAGAAAGATGGGGAATAAATCAGTGATAAGACTGAATGCAGATACAACAAAGCCAGAAAGATTATGTGTAGAGGTCACAGCAATTGCTGTCATAGCAGGAATGTCTTCTGTGGGTTCCAGGTTTGGAGCAGACGTCGGCGATCGTGACCGCCCAATCCTGCCTGTTATTTTGTTTTTTAATGAAGCGGACGCTGCTTGTATTTGAATAACGAAGACACAAACAACAGATTGCACGATTTATTGCCTAGCATATTTCGCTGCACCTCCTCAGATACATACTGAAAAATCACACATGAACTAAAGTGTTTAGATAAGTCCTTAAAGCTGAAATATGCACATACTCACACAGTAATTTCCATGGTTTACCACAGTAATTTTAAAATTACTTTCATGTCTTTCTTTTTGCACAAGACTGGCTTCTGCCGATTAATGGCGATAGCTTCAGCGGCCATTTTGTGTGTTAAACAACACGCGAAACGCATTGTCCCCATCAATCACATGACCGTTTCCAAAGTGTGCCATCCAATCGCTGACGTATGAGGTTTGTGCTGCTTTTATTATTATTTGTTTAAAACAATGCATCCCCTTATCCCTTAGCGAATTTAAACACAGAAGCCATAAATCAAATAGTGCACGATTTCTTGCCTGGCATATTTGTGTAGACGTTACATTTGTCAATGTTTACATTTTGTCAATGTGGCCCAACGCACAAAAAGCTTGCCCACCCGTGCATTACACCGTATGTTCCATAGGACGATACACAGCTTGTTACAAACCAAAAAAAGTCAAGGACCTGTTTCCATGCCACGAGGCGTATTCCTATTGGCATATTCTGTAAGGTCGACCAATCGGTGGGTCTCCGTGGCCACGTGGTTAACTGATTCATTGCCAAACAAAAAGTAAGTTTGGACCACACGTGGTACACAATCAAATGAACAAGTATTATAATGTACAATTCCGTTATGATCATTAATATTTCGAAAGATACTAAGAAAAAAACATAAATGGTGACCTTAATATGGCAATATAGCATCCTTGTGTCTAAATGGAAGGTTACATTTGGCGGTATGTTATCCTTCGGACTGCGTCCTTCAAGAGTGCCATTTTCCCGGACACTCATAGCGGGTTATGGCTGGAGCCACGGAGTTCGTGTGTTTTGTGGGGTCATGGCTGGAGCCACGGAGTTCGTGTGTTTTGTGGGGTCATGGCTGGAGCCACGGAGTTCGTGTGTTTTGTGGGGGTCATGGCTGAACTTATGGAGTTCGTGTGTTTTGTGGGGGTCATGGCTGGAGCTATGGAGTTCGTGTGTTTTGTGAGGTCATGGTTGGAGCTATGGAGTTCGTGTTTTATGGGGGTCATGGCTGGAGCCACGGAGTTTGTGTTTTGTGGGATCATAGCTGGAGCTATGGAGTTCGTGTTTTGTGCGATGCTCCCGGCAAGCAGCTTGCCGTTCTGTGGAGAGAGACCGAGCCAGATGGTGTACAACCCGAGGCCATGAAGTCACAATCGGCTCCCGATGGGCGATATGATCAACAACACATCGGCCATCTTTACGCCCTAGAAACATTTCTGATACCCATTTTTTGGCTGGGGCATTTGGGAGCCCAGGTAAATTGGTGGGTGGGGGGTGGGGGGGGGGAGGGGTTATTTCCGTTAGGAGCAACTTTTTTTTGGGGGGGGGGGGTAATTGCTTGTCCCTTGCAGGAAGTTATAATCGCCCCTCCCCAGTCTTTATTGACAGTTTGTGATTTACCAGACAATGTTACGTTCAGTAGGTTGCCACGAGTCCAACTGACCGGTGTGTGGAATGGACCTACTACCTATGCCGTCAGCGCACAGGAAGTATAAATGTGTTAAACTCCAAGCCACGCTGACCTATGACAAACAACTAATACGAGATAATAATGTTTCTATCAACACATATAGTCATGTGACGTAATCACTGTCCGCGTCTGCCCAGAACAAGCGACGCGGAAAAGGATCTGTTCTCTACACAGATCCCAGGTGTAATAGGGCGATCATTCTCTCACAGTCATGATTAATATGTGGAATATTATCAGTGACTTGGCTGATTTTCATTTAGATGCCACGGCCGTGTTTATGTTTTTGCTTCATCTTTGCCGGCTGATATCTAATGGAAACCGCGTCGTTTTTTTTTTTAATGGGATGATCAACACACAGATATGATTTCTTCACGTCGGGTTTATCTTGTCAATAAGCTTCCATCTTTGTTATGGGAGTATCTGTATACGATGAGGGGTAAAGGAATTTTGGTGATGAGTAGGGTATTGTATGTGATGAATGAATCGCCAAAAATCGATAAGTATTTTGTGAGCTTTACTAGAACACGAAACAAAATGGACGTTGCGGCTAAAGTCTTCATCAGCACAGAATATCCACAGACACAACCACATGAAAATATAAAGGTTACTTCTCCGTATCATTGTTTTGCTGGATACGTCTTAAACAATCAACGCGCTTGATGACTATCAGCCGTAGATGTGATAAGAAGGGTATACTTGTATGCGATGAGATGAAGTTGTACATGATCAGGAGAGGGTAGATATAGGAAATGAGGAGGGAGCAGCGATATGTGATGAGGGGGTAGCTATATGTGATGAGGGGGTAGCTATATGTGGTGAGGGGGTAGCTATATGTGATGAGGGGGTAACTATATGTGATGAGGGGGTAGTTATATATGTGATGAGGGGGTAGTTATATGTGATGAGGGGGTAGCTATATGTGATGAGGGGGTAGCTATATGTGATGAGGGGGTAGCTATATGTGGTGAGGGGGTAGCTATATGTGATGAGGGGGTAACTATATGTGATGAGGGGGTAGTTATATATGTGATGAGGGGGTAGTTATATGTGATGAAGGGGTAGTTATATGTGATGAGGGGGTAGCTATATGTGATGAGGGGGTAGCTATATGTGATGAGGGGGTAGTTATATATGTGATGAGGGGGTAGTTATATATGTGATGAGGGGGTAGTTATATATGTGATGAGGGGGTAACTATATGTGATGAGGGGGTAGTTATATATGTGATGAGGGGGTAGTTATATATGTGATGAGGGGGTAGTTATATATGTGATGAGGGGGTAGTTATATATGTGATGAGGGGGTAGTTATATATGTGATGAGGGGGTAACTATATGTGATGAGGGGGTAGTTATATGTGATGAGGGGGTAGTTATATATGTGATGAGGGGGTAACTATATGTGATGAGGGGGTAGCTATATGTGATGAGGGGGTAGTTATATATGTGATGAGGGGGTAGTTATATATGTGATGAGGGGGTAACTATATG
This sequence comes from Cepaea hortensis, assembly GCA_963921405.1. Classification (NCBI taxonomy): domain Eukaryota; kingdom Metazoa; phylum Mollusca; class Gastropoda; order Stylommatophora; family Helicidae; genus Cepaea; species Cepaea hortensis. Next base: position 125,722,226 of record OY992876.1, on the reverse strand, counting down.
TGATGAGGGGGTAGTTATATATGTGATGAGGGGGTAGTTATATATGTGATGAGGGGGTAACTATATGTGATGAGGGGGTAGTTATATATGTGATGAGGGGGTAGTTATATATGTGATGAGGGGGTAGTTATATATGTGATGAGGGGGTAGTTATATATGTGATGAGGGGGTAGTTATATATGTGATGAGGGGGTAGTTATATGTGATGAGGGGGTAGCTATATGTGATGAGGGGGTAGCTATATGTGATGAGGGGGTAGCTATATGTGATGAGGGGGTAGCTATATGTGATGAGGGGGTAGCTATATGTGATGAGGGGGTAGTTATATATGTGATGAGGGGGTAGCTATATGTGATGAGGGGGTTGCTATATGTGATGAGGGGGTAGCTATATGTGATGAGGGGGTAGCTATATGTGATGAGGGGGTAGCTATATGTGATGAGGGGGTAGCTATATGTGATGAGGGGGTAGCTATATGTGATGAGGGGGTAGCTATATGTGATGAGGGGGTAGCTATATGTGATGAGGGGGTAGCTATATGTGATGAAGGGGTAGCTATATGTGATGAGGGGGTAGCTATATGTGATGAGGGGGTAGCTATATGTGATGAGGGGGTAGCTATATGTGATGAGGGGGTAGCTATATGTGATGAGGGGGTAGCTATATGTGATGAGGGGGTAGCTATATGTGATGAGGGGGTAGCTATATGTGATGAGGGGGTAGCTATATGTGATGAGGGGGTAGCTATATGTGATGAGGGGGTAGCTATATGTGATGAGGGGGTAGCTATATGTGATGAGGGGGTAGTTATATATGTGATGAGGGGGTAGTTATATATGTGATGAGGGGGTAGCTATATGTGATGAGGGGGTAGCTATATGTGATGAGGGGGTAGCTATATGTGATGAGGGGGTAGCTATATGTGATGATGGGGTAGCTATATGTGATGAGGGGGTAGTTATATATGTGATGAGGGGGTAACTATATGTGATGAGGGGGTATCTATATGTGATGATCGGGGTAGCTATATGTGATGAGGGGGTATCTATATGTGATGAAGGGGGTAGCTATATGTGATGAAGGGGTAGATTTATGTAATGATGGGGGTAGCTATATGTGATGAGGGGGTAGCTATATGTGATGAAGGGGTAGATTTATGTAATGATGGGGGTAGCTATATGTGATGAAGGGGGTAGCTATATGTGATGAGGGGGTAGCTATATGTGATGAAGGGGTAGCTATATGTGATGAGGGGGTAGTTATATATGTGATGAGGGGGTAACTATATGTGATGAGGGGGTATCTATATGTGATGAAGGGGGTAGCTATATGTGATGAAGGGGGTAGATTTATGTGATGAAGGGGGTATCTATATGTGATGAAGGGGGTAGCTATATGTGATGAAGGGGTAGCTATATGTGATGAGGGGGTAGTTATATATGTGATGAGGGGGTAACTATATGTGATGAGGGGGTATCTATATGTGATGAAGGGGGTAGCTATATGTGATGAAGGGGGTAGCTATATGTGATGAGGGGGTAGCTATATGTGATGAAGGGGTAGATTTATGTAATGATGGGGGTAGCTATATGTGATGAGGGGGTAGCTATATGTGATGAAGGGGTAGATTTATGTAATGATGGGGGTAGCTATATGTGATGAAGGGGGTAGCTATATGTGATGAGGGGGTAGCTATATGTGATGAAGGGGTAGCTATATGTGATGAGGGGGTAGTTATATATGTGATGAGGGGGTAACTATATGTGATGAGGGGGTATCTATATGTGATGAAGGGGGTAGCTATATGTGATGAAGGGGTAGATTTATGTGATGAAGGGGGTATCTATATGTGATGAAGGGGGTAGCTATATGTGATGAAGGGGGTAGCTATATGTGATGAAGGGGGTAGCTATATGTGATGAAGGGGTATCTATATGTGATGATGGGGTATCTATATCTATATGTGATGAATGGGTAGATTTATGTAATGATGGGGGTAGCTATATGTGATGAGGGGGTATCTATATGTGATGATGGGGGTAGCTATATGTGATGAGGGGGTATCTATATCTATATGTGATGAAGGGGTAGATTTATGTAATGAAGGCTAGCTATACTGATGAGGAGGTAGCTATATGTGATGAGGTGGTCGCTGCTAAATGTGGGGTGGGGAGAAGAAGGATAAGATAAGCTGATGAGGAGTAGCTATATATAATTGGGGTGGGGAGAAAAGGATAAGATAAACTGATGAGGAGTAGCTAAACGTAATTGGGGTTGGGAGAAAATACTTTAATTGTGCGATGGCAGCTATCTGTGATTAGGAGGGAGCTGTATGTGCTATGACAGCATATGAGAAGGTAGTATGCTGTAGTGATGAGAAAGGACCGGCTATGTGCTATTATGAGAAAGCTGTATGTGATGAGAAGGGTATAAGAGTGGGCGGCGCAGTTTCCTTCTTTTCAATGCCCGTTAGCCGTTTCATCGCCAATCACTCCATTAACACGTATTCAATCATATCTATATTTTAATCGGTAATTAATGAAACGCGCCATGCTTCGAGCGACGTTCTGCTACTTGAGTTTTCTATTACTTTCTAAAAGCTCGACGCCTCATACCATCGTAATCAACGCAAAGCGGTATGCTCCCAAGAACAGAGGGGAAATATACGCATAAAACAGATACTGGAACAAGTACTCGTAATTGAATCCTGTGCTGTTGAATAGACGGCTTCTAACTACAGTCTAACAGGTAGATAAGACAGACATTTTGACATATACATTCATACAGATTGCTAAGCAGAGAAGATCCGATTATCACCAGACAGACAAGACAGGCAGGCAGGCAGGCAGACAGAAATTGTCTACTGTACGTACGCCGATACCAACAAAAGCCAAATTTATATAATTCAGAGCTAGGAGAACGCGGCGTCGTTTCCTGAACGAAGGTGTAACTGATCTTCTCACTTCACAAAGCCGTGACCTACCAGATAAAAGGATTCCATAATAAGTCAAACAGTTATGACAGATTTCTAGCTTTAGATTATCACTTATATCTGGTTCCAGCTACATATTTCTGGACGCCATCAACGTGTCCCAGAAACTGAATCATTTTTAGGCGCAAGAGCTCTTCGACCTTCAGCCAGTAATGAGACCGTGCTTTCCCCGCTTTAATGAATATCAAAGGCCAACATGACAAGAGGCGTTTCAAATTAACCACGTGACATGATTACCACATTACAATTCAGAACATATTCACAGAAGTGTGACGCTGTACAATTATCTCCATTAAAAACAAAAATAAAAACAAAAACAAATTATTATTGTTGCAGCAGTTTGAACGGCACGCGCACCAACAATCGCACGGGATCGTACGAGCAGTGAGACACACTTCACAAAATCATACAAGGCGAACAGGCGCACAGAGAGAGAGAGAGAGAGAGAGAGAGAGAGAGAGAGAGAGAGAGAGAGAGAGAGAGAGAGAGAGAGAGAGAGAGAGACAGACAGACAGACAGACAGAAAGAGGGGGAGCGAGATAGAAAGATGGGAGAGAGGTGGAAAGAGAGGTAGGCAGACTGACGGAGAGACAGACATAAATGGGGAAGACTGGCCACGGTCAGTCAGTCTCTCTCTCTCTCTCTCTATTCCCCCCCCCCCACACACACACACACACACACACAGTACACAGAAAACCGCAGTGTTTGACAGATAGGCAGACAGAGACACAAACACAGACAAAAAGTGTGCACAGAGACACAGACAGATACGTGGACAAAGACAAACAGACAGTACATGGACAGAGACACAAACAGATAAGTGAACAGAGACACAAACGGATTAATGAACAGAGAGTCAAACAGATAAGTAACAGAGACACAAACGGATAAGTGGACAGAGACACAAACAGATAAGTGAACGGAGACACAAACAGATAAGTGAACACAGACACAAACAGACACGTGGATAAAGACACAAAAAGATAGGTGAACAAAGACACAAACAGATAAGTGGACAGAGACACAAACAGTTAAGTGAACAGAGACACAAACGGATAAGTCGTTAGATAGACAAAAAGTTAAGTGAACAAGACACAAACAGATAAGTGAACAAAGACACAGGCAGTAAATAGACAGAGACACAAACAGATAAGTGGACAGAGACACAAACAGACAGTAAATAGACAGAGACACAAACAGACAGTAAACGGACAGAGACACAGACAGTAAACGGACAGAGACACAGACAGTAAATGGACAGAGACACAGACAGATAAGTGGACAAGGACACAGAGGTAAGTGGACAGAGACACATATACATGTAAGAATATAACGAACATATTAACATGCAAAGCCGGCTACGTGGCGAAGGGCTTACGGACGCAGTTCGAAACCCCGCATACCCGCGTTCGAAACACAACTGCAGGCGATTTGGCAGCAGATCGCCTTGCGTTAGTTTTTTACGAAATGGTTTGGATGCCGATCGTTCAAAAATCAATGGCACACTACGGAACGTAAACTTGGCAAGAGATCACATCAAAAAAATGCTGGTGTTGACTGCGAAGTCCTGTAAAGGATATGCAACAAACATTTTAACTAACAAGCATGCAGTGAGTTTAAATCTTTTTTAAGGCAATTCTTGGAAGATTCTTGGGAAAAGAAACTGGTGTAAACAAACAGTTTCGTTTTGTAAGGGACTAGATAGCGAGAGCTTTAGAGTTGTCAATGAAAAGTCGCCACTCAACTGGTATATAAGCTACTCCTATTTCTTTTATAAAACCACCTACATTAGTACAATACAGAAGGTTGTTTTATTTACAAAAGAATGAAAGTATAGTCGCTATCTAGTCCTTACCCAATGGTGCGATAAAATGTAACCTTTGTTTCAACAGTCAGTAATTTTTTTTTCTTTCAATCTTAAAGTCAAAAGTTCTGAAGATTCGTTGGAGATACACAGATCTCGGATTGGATCATTCAGTTCACGCTGGTCGTTGAGCAGCTGGAAAATCATCTTCTAAATCACTGTCACTGTCACTTGTCACTCCACATGCCACTGCTATCTCTTCTTCTAGCAGGGAATCCGAAATTTGATTAAAAGTTGGAAGTGGTATGTCATCTCCGGGTAGAACAGGTCGACCAACAGATCCTAAATCTGGTTATTTCAATTTTTTTTTAAATTTTATTTATTTAATTTTATTTTTTAATTAATTTTTCTATTTTATTTTTTAATTTATTTTTTTTTTTGGGGGGGGGGGGGGGGGGCGCCTGGAGAAGAGAAGGGGGTGTGATATTTCCAATTAATTTCCTTAATATTGACAACACACACAGAAATAAGTCATCACGGTGGTTCTTGGGCTCTCCAAACCATTTTTTTTTTTTTAAGCATATCCTTTTTTTTTTACAGGACTTAGCTGTCAACACCAGCATCTTTCAGCTGTATGTTGATCTCTTGGCAAGATTACGCTCAGTAGTTTGCCAATGCTTTCTGAGCGGCCGGCTCACATACCCCGTAAGTTACCGATGCGATTCGAACCACTGCTGATTTGAACCGTCATCACGTTACCTGACGAGAGTATACGAGATTACGGAGAAAAGTCATAACCTCTAAGCCACGAAGACGGCTCTCCAAACCATTGGAATTCCAAATTTTTAACATTTTCTTGTCCCATAAGTCCACAGTCGCAGTCGTCCAACACACGTTTTCAAACAGTATGAGGAAAACAAGACTTGTCCTGGTCATTCAGATTTACTTTAAAGTCAGCAAAGTATGCCTTTTTAACAATAACGGTAATATGCTACCTATGTTGATCTTTCAAAGTGTACTCTCCACAAATATAACAAACTAAGTCCGGTGTAAGAAAACATGCTCTTCTTGAAGATGATGTCATTCTGTGTGAGAAGAAAATAACTAGCTTTTTTTATATAAAGGCAATTCTTGGAAAACTGAAGCTATGTAAACAAGCAGTTTCATTGTGTAAGGGACTAGATAGCAGTAGTTTAAAAATATATATATATTAATTAAATACACAAATGCCTATCTATATCTTAAAAATGACAGTCGACATAGACAAATAAGCGTGATATTTAGATTTAACAGGCCTGTGAGGTTTTGTATTTGGGTTTTAGATAATTACAGAAGCACCAACAAGTGACTTTCCATAAAGTATAGATCTTTATAAAAGATACAGGTTTGTAACAGCAAGTCTTGTCTAGAGGTATTGATATGTAGTCTCGCAGAACCTTTGTAGAGAAACCATACAGAATTTGGCTCATCGAAATTAGACCTAAGTTTAAGATCAACACAGAATTATTATTAGATGATTCCTCCTACAGGTTATGTAGAGATCTTGGCAGTTAGCCACAGCAACAAATGAAAGCAGTTCTTTCACTTATCCTGTTTACTGTGCTCTGGTCGCCCACCTCATGATTGATCTCTTTAATTAATTCAAGTGACACAAGACACTTGGACAAATGACCACATTGACAATTGGACCACTGTAATGAACATAACAACACCAACTGTACTTTACACCAGTTGAACAAGTCAACCTGAGAAGATCTTGACAACAGTTGGACACCCATTCACAAAGGAATGATCACACCAACAGATTAGACAAGTCATACATCATGGAAGATACTTGACAACATATACACACGACTTCCACAATCTCTGAACTAACAACCACAGTAGAGGTAACAGTCACCATGAAGATGCTTGACAACAGTTGGACAATTCATCACAAAGTAATATATTTCACAACAGTGCACAAGACAATCACAGAAACATGTTATCTCAAAACTGTGTTCTTCCTACTATCTTTATTGATGTTTTATGAGGTCAAGTGAAGACCCAGGCTTCATTCACAATCGGCCAAAAATCACATTTCAAACATTTTAGTAATATGCAATAAAATTGACATTGATTATGAAAAAACCCAAATACCTCACCCAATTCCCCAAAGAAAACATCAACTTAAAACAAACCCTCCTCCTTCATCTCACTACTTCAGAAAATCATCCTACACCACAGAACATTTTATGCTTAAGTCCTTCCCTAAACTGTCACTGAGGAAAACATGATAACTTATAGCCATAGTCATGGGGCAAGTATAAGGAGACACTGCCATACTGATCCTTGAACCTCTTTTAGCACCTATGAAGGTGTTGGGAATGTTTCAGGTGGCCATTCTCCCTACAATGTTTTTCCAGTTCATGCTAATTCCTGCTGTAACAAGTCTATGAAAATGGACAGCATTTACTTCCCAAGGGCGAGTAGACTGTTCATGAAGTTGACACCTAGGACTTTGTTCTACTCCTCCTGTAGAGGAAGATCTAAGAACCAAATATGTCCCAGCCTTCTTCCTTCTGCCAGTCTCTCCCGCAGGTTTCTGATGGTACTGATCTACACCACAGTTAATGCACAATCCAGATTGTGAATTTGCTCTAATTTTTATTCTTCTGTTAAGCTTTCCAGCCAGTATTAAGTTGGAATACTCCTCAAGATATGGTTTTGAGAAGAATGATGGTAAACTCCAAGTTCACAATTGATGTTCACCCTTGGCCAATAGATGCATGCTGAAATTCAGGTGATCTCTCACTCCTAAGATTTCTTCCAGAATGTTTCTTGAAGATAGAGCTTGGAACATTGATAAATGGAGAGTATCCCTGTTATAGTTTTTTTTTTTTATAAAACTTTTCTTCCAGGCCATCTGTATCTGCCAGGTTATGTGAATGCAGGCTGAGTGTGTGCAACCTGGGTTTATGGGTTATTTTTTTCTTGGAGAGTCCATCTTATAAGTATAAGCTATATTGAAGGTTAGAGCTCAGGACTTCCCTGGAGTTGTCCTGTTAATTGAAAGGGCCTCCTCCATCTTCCTCATTCTCTGTTAATAAACAAAGGTACAACATGTGTTTTACATCTGTTTAAACATGATCATGGTGATGTAATACCATTTCAAATTCAGAGAGGAATGGGAAGGGGGGAGAGAAGTGATATTCGAACACCCGCCTTTCACTGGTGATGATGTGCAATTTATTTGGTGGTCCGGGGTGATATCTCCCTCACAAGGCCATCCCCAAAACTGTGAGATCATAGGCACACATGCTAAATCCGGGGCAGCTTCACACCATTATAAATCATCATCATGTGCTCTTGTCCCACTGAGTAATGGTAATATTTACTACAATGAGTACCAAGCAGTATTGCATAAGCAATGCTTTCAAATGTGGAATACACATATGAAAGAAGACATGAATTTTCCTTGACAATTATCCTGAGCCGTCATTTATATTCAGCAGACCAGACACTCTTGCTCCTTGTCGGAATGTAATTCATATGAACCCAAATCATTTTGTTGCAAAGGACCCAGTACATAACGTTGAAGAGAAATTGCATCCTAGGCAAATCTATATGAATGCTTTGGCAATTTTCTTGAGCGTAACATAGCCCTCAGATATTACATGAACTTTGTAATTTCTAAAGCGCAATGCAGTCCCGCAAACATGGATATAATAAGCATCGTTACTTTTACAAATATGAGAGGTTAATTATATAATTACCGTCTCATTCACTCAAACATTCTCAGCCATTATAAAGGAAATATTACATGCAGCATCACACATTCCAATCCAGACTGCCAAATGTAACTAGCAAGAGCAGTGTACAGTTTGGTTAGAATGAGTCATGATAGGCACTCACGAATATTCAGAGCGCGCAGAGGTTTTGCCATATGCATTGAGCGTAGTTTACAGACACAAGCACATGCAAATCATCATTCAGATAGCTAATAGACATGGTAAGAATATTTCACTGTGGCAGACATGACATGTTAGAGCGGCAGCTTTAGTTTCACTGTAGAACGAATGTCGGTCTTCATTCTCACATTTTCTCAAGAAAAATACCATGCCATACGTTTCACTCTCTTATCATCAGGCTTACACATAACATATAAATGATTTGTGGTACCTGAGATGCAGAGACTACATCTTAAAGATGGATTTTGGGCACGTTATGATCACTGCATCGTTGACACATCCTATCGAGATGGAATCAAAGCTTCGACTGGCGGGCTAATTAATTATGCCTAGATAATAGCGTTACTCGCCCAAGGATCAACCAATCACTATGGGTCACCACCGTTCATCCCCTTTCTCCCGATCTCGAAGTTTCTAAGTTATTCTTAGACCAAGTTATCAAGACGGCTTACGTTATTTAATTGTTTTAATATTGAGAAATGTAAATGGACTGGGGATGCGAACGTCTGGAGCCATTATGCTACAAGGCCTCATGTATGCAAAATCAGGTGTAAAATGTTTGACACCCCCAAAAAACATTTTTTAGGGCTGTGTAACTCATACAATTACCTATTTAATTGCAACGGACAGCACACAAGTAATACGAAGACATGCATCAGACACACATTTACGAGTATGTAGGCGAGGTCTATGCCCGACAGAGACAGAAGAACAGACAGACGGACGGAGAGAGAGGGGGAGGGGGGAGAGGAGGCGGTCATCTGTTCCGACGGACGGACGGACCGACAGAGAGCTAGTCAAAACAAGATCCCTGATTTAAATCAGTTCACCGATTGCCGACTGGACAAGAAGTTAAAGAACGAGGGCTGACAAGAAACCGCGACACAATTCCCCATGCGGGTCAAACACATGCTTGCAACACGCCACAAATGAAAGCTATTGCCACATGTGGCCCAAGGTCGTGTCCACGGGAAAGATCTATTTGCAAGCCCTGATCAGTTATGTCCGCGCCTGTATCAATATCGCCCGATTATATGTCGCGACGATGACAGCGACTCCATGCTGATCATGCCTGTAATCAATTCTGGCAGCTTGGGACACTGCTGACGTGGTGTAATCAACAGAGAGCTCCAATGTGAAAAGCGAAAAACACAATAAAAGAAATCATTTTTGTTTAGTATGAAATGCGAAGTGGGCACATGTAGATGTCCGAGTTAAATACAGCATGGTTGTGATAACGAGGCCCGATTGGGCGCTATAAAAGATCCTTGATGCGGTTCTGTGGAGATATGTAAATGCGGTGGAGACCTTGAATTCGACAGGGCCGTTTGGTGTGTCTATTGAATGGCTGGTTGACTGATTAGTTGGTTAAATCAAAGATTGATTAGTTGGTTAACTTAAAGACTGATTCGTTGGATAATTTAAAGACTGATTAGTTTGTTAATAGAATGGCTAATAGATTGATCGGTAAATTGATTGGTTGGTTTACTTACTGATTTATTGGTTGAATGAATGATTGACAAGTTAGCTGATTGGTTGATTTACTGATTGGCTGCTTGACTGGTTGGTTAATTGATTTGCCTTTCTTTCGGATTATGCACGTGAGCGCTCCAGGTAGTGACATAGCTGCCGATCATTTACCATCTTAGCGGGAAATTGATTTGACTCTCTTGTAATCGCGCAGTGTTCATCCCAGCGGAGATCCTGGCCGACTCCCTCTCCGTTACACCAGACTAATATCGGACACGGAAATGTCATTTGTTGAGAGCCACTTAGACAGCACATAAACAAATTCGTGAGTATTGATTGACGAACATAACACGCATGTTCAGCAAATGGCAGCGACCGGTTGCTGAACTAGCTAGTTTTGCATTATGCAGTAATTTTTTTTAAGCTGATGCTTTCCCAGTGACTGTCGCTTCCATTGATGATTAAATGTAATTTTCGTAGCGAACTTTTGAGTTGGCATTCTGGCAACGGCCTTGTGCACGTAATTGCCTGTGCGTGCTGTTGGTTTGTCGGTACTGCTGTTTGTTCTACTTTTCACATGGGTCAATGAGGAGCATTTTGTGTGATATGCACTACCACAGGAACGAAGCTTATGGGGTGACCCTTTCCCGTGATGTTTAAACCGTGACTAATTAATTAACATACAAGTAGAATAAATAAGCAGAGATTAGAGGAGAGACTAGTGTCAACTAGGATGTTTTGCGTGAAAGAGAAATCTTATAAGAATAAACCCTGACCATGGATCTAAAGGCAGCGATCCACAAACTCATCCGTGAATTATCATCATTACGTGTCTTGCAAAGTAGCGTAGGCTATGTGTCAGGATCTTATAATTGGCTCGTTAGCTAACACGTGTGAGACAGTACAAGTATAACGTGATTCGACGTAAGACACAGCAACACAAGTTCTATGGATTTATTGCCACATTAAATACAGAACGATAATTACAACAATCTACGATATATAACTCACGACGCTCACAACCACAATACAGCTCATAGGTCTGACGCTCAAGATATCAGTCGTTCGCCTTTCAATCACGGAGATTCACACAAACGCCTTGCTCTCATCGCACATGTCCTTCCAGTCTCCGGTCCCAGCTCGGTCTGAGGTTAGCACGCCAACTGCCCACTGCCTCTAGTGGTGTCACGTGTCCTGCGTGCGTCTGTCGTCAGCCTGACCGCTGGTCGCGTGTCAGGTAACAATCTTGTCCGCCGACAATTCTTGTCCGCCGGGTGTCGTCACGATGTTGCTGCATAGCTATACCATGTTAGGCTCTGCCATTCTCCCCGGGTACCTCAATGAAAGATGTCATCTTTCATTCATGATGTCTGTATATACTGGGGTAGTGTTAACTTCATGTCAGAGACTACTCTTTCCCAGTGTTATGCATATCATTGATCATTGGCACCTTGCCGTCTTGACAGACGATAGTTTGTGCTTTAAAAAGGCATAATAACTTTTAACTATGGCGGTAGCGAGTGTGACTGATAAGGCCAATTTGCGCTGTAAATGTCCGTTCACAGTGGGTGCATGTGAACACGTGGTCATTTCCACCATCATGCACCATCTTACGTCTCAAACGCTTGGTGTGTGACTTTTCTGCAATAATTTTCTCCTTTGACTTTATTCCATTTCTGATATTTGCCCTCCATGCAACACGTTCAGCGGCGACTTGCTCCCAATGTGCATTATCAATGCCTGTATCAATCATGTCCCGCTTACACACATCTTTGTATCGTAGTAGAGGCCGACCCTGAGATCTCTTACCCATCTGTAATTCACCAAAAAAGATATCCTTTGGTATTCTACCATCATCCATCCGCCTAAGATGTCCTATCCATCTAAGTCTACGAAGACTGAGCATGGAATAAACTGTCACACAACCTGATCTTTCCAATACTTCAGTATTTGTGATTTTGTCTTGCCACTTAATACCAAGAATTCTTCGCAGACGCCGCATATGAAAGCTGTTTAAATTGTTCTCTTGGTGTGAGTAAGTTGTCCAGGTTTCACTGCCATAGAGAAGAGTACTAAGGACACAGGCTTGATAGACAAGGACTTTTGTTTTGGCAGTAAGCTTCCTGTTCTCCCAGACTCTTTTTCTTAACCTGTTCATTGCATATATGGCATGGAAACCTGTTATGCATATATGGCATGGAAATATATACAAAAAATGTAAGTTGCATTGAAATGACCAATGAAGTACAACTTTTAACACAACTCAGGTTTCATCCCCCTGATGGCTGGTTACCTCCATTGCAATAATACCCAGTCAGATCAGTAGTACCAGCTTCTCGCATCTACCTCGCAGCAATTTGAAAAAAACGTAATAATATGGTTGTTTTGCAACAGCCATCTAGCCAGACTGAAATACGACTTTACATAAGTCGCATTAAACACTCAAACTCTGACCTCATTTGGCCAGGAGCTCTTATGTTGGTTTGCAATGTTGGCAGCTCTCTGCCATGCTTGGTGGACGCCTACCCGGTGTGTTAACCATTTGAGCAACAAAATGTCTATTTATACAATACACATTAATGAATATGTTTCAAATTATGGCCCTTGGTGTAATTCATAAATGCAAGGGAAGTAATTTTGACAATCAAGAAATTCAATAAATTACAATAATTATTTAATTTCTTAGCGTCATTGCTTGACGTTTCTTCATATTAACGAGAAAAAGTCGGTAATATGAATACATTAATCAAGATATGATTCTAAGATTACACTAATCAATTTAAATAAGTACCCAATTGGTGTATTATATTTTATAGATTCAAAAGGATTTTACAATCGTCATAAGTTTTTGAATATTTGTATATCGTCTGCTAATTTTGCTATACTTTTTAAATTACACAGGAAATACACACGAAACGCAAAATTTAGTTGCTGTTACACGGTTTGAACACAAATGCTCCCGTTTTCTTTTGTAACGGATAGTTAAATGTTCTCAAAGTTCGTGTTTGATGTTCTAGTATCACAACTATCGGATTATGATGGAATGTTCTTATTTCCGATGTGTTCACAACTTCTGGATAAAGATTGAATGTTCTTATTTCCGATGTTCAACTGTCGAACATTTTGGATTAAATTCGATGCAGAGGTGGTGTAGAAGTCACTGTTCAGTCCACATTTGCACACGTCGTTAAAATATCACGGTGAAGAAAATCACTCACAGCTGTCACTGTTAAATGGTAAAGTTCGCTTCTGGTAAGTGGTTAAGCGTCTGTGACACTGTTCTTGGTGTATATTTACAATTAATAATGTTCTCTTTCTAACACACACTACACAATTATACTACACTCATTACATGGCTTGATTAAAATAAGTATATTATACATGTCGGTTTTTTTAACCGTATCACAATTTCAATTATAGACCTTACACAGTAGGTGAATAGAAACAACATTCACTCATTGGTGGCTGTGTTGTTCTGAGTGTATTAGTACACTCTGCACTCAGACATTGCTTACTGGGTCGGTTGGACAACGGGACAAAAGGTCGGCAATTGTATTGATTCTGCCTGAAATATGACGAACCTCGAAACTGTAATTTTGAAGCTTCAAGGACCAGCGAGCAATCATATTGTTGGATGGTACTCCGGCATTTATATACCGTAATGGACTGTTGTCAGTTTCGATGATAAAGTGACGTCCTAGAAGGTATCTGGATAGTTTCGTCACACTTTCTACTAAGGCAAGTGCCTCTAATTGTGGAATGGACCATGCCCGCTCTCGAGGCCTTAGTTTTCTTGATATGAAACAAATGGGATGCAGGATGTTGTTGTATTCCTGCAACAGGACTGCCCCAATAGCAACGGAGCTAGCATCTGTTCTCAATCTGAAAGGTAAACGAATGTTGGGCAATTTAAGGATGAGATTATTCGAATTCTTATCAGAAAAGTATGTCAAAACTTTATGAAATGCATTTCGTAGGCATTCATCGTGTACAACTTTTTCAGGCTTATCCTTGGTTAGTAAGTTAGAAAAAACCTCGGTCAGTTCTGAAAAATCAGGAATGAATTGCCTGTAATAATTGATCAGTCCCAACAAACTCCGGACTTGTTTCTTATTAGTCGGGAGTGACAGTTTTAGAATTTTGGAGACAATTTTGTTGTCTGTCATGACAAAGCCATTGGATATTCTGTACCCCAAAAATGATATCTCTTGGTAAGCCATGCTCACCTTTGAAGGCTTCACTGTCAGTCCGTGCTGTCTGATACGTTCTAGTGTCTGTTCTAGCGTCTTTATATGTTCCGTCATTGTCTCTGTATGGACACAGATGTCGTCAATATAGCAAATGATATTAGGAATGTCAGATAGGAGGAGTCGTGTCATGCGTACGAATGTGGCTGGGGCATTGACTAGCCCAAATGGAAGTTTGCACCATTCGTACAGTCCCCAAGGCGTGGCAAAAGCTGTTAGATGTCTGCTGTCTTCATGTACAGCTATCTGCCAGTAACCTTTAGACATGTCAAGCGTCGTAAAGAACTTAGCGTCAGTCAGTTCTGTCAGAAGATCGTCAGTGTTTGCCATTGGTTCAAGATCTAAAACAGTTATTTTGTTCAGTTTTCTGTAGTCGATGCAAAGTCGTATTGTCTTGTCCTTTTTGCGTACAATGACCATGGGTGAAGAGAAGTCTGATAAGGATCGTCTAATGATGTTGTTTTTTTTCTAAGTTGATGATTTCTTGATGTAACTGTTCTTTGTAGTGTAATGGTATTGTGTATGGTCTGCATCTTATTGGTGTGTTTGATGTGAGTGTGATGTGATGCTGTACTAATTCTGTTTGTCCTGGGTTGTCAGAAAAGATGGTGTTGTACTGTTGTATCAACTGTTTGCAACTGTTTGTCTCTGCTTGACTTAGGTTTGGATTGATCTTGATCTCATTCAAGCAGTTTGTCGTGTCTAATGTAGGTGTTGGAATCTCGTCGCTAGAATCGTCATCTTCGTGATCTATTATCACGGTGCAAGCTGTCGTATCGTCTTGTTCGTTGTCTCTGTTGTAGTATGGTCTTAGCATATTTATGTGAAATATTTTGTGTTTGTCTTTTATTAGGATTTCGTAGTCTACAGGTGAGATTTGTCTTGTCACTTTAAAAGGTCCCTGCCAAGAATCAGTCAGTAGCTGTCTGTCACTAGGTAGTAGTAGTAGAACGTCCTGTCCAGGTGTCAATGTTATAGTTCTGTTACCTTTGTCTGCGTACTGTCTGTAAGTAGCACCAGATAGTTTAAGTGCATTTTTAGCAATTTCACATGATTTAATAATCCTTTCACGCAATGATGTTACATACACAAATGATGATATGGGTTTCAGTATTGGAGTAGAATCAGTTAACATTTGGTGATAAATTGTTAATGGGCCTCGTGGTTTGGCACCATAGATTAGTTCAAAAGGAGAGAAACCGGTACTTGAATGTGGTACCTCGCGATAAGCAAAAAGGACAGCTGGTAAGTATACATCCCAGTTGTTGGGGTGATCTTGAGTTACTTTGGCAAGCATGTGCTTCAGATCCCCATTAAGCTTTTCTATAATCCCACTAGAGTGAGGATGATAGGGGCTATTGAAAACTTGCTTCACTCCTAACATTTTAGTGAAAGCTTGGGTGGATGCGGCAATAAACTGAGTGCCTCTATCAGACTGGATAGTATCTGGAAATCCAATTCGGGAGAAAATATGGAAGAACACTTCCATGATGTCGTTGGCAGTAATGTTCTTTAGAGGAATCGCTTCTGGCCAGCGACTACATTGATCAATAAAAGTTAGAATATATTTATTCCCTCTAGTTGTTGTATGACTAAGAGGGCCCACAATGGCAACTGATAATTTTTCAAAGGGTCGACTGGCTAAGTCAGTGACTTGTAACTTTGCCTGTGGGTGTTTACCTTTTTTTACTAGTTTCTGGCATGTATCACAACTTCTGCAATATGTTCTTATGTCATTGCAAAATTTTGGCCAATGAAACTGTGTCAAAAGTCTTGACCTGGTTTTAACATATGCCATATGACCTGCAAAAGGTATATCGTGAGCAAGATGTAAAGCTTGCTTGCGATAAGTAGTTGGCAAAACAGTTTGCTTTGTTGTAATATCACCTCTGGTGTAATACCTGGTGAGTATATCATTGTGTAAAGCAAAATGCCATTTCGCATTTTTGGTTACTCTTGCCTTTTTGCCGATCAGGTCAAAGTACTTTGACAGTGAAGGATCAGCTTTCTGAGCTGTTATGAATGTTTCCTTCATAGAGTCACTAGGTGGTAATTCAGGGCTAAGCATTCGTATAGCCTCAGTTTGGTTACTTTCATCTTGCACTCTAGCAGTAGCTCTTGTTACTGCGTTCACACACTCAATGACATCAGATGATGATGGAATGATATCGTCAATGATGTGATGAGAACTTAGTGCTGCATTAGCTAGCATACATTCAATAGGTGATATGACATTTTCAGTGATGACATTTGGTGGTGATGTGTTATCATCAATACATAGTGATGTTATATCATGATTATGAGGTTTGTCATTCACCTCAGGTAAATTTCCTATGATTATATCGCACACTGGGTTTGTAAGTGCCGCGACCTTTACTTTCCCGGTGAGGAATGGTGTTTCAATGTATGCCCATGCTAATGGATATATTTCAATATTGCCTGAAAATGTTCTACATGTGATGTGTCTGCCTGTATAGTCTGTAGGCGTTATGAATGTAGTTTTCAGGCCAATAAGTGTACTTCCGGTGTCGCGAAGTACTGTAGCAAACTTGCCATTAACATACCCGTGATGGATGTCTAATCTGCCTTTTGAGTCTATTACCAAGTTAGCTTCCTCACTGGCAATAGGGATGGCGTGCCCGCATGTTAAGATACCATCTTCATAGAAGGTGTTACAGACAGTGCATTTGTTAGCACTAAATACATCACAAGCCTGTGCTGCATTCACAGGATGTTTCTCTGGATTTTCGTCTTCTGACGCTGAGCTATCGAACAAGGCGGCATTGGCTTTGTTGGTCATATGCCTGCCTCTACAATCCATGCGATGGTGTCCGAAAGCCTTGCAGAGAAAACATTTACGTAAACTTTTGAACGATTTACGTTCTCTGTCTTGTCTGTTTACCATATTTTGCAAGTATGTTTGGTACCCTGGGTTTTTATCGCACATCTCGTTCAAATGGTGAGAAAATTTACAATGAATGCAATGTCTAAATTTCTCAGAGGTAGGCCTGTTTGGTTTTTGCCTACTATAGTTTTTCTCATAGTTGGCCGCTGCTACCCAGTTACTGTCAGTAGCTTCAGTGGCAAAACATTGTTTGTTGGCCGTGTAATAGGCCGACCCACGTCTTTCAATTTCTTCCACACTTGTGCATTCATTCTCCTGTAAGAACTTAGAAAACGATGATGGGATAGAAGAAATGATTTTATCTCGAATGATGAGATCTTCTAATCTATCATAACTTTTATTAATTTTGGCTGCTGAAGTCCATTTGCTGAAAACATCTCGGACTAAACAGAGGTAGTCAGAGAACGTTTGAGTTGATTTTGGACTCAATTTACTGAATTGTTCTCTGTAACCTGCCTCGTCTAACATGAAATGTGCCATTATCTTAGATTTAATATAATGGTACTCTTTCCTTAGGTCTTTGGGGATGGTTTCAATGACTTTAAGAGGTTCCCCAGATAGACTCCTCATATATAGAATATTCCATTCAGAAAGTGGAACTTGGTAATGTTCCATTAAAGTCTCAAAATTTTGGGTAAAGGCTGCTATGCAGTCACCCGAGGTATAGTTACGTACGATACCTTGATATTTTTTATACTGGTTTTCTTTTTCCAGTCTTTCAGATTTCTTTGATTCTTTATTCATCGCCGTCTCAGTGTCAAGTTGTTTCATTTTCAACTGTAACTCTAGTTCTTCTTTCTTACTCTGAGCTGCTATTTCTGCTTTCTTAAGTTCACTGTCTATCTCAGCTTGCTTTGTCTTTGCAGCCATTTCTACTTCGGCTTGCTTTAATGCTGTTTCAATCTCTGCCTGTTTTAAGGCTCTCTCCGCTGCTCTTTCTTCGCGTTCATTATTTTTCTCCTGTACCAGCAGGTATTCAGCGTATTTGTTCTCGCTCCATTTTGTTAATTCATCACCTGTTAGATGTAATTTAATACCCATATCGATGAAATCAAATAATGACGACATGATGGGGAAAATACGTCAATGAAATTCAACCACACAAAATATGTTATAAATGGTTAGTAATAAACAATTTACAATTTATTTTACTATACGATGCGTGCCTACTATTGCATACGTAAAGTTAAAGTATAGAAAAATATACTCAAGTGCCCTGGATACGGTGAAGAATGGTTGGACAATCGGGCTAGAGAACTGTAGGGTCGTTACTTCGGAACCACTAATGACCTCTACGGCAAGGTTATGGATGGTACGGAAAAACCTGCTTTGTTTTTGGAAGAAAATAAGTTAGCGTCTATTTGTTGGTGTGTGCCTGCAAGTCACTCAGTGTTGATTAGGTTTGGATGGCGTCGAGTGTAATTGTATGTCGTAAATTTGTCGTCAACAGTGTTTCTTTCAACAGAAGTTACACTCTTTCCAAAACTCTTTGCGTTCCACAAACTCAATACACAAAGACAATCTATCTGTATTTGAACACTCAATAACATTGATGACACATCATTTACATCAAGATGACATTCAGTAAGGACATAGACATCAAGTTTACAAGATGGCGACAAGGTCAAAATGGCGACAAAATAACAATGTCGACAAGGTCAAACGGTGACAAGTTTCACAAATCACAAATGTTTTACACGTTTACAGGATCAAACAATATGTACTGCACATTTACTAATGGTTTTAAACATATTTAAACAATGTAATAATGGATCATACTGAGACTTTCACGATCACATTTACATAGCTATAACCTTGACAAATTTTACAAGTTCAAGAATTATAGTTTTAAATACCAAAGACGAGCAACACACGTCTACATATATTAGGTTCTTAAACAAGGACGAGCAACCCACGTCCACACATGTCAGGATCTTATAATTGGCTCGTTAGCTAACACGTGTGAGACAGTACAAGTATAACGTGATTCGACGTAAGACACAGCAACACAAGTTCTATGGATTTATTGCCACATTAAATACAGAACGATAATTACAACAATCTACGATATATAACTCACGACGCTCACAACCACAATACAGCTCATAGGTCTGACGCTCAAGATATCAGTCGTTCGCCTTTCAATCACGGAGATTCACACAAACGCCTTGCTCTCATCGCACATGTCCTTCCAGTCTCCGGTCCCAGCTCGGTCTGAGGTTAGCACGCCAACTGCCCACTGCCTCTAGTGGTGTCACGTGTCCTGCGTGCGTCTGTCGTCAGCCTGACCGCTGGTCGCGTGTCAGGTAACAATCTTGTCCGCCGACAATTCTTGTCCGCCGGGTGTCGTCACGATGTTGCTGCATAGCTATACCATGTTAGGCTCTGACACTATGTCTCTCCACAGATCTAGGTCCTGGGTGCTCTGAATCAATGCTACTATCAATACTCTTCCATGACATCGTCGTAAACTGTCAAACATCTGTTCTCTGTCTATCTCTACCTCTTGCACCGTTGATCATTGTAGTCACCATGTTCTCCAATGCCTCTGCTTTCAATATATAACCAAAGAAAAGTGTTTGCATCCTTTCTTACAGCTGTGCATACTGTTCTACTGACATTAGCCCATTCCAGACACTTCTTGTTAGTTACTCTGGCCATCCAAGGTATTAGCAACATTCGCCTCAGAAACCACATCTCCAATGCTCCCAAGCACTTTCTAACACGTTCAAGAAAACCGCGCTCTTTTTCAGGCCCCGAAAGTATTACAACAGATAACCATTATGAAATATCACGAGAAGACTAATTTCTACGAAGCTAAATACAGTGGAAAGGGGTGACTGACGACACCAGATTTCTTTAGTAAGTGAATACCAAATGAAGAAACAAAAATTGCAGTGAAACACATAATGCGATGCTTGGGATTTATTGAGAACGCGTTGGTATGGAATGAACGAGTTAAATCTGGGTTTAAAAAAAAAAAAATTCTCTCTCTCTCTCTCTCTCTCTCTCTGCACACGCGAATACAGCCGGGAAAACAGCAAACACGTCGTGCCAATTTAATGCGGGATATTATCGTGGTAGCGTCCTAACTATCAATTGTCGCACAGTTAGACACGTATAATAATGATGTAGCGGTCTGGGAAATAATGTCCAATTATTCAAAATAACTGACCCGGCAGCGATTTGCTTTCATGCAACAACAAACATCTGTAACAATTGAAACACATTTGCTACAGTCGGTTTTGGTAATAGAAAAACCGTTAACTGGCAAACAAATGAACGGGTGCGCATTTCAAACCCAAACAAGAAATAACTAGCACAAAGTGAAACAGATACCACTTGACTTTGTTTATATGCCATTAAAGAACAGGGTTGTTCGTTGAAAGTGCGTGTTTAGTATAACGCGAACTGATTTCAAAGCTACTGCTAATATACGTTTATTTTGCATGATTGCTGTTGCGAAGAACACCAGGGGAACATTATTAAGTGTCTTTCCCAAGGCCAGCCGAACATTACTAATTAATGTCTTTCATGAGGATATGGGGAAATATTATTAATTTCTCATTAGGCCAGGTGAACATTATTAAATTTTCATAAGGTCAGGCGAACATTATTATGTTAATGTCTTTCATAAGGTCAGACATAGCTATCACTAAGACAACAAACGAGGTAAACTGTGGCCAGACAGATATCATTATGACAAGAAAGCCATATCATGTATCAGAAGGGGAGGCCAGACACATGAAATATAACAAGTACAATACCATGTTCCCAAATAAACAGTTCCAGACTAGGAGAGAGAGAGAGAGAGAGAGAGAGAGAGAGAGAGAGAGAGAGAGAGAGAGAGAGAGAGAGAGAGAGAGAGAGAGACAGACGGGCAGAGAGAGAGAGAGAGAGAGAGAGACGGGCAGAGAGAGAGAGAGAGAGAGAGAGAGAGAGAGAGAGAGAGAGAGAGAGAGAGAGAGAGAGAGAGACCTTAGATGGAATCTTGCGTGTTGGGCAGACGTTGCCAGCACTATTTTCTAAACACCAATCAGCACTCAATGGTTGACGTGGTCAGTATCACGCCCAACTCCTTGACTTTCTAATACATTTCCTGGTACCCATTCCAGACTGGGTTGATCTGGGAGCATCGGTCAGTTATTTAAAAATGACAATTCGAACCCATATCACTAGGCCAGCAGGCAAACGTGCAGGCCACTGTGCACCTACCACGTGTTCAGAATGAATATCAGGATGTTGGACAACAAACAAACAATGCAATGCAAATACTAAAAGTGGGAACCCCCAGAATTAAAACAAGCCAACAAACACGAACTCTACAATAACGCGCAAATATGCGCAAACATACAACACGTAAGCATATGAAGTGAGAGATTGCAAGCAAATATTGAACACGCATTGTGAAAACAAACTGTCGCCCTTCCGGCCTCAATCTCTGAGGTGATTATTACATTAAAATCTACTGAAATAATCAAGACCGGGAGAGACGAGAATAACATAAACTGGCGATTTATGGGCAGGGAATATTGATCCCTGACGGAATGTTGCCTCGTGTAACTACATCGTCTGCAGCGGTTGGGGTGGGCATGGATGAGTCTCCGAAGGCACGAGGGAAACCAATGTCATGTAGAAATATGATGTAGGGAGATTTGGCGACTTCACAATTATGGTAACTGTTGCCTGCAGCGACGTGGCAATCCAACAGCTGAAGGGTTCCGTGTAACTAGACAAGGGCTCAAGACAGAGGACAACTGACGCAATGTGGCCAGCATATAGCCAGCAAACGATGTACTCAATATAGCACACGATGTCATTTAACTAGCAAAGGGGAATATCACCAATAGAAGATGCAATTACTGTCAGAAGGAAACGTAGCCAACAGAAGATGTAATTTAACTAGTAGATGAAAATTAATTATACATCAGAAATCTAGATTGAAATCTAAATATATAAAGTTAACGCATTAGACAATTGAAAGACTGAAATCTAAAGACAAAGTTGATGCATTAGACAAGAGAAAGACAGAAATCTAAAGACAAAGTTGATGCATTAGACAAGAGAAAGACAGAAATCTAAAGACAAAGTTGACGCATTAGACAAGAGAAAGACAGAAATCTAAAGACAAAGTTGATGCATTAGACAAGAGAAAGACAGAAATCTAAAGACAAAGTTGACGCATTAGACAAGAGAAAGACCGAAAACTAAAAACACAAAGTTTATCCATTAGAAAAGAGAAAGAATGAAATCAACAGACACAGGGCTGATCTCACACCAGTAGGACGGCGGGCACTTACCTGTGGAGTGCGACTCAAAGTTCAGCCGGTCCTTCTCGTGAACGCCATCAGTTTGAATGTGTTTCTTCAGCGTCTTCCACTGGGTGTCCAACGCCGGGTCCACCATGCACACCTAAACATAGAACAGATCGCAGTCATTACACTGGGTGAAGTCCCCACAAAACTACGCTATCCGGCACTAGTAAGAGGATTGTCAATCTTGAGCGCCTCTTGAGTAGCATCAGTCTGTAGCAGCAAAGTTAGACTGCCCAGGGGTACACAGAGCTGGCCACCTTGGGTGGAATCTTGACTAGAGAAGGCAATTAAACTGAGCCAACCACCTTGGACGGAATCTTGACTTGAGGAGGCACGTAAACAGAGCAGCCACCTTGGATGGAATCTTGACTAGAGGAGACAAGTAAACAGAGCCAACCACTTTGGGTGGAATCTTGACTAGAGAAGGCAATTAAACAGAGCCAACCACCTTGGGTGGAATCTTGACTAGAGAAGGCAATTAAACTGAGCCAACCACCTTGGACGGAATCTTGACTAGAGGAGGCACGTAAACAGAGCAGCCACCTTGGATGGAATCTTGACTAGAGAAGGTGTGACAAAATAGAATTGCACCTCAGGATGGGGCAACCGAATCCACACTCTGCGATACCCTATTTTCATGGGTGTACCGTATGATAGTCTGTGTGGGTCTATTATTTGGTGTTCCGGTCAAGCTTCGACCATCTTTGGGTTCACGAGAAGCTTGTAGTCCACCTTGAGTGAGAAAGATATTGCGCTATACTCTCCATAACCTTTTGCGTAGTATACCTTCTAGTCCATCCTGAATGTCGCGTCATTCGATTTGATGACACTTCCGGATCTTATGTTAAGGGATTATTGTCCTCATACTGAAGGCAGATAGACCAGTCTATTGAAGGGTATGGAGCTGCCCTAAGAATCCTGGTGAATCCTATTCTACCGTCAAGATGAATTCCTGTCTACTGTCAATTATCTACTGTCAATTATCTCAACGTCTGGGGACCCAGATAATGAGGGACGGTGGTGGATCTCTAGATGCTAGGGTAGCACATTCTGTGGCTGATTTGTTCCTACAGGAAAGGTAATTTCTCTTTCTAGCTATATTGATGGTATTTGAGTGTTTTGTGATCTCTTGTCAACTAGCGGCCAGGTCAGTTTAGTTATGCGCCTGCTGTGTGTTAATCAGACCAAGAGGAAGACCGAGAGCAAAATACCTGGATGGCTTGGCCACGTGGCATGGACGAGACAGGAACACTGAGCTGATCCACGACTCTGGTGATCGAGTGAAATGACGAGTCATGACCGCCCACTTCCGGCATGGCACATGATTGATTGATTGAAAGGAGGGAGGGCACTAGCGACACAGATTATTATCATCATCAGGCGGGGCACCAGAGCTATGACGGGCATTTCACCGCTGAGGAGGATAGATGAACTGTAGGCTATGAAGGGATATCGACCTTGGTCGAGCTGTATCTAACTTGGGGTGTGGAAGAGGGTTACCAATATCTTCATACCTATTAGGGTAGACTCGCCCTGGCACATGTACATAAACACACACACTCACACCATGTTTGCTTTTAAGTTCTGGATTGTTGAATGGATTACCTCTTTTGTTCAGAGAGGAATAACATTATTATGCGTGTCTAATGGATACACTGCCTGTTGTATAGTAGGAACAGGATGCTCTGCACATAAACTCTACACTTGTTTGGGCTGCCAAGAGAAGCCAAACCTGTGGGATTCAGTGCATATAAATTCCAACTATCCATATACCTGAGTAGAGGAGGAGAAAAAGCGAGAGACCAAAAATCACACTCTTCTTTCTTTGTCTGTCGGTAATCAGTATTTCAGGAAAGGTTTACCAGCGCAGCTGTAACGTAGACCAACACCATAGGCCAGTATAAGGGAAATATTTACACCTGAAGTCTTGAAACAAATATCCTCTCTCGAATGGTAATAGACTGTGTTTTCCAGAGAGGCTATCCTTGCCATGAGTGAGGTTAATCAGGGACATGGAGGTCTAGTACCTGGCTGATCTCCACAGATCTAGTGGCGAGATGTCTGAAGTCAGACCCATGGAAGTGGTCTGAAGGTGGAAGAGCTGACCACTCACATAATGTCGGTCTATAGTCGTGTTGTGATGTATTAATAACAGGTGAAATGGATATGTACACCTAACATCTTCTCTTACTTGCAGGAACCCTTATTATTTTGTTTCCGGTGTCAACTGACGTGCTTGATGTGCCGTGGAGGAGAAGAGTCTCCTTCAATCAACTGATCAAGGAAGATTTGGCCCTCGATGCAGGTCTCGTGGAAGAACTGGCCTTGCAGAAAGAACTTTATATTCCTATGCTCAGGTCAAGCGCAGTTCCAGGCAACCAAAGGAGAGATCAGGTGAACGATATTCTACCACCGGTATCTACATCACTCACATACTAACAACTGACAAACTACTGGTGGAATGATGATCCGGTCCTCCAGAATCCTCGCACCAATACTCTGCATTGCTTCTGTTTGTCTTGAACTTGAAGGTCGTTTGTTTTGTGGAGTCTGAATCTTTATTAAAGACTCTTACTTTACCTGTCTGAAGAGCGTTATCTTGTAGCCAGGTGGTGATCTGTTTGTCAGTATTGTTTGATAGGACGTCAGCGTTCGGACACCGTCCCGGGGGCAATAAGGTAATAGTAGACAGATTTAACAACCCAAATAAGAAAAGGTCGGGACAGCCACAGTGATCCGGGCCAGTACTGTCACACGACAGAAGGCAAGTAAGCAGAGCCAACCACCATGGATTGAATCTTGACTAGAGGAGGCAAGTAAACAGAGCCAACCACCTTGGATGAAATCTTGACAAGAGGAGGCAAGTAAACAGAGCCGGCCACCTTGGATGGAATCTTGACTAGAGGAGGCAAGTAAAGAGCTGTCCACCTTGGATGGAATCTTGATTAGGAGGCAAGTAAACAGAGCCAGCCACCTTGTGTGGAATCTCGACTAGAGGAGGCAAGTAAACAGAGCCGGCCACCTTGTGTGAAATCTCGACTAGAGGAGGCACGTAAACAGAGCCGGCCACTTTGGATGGAATCGCTATTAGAGGAAGCAAGTAAACAGAGCCGGCCACCTTGTGTGAAATCTCGATTAGAGGAGGCACGTAAACAGAGCCGGCCACCTTGTGTGGAATCTCGAATAGAGGAGGCAAGTAAACAGAGCCGGCCACTTTGGATGGAATCGCTATTAGAGGAAGCAAGTAAACAGAGCCAGCCACCTTGGATAGAATCTTGATTAGAAGAGGCTAAGTAAACAGAGTTGGCCACCTTGTGTGGAATCTCAACTAGAGGAGGCAAGTAAACAGAGCCGGCCACCTTGGATAGAATCTCGACTAGAGGAGGAATGAGTGTAAAGATTCCTTGTACACGCCTTAAGGCACACCCGGTATATGGTTCTAGATTCATATTATTACAGACCGATTGGGACTCTGTGGTTGATGTGGTCAATGTCACGCCAGCTGCCATTACCTCTGAAGACATTCTATGTACCCATTTTAGGAGGGTCGACCTGAGAGCCGAGGTCAATATTTAAAAATCTGAATCCGCCCAGCTGCGGATCAAACAACTATGTCTCCCCACTAGCCCAGGGCTCCATAAAAAGTGTGTCTCGGTGCAGTTTTCTCGCTATGGGTCTGTCATATGTAGAGCCATCATATTGTGCAGGCCTGAATGTATGCAGGAATAGATGGTCCATCTTTCCCAGCAGAAGCCTCCTCCGACCACGCTTGTGACAATACCAGCGTAGACCTATAGGAAGCACACCTGACACAAATGCAAGCCCAAGTCGGACACACTGACCTGTGAGGCCAATAACCGGGAGCGACAAAACTCATGGAAGAGGAACGAAGAAAGAAACATCCGTCTCGGAAATTGTTTAACCAGTCTCAACATTTAAGAAGTGATTTTTTAAAATCCTTCTGTCAAGTGTGTTTCGTGATATCTGTCTCTGGTCCACATCTTTTATACGTGACAATAAATACCTATACAGTTATAAATCCTATCAGGAAGAGACTAGTAGACGTATGCAAAGATACTTACACAATGGTGAACTGTTTCTGGCACGGCGTCCTGTCCCTTCAAGTCGATCCAGGTCGGAAAATACATGAGCCTCTCCTAATGAAATATAAAAGTCAAATCAAACGGCGCCATAGATGATATACACAAGAACACAGTCACTACTGCACTTGTACCAGTGCTGGAGTCTACAGGAAACCGAATCAACACAAAATATCACTACAAAGGACGGCAAAAGAAAAGAAGCACACAGATACAAGTAAACGTTTCGACAAAAGAAGCGACTAACCATTGCAACCGGAAAGAGCCATCTTCTTCAGTAACACGTTATTTAATGGAATTTGGGCATGTGACAGACAGAAAATTTCAGTGCGCTGTTCACTACACATAACCAAAAGTTACTGAGATATGCCTCTGTTATACACACGGATAAAACAATTATGTTGCTGAAGCGGCTGGCCGAGTGGCTAGAACGCCGGACTCTCATTCCGGAGACCCGGGTTCGATCCCTCGCTAAGGTGTGAGATTTTTCTGTCGGGGGAAAAACGAAAATCCTAACCTACACAGTTCGTGGCGACTGCACTAACCAGGCGGTCCTCAGGCTCAAAGACCCCTCTGCCATACACCGCAAGGTACTATATTGGCAGTAAATGACAGTTTGACAGTAAATGACAGTTGCTGAAGCGTCTGCTATAGACACGGATAAAACAATTATGTTGCATAAGCGTCGGTTATACACACGGATAAAACCAATTATGTTGCCGAAGCATCTGCTATACACACGGATAAAACAACTCTCTCTCTCTCTCTCTCTCTCTCTCTCTCTCTCTCTCTCTGTGTGTTTTAAGTATAGTCTTGTTAGTGAGTGTCATATGTTACATTCTTGATGAGAGTTGTGGCATATATGACAAAATGTTTTGTTTATTTCATTTCAACGAATTTATTACGCTACTTTATTATAAGTTGAACTTTTTTTATACATCGAAATATGTCAGGCAACAAACTGTGCAATATATCATCTGTGAGAAACCGAAACACACATACAAAATACAACTAGGAAGACCGAAGACAGTTAAGAAACACACAAAGGCAATGAACGTTTTAACCAAGCACTCGCCATGCCGCATGCCAGCTGGGATTTTTATTTCACCCCCGAAAGATAAAGGTGGCTGTGAAAGCGCAGTGGCTAGCCCGCTTACCTGCTGGCAAAGGTAGTCGTGTGTTCAAATCCCCACCGAGGTAAATATTTTAAACTGGCCTGAGCTCCTAGGTAAACTGAACCTAGAGTGTTCACAACGCCATTTCTCTTTACGTTTGACGATACAATACTCGGCTCGGATCTCCAACAGTCCACCGACTTAAAAAATAATCACTTCACACATATGCTTGCTGCCGTGAGTCGAAGTACTCGAGTTCTTTACGTAAAGCGTAGACGTCATTTTGACACTGCAGGATGGTTCCCTAGTGCCCCTGTAGTTTCCACTGTTTATATTATCCATCCTGTTCTTTTATCTCTTCTTTCCTTGACTTCTATAAGTATCTATCAATCATCATCATCATCATCGTCATCATCATCATCATGATCACCACTGAAAAATGAAGTGGACGTTCACACGTTAGTCTTTAATCTCCTCAAATATGTCTTTTGATTATATTCCTTCACGACGTTGTCTTAGACCATCGAGCCTCACTCTCTCTGTCTCTGTAACTGCTGACAATTACAGTCATCACCATTTTCTCCAAACCCTCTCTTATCCTTATTTGACAAATTAACAATGTTTGTCTCCTTCCTGTAGGTTTATATCATATTCTAATTTCAGTTAGATCTTCTGGGCACTAGTTGTTAGTTACTCTATCTGTCCAAGAAACTGGCAACATTCGTCTCTAAATCTACATCACCACGGCCTCCACGTTCTTCATAATTTGTTAGATCACATTTTCAGATCCACTGACATAGATCAGAACCGATTCTATCAGTACTCTCTTTTTGACATAGCTGTGTTACTGCCCATACTGGGATATACAGGGGCTAGAGTCGGGGGTTATACTGACCAACTCTTCTCTTCGCCTCCACACGTGCATCCTGTGCAGACACTAGCCTGGCTAAAGAAGGAAGAGCCGACTTTGGTCTCCGCTGTGATGAAGCCTACCAAGACCTTTGCATGTTTCGAGATTGCAAGAGAATCGCAGATATCCCCGGCGGTTATGGTAGACGCGCAGCACCCAAGTCTTGCACTCACAAGCATGTTCAGAATATGTTGCTTTCTTGTCGGTATGGAACTCAGTTCAGCTGGTTACATGTCCGTTACAAGACATCGCAACCAACCCCAGCATATTGTGTCTATTATTGAATGGCAACAAAGTCTTGACCAGTGCCCAATTCATCAAGCCGTATGTTATGAACCTTCTTCAGGTGACGACTTGAGTAACTATGGTTTGAGATGTGAGTTAATAACCTCTTCCTTCACGATAAACAAAAGGCAACTAGAATCGCGATAGGCTAGGTACGTGAGATTCACAGCTTGCGCCACAAGCATATGGACGCGGTCAAGCCACATCCTCCTGCAGTGTAGACATGGGGGTTTATCAAACCCTTACGATGTACGGTAAACATGGACACTAAACATGCAAACTGAGAAACATCTAATGGAACTGACAATATGGCTTCTGTGGAAATAGCTAAGATTATCACGGAGAGACAGAAGAATGAATAAGAGTCCTTCAGAACAAATGAAAACCATATACTAATATTTTGTGCATGTTATGAGGAGAAATACACTTTACAACTGAGTGGTAACTGGGCACAATTAATTGGGAAACAGCAATGGAAAGACAGAGATAAACACTTGTATGGCCACGAGGCATAGTCGGGACAAGAGCACAAACCTCAGTTAAGTCACGTTTGCATAATTTTTCATGTAGTTGTAGCGTGAACTGCATGTTTGGAACGATGGCGGTCGGCCTGTCGCTCTGAATTCTGAAATGACTGGATTGCCTTTTCGGTTTACGAGTGCATTTCTCTCTCAGACTCCTGGGGGTCGCCGCTGAAGCATCGGTATTCGTGCTTTGTGCGATGTTTTCAGCGGGCTTTACCAAAGAGGCTGAGCCATATGGGATACATCCCGTGGCAATGAAGTAGATCCTCTCGACTTTTAATGCAGTAATGTGTGGCTAAACATATACTGGAAAGAACAAGCTACCATAAAAATTGATAATGAAGTATGTCAATATCAGCCTATTAAGGGATATGTGAGACAGGGATGTGTAATGTCTCTAGATCTTTTTTTTTTCCATGTACAGTGAAAATATTTTCAGAAATATAGAAGATATGGAAGGAATCAACATTGGAGGGGGGGGGGGGGGGAGAGACGATGCATCAATAACATTAGATATGCAAATGATACAGTCTTGATTGCAGACAATGAACATGACCTGCAACATTTAGTAGATGCGGATGTTGCACACGGTGAACAATTAGGGTTAAAACTGAATTGTAAGAGGACACAGATTATAGCCGTCACTGGGAAGAAGGAAATACCACAATGTAATATACAAGTGCCGGTCTCTCTGGCTGTGGGGTTACAACACTTTCTCTCTGTAATCCCGTTTATCACGCAGAGTCTCGTAGCGGAGCGAGAGCTGAGGCGGTTCGACCCCCGCTCGTGACTTGCGGGATACTGAGCCGGCCGCTCAGAAAGCAATGGCAAACTACTGAGCGTAATCTTGCCAAGAGATCAACATACAGCTGAAAGATGCTGGTGTTGACAGCTAAGTCCTGTAAAGGATATGCTACAAAAAAAAAAAAAAAAAAAAAAAAAAATATACAAGTAAATGGACATATTCTTAAACAAGTGAATCGGTACAGTTATCTAGGAACAGTCTGATGAGAAATGCCTTGAAGAAATAAGAACAAGAATTGCCATTGCGAAGGTATCCTTTTGCAAGATGAAAAACATACTAACCTATAAAAAGATACCAATTGAAACGAGAAAAAAGAGTGTTGAATTGCTACATAGAACCTGTACTTTTTTTTTTATAGATGTGAAGCGTGGACAATGAGCAGACAAGCTGAAAATCATATGATGGCTGTGGACATCTGGCTTCTGAGAAAAATGCAAAGAATACCTTGGACAGACATACAAACCAATGAACAAGTTCTCCAAAAAATAAATGAAGATCGTAAACTGATTAGAGACACTAGACGTAGACAGTCAAATCTTTTTTGGCACGTTATGAGAAGAAATGAATTGGAGAACTTAGTGACAACTGGCAACATAGAAGGGAAGAAACCAAGGGAAAGACCGAGAAGTAAATACCTGGATGGCTTGGCCATGTGGCATGGTCGAGACAGAAACGCGGAGCTGATCCACGACTCTGGTGATCAAGTGAGATGGCAAAACATGACCGCCCACGCTTATCGGCATGGCACATGATTGATGGAATGTGAGGCTGCTGGTTTTCTAGTGATTGCCGCTTCCATCGACAATGAACTATTTTCCGTGGAGGACTTTTGTGTTGGCATTCTTACGGCGGCATTATGCACAGTGTACCTGTGCGGGCTGTTGGCTTGTCAAGACTTCTCTCTGTTCCACTTTTCACATGGGGCAGTGAGAAGCATTTCGTGTGATATTCACTGGCACAGGAACGGGGCATAATGGGGACGACCCGTTGCCGAGAAGTTGGAACCGCGACTAACTAACTAACTGTTCATGTAGTTGTATCAGTTTCCGTTCTTGTTTGTATGCTGACGTTGGCTCTAGCCCATTGTGTCACTTGTGATTGTGTTGTAGTAAGACTTAAATTTATATTCTCCTTTTCCTTGATTAACTGCTTTCTCGAGGCCTGGCTGCAACCTAGACTGAGAGGCAAACCCACTTATTACCCCCATCACTAACAACGTCGCTTGCCAGGGAACTATTCAACTTCAGCGCGGCCTCAAATGCAATTTACTGCTCGGATTCCTTCTTCATTAACATCCGCACCGCCGCGACCTTCTCCGATATTTACCAGGGGAAATCACGTGTAAAAAAAAAAAAAAAATCCGCCAACGTCACACCAGGGTGTCCCTAATCCTACATTTCGGCTTGATTAGTCTTAGACAAGTGTCTGCGGGAGAGGAAGTATTAAAAAAAAAGGCAAGGGCACGTTTTCACACTTCAAGGCGTATGGGGTATATGGTGTTTAGCTCCGTAATTTTTTAAAGCCCGACCATTGGTGTAATGGTTAGGACGTTATGCTGACAACTGTGGTCGGACAAGAGGTTAGACAGACATGAGAGACGGAAATTTTGCCAAGGAGGTCAAATCAGATAGGTGCAAGGCCCAGAACATTTTGGATGAAGGCACAGTGACAGTGAAAGAAATCAAGTCTGTGCTTGGATGATTAAAAAAAACAGCGCTCCAGGGATAGATGGCATAAGATATGACGACATCAATAGGTGCACCGACAAAGAGCTAAAGAAACTAGCAGACATGTACAACAACAGTATAGGGCAGTGTTTCCCAACGTGGGGCCCACGCCCCACAGGGGGGCAATTTGACTGTTAAGGGGGGCAATTCGAAAATGGAAGAAATCGGCTGAATATAACAAAACAAGGAGACTTGAGACTGAAGTTAACTAAATTGGAACCTGACATAAGATCTCTTTGCAGCAAGCATCAAGCGCAAGGATCTCACTAAATTTAAATAATAAATAATTACTAATAATTAAAATAATATAGAAAAATCTTTCATTAAAATTATTTTGTACTTGAATTTCAGTTCTCCAATATATGTTTTGAAAATTTACTTACTGTGTTTGGTCAATAATTACCTAGTGATTTCTTCCTAAAACCTATCATTCAAGTTTCTTTAGTGAACATTTCAATTTTTGAATATTAAAAATAATGTATATGTTGAGGGGGGGGGGGGGGCATGGGGCGGAGGAGGGGGGCAATATGAATTTTAGAAAGGCTTAAGTGGGGCATGGTACAAAAAAGGTTGGGAAACACTGGTATAGGGAGTGCTAGCATCAAGGAGGAGTGGTTACACAGCTATCTGATTCTCTTGCCGAAGCCTGGCAAAGACCACACAAAAATGCAAGGATATGGAATAATAACCATGCAGAATACAATAGGCAAGCTGCTGAAGAAGTTAATTGCCAGAAAAATATCAAGCCAGCTAGAGAGACAAGGTGTTTTCCCACCTACCCTGGGAGGCTACCTTCCAAAAAGAGAAACCTGGACCAATGCAACAGTTTTTGCCCATGACGTCTATGAAAGTTTCCACTCAGGCATTGAAACATTTGCTGCAGCGATTGATCTTGAGGACGCGTACAACAGAGTACCCTTGGATTTTTAAATGTTTCAGCTTCTTGAACTCAAAGGAGGCAAGTAATATTGAAATATTGCTTGGATAGCAAATCCATTAAGTGGAAAGTCCGAATCAAAAGCCCATTGTGTGGGCTTCATAAAAGGTGGAAAAATGTCCTAGTGGCACGAAATGGAATATTGCTTGGATAGCAAATCCATTACGTGGAAAGTCTGAATCAAAAGCCCACTGTGTGGGCTTCATAAAAGGTGGAAAAGTGTCCTAGTGGCACGAAATGGAATATTGCTTGGATAGCAAATCCATTACATGGAAAGTCCGAATCGAAAGCTCACTGTGTGGATGTCATCTGCAGACTGCATACTTCTGGTTTCCGGAAGAACAGCCTATGGTGAACGAAAGGCCCAATATACAGAAGTGAGGCTAAGCAGCCATGTGCAGGACGTGACGATTCCTTGGGTGAGCCCAGTACCAGAGCGCTATGTATCGGCTCTGCAAGTATGGAAGCCTCCTTGGATGGCGGGGAATGCTCATGGTCTGCCCCTGCCTTCCCTTGAGGGCTGACCAGGATCTTTGGCTGTTCTATATGGGCCAGCATGGATGGGGGGTAACATCACAACAGTGAGAGTCAAACGTCCTAAGAAACCCCCGGGAAGGTTAACCCGGTCAACAAATGCCCGCAGAAGTCGGATGTGTCGGCCTAACGGCGCAAGAACGCAGCTCTGCTGTAAACAGGCACAACGGAATCACATTCGAAAAAAAACTCCGGATGAAGGCAGAAGAAGAAGAACTCAAGATAAGTCCTTTCCTCTTTAGTTGGATAGCTGCAGCCCTCTTCCAACGGAAAGTAGTTTTTAGATTTGGCAGTTGGACTTCGGAACCAACAATATATCCTGGCCTACCACGGTGATCACCATTATCTCCGGTGCTGTTCAACAATTACACTGTGAAAATCACAAGCGAGCAAAAAAAAAAAGGACCGGGGAGGAGACGATGTTTTAGTGTATCATCGGGGCAAGGATAGAGATCAGGTTGCTGTGGAACTACAAACTGAACTCAATCAAATAAGCACTTGGTGTGTTGTAGCTGGGGCTATGGTCAACCCAACAAAGACAACAGTGACATGGTTCTCTTTGAATAACCATAATGTCAACACCCCAACGCAAACTGTAAATCTGGTTTCAGAGACGGTGGCAAGAATGCAGGCGATGAATTACCAGGAGATACGATTTGATCGAAGCCCAGCTTATCTTATACTGAGCATGTAGACCAGGTGATAACAGAGGCCAAGCGGGGTTTGGCAGCGATGTGGGTGATGGCGGCGGAAAACTGAGCAGCGCCATTTATGTCTTCTTTACGAGGGTCTGGTCCTTTCTGTTGTAGAGTATGCGATAGCAAACCTGACTCTCAGCCATAAGCAGGTAGAAAGGATGGAAAGGATACAGAACGAAACTATGCGCAGTATTCTTGGATATACAAGAGATACAGCATGCAGAGCAATGCGCTACCTTCTTGATTTTCCAACCATAAGGAACAGAATACAAATTTGCCAAGCACGTGCCTATCTCAGAGTAAATGCAAACACAAAACATCCACTGCATAGCAGGATTAAGAAGGTAAAGGACAGCAGGTTAAAAAGAGGAAAGTCGTGGATGGGTAAAGCCGAAGACATTCTTCAGCAAAGTGTGTTCACTTGAGGACTTAGAACCTGGCGAGGAGTGGGTACAAGTGCCAACAGAGTTATGTACATCCTTTTCAGTGTGCATCCAACTAGACAGGAAATGCAGACAAGATAATCCAGCTGCTGTGGAGGCAGAAGTACAGGCTCTGATCTTCGAGAATACTTTAGAGTATGATGCTGTCATCTGCACGGATGGGTCGGTCGGTCGTCCGAGGAGTGAGAAGTTGATGGGCCTTTACGGCTCAGGTCAGAGGGAAAATTGTGAAGGTATATTGTGAAGGTCTGGTGCTTTTGCTTTGACCACAAGCAGCCTAACTATGGAAGTCATGGCAGTAAGTAAAGCAATAAAATCGCTCGAGACATATTCAATCGGGTATGTGTCCTTAGTGACTCAATGAGAATGCTCAGGAGGATAGAGATGGAGTGGGATCGAAGAGAGTGGCTGCTGTCTCTGGAGCGGTCTCGACTGGCAAAGATTAGTTTTAGCTGCGTGCCAGGCATGCGAGTGTAAAAAGGAATGAGCAGGCTGACAGGCCTGCAGGTAGGGCTACTGTGGAAGGCAGACAAGCCATGGACCAGGCAGACATTTTGCATGCTCTACGAGAAGTAAGTTGTTTACGAGAACCAAGCGATGACTAGGAACCTACAACCATGGTCAGGCTGCGAGAACAGAAAGTTACAAGAGGTGTGGCCAAAAAAGAACACTACACAGGAAGCCAAAGAACAGTAATAAACCAACACAGAACTGGTGACATGAGCCGCAACACGCTGCAGGATTTGCTGAGAAGGGGATCCGAGCACTTATGGACTGAATGGTTCGATATGCAATCATGATATTCTGTCGACTAACTATGAGAGAAGTCACAAATGGCTGTAGAAAAATAAGTAATTATGATAATTTGAAACCAGTTTATTTTTATACGTTTGTGGGGTGTGGGATTTAATATAGAACATTTGCTTAGTTTGTCTAGGGGATCCCTGATGGAATTAATTTAGATACTCACTCACTTCACCACTTATGGTGATCATGGAATTCTACCATAAACACAAGAAGGAAAATACTTCACTTCTTTTTATATCTGTGTCTATGCGTACTTCTCCACTTCCACTACACAACTTTTTGAATTTTATGTAGTATCAGAGGACATTGATTGTTTACAACATATAGAACAACCACTGTTAAACAAACATCAACAAGCAAATGACGTAAAAATTAACATTGGAACATACTGTCACTAGGAATAAAATCAAGATCTGAAGTAACATACATATATATAATGACCGTTCTGAATTTCTGGAACAGGCATGGGATTGAATTATGACATAGGTACATTCATATGAGATGGTATGTAATATTATAAACAATTTCAAGTGGTAACCCCCATGTTTTCCCCAAAAATATACATGTACTCAAATCAAAACAACAACCACTAATTGGTTCTAACACCATTGAAACATACATTTATTTTAAAAAAAAAACAACAACAACAACAATGGTACGAGTTCATAAAACATTAATACTCAATCAGTGCATCTTATCATTGACACCTTGCCGTCTTGACAGACGATAGTTTGTAAGGGATGGAGTTATTGCCTCTCCGTAGCACAAAGCCTGGGCTAAAATATAGAGATCATGTGTTGCCCATGCAGCATGATCCCTCTCTCAGCCTGCCTAGTTCACTCCAGAGGAAAGGTAACACCTCTACATCTGGAACAAGACAAGCTGCAGAAGCTGCCAGATCAGAAAAGCAATGCTCTAATTGTCCGAGTAGTACATCTTAATTAGACTAATTAATTAAGTCTTTAATTCCATTCCTTAGCTTTCTTCTGATGATAGTTATTTATCTCCCACGCCGAACAGATAATGTCCCTATTATCTGGGGACTGAATTGATGCCCTCAGTTGTATTCCACACATTTAATATCCACAGGAAACTGGCTGGCGAATATATCCCAATCTATAATATCCAGGATTGAAATAGCACATAATCCCCATTCTCCAGGGGCTGGATTCACAAATACACTGTGCAAGTTGGCTCTGTGTCCTAATGAAATCGAGGCCTAGGTCCATCAAACTTTCAGGAAGTCCTATTCAGCTAAGCAGAAGGTATTTCCCTACATCATCATATACGATGAAAAGATGACGACCGTCTAGCAGCTCTGCTTATATTATCAGATTCTCGATATTTGGTTCACAAGGATGGTTCAGACACTCCGTCACCAGTCTATAAGTCATCCCACACTTGATGATAGGGCATTCAGGCCGCCATGGGACCAGCATAAAGTCATTCCTTACTATCCAGTCCAGTGTAGGAACATACAATGCTGAGAGTTACTCATTGGTATCATCTGTGACTATGTCCAGGATTTGTCTGCACAAGCATGGAACAGACTAATAATATTTCAAGCACACAAACTGGGAGTCGAAGACAGTCGGATGATGCTTTCTGCTGTGTATGTATACACATTTACTCCACTAATTTCTTTCAGTGTCTTTCAGTTGGTATTCAGGCCTGGGATCATGTTTTGAACTTGTTTCTTTCATGGTCTTTCAGTGTCTTTGAGTTGGTGTTCATAAATAGGACTTGGGTTGTACTTGCTTATTTCATAGTGTCTTCCTGATGGTCTTCATGTCTAGGGTCTATTGTTGCTTTGACCAAACTGGCTGATTGTGAAACAGGCAGAACCTTCCAAAGATAATCCGAACGCCAACCTGGTGTATCCCGACATAAGTCAGAACTAATAAATTCCCTTGGTAAATCCACCTCGCATGTCTTCCACTGACAAATGCAGCTAATAATTGTGGCAGTCAACTTGAGTTTTAGGTACAGACGGTATATATAGGACACTTTGTCCTATATCACTTCCAACAGGCTGTTTACCCAGGATCCTGTTTGGTGATATCGTCCAACCACCACCTGCCTTTCCATGGTTGCGAATGACAAAAGAACACAAACCCAAGCATTAATACAACTTTTGGTGTGGTAACATTTTCACAACACAAATATAAGAATCACAGGGGAAGGAGAAGGGAGTTGGTTTCCAATTGCTCCATCCCTCTTTGCTGATTGTAGAGTTATTTCAACTCCAAATGTGAGTAGGATATCTCCTCACTTGGTATTCTGTGCAGAAACTGTTACTGGGGCTTCCTGATGAGTAGGGCCATCCTTTCCATCCAAACACTTTGATATTGTATCTGTCATAACTTGACAAGAATTTCTAAGATACCGGCCATATATCAAGAATTTCTCGTCTCTTTCTTTAGCTGTAATCAGCATTAGGCCAAAGGTTATCAACCATACCATTCACCATTCTCTTCTTGTGGTACTGACATACACAAGGCTTCTTACATCATCATCATGTCCGCACTGGGGTAACAGTAAAATGTATATTCCAGCAATAAAATAACAATCATGAATCA
Organism: Cepaea hortensis; assembly: GCA_963921405.1. NCBI lineage: Eukaryota > Metazoa > Mollusca > Gastropoda > Stylommatophora > Helicidae > Cepaea > Cepaea hortensis. Next base: position 125,684,079 of record OY992876.1, on the reverse strand, counting down.
AACACATAATTCTCATAACAAGAAAACATATCTACTTTATGAATAATAATCATCATATTGATAATGCACGGGCCATTCTTGGGGTTTTCTCTCATCCTTCAATCCATAAGACCCAAACAGATGGTCGTTTTCCCACCTGCCTATAGCAGCATGAGGTTAGTGAATGCTGTTATATATATATATATATATATATATATATATATATATATATATATATATATATATATATATATATATATAACTCACATATTGCTGCTAGAATAAGAAGTATCCAGTTTTTCAGGAAACCATTGTTGGCAATTTCTGAACATAAATATTAATCCAGACGCCTACAACCATGATGCAATGCAGACTGAAGGCTCGTCCTGCCATACATTTGATTATATATATATATATATATATATATATATATATATATATATATATATATATATATATATATATATATATATATATATATATATCATTGTAGTTCTATCCCTTCTCCACTCTATTATCTTTATGTTAATACCGCCCTCATGTGAGACTGTGACAGGAGTTCCCCCCCCCCTGCTTTGATGGGTTATTATATGGTAATTAGTTTTGTACTAATTCTGTCACAGGATCACATGAAGTAGGTGTTTGTAGTTTGGTGGATAGTAACTTGGTAACCTATATATCTGCATCAACAACTCATGTATTCTCCCATACAGCACTTCAAGATGATTGCTGAAGAGGTCTCCTCTCTCTTCTATGTTCTTAAACATGCTTATCTGACCGAAGTTCCGTGACGTTTCCAGTTGTTTTTGCAACCGCGCCCTTCTCAAGTATCCATATGATACCAAGATATAAAACTCTGTGTAAGAGAGTTTTAACAAGACAAATTGTCTTGGCTTATTTAAGTACACTTGCAAATCTTGTCCTGCATGTGTATTTCGATACATTTTTACTTCTGTATGTTGTATACTGCTGAATATATAGTTATACTGTTGTTTTATCCCATCTGACTACGTATGTTCTTGTTTGCTTGTTAGTGTATTGACTGGTATGTTGCTTTCTATAATAAACTGACTGTGTTTTAATTGTTAGTGTTCAGTTTTGAGTATGTCTTAGTTCATATATAAAGTGTGTGCTCAATGTGTGTATGTGATGTGTGGTTTACTTCTAAGCGTCACGAGTTGGAATATCCTTTGTCATGAATTACCCAATCTGTGTAATGCATGATCAGGGCATTCAAACAGTGATACTTAGATTTAGTGTATTTAATACTAAACATGTATCAACAATTCAGACAGGTAGTACATTTTTACATGAAAAACGCAGACAAATTAAAATAAATACGTTTTGCGTACAATTTGTCCGCTCAGTATATCGCTCTCTCATTTAATTCATTCACTCTCTCATTCGTACATCTTTCATCCGAAATAGTATTTTGTTAAAATATACAAATAAAGTTGAGGTAAGTCTTACTGCCCTTAGAAAAACGGGTTAGGTGATATGTTCCCTTAACGGTAGCAAGTACTTTTTGTACTTGTAATCAAAAAATGGTTTATAACTTAAATAGAAAAATTGTATTGGACGAATATTTCAACTATGAGTGAAAATGTTTGTAATATATTATGGTAGAAAATATACAAGTTACGTGTTGACATATTTTATATATATAATCAAATACAAGTGTAATACATATTAACTAATAGTAAATTAATTAACTCCAACGACGATGTGTGTGTTGTCCCCCTGTTGTCCGTGTGTTGTGCCATCGATGTTAACAGTTCGTATAGCTGTCTTTTGTATGTTGTAATAGTCGTAGTTCTATTCCGGTAGTTTGCGAAGTTCCTTGAAATAGCGAGTATGCAAAGTTCTTAATCGTTACACGATGACTTTAAGTTCCTTGGTTGATGAAATAACTTCAGATATTATATATCGTTCGGATTGTTTTTAAAGCATTGCCAATTGCTAATATGGCTTGATACAATATAGGGTTCTCAAAGTTTCCTGTCCGTGAATATTATAAGTAGATTATTCACTTAGGCGTTGATACTTTTGAATCACAGTTCTACAGTAAGTGTAAAGGTATACTGTTCTATGCAACAGACTAAAATATCACAGCTTATTATATGGCGACTAATTAATGTGCATAGTGTTAGTCTGCTGGTGCATTAGTTTGCCGTGATAATAGGTCAGCAATAATATTATCCGTACCCTTGATGTGACGGATTTCAAAGTCGAAATCCTGAAGTAGAAGACACCATCTTGCTAATCGATGATTCTTAGGGGTGCCTTGTTTAAGTACCAGCAGTGGCACATTATCGGTCAAAACAACAAAATGGGAACCTAAGAGGAACTTAGATAAACGACGCATACAAAAAAGTAGACTTAATGCCTTCCAACTCAACTGTGGAATAACGGATTTCTGCCTTTTTATGCTTGCGGCTGACATAGAGTATTGGATGTCTCACGCCTTGATACTCCTGCATCAGGCATTCTCCAACTGCGATAGCACTCGAACCTGTGGTCAGAATAAAAGGTATATCTATGTTTGGTAATCTCAATACGGGTGGGTTAGAAAAAATTGATTTCAATTTGCACATTACATCCTCTAAGCGGATACTCTTACAATTGCACATATTATATAATTGTATAGGTATTGATGTAAAAATAAGTCTAAATAATGTAAGAGTGAAAATAAATTTACTTTAGGCATATATCAAAGTTATATGAAAAATTTTGCACCAACAGGAGTTAATGAACTGCAGCATGGTTTTTGGTCTTTCAATTTGGCGCAAAGTTGATTGACATATGAATGAGATGGTACATATAATGAACAATTTGTTTGTTATTCGGATAGTGGTGAAAGATTCATTTTGAAAGGTAGGTAATGTTGTTTGAAGTTGTGTTAATAGCAAAAGTAGGAAGAGTGTTAGTGGTTTGTCTTCGTTCATTCTACTGCTTGGTGAATGTGATTGTTTACTTGTGTTGGTTGAGGTGTGTGTTTCGACGAAATTGCTGTATTCATATGGTAAATTGGTGGATGGTGAGTTAAAAATGGTAGTCTTTGTACTGATGTATTTAGATCCGCATCGTTTGGTGTTTTTGTTCATGCGATAAAGCAGTTTGTTTGTATGCAAACGTTTCTGACTTTGATTTTGTGTGAAGTTAATTGTTTGTGTTTGTTTATTTGCATATTGTTTGCTTGCATGAATGTTGCATGATGATGTTATTTCTGTTTTGTTTTATGTGTTCTTGATTGATGATAAATTTGTGCGGAACACATATGATGACACTCGTTTGCTAATAATGCTTCTTTGTGAATAGTAGTGTCCCTTGGATATCTTTGTATTCCTTGATTATGTTTCTTGGAATTCATGCCGTAATTGTTTCTAGTTCTCAGAGAAACACATTCTTTCGACTCATAAGGTTGGAAATTATGAGTTATCTCAGTTGTTGGTTTGGTAACTGAGGTTTTGTCCTCATGAGAAACTGTCCGTACTGTGAAGTTGTTTTCATTGTCTTGTGTAGTAGTGTTGTTAAGAAGTACTGTCGTTGCTGTGCTTCTGTTATTGTTGTTCCTGGCATAATATGGTTTCGGTTGGGAGTAATTTAAAGAAGTCGAGTCGGTTTGTAATGACTCGTCAAGATGCTTGTCATGATTAAGAAGAGTTGTTGCTATTGTGTCGTTGACTTCGTCGTTTCCGTTACTAAGAGAATGTGTGGTTGAAGTAGAATTGTCATCGTTGTTCTTGTCTATGTCATTTCTGTTAGTCCGGTTAGTGTCCCCTGTTGTCTCTGTTGAGTTGTTCATGTGGGTTATGTGAGTCATTTGTTTTGTCACTATATTGGCGTCTTCTGTCTGTTGTTGCACATTTACAGGTTCACAATCTCGTGTTTCAGTTGCATCCTCAATTCGAGGTTTTATGCTGATGGTGTCATTGAAAGATTCGACCCCCCTGTGTTATGCACCTCTGTGAATTCATTTCGAATTCCGTCATCGGTGGTCTCCCTTGTGCTTTTGGCAGTTTGAGACATGCAAATGTGTTCTTTAGTTCTAGAATTACTGTTTGCTTTCTGGATGCAGTTTTTCTGTTCCCATTCTCTGATTTCTTTTTCAGAGCAGGATCTTAGGTTAGGAAGAATCCCAATGATAATTTCCGCGCAAGGATTTTCCAGTACTGCGCAAAGCACTTGTCCTGATATAAAAGGTGTCCGAATTTCGGCAAGTGCTAGGGGGTATCTTTCGATGGTGCCTGCGAATGTGTGACATGTTACATATTTGTGTGTGTAGTCTTTGTCATTAATTAATGTTCTTTTAATTCCACAAAGAGTCGCTCCGCTATCCCGTATTAGTGTACATTGTTTGTTATTAACAAAACCTGTCGCAAATTTTAACTTGCCTGTTGATGTTAAGGCTGCGTTGGCCATTTTGTTAGACACTGGGATTGTGTGGCCGCATAACAAAGTGGTATCAAGCTGAAATTTTCTGCAGGTGTTACATGTGTTATCAGTTATGGTGTTAATGATCTCTACCGCATTACCTAACTCACTCGCACTTTCATTCTGGATGTCGCATTCGTTCTGTTGTTCAGTTTCTTCATCTGAAGATGTATCTATTAATGCGGCATTGGCCTGCTTCATCATCTTTCACCCTTCACAACGTCCTGAGAAATGCCCATAACTGGCGCCCAAAAAAAAAAAACATTTAACTGCTCTCTGATATGCGTTCCTTTTGTTTTTTTGTTTTTCCACTATCATTTGGAGATGATGTGGATAATTCGGTGATTTGTCACACATCGCGTACTGTTCGTGTGTCAGATGACAATACTGACACAGGACTGGTTTTGTGAAATTAGAGCATTGTTTGAACCTATTTTCGTTTGGTTTTGAATATTTGGTGTTTGTAACCGCTGCTGTTTCATTTTGGCTCATATGTAATTGAAAAATATTGCGATTAGCTTAAAATATGCGCTCCCCTTATTTTCTATTTCTTGGATAGTCTTACAATCATTTTGCCTTAGAAATTTAGAAAAAGGGGTTGGTATTGTGCTAATGATTTTATCAATTATAATTAGCTCCTTTAGTTTATCATGGCTGTTATTTGTTTTTGCTGAGGTTATCCATTTTGTACAAATATCTTGGACTGTAGACACGTAGTCTATGAAAGTTTGGTTAGGTGATGGGGATAATTTTGAGAACTGTAGTTGATAGCCTGCTGTGTCTAGTGAAAAATGTTGGAGTATTCTTTGTTTCAAATAGTTGTAATCTTTCCTCATGTCTTGTGGAATTGTCTCTATCACTTTTAAGGGCTCTAATGCTAAATTTATCATCAGAATAAATGCCCAATCGACTTTTGTAACGTTATGGTAAGTCATCAAACACTCAAAGTTCTCTAAATATGCGCTTATTGAATCTCCTGAACAAAAGGGCTTGACTAAGCCTTTATATTTGTTGTATTTTTGTTCCTCTCCCTTACTTCTAATTTTGTTTACTGAAATTTCTAAGTTGGAGTCAATTTCCATTTGTTTCAGTTTTATCTGTGTTTCTGCGTTTAATTGGGCTTGCTTGGTCGCAGCTTCAAGCTCCATTTGCATCTTCTTCTCTTGAGCCTGCAGTTGCATTTTCTTTTCTTCAGCCTCCATTTGCATCTTTTTCTCTTGAACCTGCAGTTGCATTTTCTTTTCTTCAGCCTCCATTTGCATCTTTTTCTCTTCTCTTTCCGCTTACATCTTTTTCTCTTCTATTTCCGCTTGCATCTTTTTCTCTTCTCTTTCCGCTTGCATCTTTTTCTCTTCTCTTTCCGCTTGCATCTTTTTCTCTTCTCTTTCTGCTGCTCTGTCTTCTCGTGCAATATTTTCTGAATGCGTCTTTTGTGCCCATTCTGAAAGTTTCTCGGCAGTATACCCTAACTTAATTCCTAATTCAATGCACTGTTCTAATGTTGACATCTTGTATTTTAGTTAGTGTTAACTTTATCGAAATTAAATCCCTTTGAAATTAGTTTTGGGTGTACAAAATCTGGTTATCCCCCTTAATGTTTACATTCAACTTTCTACGAGCACGTTCACTTGGTTAAGAGTTTAGCATATACATGAAAAGCAATGCAAAGAATAAAATGTTACATCAATGAACATGAATGAGTATCGCTTAGGGATCTAATGAGCATGAAATGGGATTCATCTTATTTTACTGGTTTCTTGACTGTAGTGTTGTTTGGTTCTCCTGTTTTCTCGCCACTGCTGGAGGACAGTTTACATACACACGATCTTTTGCGGAACAATCTGATGTTGGAATAAAAAAAAAAATTAGTAATTGTCACTGTAATTGTCCAGTCATGTCAATGTCAAATTTCATGAACATGATAATTTAATTACCTTTGTAGAGGGACTACAATAACTCATTCACAGATGATACGCTAGTAGCTGCAAAGTTCTAGACTTTGTTATATATGAAAGTTGATATATTTTACTTGGCAAAACCAAGAGCTGTCTGGAAAGTAAAGCTTGTGCTTGCCAAAACCGGCTTGTGGCCCCCAAATAGCCTGTCACCGTCCTAGATACCTAGGGGAATGAAACTCGGGCTCATACAGGCAACAAACTCCGTTAAGATACAATCTAACATCATTTTTTTATATTATGTTACATTAAGCTGGCGAAGAAAGGTTTTCGCAGCCAGCAACCCTCAAGTTGCGTATCACAGGAGTTTACAATAAAGCAATAATACATGATTATTACAACAACTCTATCAGCTATCTAACGTATGCGTAAGACCCCTAAATACACGTGGGTTTTAAGCTATCAAGTCCCCCTTAAGGTCAGCCTTTGGCAGCCAGCAACCCTCAAGTTGCGTATCACAGGAGTTTACAATAAAGCAATAATACATGATTATTACAACAACTCTATCAGCTATCTAACGTATGCGTAAGACCCCTAAATACACTTGGGTTTTAAGCTATCAAGTCCCCCTTAAGGTAAGCCCTGTTGCTCCTTCGATGTCCAGTCCGTGTCTGCCTTTCCACACGTGTCGCAATCCGACACGGGTGGTAACTCTCTGAGTTTCTCGTGGACCCCGCAATCGGCGGGCTCCATCGGTGTCCACGGGGCTGTGGACACGCTGACCGGTCCTTCGAGAAGGCTCTGGGTTATTCGAGCCTTCGAGTGACTCGGTTCTTTCCCTTTAGCTGGAGTTCTATCCCTTCTCCACTCTCTATTATCTTTATGTTAATACCGCCCTCATGTGAGACTGTGACAATCATGTGTTTTTCTTTCTTTTCTTTTCTTTAGATTTTACTTCTCAAACATGGCATTTCCCTATGTATGAAAGGATTACATGTCCATCACACATACTGTGTGGTTACTAATATGTAAACAAGAAGGTTGAAACAAAATGGCACAATAGCTCAAGTTACAAATTAGCAGAAACGATTTCTCCAACATGAACTGGTCCATAAGATGTGATAACAATATTAGGCATTCGCATAGAGAAAAGTACTTAGAGTTATTAATCTACAGCACATAGAATATTTGCAGATTTATAGGCATTGATAGTGAGATAGTTTCACAATGCATCGAATAAGTTAAACATAGGAATTTGAAACTGTATAGCAAAGGAAAATTTGGCAGCGAGGCAAAACATGACCGCTTGGTAGAAGGCAATCTTCAGGCATCTCGGTTATATGAATTGTTGATTTCTCATTTTAACAATTCTTAAAACACATTGATCTATGTATCTTATCAAAGGACATGATTACAAATCCATAATGCATTTTCAACATACCTAAGCTCCAGAGAATGAAATATTATTTTGGGCTGTTTTTGCCTCCCCAGCGGGGAGGTTTGACGTGTGCATCCTTTGTTCTCTGACTGACCAAAATGTCTACTAACCCTTTGTTAAATCTAGCACCACGGCCTTTCCATGTACTCGACCAATCATTGGCTTTCTATTTGAACTTAGATGACATCACAGAGGTCAAGTCTAAAGCTGTTTCTCTCCCCCCTAAGTATGATAATTAAGGAGTCAATACTCGGTAATTGTAAGGACGTTTTAATATACTACAACATTCATTGTCCCTTTATTTCTCAAAATAATTTCCACCCACATTGATGCACTTATCCCATCGTTTTATCAGTCCTCCCATACCGGCTGCATAGAACTACGTGCTCTGTTTTCTAAACTACGATTTCACTACACATTGAACTTCGATGTCATTCGCGAAATGTCTCCCGCCAAGGTGGGTTTTCAGTGTTTATGCTGACAAATGTTTATCCCGTAAAGCGGTGCATAACTGGGTAGAAAAGTTACGAGGGCGAGTCAATAAGTAAGTCACACAGTTCCGTGGGATGGCAGGTAAATGAAAACAAAGGGACAATGTATGTATAAAAATAAACTGGTTTCAAGTTGTTATCATATTTGTGACTTACTTATTAACTTACCCTCGTAACTAACTATGCTCACTTTATCTCTCGCTCACTCACTCTGTGTGTGTGTGTGTGTGTGTGTGTGTGTGTGTGTGTGCGCGCGTGCGTGCGTGAAAATGATGACATGGTTGGTTGGATAGGTGAATGATGACATAGTTGTTGGTTCAAGCAAATGAAGACACCACATTGGGAAAACCCACAGAGTTCACTTGTCTGTGCCGGGGCTTGAACCCAGCTAGCTCATCCACTTTACTGTTGCTCTATTCTTCATAACACGATCTCCATTTCTACACCCTTGCCAATGTTAAACGTCAATCAACACTTACCAACTGGCTCATCTCTCCCCATTGTTTCACCGGCACGATGAGACAAGACTAATTTCCTTTCACTGCATCGCCCTTCTAGTCAACTTCCGCCAGTCCATCACAGACGGGAAATGAAAGCAGACACAAACATCTGGTTTCTCTCTCCCCCAGCCTGCCCGGTTTCTCTTCTCATTACAACCACCAGCGCAGCAACAACAAAAATATAGCCCTTAGTTTCCCAATACACCCGTTTGCAATGCCCCTTATCTATAATGACGTAATGCTTCATTCGAGAGTCTGGGCCATTTCACCAAAGCCACAATGGAGTACTTTACAAAGATAGCAAGACGTCTGCATTGAAGCCGTGAAGCCGGCACTGATGCTGGCATTGTTTAGGACTCAGCCACAAACACAGACTAACTACCCTGTTTATTATCCCATCATTAACAGCGCCACCCGTCAGGGGAGACCATACAACTGCAACACGGTCTGGGCGGCAATTTTCCCGCTCTGTTGCCACCCACTTTTGCTCTATTTCATTCCCACAGCAACTTCTTTGATCACGTATTATAAAGCAACGGGGCATGTGTGGGAAAGTTCCATGTGCAGTCATGTCGATTCTTAAATTACTGCTTTGCTTAACTCTTGCAGTCCCACGCAACGTATGTGTGCTGGACTGATTTTTCCGACTTCTGAAGTGCTGCAATTTACATTCCCAAGTCAAGGACAAGAAGTCAACATTTTAATCCAACTAATCGTAGGGGTTGTGTTAAGGAAGTTTAAGAGCGCGAGTACTTATCTATTCGACCAAGCTTACCTCTAGACATCGTATAAAGTGTTCTTATTTTTTACATTTGGCGCGATTTGCTGAGGAGGGGATCCGAGCACTTATGGACTGAATGGTTCGATGTGCAATGAGGATGATCTGTCGACTAACTAACTAACAAACATTTGGCACAGTCCTAATGTTATCCATCACTCCTCGGTATGCAAGTGTGAAACTACTGAATTAATATGCTCTCTCATGTTTTACATTTGTCGTCTTTCTTAATGTTACTCATAATTCTACCGCGACGCCCCCCCCCCCCCTTCCCAGTAAAACTGCTGAAGCTAAAAATTAACAGAAAGGTACTCGTCTATTAGAGGTCAGTGTGGACGAACGTTTATGGACGCTAGCTCTTAAACTTCCTGTGTGCTGATAATGGGGTAGCGGGTTCGTTCCATACACCGATGAGTTGGACTTCAACGTTGACTTCTTGTTCAGAAAGCAAAGACAAACTACTGAACGTAAAACCGCCTAGAAAACCAACAATATGTGGGATTGGTAGCAACGTCCTGCAAATGTGCATGCAATAATTCGTCTATTTCATATCTCAGAAACTGTTTGAACTCTTCCGGTTCCAAATGATGCGTGATGTGTGACTGGAACTCCCTCTTGGGTCCCAGCCATCGTGTTCATCGTTCATCAGCAGATACGAATGGCCCCGTTCAAGCGTCGACTATATCAATTTGGTTGTATTTGGGTCCTTTATTGTGTGGCTTGTTTTGATTCGTTCGTAGATCGGGCTGATCGTATGAGCGGCTGGCCGAGTGGCTAGGACGCCGGACCCGGGTTCGATCCCTCATTAAGGTGTGGGATTTTTTTTTCTGTCGGGGGAAAAAAGAAAATTCTAACCTGCAAAGTTCGCGGCGACTGCACTAGCCAGGCGGCCTTAATTCCTCAGGCTCAAAGACCCTTCTGCCATACACCGCAAGGTACTATGTTGGCAGTAAATGACAGTTTTAATGACAGAAGATCGGGCTGCTTGTTTTCGGCTTCCTAGCTTCAGGTTGGTTGATTTTGTTCGTTACTTTCATGTTGAGGTCTTTCATGTCTGGGCAGAGTCACGCATTTGTTAAGGCCTGGAGTAATTGTGTACCCACCCCGTCATATGGTGCTGTTTCCTTCAGGGAGCTTTACGATTCGTCGTCCCACCTGGTGTTCCTCCTCCTTCCCCGTCTTGGGTTGTCTTCGAAACCTCTCGTTCGTCTTTGGTTTTGTGTGTCGTCTCGATAGTTTGATCTTGGTGGGGAGCAGGGCCGATTCACAATCGCCCTACAAAATTGGTCTTGGTCTGAGTAGCCATTTTCATCCAGTTCTATTTCTATTTCTTCTTCTGATGCTTCTTCTTCTGTCTGGTTCTTTGCGTTTTCTGGTTCGGGTGTTTCTTTCTGTGCCTTCAGCAGTTCTCTTTCTTCTCGGATATGTTTGAGCGTTCCGTCGGTCTTTTCTCTTTCTTCTCGGATTTTTTATGATATTCGTCAGTTTCAGACTTTATAGCAGCCATTCGAGCAGCATCCTGCTCTATCTTCTGCTGGGCTTGCTTCAGTTCGCCCAGGATGCGTGGAACGGCCGTTATCTGTGCTTCTTGCGTCTTTTTCTTCCTCCATGTTTTTGAACTGTATTCTCAGGTCCTTCAGTTGGCCTTCCAATTGTGCTTTGTCACTTTTGGCGAGTCAGTTGGTCGTCTCGTACTGCCTCCTAGCCTCCTTATATGGTAGGTTAGACTTGATGGCGATTTTCATGGCTTCCTTGCTGTCTTGGTGGCAGGGGCAGCCGAGGTACCTGGCGCCATGGATGCCGAGGCAGTTGGCGCACTTTCTGTTGGTGTTAGGCCTCCTGAAGTCCATGTCGGTCTTTGCATGTTGGTACTGACTATATTGATGGAGACCAGAATAGTACCTACACACCTCCACATCATTTTTGCAGGTTGCACGGGTGTGCCAAAATTTCTGGCACTTAGAACACTGTGGCACTCTCGGTATGTAGTGCTCTGGAACTTGGTCTTTCTTGTCCCATATAATGTATTGAGGGATCACTCGGTTCTCTGATGTTCCGATGACAACTGTAGAGGGGATGTTGTTCTTTCCGATGATCCGTTCAGCCCAGGTGATCTTGATTTTGCGGTTCTCCCTCGCCAGCATCTCCCTGATCTGATCGTTGGTGAGTGTTCTTACTTTTTATATTTGGTCAGAGCATATTAACCGATTCAGTGAGAAAGATAATATATCGCCTAATGTGATCACCTATTTGGACAGAAGGATTATACATCGTCATACTAGGGTCATCGTGTTAGTGTCGTTTTGCGTTCTCTTCCGGAGATTTACATTATAATATGTATTTATTTGATTGTGTACTATGTTTGGTCCAGTCCTACTTTTTGTTTGGCACTGAATTAGGTCAAGAAAGCTGCCGTCACATCGATCACGTACATGATATATTTCACCTCTTCATCATTAATGATCTCGTGAGTTTTCATTCTGGTTGATTCCATCTTTAAACGGCTCATCATCTTTATCATGTGCTAGAGCAGTGGTTCTCAACCTTTTTTGGCCAGTGCCCCCCTTCACCATATTTTTAGGACGTCATCCCCCCCCCACCCTCACAATATTTTTAGAACGTCATTCACCCCCCCCCCCCTTTCGTCTTTCCTCCCTAAAAATTACCCCTGCCCCTACACAGTATACGTAATAATTGAAGCTAAATTTAATAGCACATACTAAAACAAGTCTAGACATCTACATAAAACGTGATTTGCGGATCCACTTACATTATAAAATGAATTTCAGAAGGGTGATACGTACAGAACCGTAAAGTATGAAGGGAAAAACAATATCAAGTAATCGGTTCTTGTATTAACGCGATCTTGAAATTATCTTCATTCCCCCTGGAAACCCCAAAATTCCCCCCTGGAGGGGGGGGGGGAGGAGGAATTCCCCACCGGTTGAGAACCACTGTGCTAGAGGATAGGAAACACCAATGGTGTGGCGAACGACCACTACGCGACCGAGTATCCACCGGGATAAGTAGACAACTCTTCAGCTGAGCAGAGCAGGGCACTCACTTGTCCTGAAGTCGAAAATGTCTGTCAAAGGCAGAGGTACAAGACTCCCGAGTTGATGTAGAAGTCAAGAAGAAACCACCAGATTAACTTCCAAAGAATTCATACAGCGATGAACAGCAATGACAGATCTCTGTAGGTGCATGAACGCCTACGTCAGATGGCACGGCACACGATGATGATGGTGGTGGTAGTGAAGATGGACAACTGCCGCGTAATCGATCGAGACTGTAGGAGTTAAAACAATATCTGAAGCAGGCAATAGACGACTCTACTATCAGTTCAGTTTTAGCTTCAGTAGTTGGGAGACTTGGGGGAAGTGAAGCCAGGGGTAACATTTAGAAGGCTGCAAGAACAAAGTAACGCAACAAGACACCATGAAGAAGGCGGATAAAGAGACACAGACGCAAATAATGACATTCAAATTAATGACCTGTGATTCACAAGGGCTAACGATCTGTGCCGATGTATATTATGAACGCTAAACGTTTAACACTAGCGAGAGTAAGTCAACGGACCGTCGAATAACAATATATGGGATACAGCAGGGGTGAAAGAAGCTATTGGCACAGGCAAAACGTCAGGACTGCCCGTTTAAAACTAGTGGGGTTAGTTACAGTGGTGACGCAACTGTGTGGATGACGTGGCGGTGATGCAGCGACTTTAGGTTACAACTGTTGTTTAACTACAGGGATAGCTTGATGGTGATGCAGCGACATTAGGTTCCAACTGTCGTTTAACTGTGGCTATAGTTTGACAGTGACGCAGTGATTGGCCACGCGATAACCGTTATCCAAATGCGGAGACATGTATATACGATGCCAACTATACTGATATCACTAGGTTCACAGTGCTGCCAGTGACTATGAGATAGCCGTGATACATGTGCATAACTGTGATAGGAGGGACTGTGACAGGAGAGATGCTGATCTAAACTCCGCTGATAGTCGAATTGTACAATGCAAGGGTGGCTCCGTGGTGGCGTGGTAAAGCCGTCTGCCTCGCACTCGGAAGGTCGTGGGCTTGCCTCCTGACTGCGTCCGTAACGCGGTTCACAAGTGCAATTTTGTCGGGGGCAGTCGCCGGAGCTACGAAGTATGTGCCACGTGCGACGCTTTCAGCGGGTGTTAGTCGATTTGCGGACTGGGGCCGATTATAGTCTGTCCAGAAATGAATGCCGTCATTCACAATCAATTATTTTGAAAACTGTCTGTTGCATCGTTCTGAAATTTTTCCTGCTGTCTTATATTTACAGAAAGGATATACACAAACACACAAACAAACTTGGAAATCATGTGACAAGAGAACCTATAATCAAATAGATCACATTTTAATTAACAACAGAAATGCATCAAACATACAGCAAGTCAGAAGTTATAGAGGAGCTGAGTGCCACAGTGACCACTTCCTCGTTGGAGCAAAATTTAAAATAAAACTTAAGAGAGCTTTCTATACTAAATTACAAAGATTACACCCAACATATAACAGAGAAAAACTGCAAGACATTACAGTCAAAGAGAAATTTACAGATGAAATAAAATGTAAACTTGAAACTCTGCAAAACCCTTTGGAGGAAAGCATTGACCAAACTTGGTTGAACATCAAGAATACAATTCAGTCTACCGCAGAAGAATGTCTCGGTGTGTTAACCACGCATAGAAAGAACAGATGGTTCAATCAAAAATGTGAAGAAGCAGTCATTAGGAAGAAGAATGCCAGACATGTATGGTTAAATGACATCAATAACATCCAAAAGGAAGAGCATTATAGAAATGAATGTAAAGAGGCTACAAAAATAGTCAGACAGCAGAAGCGAGAATATATGAGTAATATAATCAAAGATATGGAAACTAATCACCAGAAAAATGAATCCAGAAAATTTTTTAAAGAACTGAAGTCAATGAAACGAGGGCACCAACAAAACACACATGGTTTAAAAGACAAAAATGGGAATATGATAAATACCAATGAGGAAATGTGCAACACATGGAAAGAATATTTTATTGAATTACTAAATTGTGAAGCTCCAAGTAACATTTTCTCACAGGAAGAGGTTCTAACATGCGAACCACAAATTGAAGAACCTACATTTGAAGAAATCCTATATGTAATCACACGACTTAAAAACAATAAGGCAACTGGGACTGATGGAATTGCTGCTGAATTTATAAAGGCAGGTGGCCATGCATTACATCTAAAGCTATACGAACTAATAATAAAAATCTGGAGGACAGAAGAATTACCCCATGACTGGAAAGAGTCATTATTGATACCTATCTTTAAGAAAGGAGACAAGTTCCAATGTGGAAATTATAGAGGAATATCACTACTGTCCACAAGCTATAAGATACTATCCGCAGTATTACTAAATAGACTAAAACCATATTCAGAAGACATATTAGGTGACTACCAGGCGGGTTTTAGACAAAACAGATCAACAATAGATCAGATATTTATCTTACGACAAATAGCCGAGAAACATTGGGAATATAAAAGAGATCTCCATAACATTTTTGTGGATTTTAAAAAGGCTTATGATAGTGTCCATAGGAATAGTCTATGGAATGCTATGCAGGAATTTGGAATACCAAGGAAGTTAATCAACATGACCAGACTATGCATGGAAGATACTTATAATATAGTAACATATAAAGGCAGGAAATCAGACCCCTTCCAAATAACATCTGGCTTGAAACAGGGTGATGCACTATCGCCGCTACTCTTCAATCTGGCTCTAGAGAAAGTTGTAAGGAAGGTAAAGGAGGAATGTGATATTGGAGGAACATCCAAGCTTCTTGGTTATGCAGATGATATAGATATTATAGGGCAAAGTGAACAAAAGACATTGGAAATATTGACTCACTTAAAGGAAAAAGCCCAACAGATGGGGCTGGTTATCAACCAAGATAAGACAGAATATATGGTAATTTCAAGAGACGGAATGGCTAGAAACTCTGGCCACATACAAATAGATAATATGACCATTAAAAGAACGGAAACATACAAATACCTGGGTACGATCTTCAACTGCTCCAACATCATAAGGGAAGAAATACAAACTAGAATCAACTCTGGAAATAAGATATACTATGCACTACAACATCTACTAAAATCAAAGGCGCTATCTCGTAACACCAAAATCACAATATACAAAACACTGATCAGACCAGTTGTGCTGTATGGCTCTGAAACCTGGAGTACAACGAAAGGAGACGAAGCCTTGTTACAAACCTTTGAGAACAAAATTTTAAGACGCATCTTTGGACCCATTAGGGATACACAAAGTGGAGAGTGGAAAAGAAGAAGTAACAAAGACATTTATGATCTGTTTAAGTCCCCGCTAATCACTGGTATCATGAAGGCTAATAGACTACAATGGCTGGGGCATATAGAAAGAATGGAAGATAATAGGGAAACAAAACTCGCTTACACTCAGGAAATAAATGACCGTAGACCCCGAGGTAGACCAAGAAGGCGGTGGAGAGATAATACATGTACAGACCTACAAGCACTTGGAATCAACGACTGGCAAGAGAAGGTCCACCAGAGAGACGAATGGAGACGGATTGTATTTGCAGCAAAGAACCTCAATGGCTCGGAACGCTGAAGAAGAAGAAGAAGTCTTATATTTACCCCCACCCAAGGAATATGTCTTTGATAGGTCCAAAAGCAACTTAAAACATGGAAAGCGGCGACATTTCTTTGATGTTTTGGTGAAAAACTAGTGATTTCTCGCTAATAAACTTGTTTCACAGTAATGAATGCCCCGCCAATTCAGATGATGACACACGGAGTATCCGGATTCGTATGGGAGTGGGTGCAATGTCTACTCTGCTGAGACGGAACATGATTACTTGTTTTGCACGACGAATATAGCTGTGAATGTCTCTGTGATGGGCTTCCTTCATAACGGCAAGACGTTGGACGTCTTTTCATTGAAGTTTATAGAATTATTCGCATGTTCGTGTGTTGTCCCCTCATTTGACAACGTGTTTCTTCTCACGTTTCTTGTTATGCCACAATATGCCAGTTCCCTCCACAATATTACTCTTCGGTTGGTACTCAATGCGTCTAGAGGTTTTATTTTTAAATGCCAGTTGTTTGTCACGTTTGAGGGTTTACGGAATTGAAAATTCATCACTGTAGAATACAAACTGTTACTATTGACAAGTTGTATTGTTTGTCCCGATGCTGTCATGTTAAGGGCCTGCAATTCTTCTTCTGAATAGTTGGAGCAAAAATATCCAAGTAGGTGTGTATGTGGATTAATGTCTATGAACTGCCCAGACCTTAATCTGTGTCGGACGATTCCAGTAGGTTGATGACTGCTCTCGGTTGCATAAAATTCAATCCATCCTTTCTCCAATAGTCATCCTCCTCTTTCAACACAAGGTCCTCACATTTTTTCCAGTAACTTTTATCAATATTTAATAGCGCGGACTGGGTTAGTATCTTGACGTCAGACAATTTGAATATAGTATTGTCAGCTGCCACCTGTCCTTTAATTTTAGCCCACACAAGTTCTATAGGGTTAAAATGAGAATGGTACGGCGGAAGTCTCAAGCACCCATGACGATGCTCTTCTATCAACTTGTCGATTTGATATTTCTTGCTTTTTGGCGTCTGTTTTACAAGGGACAACAATCCTAGCTAGAACTACGTTTCTGGAAATGGAATGTTTTCCATTCGGACCCAATCTTTATTGCCCCCTTTGTGCTCGATGCTGTAGGTATTTTGTCTTCTTGGGCAACAACATTGATATCATGCATTGTCCATAATTGGACACGACGGTCTATCTAGGGATGGAAGCATTGTATTCTCGAGCCAATCTCTAAATACATTACCATTCATCTTATTATGATAATCCCTATTGTCTGTATGCTTTGATACGAACACAAGTCCAGCATTCTGTAGTAAGTCATTATGCGTATTACCACCATGGGCCATGACCAAAAGCTGACCTATACTACTGGGCACATATTGCTTTATCTGTCCATGCACTGATTGCCATTCCTTATCACTTGTGTGGTGCGCATTGATCCACATTTCTTCCAAATACACTATGCCATAATTTTCGTTGCGCATTTCCCTTATTTCACGTAGGTATCTGCTTCTCGTGGCTCCTAAATGAGGTTGTACTTTCTAAAAGTGAAGCCTAATGTCCTTATAATTTTCCACAAAGTTGTTTAGGATAGCTCTATGCTATTGTTCTTTCTCAACCAAATCCTAAGTTTTCTTACAGTCACTGTTTCTTTGGCATCCAGAATTTTTATAATGCTGGATAATCCTGGATATGAAATCCAAAATTTTTATAATTTTAGGAGTCTCCACGGCGAAGTGGTCCAGCCGTTTGACTCTGACTCCAAAGGTTGTGGGTTCGATTCCAGGCCTCATCCTTCGGTTCATGGGTTAAATTTTTTGGAGACTCCTGTGGGTCGTTGCTGGAGCTGCGGAAAGAGACCGAGCCATACGGGATAGAACCCGGTGCAATGAAGTCGACCTTGTCTTTTAAGCGACTTTTTTAAAGCGTTTTTATAATAGCTCGCCTTATGACATCCTTGTCATAGCTGTCTACAATAACCTTTCTACCTACCATTTGGTTATTGCGTGGTGGTTTATTTCCTGATTTTTGCACCCATCGACAAAATGACGTTTACGCAGGCTCAATGCATGCACTGTTCTTTTTTTTTTCTTCAGAATTTGTAATAGTATAAAACAGTTTCCTTCTATCAGCTTCTTGACAAAAATATGTGTACAACCTTACAGCGATGCTTTGAAGTGAACAAAATTTCACATACAATCCCATTGAACAATATTCACACATTCAGATGTTAGCGATAAGTGGTAAGATTTAAAAAAAAAAAAATAATAATCAGGTTTCATGAAAGAACCCACATTGACGACACCTCTGAACACTCCCAGTTTAAACACCGCAGGGTTCTTGCTATAAGGCCAATCCCGTGAACCATGGAGAATATTCAACATTGAACGCTGATTTTCAGACTGATGGTGTAATACATTTAAAATTATGGACTTAATCTTTGACCCGTAAATTATATACCGCATATAAACAAACATTGACATCTGCTGTACAATCTCCAGAACAAAAATGTTTTCAGATGGGTAAGAGATCTCAGGGTCGGCGTCTACTACGATACAAAGATGTGTGTAAGCGGGACATGATTGATACAGGCATTGATAATGCACAGTGGGAGCAAGTCGCCGCTGAACGTGTTGCATGGAGGGCAAATATCAGAAATGGAATAAAGTCAAAGGAGAAAATTATTGCAGAAAAGTCACACACCAAGCGTTTGAGACGTAAGATGGTGCGTGATGGTGGAAATGACCACGTGTTCAGATGCACCCACTGTGAACGGACATTTACAGCGCAAATTGGCCTTATCAGTCACACTCGCTACCGCCATAGTTAAAAGTTATTATGCCTTTTTAAAGCACAAACTATCGTCTGTCAAGACGGCAAGGTGCCAATGTGTGTGTATGTGTGGCAATCTTCACATTCCGTATGTCCCAGAAAACGGCGAAGCTTTGTCGTCGTTTCGAGGTAACAGGGTCAAATCCCCATCGGTAGCTATAGATTAAAATGTGTATGTTGTCTAATGTATCCTCCAGTCTCTATTTTATTCATCTACTTTCACATTCCGTAGTCTGCTACTGCTTTCTGGGCGAACGACGCCCATACCATCGAAATCAACACAATCTGCTTACAAATCGCCTGCCGGTGATTTCGAAACCTCGACTCATTAATGATTTTAGGGAACTGAACTGCCCCTAAACCACAGTGCCGGCTATAAGACGATACAGGAATAATAATTAATAGCAACTCGACGATATAGGAGTAGTAATTAGTAGCAACTCGGCCATATAGGAGTAGTAAATAGTAAGTTTATCAATGAAGTCGGTGGGGATGTGACATTGGGAAAATTTTGGAGGCTGCACCGGCAGATGAAGAGACAGGTGATGCCTGGTAGACATGGCACCGTTTATGCATGTAACAACCGACCTATGACAACTGACAAGGACAAAGGGGAGGCTCTTCTTGCGCGATTTTTAAAACAGACGGATCAGCAAGATAGGGCTATTAGAGATAACGCCAGAGAAGCCTTGTCACGGGTCACTAGGAAGGATGACTGTGAGAACGAACGAACGAAAATCTTTATTTTCAAAGGGTTAAAAATTGGGCATGCAGGCCCGTCTGACATTCTGCCCTTCTTCTCCAACTGAAGCGGGCTAAAGACACAGCGCAAGGTCCGATTGGGGTGAGGTACTCCCATATGAGGAACATAAATGATGGGGACTTGGAGGAGATGGCTCTTTGTTTCAACCTAAGCATCAATACGGCGGAAATACCCCACGATGGCTGCATAGCTACCTGGTCCCCCTCCCAAAGCCAGGTAAGGATCACTCCAGACTTAATGGATACCGAATCATAACCCTGCAAAACACGTATGGCAAAGTCCTCGAAAAAATAGTAGCACGCAGGCTCCAGCAAAATTTTGAAAATCGGAATTTGCTTCCCCAAGGACTCGGGAGCTACTGGCCGGGAAAGGACACCTGGGCCACCTTTTGCATTCGATGTCAATGAGGGTTTCCAGGATAAAAAGGAGACAGTGGCGGCAGCTCTTGACCCGGAGGATGCGTATAACAGGGTTAGGTATGATCGGTTAATACACACACTGTTGGACATGGAGGTCTGCCCTTGCCTTGTTAGATGGGTTGCGACAGTCCTTTATGAGCGTAAGGTTGCATTGCGGATGGGTTCCTGGACTTCTGACCCCTGTACTATATTACACCTGGGTTGCCGCAGGGATCTGCCTTGTCCCCAGTGCTCTTTAATGTCTACACCAGCAAAATCGCAGCTATTGAGACACCAGGTGTGGGTAGAATCTTGAAATTTGCAGATGGTGTGCTGGTGTACAGACAGGGCAGAGACAGGGCCAGTTTGGCGACAGACTTACAGGTGGAGGTAAACAGGGTGGCGGAGTGGTGCAGAGACGCAGGGACGCAGGGGCCATTATAAAACCAGACAAGGCATTGGTTGTGTGATACCCCTTGGATAACCGGATCGTCAAGGCGGACGTCCCAGGTATTATGTTGAATGGATGTCCTCTTAGTCGAGAGAGTAAATTGAAGTACTTGGGTATCACCTTTGACAGGTGTTTGTCTTTTAAGGATCATGTGGAGGCTTTGGTGGTGAAGGCTGGTAGGGGACTTAATGCATTGAGGGCTATGGCGGCAACCGGGGTAGATCAGAGGATGCTGTACAGGCGCTTTCAGCAGTTAATAATTTCTGTCACTGAGTATGGTTTGGGGCTTCTGAAAGTATCAAAGAGCCAGCTTCAAAGGTTGGAGCGCATACAGAATGCTGCCATGCGGTTAATCCTGGGGTGCATAAAGGACACACCAATTATATGCATGAGGCATATCCTGGCGCTACCAACAATGACGGATAGGCATAGGGTTCTTTAGGCCAAATGGTAGCTGAGAGTTGCCGCAGACAGGGATCACCCGCTGCATGCAGCAATGGATATGGTTAAGGGCCATAGACTAAGACGAGGCAGGTCCTGGATGGCACAGGCAGAACTTTCTATAAGTTAGGTGTGTGATCTAGAGACCATCAATCGTGAAAGAGAATGGGTGGAAGTTCCGGAAGACATCACGGACTGGAACAATGTAATCATAACACTGGGTCGTGAGTTCAGAGAATGGGCAGCGGGCCGCACTGAGTTTGAAGTGCAACAGCTGATCCAGAGCAACACACATCAAGGTGACATAGTCATCTACACCGATGGATCAGTGGTGAGAACCAGACGTAGTTGCTGGGGCTTTATTGCAACGGCTAATGGGCGAGTCTTGAAAAAGGAGAGTCTGGCATATGAGACTACAACCTCCAGCATGAGAATGGAGGTGGAGGCAGTAACAGCGGCATCCCGGCGGCTAGAGGAGACTACTGCAACACACGTTGTATTCATTACGGATTCAAAGAGTATGCTTAGCAAGGTGGAGAAAGGGATGTTTCGTGTGGAATACTCTCGTCGCTTCAGAGATCACAGATCGTGAGAATTGTATGGATATTTTGCCCTGGCCATGCGGGTGTACGAGGGAATGAACAGGCTGATAGGCTAGCAGGGAGGGCACCTCTTGGTGGTACTTTGCCTATGGACAAGGGGGAGTTGGTCGTGCGCTTGTGGGACCAGGTGGAGAAGGTGGAGGAACAGATTGAGAACCCATATGTGGAAAGAATGAGACTGCGGGGGAATGGCAGGGGTTCTGGAAGAACCTCAAAACTGAGAGGGAAGACCAGGAGAACTTGTAATCAGATAGCTGGCTGTTGAACAAGGGGTCGGAGCACGTATGGGAATGTCCTTAGTGCAGTGATGTCGGTTCTTAACTCAAGTCAACTCAACACAGTAAATAGTAGCAACTCGACGATATAGGAATAGTGATTAGTAGCGACTCGGCGATATAGGGATAGTAATTAGTAGCAACTTGACGATATAGAAATAGTAATTAGCAGCAATTGGTTCCCCTCTCCGTACTGTATCTGCATGGCAGCCATGTGCAACCCGTGCGTCTAAGCCACACTAGAACCGCCTTCCGTCTCATCACTGGAGGTCAGGTACACCCTCTGGGCACCGGACTGGGGTCTTTCGACAATGAAATGCCCACAACCTGTAGAGGCATCATCCCCAAACCAGGCCTATTCCCAGCCAGTCCGCAAGCCCTGTGCTGAATCGCAACCATGTGCCATGCCGATAAGCGCGGGCGATCATGTTTTGCTCTCACTCGATCACCAGAGTCGTGGATTAGCTCCGTGTTCCTGTCTCGACCATGCCACGTGGCCAAGCCATCCGGGTATTTACTTCTCGGTTTTCCCCTTTGTCTCTTCCCTTCTCCTCCCAACTTGCCAGTTGTCATCAAGTTCTCCAAATCATTTCTTCTCATAACATGCCCAAAATATTGTGACTGTCTACGTCTAATGACTCTAATCAGTTTACGATCTTCATTTGTTTCTTGAAGGACTTGTTCATTGGTTTTTCTGTCTGTCCATGATATTCTTTGCATTTTCTTCAGAAACCACATTTCCACAGCCATCAAATGTTTTTCAGCTCGGCTGCTCATTGTCCACGCTTCACATCCATACAAAAGTACAGGTTCTATGCAGCACTTCAACACTCTTTTTCTCGTTTCAATTGATATCTTTTTATTGGTCAATATGTTTTTCATCTTGCAAAAGGCTACCCTTGCAATGGCAATTCTTATTCTAATCTCTTCAAGGCATCTCCCATCAGATGTTTTGACTGTTCCAAGATAACTGTACCGATTCACTTGCTTAAGAATATTCCCATTTACTCGTATATCACATTGTGATATTCTTCCCAGTGACAACCATAATCTGTGTCTTCTTACCATTCAATTCTAACCCTAGGTGCTCACTGTGTGCAACAACCGCATCTACTAAATGTCGCAGGTCCTTTTAATTGTCTGCAATCAAGTCTATATCATCTGCATATCTAATATTATTGATGTGCCTTCCCCCAATGCTGATTCCTTCCATATCTTCTATATTTCTGAAAATATTTTCACTGTATAGGGAAAAAAGATCTGGAGACATTACACACCCCTGTCTCACACCTCTTTTAACAGGCTGATATTGACCTGCATCATTATCAATTCTGATGGCAGCTTGTTGTTTCCAATATATGTTTTTTTTTTTTACAAGTCTAAGGTATTTTCCATCAATTTGTAGATCTTCAAGCATCCTTATCATGTCGACTTGTCTCACTTTATCGAAAGCCTTTGTGTAGTCAATAAACCAAAGATATAGATCTTTGTTTACTTCTATAGAACGTTCAATTACTGTTCTCAGTATATACACATTATTTACTGTGCCCTTGCCTTCTACAAACCCACATTGCTCTTCTCCTATTTCGGGTTGTATTTTCTTCCTAACTCTTTGCATGATAATTCTCAGCAACATATTCGTGATGTGACTCATTATACTAATTGTTCGATGTTGATCACATTCCAAGGCTCCTGATTTCTTTGGGATTGCAATAAATTTAGAATTACATAATTCAGGAGGTATATCTCCAGTATCATATATTGCCTTCAGCAGCCTGGTGACTTGGTCTATTCCATATTCTTCTAAGGCATTGATCATTTCCATTGTGATTTTATTTTTACCCGGGGTCTTGTCAGTTTTCATATGGTTAAAAGCATTCTGAATGTCAGACGGGCCTGCGTGCCCAATTCTTAACCCTTTGAAAATAAAGACTTTCGTTCGTTCGTTCTGAACTTCCATATTCAAAATTTATGGTCCTTCATTAATATTCCGATGATCATATTGTTCTTCTCTTGTATCACCATAAAGGTCTTTCACATAATCTGACCACGCATGTAAAATCTGATCTTTTTTTATTATGATTTTGCCATCTTTGGTTTTCAGGCAACCCGTTGGTGTGTGTGTTCTTTTGTTAGTGATGTCATTAATTCTTTTGTGCATTAATTTGGTATTCCGGGTGTTGTGTTGGTTTTCAATTTCCTTGCGATTTTCCTAAAGCCATGTTTCCTTCGCCCCTTTGCATAGTTTACTAATTTTCCCGTGAAGCTCTTAAATTTGTCATTGTTATTATTTCTTCTTATTTCCATTCTTCTTTATAAGATGTCTTCCGTCATCCATTTCTTGCGTCCTATTATCTTTATTTTTGGGATGATTGTTTCTGCAGCTTGGTTGACTGATATTTTAAATGTTTCCCATTGGTCGTTGACATCTTGAAATAATATTTCCATATCGGACTATGCATCAAATCTGTTCTTTACCTCTACGTTGAATTTATCTTTTATCTCCCCACTCTTCCGTGCCTGTAGATCAAATGTTGTGTTTCTTGATGTATATTTGACTTTCTTTAATTTTATATGTATATTGCTAAAGATGGTCGCTGTAGCAGTCTGCGCTTGGTATAGTTTTTGCGACTTTCAAGGCATTTCGAAATCTTCTATTGATGAGAATATAATCTATCTGATTTTTGATCTTATGATCAGGACTCTTCCATGTTCATAAGTGTTTCCAATAATTGTCTAATGTACAAGTCTACAACCTCTTTCATTCCCTGTCTCCAGGTTCTGATTCTGATATACCTCTACGCAAATGTGAATTTTCAGTAACAATTTTGGACAACCCATTAGTTTGTGATCGTGGAGAGAGGGAAGGAAAGCTCTATAACACAATACCCTGGAGATGGTACTTCGGTACCAAGATGGGGAGACGTCTCTACACCAATTCTACTACGACATATAACCCCTTTCGGGATTCAAGCGACCACAGCGACGGGACGCCCGCGGAGACTTATACAAACCAATGGCTATAGTGGGGTTTTATACGCACTCCATTACCTCCCGTGGACAACAATCCTTTTCAAATTAATTTCCGAAATGTGGCTGGCTTGGCCACAGGATTATTAATATGAGGCTTGGATAGACCCTAATTATAACTTCTCTTCTGAGGTTGAACGGAGTATAGGTAGTGGATAAATGGCGATAGTGTGATCGGGCAACCCAACAACGGTAGTGGATAAATGGCGATAGGGTGATCGGGCAACCCAACAACGGTAGTGGATAAATGACGATAGGGTGATCGGGCAACCCAACAACGGTAGTGGATAAATGGCGATAGAGTGATCGGACAACTCAACTACGGTAGTGGATAAATAGCAACAGGGCAACCCAACTACGGTAGTGGTGACATAGGCTACAAAGTTCACCTAACATTATTAAGCTGCGACGCAAAAACTAAAACCCAATATTTCGGAGATATCAAGATCATGCACCATCCCAACCAAGGGTCAGTACACCGTCCGTGGGCCGGCATTTGTCTCGTATGTAGCAGTAAACTAATAGCGAATCTGTCTGGCGGGATGCGAAGACAACTTCTGCAAAAAAGTTTCTAACTAATAGTCGGCTGTAGACTAAAACTAATTTATATGTCTGTCTGTCGATCTGTCTTTACAATAATAGGTGTTTTTGATGTGTTTTTTTTCTTTTTGCACGCGTAATTCTCCCCCCCCCCCCCTCCCCAAGCCCCCTTTTCACACATCGTCCAGCAGATTTTATATTAAAATGATTAACATGTCCAAAATTACACTTTCAAAAAGCCTTTTAAAAGCTCCCCTCTCTTGTTTAAAAAGGAAAGATTTGCTAAATGCGGAAACATCGTTAGCATTGTAATCAGCTATCCACAGGAAGCCGCTGAAAGGTTGTAGTTATTTTGCGGGGCCGTGCACTTTTACAGGTTGAGAACCCCTGTTTTAACTAACGAATGTCTGAGCCGGAGAATGCTAGAATAATGTTTCGTGGAGGGAATGGGTTAAAGTAAGCGATCAGACAGAGTGTTTTAATGTAGCAAGTGTGTAAGATCGTAGGAATCACAGAGACCTTGGACTCAATAAGTTAAAGTAACAAAAGAGACTGATTGCTCTAACGTAACAAATATGTAAAATTGAAGGAATCACAGAGATCTAGGATTGAATGAGTTAAACTAACAGATGAGATCATCTGTTAACACATGTAACTAATGTGTAAGATCGAAGGAATAACAGACACCTAGGACTGAATGAGTTAAGTAACAGATGAGACAGACTGCTCCAATGTAACAAATGTGTAAGACCTCGGACTGAATGAGGATAATGTAAACAATTGGTTGAGAATAATGAAGTTACGGCTCATTTGGACAGATGGTTTGTAGGCACAATCATTAGGATAGGATGAGTTATGGCAACTTGCCTGTACCGATGTGTGAAAAGCTATCATGAGTTCAATATGAGTTAATGTAACACATGTTTGGAGGCATGACCTGCTAGATCACTTTGAGTTAATATAACATGTGTTTGAAGGTATGACTACTAGACTACTATGAGTTAATGTAATATGCGTTTGAAAGTATGACCTTCTAAGTCACTTTGAGTTAATATAACACGTGTTTGAACATATGACTGTTCACTGTGAATTAATCTAACCCGTGTTTCAATGTATGACCTACTAGTTGACTATGAACTAATGTAACAAGATGGTTTGAAGGTGACCACTTAGCCACTATCAGTTAATGTAATAAGTATATGAAGGCTCATTCATTCATTCATTCATTCATTCATTCATTCATTCATTCAGTAGCATGTCCTTTGCAGAACCTCGCTGCCATAACAACCTTCCGGAAAATCTCTCGATCATAATATAAGCAAGATGTCCCGCGACCGATACACCCATCTGGAGATCATCCGCCTCATCCTGCACCCATCTTCTCTTTGGCCTTCCTCTTCCTCTCTTCTCAGGCATATACCCCTCTATTATTGTTGTCTCCAAACTTTCATGACATTTCAAGTTACCAAAATATTTCAATTGTCTTTGTTGTGTAGTCTTTAACAACCAACCTTCTTCAATATTCAGCTCTTGGAGTATAGATGCATTTGTTCTTTTCTGTATCCAAGATATTCTTAGAACTCGTCTATAACATTTAAATTCAAAGACATTTATGCGTTGTTCAATTTGTTTAGTAAGTGTCCATATACTCCAGCATATTACAATGCCTCTCGTGTTTCAGGCCCAAGGCAAAACGTTCTCTCATCACGGTGCGTGGAAAAGCAGCGCCACATCTTGCCATATCCCCTGCCTCGGGCACCCTCATGCCCAGGGTGTCTGCAATGCCCTGTGACCATCGTCGTACTGGTCGGCCTCTGTCTCTTCTACCAGAAACCATGCCTCCCATCACTGTTCTTTCCACGTTACTGTGGCCTTTAATATGGTCAAATTATTTCAGAGTTTGAGACAAGACACTGTTTATGAACCAGTCTTCCTTGATGATCAGATATTATAGAATTTCTGTATTTTTCTTCTTCTGGGACCACGATGTTCTAAGAACTTTTCTGTTGCATTTTAGCTATAAAACCCCAATTTTCTTCTTTCATGATTGTGAAATTGTCCATGACTCGCATCCATATTAAAATGCAGTTGAACAGTATACGTCTAACGTGCGCAGATGTGCAACGAATGTATCAGATACGCCTATCGCGACACGTCCTCATCCACCTTGTTCCAAAAGGCAACATAACATAGAAACCTTAAAGTGCCCCGCTCAATAATCCCATTAGCCGGAAGCTGTCAGAGTGCTATAGCTAATTCTCAGTACCATCAGTCTATTCAAATATATGTGAGCAGGCCGAAGGATTCACAGTAAGAATGAAAGAACAGACAGCTGAGACATGATATTCCTAGGACGACAATATAACAAATAGGGTTTCACAAACGACCCAGCTCTGCGACAGACAAATGAGTGTCCCGTAGTAGAAATTAGGTCATGAACTGGGTGCTGCGGCGACTGAGCACTATTGAGTGGAGATATATGGGACTGTCATGTCGTAGGTAGCAGGGACGAAATGATAACTCATGTCAGCTCGCAATGTAAATATGTTCTGAACACAGGGTAAACAGGCAGACGGGCGGACAGAACGAACGAACGAACGAACGAACGAACTTTATTTTAAAAGGGTAACAATTGGGCACGCAGGCCCGTCTTACATTCCACCCTTTCAATCACTCATCTTTCATTCATCAAATGTGCATGTTACATTAACATAGGGAAAAAAAACATTGTCAAATGGATTTTGTAAGCATAAACAATGCATATTACGCATGATACATTCACATGAGAAAACAAAAAAAAACAATGTCAAATGAAAGTTGTTAACATAAACAGTGCATATTGTAATGTTGTGAGACACGTCTCCCATCCACCCTCATATCCCGCAGCCACCAACACATCCCGCAGCCACCAAACCTCCCCCACCCACCCATACATACCTCCACGCACTCACACAGAACCAGGCAAACATACATGCCGCCACCCACCCACTGATCCCCCCACCCACACACATTTCCCCACCCACACACACATCCTCACACACCAAGAAGAAGAAGAAGAAGAAGAAGAAGAAGAAGAAGAAGAAGAAGAAGAAGAAGAAGAAGAAGAAGAAGAAGAAGAAGAAGAAGAAGAAGAAGAAGAAGAAGAAGAAGAAGAAGAAGAAGAAGGAGGAGGAGGAGGAGGAGGAGGAGGAGGAGGAAGAGGAGGAGAAGAAGAAGAAGAAGAAGAAGAAGAAGAAGAAGAAGAAGAAGAAGAAGAAGAAGAAGAAGAAGAAGAAGAAGAAGAAGAAGAAACCACACACACATACCCCCGCCAACCCACACACACATACCCCCGCCAACCCACACATCCCGCACCTATCCACACACATGTCCCGCACTCTCACAATTTTCCCCACCCACCCACACAAGACAGACAGACAGACCGTCTCAATTCGTCCAGCATCACTGCTCTTGGTCTGCCTCTGCCTCTCTTCCCGTTGATCTTTCCAGTTGTCATGGTGTTCTCCAATGCCTCTCTTTTCAGACAGTACAGACAGACAGACTCCATCGTCGTCATCATCATCATCATCATGTAGCAAGTCCTGTGCAGGAAGTCTCCCGATCACAACCAGTTAGGCAGATCCTCAATCCTTCGCTAAGTTCTCCTCTATCATGCATGTTCATGCTCCGAGTGTCTTTAATGTCCTGCATACAGCGTATCGGTCGACCCCAGGTTCTCCTTCTAGGAACAATGTCTTCCATTACTGTTGACACTAACAGTGTAACATGCCGACAGTATTTCTGTTTCCCAGACAGGAAACCGTTCATTACCCAGTTTTATTCTATGTTTATATCTTGTAAAATCTCAGTCATTTCTGCTTTTCAAGATACCTTGTATTCTAACCATGTTTCTGAAAATTGAAGTTCAAATGCCTGGATTTTTTATTTTACCCTAGTGACTGTGAAATGATCCACGATTCACCTCCGTGTATTTGGACACGTAAATACCTGGATGGCTTGGCCATGTGGTATAAACCCCGTCATTGCTAAGGGTTCAGCCCGGACTACTTATGCTAACCACATCAACGCCAACTACACGTGACTGAAATTTATCCATTTTATCTACACATTAAGATATAAGACATACTTCACAGACAGACAGAAACTTATGGACATATAAATAAATGCAAACTTTATAAATTATATTAGTTTCCTACACATTTAAGTAGAAGGAATACCACAAGAACAGTAAGAAACATCTTGAAACATAAAGAAATACTAACATTACCATTGTTAGTTTCTCTGAAAATTTTGGGAAGAAGAAATACCGCAAAAGAAAGATAGAAATAAACAAAAGTGACCCAAGAAAACAAATGCTAGCATTAACAATCATGTTAGTTTTTCTGATCCATAAAAGAAGAAAACCCACAACAACAACAACAAAATAAAGAAATGCTAAAACGAGAAATATATTACTTTCTCTACACGCTCATGTAGAAGAAATACCACAAAGAAAGATAGAAACATAAATAAACGCTAACACAAGAAATCATATTAATTTCTCTGCACATTTTGGCTGGAAGAAATGCCACAAGGAAAGAAAGAAACACAAAGAAATGTTAACATTACCAATTATATTAATTTATTTGCACGTTTTGGCTAGAAAAAATACCACAAGGAAAGATCATCATCATCAAGTGCCCTGCCTGCTGGCGTAGACGTTCATGGCTCTCCACAGATCTCGGTCTTTGGTGTTCTGGATCAACTCTGCAGATGATATTCCTCCATGCCACCGTCTCAATCCGTCCAGCATCACTGCTCTTGGTCTGCCTCTGCCTCTCTTCCCGTCGATCTTTCCAGTTGTCATGGTGTTCTCCAATGCCTCTCTTCTCATCACATGACCAAAGAAAGCTGTTTGTCTCTTTCTTGTTGTTGTAAATAGTGTTCTAATTTCATTAGCCTCCTTCAGGCAAACGTTGTTAGTTACTCTGTCAGTCCAAGGAATTTGCGACATTCGTCTCAAAAACCACATCTCTGTTGCTTCTACGTTCTTCCTTATTTGTTCATTTACAACCACGAGAAATGATGCTGGATGGATTGCGACGGTGGCATGGAGGAATATCAACGGCAGAGTTGATCAAGAAAACCAAAGACATAGATCTGTGGAGAGTCATAAACGCCTACGCCAATCGGCACGGAACTTGATGATGATGACATTCCAAGATGCGCTGCCATACAGCAAAACTGGTTGTATATAGCATTTCAGCACTCTCTTACATTCATTGACAGTGACTTATTGCATAAGATACTTTTCATTTGTTGAAATGTGGCTTTTGCCTGCCCTATTCTGCTCTTAATCTCTGTTGTACATCCTCCATCTGATGTTATAAGTGCCCCTAGGTATTTAAAATTATCCATTTGGTTAAGAATCTCCCCTTCTATTTCTATGTCACATTTTGGTGTCACCATTTAAAAAAAAAATATCATCATTGTTACTGTTTTCTTGATATTCAAAGAGAGGCCTTTCTGTGCACGCTCTGTTACGACGAGGTGAAGTCAATAAGTAAGTCACAAATGGCTGTAGAAAAAAACAACTAAACATGATAACAACTTGAAACTAGTTTATTTTTATACATACATTGTCCCTTTATTTCTCAACATAATTTCCACCAACACTGATGCACTTATTCAATCGTTTTATGGCCTCCTAAACTGGCTGCATAGAACTGCGTGCTCTGTTTTCTAAACCACGTTTTCACTTCACATTCAACTTCGGCATCATTCGCGAAATGTCTTCCCCCAAGGTGGGTTTTCTGTGGACTAAAAAGATGGAAATCGCTTGGGGCTAAGTCGGGGTTGTAAGATGGATGCTCCATAACTCCCCACCTTAGTTGGTTAATTTTCTCCTTAGTTAATCAAGCCTATTGTGGTATGGCATTGTCACGAAGAAGCAACACTACTCTAGTCAGCAGTCCTGGACATTTTCTTCGAATTGCATCATGAAGTATCGATAGAACTTCACAGTACGATTCAGAATTCACATTGTCACCTTTCTTCTTGAAATTGGTTAAAAGCACTCTTTGACAATCCCAGAACACTGTCAGCATAACCTTCCCTGCTGATGGTGTAATCTTGATCGGATTTCATCAATAATTTTAGAACGTCCCTTAGAAAATCTTTCTACCGAGCTATGCACCGCTTTACAGGACAAACATTTGTCAGCATAAAGAGGAAGCGCTTCCTTATGAATGTGCTTTGCAGGTCCTTTTGCCCACAAAAAATACACAACAGCACGTTGCTCTTTGGTTGTACACTCCGTAAGTACAGTCGACATTTTGTTTATGCGCTGCGCATGAGACACCTAGCGTCACCTGACGAACGGGAATATAAAGTTCGATGTTGCTGTCATCTAATGACCCCTGTAGAAAACACCAACTACATTTTCCTGCCATCCCACAGAAATGTGTGACTTACTTATTGACTCGCCCTCGTACAATGTCCAACAATTGATGTAGGTCTGTTGCATTTTCTGCAACCAATACTGTGTCATCTGCATATCATATATTGTTTATATTATAACCTCCGATTAGTATTGCTGGCTTCTCTTTGATCTCTCTCATTATTACTTCACTATAGAGGGAGAGGTGATCCGTTGACAAGACACACCCCTGTCGTACGCCTAGCTTTATCTATTCTTAACTACCCTCTTTATTTCCCATTTTAAATGCTGCTACTTGGTTCCAGTAAATATTCTTTATTATTCTTAAATCTTTCCCATCAAGGAAAGATAGAAACACAAAATAATGCTAACATTACCAAACACATTTGTTTCTCTGCACATTGGGTAGAAGAAAAACCACAAAGAAAGACAAACATATAAACGTTATCACAAGACAATACATTAAACTAAACAAAGAATACTCACTGCCATCTTCTTTACATCAAAGGAATGCAGTGTGGCCGAGCAGACCACCATTTGTAACCGCTTGCCGTCATTGGACACTTTGGGTATCTGCTGGTGTAGACGGTTGATCAGATCTCCGTATCCCGCAGACAGGAGTCCATCCTGGTCAAACAGATACAACTCAACTACACGACCGTGACTAAGGAAAGCCGAACGCAAATAAACATATATATCAGTGATTATGAAATCACGATCATCTTCTACTTTTGCCGTCATAGAGTGGCGGTGAGGAATTGTTGATGTTCCAGAGCCCAATGAATAGTGTCATTCTGTGTGCTTGTACAATGTCTTTGATGTTGTCAATCCATTTACCTCTCGGGCATCCTTTTGCTTTAGTATCAGATCTTTTTTTTTTTAATGTAGAGCCACTGCTGGTAGTTGAGGTGCTGCATTCTAACGAGATGGCCAAACCATTTAATCTTCTGCCTTTCAATATATGTGGCACACGGTGTTGATCTCACTGTGTGTCTGTCATCATTTCTTACTCGGTCTCAGATAGGGAGAATTATACATACTATATTATGACATGGCCGGCTTGCATAAATGATAATGTATCAAATCGGTGATAAAAGACTATGTTATCTAACTAATTACCACGTGCCTCTTTAACATCCACCTGCTTCTTCTCTCCTGTCCCCTCTTTCTTTACTTTCTTCCTCCCCTTCTTCGCTGATGTTATAGTAATGTCTACACAAGATGCCTGTTATTTAAAGCGTATCTTTGTGTGAATATGTGTTTTTCTGTGGTTTTGCATCTGTGTGTGGATATGTATTTTTGTGCGCATAAGTGGATATGAGTTTTTGTTTGCATAACTTTATTAATGTTGGGATATGTATATTTTTGTATCGATATGTGTATTTGTGTGTAGATGTATATATGTGTGTGGATGTGTATTAATACGTGTGAATGTGTGCTGTTCAGTGTAGATCTGTAACTGTGCAGCCAAAGTTCAGCATATAACTGATAACACACACATGGCAGTCTATAGGAGATGAAATAACCACACATGACAACTGCTTGGAACAGCGGTCTTTATTTTTCAGTCTGGGAACACCCTTCTCTCCCCCCCCACCCCCCACCCCCCACCCCCCACCCTGATGGGCAGACGCCAGTAATGGGCTAACATGAGAGTTGATTTATTTGGTTGTTTCGGGATTTGAAATTTAAATATTGAGCACAACCCACTACTGGCAACGCTGATCGTATTCTGGTATGAACCTAAGGTCTATCCACGTCAATATGGAAACACTATACTCGAGTTTCGCTCTCGTTTGAGCTCGTCAGTAGTGCATATCCCTGACCGGATCCGGAAACAAGCCCCGTATCACTGGCCTCGGATCACACCCCCCCCCCTCCCATACATGTCTCTTTTCTTTCCATCAACCCCCCCCCCCCCCCCCCAAATCCCAAACTAGGTGGAAATTCGCCCATGTGTTACCGGGGCCCTTAAGGGGAGTAGTAACCGTGTAACCTACCATGCATGCCATAAGAGGCGACTAACGAGGTTTCGCTCGGGTGTTACTGCGACCCTAAGGAGACCCAAAGAATAGTAACACTGTAATTTAGCATGCCTGTCGCAAGAGATGATGAGGGAAGGCAGACAGACGTCTAGCTATATACAATCCCGGCAGTAGTTATGTGTGTGACATACCCATCTTAAAAAGGAGATATATCCACACAAATCTGTATATATCTCATCTCATCATGTTCCTCTTGTACCTTGCG
This sequence comes from Cepaea hortensis, assembly GCA_963921405.1. Lineage (NCBI taxonomy): Eukaryota > Metazoa > Mollusca > Gastropoda > Stylommatophora > Helicidae > Cepaea > Cepaea hortensis. The sequence continues at coordinate 125,649,902 of OY992876.1, read as the reverse complement.
GTGTCGAAGTGAAGTATAAACTTCGTGAGAGTGCCTGATTATGGGCTTCATATATCGACATTCCCATGGATTCTGCTATTCCCTCCGTCCAAAGTTTACGTGGTCGGCCTCTTCCTCTATTTCCATCTGGTCTGTACATCATTGCTTGTTGTGGCATGCTGTTGACTGGTAACCTACTTGCATGGCCAAAACCATTTGACCTGCTGCTTTCTAATAAAATCTAGTGCTGCTTTAATCCCCACTTTAGTCCTGATTTCTTCATTTCTGATTTTATCTCTTCTTGATACGTTGAGTATTCTTCTCAGGAACCTCATTTCTGTTGTGATTTTTCTTTTCTCTTTTTCTGTCATTGTCCAGGTTTGGCATAGGTAGCATAGAGTTGGTAGGAAGATTGTGTTGTAAAGTGCTTTCTTAGTAGTTATTGATATATGTTTGTTCTTTAGTATTGGTGCCATTTGTCCAATGAGTTGATTTGCCTTATTGCACCTGTGTATGTCTGTGTATATATCCCCGTATATTAATTATGTGTCATATGGTTGTTGATTAGAAATTGGTATCCTCCAAGATGAACGGGGGATATAATTTATGAATAATTTTTAATTTTTTTTTTTTTTTTTTTTTTTTTGGGGGGGGGGGGGGGGGTGCTGTTATGTCGCATGTTTCGTGCGAGTTGGGCATACAACACACCTGTGACAAACAATTCAATGTTGCCCGATCGTGTATATCACTGTTGGGGTCGAGGGAGGTCGCTAGAAGGCAGTATCAAGCCCGAACATGTTTTCCAAGTCTTTGTTTCAGTCAGTGATGAACTCTTTGGTGATAATGTCATCAACTGTCTTGCTTACAGGAAAAAAGGTTGCAAATGCACTAATGGAACACTATGCCAGTGCAAACCACATTGATATTACAACCGAACAGAAGAAAGCAATCAAAGATAAACAGATACATCATAGTAATACAGAGACAGCAGCAGAATATATGATGGCAAATCTAACAATGAAAGAAATCGAACGGGCAATGAATACCCTAAAAATGAAGAAATCACCAGGAAAGGATGGAATCACAAATGAAATGCTAATAGGACTAGGCACTAAGGCAAAAAAGAAACTACTAGCAGTCCTAAATTACAGCTGGAAGAGGGGAATAGTCCCACAGGCATGGAAGGAAGCTATACTAATACCAGTCCCAAAGAAAGGAAAAGACCTGGAAGAACCAAATGGCTATCGACCTATCAGTCTACTTAGCTGTGTAGGAAAATTAATGGGACGCATTATCAATGGCAGGCTAACATGGCATCTGGAAGAAAACCAACTCTTAACACCACAAAAAGCAGGATTCAGAAAGTACGGATCCACTGAAGATCAAATAACCTATATAGCTCAGGAAATAGAGGATGCCTTCCAAGAAAAAAAAAACACACTAGCGGCCTGGATAGATTTAGAAAAAGCATTTGATAAAGTATGGAAGGGAGGACTGAAAGTAAAACTGCAAAAAATGCATGTTTGTGTGAAAATGTATAAATGGATCAGCCACTACCTTGAGAACAGAACTGCCAGGACAAAAGTACAAGGACAAACCAGCAAAATGATGCTGTTGGAGCAAGGTGTCCCCCAAGGAGGAGTTCTTTCACCAACATTATTCCTAGCATATATAAATGACATCACAGAAAATTTTCCAGCCAGAGTACACACATCATCCCTTGCAGACGACCTAGCCATATGGACATATGAAGAATATATTAGTACAGCTAACAGCAGAATACAGCAAGCCCTATTAGCGCTAGAGGACTTGTCAAAATCATGGCTAGTGAAGATAAGTGAGGAGAAAACAACATGCACAGTGTTCTCCCTCTCAAATAAAACTCAGCAACCTAAGCTGGTACTGAATGGAAAAATATTGTGCCATGAAGAAAATCCAAACTATCTAGGAGTCACCTTTGATTGTCGCCTGACCTGGAAAACACAGGTTGAGAAAAATCGAACAAGAGCAAGGCAAAGAATGGCAATCATGAAAAAGCTTGCTGGTACAACGTGGGGAGCAGATGAGAAAGTTCTCAAGAAGTTATATACTGGACGGGTGAGGCCAGTACTAGAATATAGCATTGCAGCTTGGGCAACAGCATCTAAGTCAAACTTTAATTATAACTTTGGTTGAGCTATTTCTTACTCCGGCCAACATTTTTATTACTTTGGCTAACAAATTTCCCTACTTTTTATAACTTTGGTCGAAGTATTTATAAGTTTGGTTGAAATATTTCTTACTTTGGTTACCATTTTTTTAATAGCTTGGCTAACATTTTCCCTACTTTTTATAAGATTTGTTGAGATATTTCTGTATTGGGACAACCTATGGAATAATTTGGCTAACATATTCCCATTTGACTGTTGAAGTGATACACTGAACCTGTACTTTTGTCTGGATGTGAAATGTGGCAATGAGCTGACACATTGAAAAACATATACTGGTATTGGAAATGGGTTTCTGGGGAAAGATGCCTTTGGTCAGACAGAAGAGTTAATGAAAGTGCAAATGTCTACTCTGAGATGCGATAACTTCACTGGTCAGGACAGCAGGCACATGATATGGTCATGTTACATAAGACGCCTAAGACTGAGTCAGGGCACCTTTTGTGTTCGTGTGTAATATTATACAGGTGATAAAATTAACTAAACATTTATCAGTGTATGACCCGCTAGCTGTTAAGTAAAAGCTATGCCTTCCCCGACCGGCATCGGTGCTCACATCTCTCCTCTGTGTCTATGAGAAAGGGTTAGTTGGACACTGGGATGAACTGGTTATAGTTGCCAATACTATATTCAAAACTGCCTTGTGGTGTATAGATGCCTTCGTAGTAGTAGTTTCATGTTCTTTGCTAGGACGACAGGGACATAGAAAAGCGAGAGAAGGGATACCATTTTAAACTTCTGACACCCTGTTGTTGAGGGAGCAGAATCACTCCCGTACATGGTCGTCATTACGAGTTAGGTCCCTTGGTTCGACAGCCAACCAAACACTGTACTCTTATACATGTGACAGAATGCAACACTATCTTTGACCGGATGTAATCATTACCCACTTTTCCTGGAAGTTTAGTTATACTTGCAATGGGAAGCAACAACCCCTTTGACCGGTTGTAGCCATTACCCATGTTTCCTGGGTGTACACAGTCACATACTACGAGGCTGAGGATTGTATCACTAACACAGCACTAATGGTACGATGCTAGTGTTTAAGTCCCATCCACTACAGATAAAAGTAACCACCATTATAATAAACAGTCGACCACTTTACAAAAGACATATAACTAATACATCCTAGATCTTCTGACGATCGAAGCAGCAATTATGCATTGAATTTGTCGGTGGTAGATCTCTGTGCCTTTATTTACCCTCTCCTCCACTCGATATATTAGCTCTTACCAAGAAACAAACGTAATTATCTAGCCACTCTGCCCCTTGCCCACTTCTTAATGATCAGAAGCAGTTATCTAACTATTCCTACATTCACCTACCCCTTATCAACGTCATGGATCATTTTATCTAGCAACTTATCTATCTCTTAGCAAGGAACAACGTATTTATTTAGCCACTCCACCACTCGCTCACCCCTTAACAATGATGAGAAGCACTTATCTAGCTACTCCTCCGCCCATCCACCCCTTAACAACGAATGACACTAAGTCATACCCAATACAACCAGTAATACCGACTATCTTTACTTTTTTACGGTTTTCATTTGCTGATATGTAACCCGTAACCCCCTAACCCCTTAACGATCAGAAACACTCATCTAGCTAGTCCTCCACTGACACACGCCTCAACAACGAATTTCACTAACCCATATCCACTACAACCGGTAATACTGGCCATCTTGATCCTTTAAAGGTTTTCGTTTAACGATCTGACACTGTATGATGATAGTGTTTAGATACACTTATCTAGCTACTCCACTACTCACCAAGCCCTTAACAATGAATGAAACTAAGCCATACCCACTACAACCAGTACTACCCGCCATCTTTACTTTCTTAAGGTTTTCATTTATACTGTGTGATGATAGTGATTAAACACCGTCCACTAAAGAACACTAATAACCGCTATAGGAAAGCTGGTGCTATAGGCAATACACAATAAAGCACGGGCCAGGCAACCTCTCCCACATCAGTAGATACACAACTCAATCGATCTCTCCTTTGTTAACATATAAAGGCAATCTGATTAATAGCACCATATGTCGACCTCTCCCGCATCGGTAGACACACAACTCAATCGATCTCTCCTTTGTTAACATACAACGGCGATCTGATTAATAACACCATATGTCGCCAGAGCAGCTAATTTACAATATCAATATTTCCACCACACAGTGGGGTTCGAACCTCCGGCGCCTAGGGTGGACACAGTTATCGACCAGCAGCGTGATTCGAACCTCAACCGACGCCTACGACACTACCTAGCACAATTACACACTCTAGCAACACGACACTACCTCACCACACAGTGAGATTCGAACCTGTCGTATGTTGGGAAACCCACTAGACACCCCAATTACACTTTGGTGATACTCCAACACACCACCCAATGACCAACTAGACACCCCCACACGCTGCCGACTGGTAACCTTACCAACGAAAAAGCACTTAGATTTAAACCTGTCACCTCCACACAACGCTTAGGAAGAAGTGGACACATGACCTCTTCAACCTGCACATCACCAGTTGTTTATATTGCTAAACATAACACTAATGCCAGTATAACACCCCACCCGCTGTCATAATCACAACTAATTAACAAAAATATAACCAATATTTCTTCTACCCATAGACCTCCCCACTGAAATTCGAACCCGACACCCACGACGACATGGAGGGCCATCTTTACTTGTTTCTTTAAAGTTTTCCTTTAACGATCTGAAACTGTTTGATGAAAGTGGTTCGGAAGCACTTATCTACCCACTTTACCACTCACCCACCACCCGCACCTCCTTCTTTGTGCTTACTATTTTACCCCGACACTGCACGTGATTAATAACACCAGATGTCACCAGCGACCTCCCTCGGCCCCAAAAAGTCATATATACGCTCAGATAATTTGAATTTTTTGTCACAGGTGTTGTATGCCCGACTCGCACGAAACACACGTAACAGTACCCCCCCCCCCCCGCCCCCCCCCCCCCAAAAAAAAAATAGATTATTCATAAATTATACCCCCCTTCATCTCGGAGGATACCGATTTCTCATGACACAACCATATGGTACATTGTCATGAAATCACTATAAATTAACCCCCAGATGATAGAAATTACCAAAGACAGTCTGATCCACAGCTGCAACTTGTTTACTTCTAGTCGGCGAGATCAGAACAGTAGGGAGACCTTGAGAATTCTCCGACATCAAACGAATTTTTGGCTTGTTATTGAGACCCGAATTCAAAGAATGCAGGAACACACCGGCTGTGTTGGTTGTCATAACAAGGAAAGACAACTCTTGTAGTGATTTAAACTAAGGGGAGAGAACTTATTCTGAAATGGATAATCTGCCCCTGAAACCATCTGGTGTTTTGACATCAAAAACGTCAGTGAACAATTCAAGGCTGTTTGCCAAGAAACATGATTTGTTGACAGCTAGTGTAACTCAGACAGTTGACTTAGGCGGACGCGCTTTGGCACTGCAGTTATGGATTTTAATAACATCTACCGTGTGCGGGATTAATTAGATTTAATTTTACACGTGCCTGTCATGGCAAAATGTAGATGTGATTTAGGAGAACTGCGGTGTTGCCTAAGGTAGTACATATAGGATAATTAGGCCTAATTAATTTAGGAAGTGATGATTAGCTCTATTAGTTGAGAATAGAGTAGTGAAGTGATGATTAGCTCTGTTAGTTGAGAATAGAGTAGTGAAGTGATGATTAGCTCTGTTAGTTGAGACTAGAGTAATGGGGGATAATTGGGAGATGAGGAAATTGTCCAATGGTGGGATCTTACAGTGGGGTGCTCCCTGGGGCCCCGCATTCTGTTTGTTGGTTTTTATTTTTCTTGTCTTGGCCTGATGAAGACCTATGCGATTAGCTCATCTGTCCCTGACAGAGTTTGGTTCACTGTATTTTTCTGAGCGGGGCCGGTGGCCCACGCTCATCTAATAAGGATCAGTGACGGGGAGGCTCTCGCCAGCTGTGTTATATATTTTACAGGTTCCCTCTGGTTGGGATGAAGAACACAAAAACATTGAAAAAATCCGATCCCGGATATTTTTGGTGCAGGAAGATTGGCCAGCAACTTTCTCACTGGGCCTATGCTAGGAAAAGTTGATACAAATTTGCTCGGTGGAGCTGACTAGTATAAGTATCCCACAGGATAAATATTGAGAATATTATTGAGAATATTTTACACTACCTGTGGACAGCAACATAGTAATGGGTTCTGGTTTTCATACCATTCGTGAATAAACCAGTGGTGATGGATGTTCATTCCACTTATTACTAGAACAGTAGGCATTGATTTTCACACTACATGAAACCAAAACATTGGAGAGTATTTGTTCCACTTAACAAGGACATCAGAACATTAAAACTTTATCTGGGAAATTAAGAGATCTATTTGAGACTAAGTACAATGACTGTTTTAAGAGTGAAAACTGTAGAACATTTCGTAAGAAGGAAGAATGTAATGTTCATGGGAAAGTGTTCCGCTTTTCACTGTGCAGGAATTGTGGGGTCTCAGTTTCTATAAACTATTAGGAACAGTTTTTTTTTAAGGAAAAACAATAGTATCAGTCCCAGACTGTATAGTTGAGTGGGGATCAGACCTCGTGGTTATCAAAGCTCCTGGAGGTAGACACTGTCTGGCGGGAGAGACACAGCGTTTGGTGAGGTCCATTGTGCTGATTCTTGTGATGTTGTGTAATCCTTGCCATGATGAGTGGACTCTGATTCTGAGCTTTGTGGTCTGAATTCTACATTTACACTAGAATATACAACACACATTTTCTTCGCACACACGTCTCACATACGTTACACTTTTCTTTTAATAAATTAATTTTTATTAATTTTTAGAAGCAAGAGTTGTTGAGTATGTTGCGTTGGGGAGGAAAGAGATCAGGTAGAAATAGAGACAGAGAGAGAAAGAGGTGTCCATGAACCGAAGGAGTGTGGTGGACGGAAGCTAGTGGATTCTCCAGGATATTGATAAGGGGGTAAATATAATGGGGGTGTTGACTCCCCTCACTCCAGGGACGACACGTTAAACGAATTCACGACATACATAAGGACTATATACTGGGATAAATCCACAGATTTGTGTGGATATATCCCCATTTTAAGATGGGTATGTCCCACACATAACTATTCGCGGCTCCCGAGACAGTAATATGGGAAATATATATAATTCTGAAACTTGTTCTGACTCCAATGGGCAGGGATAATATTTTAAAAAACGTGTCCCAAAAACATGAACCTGCTATGGATCTGTGGTGTTATGGGACCATCACTGTTTGCAGGTTGAATGCGCAGAGGAAGAGGTTGCCAGTCTTTACCTCACTTAGCGAGATGATGACCGTTGACATGGAAACCTCGTCCCAGCAAGCCAATGATATAAGCATAGCTCCTGATAGAACTGATGTGGTCTGGGCCCTTTGGGATCATGTGTATAGTGTCGAGGGACAGATACACCACCATTGCCTGGAGAAAATGGTGCTGCAGGGAGTGACCAGAGGGTATGGCCGACACTCAGTTCTGGGAGGAAATTCCAAGCAGGACACAGATTGCAACTGGTACAATTAGTGGTACTATGAGAATGTCGATTTATGAAGCCTATAAACGTGCACGCTCCCGATGTTTATGCTTCACCTTGACACAGCATGGTACAAGAGGAACAAAGTGAGATGATGATGATGATGACCATTGGGACTCTTCGCTGGTTGTTGAAGATGATGATGGGCGCCTATGGGAATGTCTCGATTGCTATGGTGTCGGCTATTTACTCAACTACCTACCAAGAACTCTACGCGCCTGCTGTGTTAAGTAACGCAGACTGTTCTTCACCTGACGGAACGCTGCCGTTGCCAGAATTATTCTTCGTGTTATCTCTGTTATTTTATTCCATCTGTCATGGTATTGATTCTAGATAATTGCATCTCCAACTGTCATTTCAGTAATTTCCTCACAAACATTGCCGGTCGTTAAGTTAACATCTGACTACGACTGTGACACAAGCAAACCCTGGTTATGTCTTTGCCAAACGCTGGAATGGCTGGAAGCAGACCGGCCTTGTTTGCGCGTTTTGAGACAGACGCTGTGATTATCGTATTTCGAATCTGGCAGACAGAAACCACCCATGATTATGAGGAAGAAATGTCGGCACAGCAATCTGGTTAAGTCCTTAAGCGACTTGTCTCTTCCTGCAGCACCCAGAGGACAGCTACAGTCAATGAATATACAATACAGTCCAGGTATATGATAAGTCCAGGTATGCTGTACAGTCCAGGTATACGATACAGTCCAGGTATATGATACAGTCCAGGTAGATCATAATAGGATTAAGGGAAAGTATATGATAATAAGATAAAGACATGGTAAATAATACTAGCGGGTCAAGAGAAATGATGTTACTATCAAGCCAAGAGAAATGATGTGACCATCAAGCCAAGGCAGATGATGTTACCATCACATCAAGGCAGATGATGTTACCATCAAGCCAAGGCAGATGTAAGCCAAGGCAGATGATGTTACCATCAAGCCAAGGCAGATGTAAGCCAAGGCAGATGATGTTACCATCAAGCCAAGGCAGATGTAAGCCAAGGCAGATGATGTTACCATCAAGCCAAGGCAGATGTAAGCCAAGGCAGATGATGTGACCATCAAGCCAAGGCAGATGTTACCATCACATCAAGCCAAGGCAGATGATGTTACTATCAAGCCAAGGCAGATGTAAGCCAAGGCAGATGATGTTACCATCAAGCCAAGGCAGATGATGTGACCATCAAGCCAAGGCAGATGGTGATGACATCAAGACATGGTGTTACATGTTTCATACAGCACATATATCCTCGTTATATGTGATTATATTGGTCTCCGTCGGTTCTGTGTTTTCTTTGTTTGTTAGTGAAGCTTGTACGCCTTAAGTAATCGTAGGTCGCTTGTGATTACTTGGAGAATCAGAAAGAGGAAGAGGACGAGCAGGAAGACGAAGGCGACGAAGAAGAATCAGATGCAGATGGAGGGAGAGGAAGAAAAGAAGGTGAAGGGGAGCAGCAGCAGGGCAGAAGGAGAAGAAGTAGTGGAGGAAGAAGAGGACTTGCAGGTTGTTATTTGTCTATATTCACCGAGAATTGAGAACTAGGGTCGCCTCATAGTTGGTCTCTCTCTCTCTCTCTCTCTCTCTCTCTCTCTCTCTCTCTCTCTCTCTCTCTCTCACTCACACACACTCTCTCTCTCTCTCTCTCTCTCTCTCTCTCTCTCTCTCTCTCTCTCTCTCTGCTTTATCGATTAATTTCTGATACTGAAGACGAAGAACTGCTGCCTTCAGCCTCCAGAAGTTCCCTTCCGACAAGATCATGTGCTTCTTTGATGGACTGGCAGAAAGCAAACACGATCTGTAGGCCTCCACAACTTAAGAAAGCCGCTGACATCAAAAGAAAAATGTTGTTAACAATACGAAATCAGTGTTCAGATCTAGAGTGATTAGCAACGCACTCTATGGACAGCTGAGTGAACTAAAAAAAAAGACAGTTAAATTCATACAAGAGACAACATTGCAGTTATAGACATATTTCAAGCGAACGGAAGAAGAAGAAGAAGAAGAAGAAGAAGAAGAAGAAGAAGAAGAAGAAGAAGAAGAAGAAGAAGAAGAAGAAGAAGAAGAAGAAGAAGAAGAAGAAGAAGAAGAAGGAAGGAAGAAGAAGAAGAAGAAGAAGAAGAAGAAGAAGAAGAAGAAGAAGAAGAAGAAGAAGAAGAAGAAGAAGAAGAAGAAGAAGAAGAAGAAGAAGAAGAAGAAGGAAGGAAGAAGAAGAAGAAGAAGAAGAAGAAGAAGAAGAAGAAGAAAGAAGAAGAAGAAGAAGAAGAAGACCTGCTCTGTGGCGAAGGAGATACCGACGGATTCTTAATCCCGCATACCGCGTTTAAACATAGCTGCGGGGGATATGGCAGCGGACTCCCTTGCGATGGTTTTCATACAATGGTATGAGTTTGAATCACGAAGATACAAACAATAGATTGCAATCTATTGTTTGTGTCTTCGTTATTCAGATTCACTACGGGAAAACAATTGTATGAATGCCGGTCGTTCATAAAGCAATGGAAACTACTGAACTTAAACTTTCCAAGAAATAACAGCTATCCAGAAATGCTGGGGTTGACTGCTACATCTGGTAAAGAACATGAAACATGAATTTTAATTACTGTATTCATATTCATTACCTCTATATGGCGCGGAATCCTGCACAATGAACGAGAAATTAGAACGTCGAATAGAGGCCCTGGAAATTTGGATGAGGAAGATGATGTCGTATTTCTTGGAAACAAAAACAATCAAAGACAGAGGTTCTATATCAACCAGCAATGATAAGAATGTTGATGAAATAAACAAAAAAGAGGCAAGTGAAATATTTCGGCCACGTTAAAAGATATAATTCTAATAAAAACCATACTTGAGGGTAAGACTGAAGGCAAGCGAACAAGAGGTAGACAACGATACAAATGGGAAGATAACATCAAGAGATGGAAGAATAGCAATCAGAATGTACAATGTACTTTAAAGGCGAGAGACAGTATTGGAGATCCACTGCAGCAACTTTCATTGTGAAGACGGCACCTGACTGAGGCCATACGAGCTATCTTTCTTACCGACTTGCATCTTTCCTAACTAAACATACAGACACGCCGTCTTGATCCGCGTCACCGTGTTTAGTGGGCGCTGGCACATGCTGACAGGCGATCACACAGTTTTCCACTAAGAGAGAGAAAGAAAGAAAGAAAGAAAGAAAGAAAGAAAGAAAGAAAGAAAGAAAGAAAGAAAGAAAGAAAGAAAGACAGACAGTCCACCTGTTGTTAGATCAGGTAGACAAAAATCTAAGTGCCGATATGTTGGACAAACAGGTCGTGTCCCCCGCCTCCACAAGCAATTAACACTACTGAGAACACATTTTAAGTCCGAGCCCTCTCTGCCTTTAGGGAGAAAGGCTCTAGCAAATGGTTTTGTACCAAGTGAACATCCCCTATGGCCAGATTAGAAAATGCCAGCGACAAGTGCCAGAATAGCAGCTGCGTCCAGTACGAGTGGGTAACGAGAGAAACATAGCACTGGAAATTATCTGCCTGGTATTTATCAGATAAGTGCAGCTCTTATACACCAATGCAACATTGGGTGCTATTAGCAAGTGAATGAATTCATTGACCGCGTCTAGCCTAAGTGTGCAGGTTTCTCTCTTTCTCGAGAACTCTCATTGGTTAGCCAAACAAATGAGATTATATTTTCGTGATTGCATATTATCAACTCACTGATTATCTAATCATGTCTCGGTCTAGACGGAGTAATTTCTAGGAATCCCCAAATCTGCAACTGTCAGATTTAGCCCGGAGGAGCAGTGGCGTAATGGTTAGCGCGATTGCTTGCTAAAACAGCGGTTTGGGTCGAATCCCTGGCAGACAAATTAATTTACTATCAGTACGACTCGGGGGTCAACCTAATCTCATCAAAATGGATACCAGACAATTTTCATATTTTTATGTGAATTCCGTAAGAACGAACGAAACGAACGAACTTTATTTTTAAAAAGTTAAGATTTGGGCAGATAGGTCTGTGAAATATTCTGCTCTCTCTCTCTCTCTCTCTCTCTCTCTCTCTCTCTCTCTCTCTCTCTCTCTCTCTCTCTCTCTCTCTCTCTCTCTCTCTCTCTCTCTCTCTCTCTCTCTCTCTCATATACATTATTTTATCCGTACATCACATATGAGGCTAACCGAGGATAATAACAACAACAAAATCAATATATGCATTATAAAGGCATGGGAGATGTGCAAAAATCATTGCTAAATGACACGCTAATATTAATAATTGATGTGCCAATTGATATTAGCTACGGGAAACACATTGTACTACCAATAGGAGACTTGATTGTTATACTAAGAACGATGGGGAAGTTAACGCATATGTGGTGGCCTAGAATATATGAAGGCATTTCACATCAAATTCCATCGGCAGTATATGCCATGGGGTTTCTTTTACATTTTTAAGGATTAGCTAATTCAGCATGGAAGAAAACTAGTGCAAAAACGTCTCATAATTTGAAAACAAATGCTTTGGTCAGACCCAAATGACCCCAAAGTGGTTTACAAAGAACACCAGTGGAAGGCACGACTCCAGGAAGACGAGTTAATCTGTTGATTTTCCAGAAGCAATTTGGTTATTAAAAATCCGACTGACTTTTCCTCTTCTCTGTGTATCGTACAGACCCTCTACTCACTCCCTTCTGGGCCAGCCTTTCCAGACCCTCCGTTGTTCAGCTGCAATCTCCACCCGATTCCGGAAAGCCTTCATCAATCACATCTACCTTATTATCACACGACGTTCTTAATGTTAAGGGCGTGTGATGGTCGTTGTCTAGGTAACGATGCTCCTGGTATGTCAATTGAGCTATCTAACTGTCTCACAATGCAACTCACCCCAGTAATACACATCCATCAGTCATTAAACAAGATTGAGTTGGCGCACATAATCCTTTAATACAGAAAGAACACGGACAAACGGAACATCCTTATATATCCAGACACAATATAATCCATAGAATATAAATATCCTCCTCACAACTTAACACGTACACATCACGGTCTTCTCACGGCCTGCTTCATCTCAAATCCATAAGACCGGTAATCCAGCTCCTATCTACAGCTGGACCTCACACAATACACCCACATACATGGGTCTAGTCTCCACTAACTATAAACCCACTCTGGGTTCAGGCCTCTATTAACTATCCAACCCCCACTGGGTTTTAAGCCTGTATTCACCACTGGGAGCACAACACAACACAAGAACTGACCCACCGTCAGTCTAAACTCCCACGTTCTCGACAACCGATCCGTTCGGCGCTAAAACATCCACTCACTGAAGTCCCTTGACTTCACACGAACCCAACCTCAGTCGGTCTCAGCTTCCACTGACTAGTCAAAGTTTTCCACTGTCTTTTAACCCTGCTGTGTAGCCCCTCCCTGGGCTCCCAACAACATTACACCCCAGCCTAAACTGTCTTTCTCCCCCATCCACCCTGGGGTCTTCCACTCACACTCGCACCATTATTTCTCATGGCTGGTTGTTTTTCTCGTAGTCTCCCTACTGGGGTCACTCACCTTACTGTCTCTAACTTGCATCTATTATGTCTCATGCCCGGTCACTTGTTTATGTACTAGCACGGTCATTCTCTTTAATGTCAATGACCCAGGCATGTGTCACTTATCATAACGTAGCTTTCGACCCAGCGTGGCACCAACAGATCAACTATCAACCTGTTCATGTCCCCGCACACATGCATACCGTGATCATAGAATCCACCATACGCCCTAATATGCGCCCTGTCTGGCAAATGCTCGCTAGTACAGACAGTTTCTACTTTCCGAACAATGCTCTGTGCTTCCGTTTCACGTATAACATGTCTGGTTGTGCAGTCTCTAGTCATCGGGAGACTGCTGACACAACCACAACTTCCATTCTCATCTTAGATGTTGCAGTAGCACATCCCGAACTCCACCTGCTTAAACAATGTCCAATTGTCTTTGGAATAAAACGCCTCCCATTCTGTTCACATAGTACCACAGACCCGTCAGTGTACAAATACACAACTTGCGGTAATCCCAATTTCACAGACTCTCAGACAGATCTGACACAACTCAGGTGAGTGGAGGGGGGGGGGGGGGGGGAGAGAGAGAGAGAGAGAGAGAGAGAGAGAGAGAGAGAGAGAGAGAGAGAGAGAGAGAGAGAGAGAGAGAGAGAAACGTGCAATGTACAAAAGCTAATATATAGAGCAGCGAGTTCAGAGACAGTGGGTCACAGAGGCATAAATGAACACTTAGCACACGATAAACACATACATTCAACATCTCATTCGCATCCAACAAGCGTTGCTGGGAGATTTAGTAATACATTAAAGGGTATAGATTAGCACTCATAAAGAGGGTAGAGAGGTTGTGAGAGGGGAGGAATGGTGGAAGCGGGTGGGTGCAAAGAACACATTAGATAATATAAAGAAGCAATTGTAACCAGGTATAGTAGCCAACAGAAACATAGAATAGAGAACAAACGATTATTAAATTGCAAACAGACCAGATAACATAATAATATAGATCAATCAATCAATCAATCAATCATGTACCATGCCGGAAAGCGTGGGCGGTCATGACTCGCCATTTCACTCGATCACCAGAGTCGTGGATCAGCTCAGTGTTCCTTCTCGTCCATGCCATGTGGCCAATCCATCCAGGTATTTACTTCTCGGTCTTCCTCTTGGTCTGTTCCTTTCGATCTTGCCAGTTGTCACCAAGTTCTCCAATCCATTTCTTCTCATAACATGTCCAAAAAATGTTGACTGTCTACGTCTAATTTCTCTAATCAATTTACGATTTTCATTTGTCTCCTGTAGTACTTGGTCATTGGTTTTTCTATCTGTCCATGGTATTCTTTGCATTTTCCTCAGAAACCACATTTATGCAGCCATCAGATGTTTTTCAGCTTGACTGCACATTGCCCAAGTTTCACATCCATACAAAAGAACGGGCTCTATGTATCCCCTCAACACTCTTTTTCTTGTTTCAATTGATATCGTTTTAATTGGTCAGAATGTTTTTCATCTCGCTAAAAGCTACTTTCGCCATGGCGACTCTTGTCTAATCTCTTCAAGGCATCTCCCATCATATATTATGACTGTTCCGAGATAATTCTACCGGTCCACTTTTTGAAGAATATTCCCATTCACTTGTATATTACATTGTGGTACTTCGTTCTTCCTAGTGACGACAATAACCTGTGTCTTTTTACAATTTAATTCTAACCCCAGTTGCTCACTGTGTACAACAACCGCATCTATTAATTGTTGCAGATCCTGCGCATTGTCTGCAATCAATACTGTAGCATCTGCATATCTAATGTTATTGATGTTGCGTCCTCCAATGCTGATTCCATTTATATCTTCTACATTTCTGAAAATATTTTCACTGTATAGGGAAAAAAGATCTGGAGACATTACACATCCCTGCCTAACACCTCTCTTAATAGGCTGATATTGTCCCACTTGTTGTTTCCAATATATGTTTTTTATAAGTCTAATGTCTTTCCCATCAATTTGTAGATCTGCAAGCATATCCACCATGTTGACATGTCTAACTCTATAAAAATCATTTGTGTAGTCAATAAAGCAAAGATGTATATCCTTGTTTACTTCTATAGCACGTTCAATAACTGTTCGCAGCATATATAATTTACTGTATCCTCTCCTTCCACAAACCCACATTGTTCTTCCCCTATTTCAGGTTGTAATTTCTTCCTCACTCTTTGCATGATTATTCGTAGCAAAATCTTTGTGATGTGACTTATTACACTAATTGTTCTATGTTAATCACATTCCAAGGCTCCTGATTTCTTTGGGACTGCAATAAATACAGTTACATAATTCAGAAGGTATATCTCCTGTATCATATAATGTGTTCAGCAGTCTAGTGACTTGATCTAATCCAGGGTTCTCAAAACACGACGCGCGGGCCACTTGTGGCCCGCCAGCTGTCAGAAAGTGGCACGCGAGGCCTCGTTTCAGTCGACATTTCAAGAGTTCACAATAGAGGAGGATAATGTTGCCCTCTTCAAAAATCCGTTCGTATTTCTTGATGCCATGCTCTGTCAATTACAGCAAAACCTTCAACACAAAGTAATCGATTTGGAATGCAATTCTGCACTGAGATGTAAATTTCTGGAGTTGCCTGCTTCACCTTCAGCTGATCATATGATTTCATTCTGGCGACTATTGCCTGTCACACAATTTGAACACGTGCGTTCATTCGCCCAGAGATATATTTGACGTTTTTGTTCGACTTACAGATGCGAGCAGTCATTTTCCGCAATGACCGTTATAAAACAAAACAAGCAACGTTCCAGACTCACCGACAGTAACCTAGCTGCGCTTATGACTTTGGGCACGACAGATTTGTGCCCAGAGATTGATAAACTGGCATCTGAACTTAAGTAACTAGTTATGAAGAACAGTTACAATTGTAAGTTAATTGCATTAATAGTGATTTTCGAAACTGATTTAAAATTTATTCTTAAATGAAATTTTGATTTTAAACCAAAAACAATGACCACAGCAATATTATATATTATAAAACATTGAGAACAAAGTTTTAAGACGCATCTTTGGACCCATTAGGGATATACAAAGTGGAGAGTGGAAAAGAAGAAGTAACAAAGACATTTATGATCTAAGTCCCCGCTAATCACTGGTATCATGAAGGCTAATAGACTACAATGGCTGGGGCATATAGAAAGAATGGAAGACTATATGGAAACAAAACTCGCTTACACTCAGGAAATAAATGACCGTAGACCCCGAGGTAGACCAAGAAGACGGTGGAGAGATAATATATATATATATTGAACTACAAGCACTTGGAATCAACGACTGGCAAGAGAAGGTCAACCAGAGAGACGAATGGAGACGGATTGTATCTGCAGCAAAGAACCTCAATGGCTTGGAACGCTGAAGAAGAAGAAGAAAAAAATTTAAAAAATATATATATATATCAATTAACAAACTAGATAACAGCAAAATATAAGGGCGTTCATTTGAAATCAGTTCGTGCTGCACCGTGCGTAATTGCGTATGTTGAACATGATCATATCATAGTCATGTGATAAGTACTGAACAATGAATAAAAGAGCAAGTGCTTATCGTCCCATGATGCATAGGTTCTGTTTCTGACCGATGAGAAAATGGCCGGGTTTCATCCAAAATCAGTCCAAAGAAGCTCAAAGAGCGGTGATTGAGTTTCTTTCATTTGAAGGATGTTGACCAGTGGACATTCATCGAAGAATACAGGCAGCTAACGGTAACAAATGTGTGTCGAAGACAACAATGACAGACTGGGCACGAATGTTTCGGAAAGAACGTCAGTTCACGACAGATCTTCCATGGCCGGGTCAAGCGTATATTGTTGCAACAGAAAAAACCATCGCGAAAATTGATGCAGCAGTACAAATGAACCGTTGTCGAAGCATACATTCACTAGCGAAAGAATTTGATGTGTCAATTGGGACAATTCAAAAGGTTGTCCGTAAGAAACTACAATATCGGAAGGTGTGTTCTCAGTGGGTACCACGGATGTTGACCGACCACCAAAAATAAGAACGCATGAGATGGTGTTTGAACCACTTGCTGCGTTACATAGTGGCAGGCGATGAATCATGGTATCACCACTTTGAGCCAAGCAGCAAAAGAGAGAGAACATGCAACAGAAATATGCTGGATCACCTCAAGCCAAAAAATTCAAGTCACAGGTTTCAGCTGGTAAGGTTATGCTGAGCGCATTTTTTTGACCATGAAGGCTATTGTTGGCCGACTTTAAAGAACCTGGTGTCAACATCAACTCTACCCACTACTTGCAAACATTAGACAAGCTGCAAAAAGCAATCTAGAATAAACGACCCGGCATGCTTTCTCGCCGAGTGCTTTTGTTGCATGCTCGTCCACGTGTCGCAAAGATTGTGCAGGAAGCATTAGCAAGGGAAAAGTGAGAAATTCTACAACATCCAGCCTATAGTCCTGATTTGTCACCATGTGATGTTCATTTGTTCGGACCTCTAAAAAAATCTCTCAAGGGGCAACAATTTCACACAGATGCAGACGTAATGAAAGAGGTAAACCCTTGGTTCAGTGAGCAATCACAATCCGTTTTTGCGGACAGCTTTCGCCACCTACCTAAGCAATGGGATGCTTGCCTGAATGCCTACGGCGACTTCTTCTGACCAAATCATGGTGCACAATTCATTCAAAACGAATGGTTTGTTTAATTCTACTACACCTGTTAATGTTTCTTTCATGCTTTTGTAATAAAGCCATTGAAACGGGTTTCAAAAGAATATATATAAACAAACCAGACACCAGCAAGAATTATATATCACTGAACAAACCAGACAACAGCAAGAAGTATAAATCACTTGAGGCGTAATGGTTAGATGCTTGCATGCCGGTCCGCTGATCATGGTTTTTAAGCGTCGAGGCAGATTTTAAACATGACCCGAGCTACCACGTCTACCCAGCCTAAAATTGATACCAGAAAATATCATGGGAAGCAAAGGAGGCCGGTGTGATACTAACCACATCACCTACAAGTGCCTGTATTGATCTATAATAATATTGGTCTAGCCCCTTATGCCCACGACTAATACGTGTACAAGGGTCCTTTACTTATCGTTATTATCTCTTCTTATGTTGCCCCACACATGATCAACGACACATCGTACGCACGAATATACTTGGGCGCACGCACGCACGCACGCACGCACACACACACACACACACACACACACACACACACACATATATATATATATATATATATATATATATATATATATATATATATATATATATATATTGACATATGCCTGGGTCATTGACAGTGAGGTGAGTGACCTGTAGCCGGGCTACGAGTAAAACAACTAGCCATGAGAAATAATGGTGAGGGTGGATGCAGAACCCCAGGATGGAGGGGTTGAGAGACAGTTTAGTTTTGTGTGAATTCAGGAGACTGAAAAGGGAGCTGGGGCTGAGACCGACTGCGGGTCGGATCGCTTTTGGACAGTGGAGGTTTTGGACTCCGAGGGTTCGGGAGTCCATGGAGAGGAGCGGAGTGAGATAGAGATCTCCGTCCTGTGTTGTTCTCCGAGCTTTGAATGCAGGCCTAAAACCCAGTGGGGGTTGGATAGTTAATGGAGGCCTGAACCCAAAGTGGGTTGTATTGTGTGAGGTCCAGCCGTGGATAGTAGCTGGATAACTGTCTGGTGAATTGGAGATTAATAAGGCCTTGAGAAGGCAGTAATGTATGCTGGTTAAGTTGTGAGGAGGATATATATATATTCTATGGATTATATTGTTTCGGGATATAGAATTATGTTCCATTTGTCCGTGTTCTTTCTGCATTAAAGGATTATGTGCGCCAACTCAATCTTGTTTAATTACTGGTGGATGTGCACTGCGGGGGTGAGTTGTATTATGAGACAGGAGGCTAGCTCTAGTGACACTCTGTAATGACATACAAGGAGCAGGGTAACCTAGACAACGACCATCTCACTCAGTTATTATAAAGAACATCGTGAGATATCTGGGAGCTCGTCGCTTAGTAAAGATTTTCTGACGGCTACATTCGGTCAAGGAAAACGGTGCAATATTGAGATATCTCTGGGCTCATCGCTTAGAGAGGAGTTATTATCTGGTGACTATGTTCAATCAAACAAACAAACAAACCCGTGACAATTTGGATAATGTTGTTTCAAGAGATTAATGTGAACTCTTTGTGTGTGCACCAAATAATTAACACAGACAGACGAGAGTGAATACTCAAGCTGGCGTACAGTTCACGAAAGCCACCACAGTACATCAAAAATAGCCAGCGCACAGCAAATACGCGTGCAGAAATCGTCCAGAAAACAGGCGATTACGGGACACAGGGGTGTCTACGAATAACAGACAGCTCACGAGAAGGTCACTACAGGTAAAGTTAATACCAGACAGTATTGCTGAAGCCAGATTCAGTGGGTGCGTCAGAGAATTAACGCAGACAGGTCAAGAAGAGTTCAGCACAGGTGAAAAGTCGTGTGGACAAAAAGTTGTTTGCGACAAGAGCGGGTCAGCACAGTTGGACAGTATCGCTGTCGGTGATAAAGACAGGATTGAAAATCAAAGATAGTGACAGTCGTGTGTGTGCTGAGGGCAACGTGTGTGTGCTGAGGGCAACGCACGGTGTGGTCGCAGGTCGACAGGTCAAGATTTTTCGACGCCGTTAAAAGGATGGGTGGGGCGCATTGGAGAGAAATACTGGTGAAATTGTATTAGTGCCTGTAACATATTCACGTCTGGTGTGTGGGGACGCTGAATTTAAGAAGGATAAAAACAGCAGAGTCAAGGTCGGGTTGACAGAGAGTCAGCGCTGTTTACGAGGACAGTGAAGTGTTTGTGTATGACGGAAAAGTTTCCGGTAACTTTACAGAAAGATTAAGTGTGTATTATTGTGATAAAGAGTACTGAGGTACTGACTGAGGGGACTTGCAAGGTCAAGGCCAGGGACGACGATGGAAAGTTACTACAAGGTTCCATAGTAGAACTGGATAAACAAGTTGTTTTGAATGAAAACCAGACTTTGTGTTCGTCTTTGTTGAAATCCCTCTGTTATCATTACCCTGTCATGAGCAAACATTTTAACAATGAAGGATTACATGTCATCACCGCAAGCATGGTTGCATACAGTCGCCAAAACGGACGTACTATACAGAGTTAAAGCGCTGGACATTTGGTGACATTTTTTTTTTTTTTTGGTGAACCTTGTCAGTTAACGTGAATCCATGACATATATGATACAACAAAGCGCCATCTCCGCAACCAAGGTATAAAGACGTTTGGATTATTACTTTGTTGTCACCACGTCTAGGGAAAGTAACAACATATCAAAAGAACATTTTTCTGTTGGGATTTACCGTCGTAAGATATTTCGGAACATTAACTTTAACCAACAGACATTTCCAGGATATTATTGGAAACTATTTCTAACAAATTAAGAACTTTTGCGACTGGTTAATAAGGACAGTATTGTCGACCAGCCATTTGGACATTGTGTTTGCTCTCATCGTTCTAACTGTCGTTATCGTTTGGGTATCTATATATGTATATGTTATTACACGTAGTTCTTGGATAGGTATTTTTTGCAATGTCTATCTGAATCAGGATAGGCTTCGCAAAACGTTCTTGTGCTTACAATATTTTTGTACGGACAACGCTAAAAAGTTAGCGTGGTCGTGCATTGGCATTGGGGTCCTAACCAATATCTAGAGCCGCTGTGTATGACGTCAGAGTTGTGTATATTATTAATTAAGAGTGCTTTTCTTTCTTTTAATAATATTTACATTTGATATTTGTTTTCTTCGGATATATGTTATTATTGTGATCTTTCGTCATTTCTACTGTCTAGTGGTTGGTGTCAGTTTATATATATATATATTACGCGCACTGTGGTCGTTTCACACAAGCTTGTGGATGTTACTGTGGTTTATTTCTTTGTGATCACCGTCTCCGTGTATTCAACTTGTGCGTCTAGCGTCTCATGGGAGTCACTTATCCACAAGTACAAGATGCCTACTTTAATGGAATATATTGAAGCAGGTGAACGGTTAGGCCTGAAGGGTAAAGAGTTACAGGAGTATGCAGAAGCAAAAGAACAAAAACAGGCTGAAAGAGAAAAAAGACAGGTTGAAAAAGAACAGAGACAGGCTGAACTCGAAACCAAACGCCTACAGGAAGAAAAGTTAGCTGAAAGAGAACAGAGACAGGCTGAACTCGAGGCCAAGCGCCTACAGGAAGAAAAGTTAGCCGAGAGAGAACAAAGACAGGCTGAAATGGAAAACAAGCGTCTACAGGAAGAGACACAATTGAAACTAGAAATGGAAAAACAAAAGTATCAGTTTGAGATTGAGAAGGCGGTTGCACTCAGAAAACTAGAACTATCATCTAAGGGTCAAAGTGAGGAAAGCAGAAGACCTTCGCAGTCATCACAGAGACTAAAACTCCCATACTTTACGGACCATGACAGTCTTGAAGCTTATCTTTCCAGATTCGAGGCATCGGCGAAAGCTTTAGGCATTCCAGAAGGAGAGTATGCTATTAGACTAAGCGAGTTTCTGACGGGTAAGGCCCTAGATACCATGCTTAATTTACCTTTGGAAGAAAGAAACAATTACACTATTTTGCGTCAACGTTTGCTTACAAAGTTCCAACTAACTGAGCATGGATACAGAACAAAGTTCAGACAATTAGGGCCAGAAACAAATCAGGATTTTACAGATTTTGTCAATACAGTGAAGAACACATTTAATAAATGGATGGAGCTGGCAGAGGTTGGTAAAGATTTTAATAGATTAGTGGATTTAATGTTAAGAGACAAGGTATTAGCGTCGTGCAATACAAACTTAGTAGCTTTCTTTGAAGAACGTAAACCAAAGGACATAGACACAATGTCTCAGTTAGGGCAAAACTACATGACTGCACATCCTAACAGTTCTATTGGTAGACAAATGAGTGAGGAAATAGTCTGTGCAGCATATACGAAACAGGACCAGAATCCAGTTATTACACCAAGATTGAAAAGTGTGGATTCAGCACAGAAATGTGAGCAGCAAGAACCTCAAGATAATGGTTTCCGGGGCAACCATTTTGGCAGAGCAGGACGTTACCCATACAAAAGGGGGAATTTTCAGAGACGTCCAAATAGTTATGCCGGATGCTGGAATTGAGGGAGCTGGAGACATAAGGCAGCACAGTGTGATGTACACCCTCCAGTGGGCCAAAGAATAACAGAAAAAGGAGATCATCTGTTTCAAATGTGGGAAAAAGAACCATTTTAGTTATGAGTGTACGATGGGAGAAACAGAGCACTCAAATGCAGTGCAAGTAATTGAGACGCTTAACAATGAAAATTGTAGTGGATGTAAACCTCTTTTTGAGAAAGACGGTCAGCCGGTCTTAATATGTGGTCACACAGTTAAGGCAGGATCAGCAGTGCATGCAGGAGGAAGTATGAAGATCCACCATGGATTCGTCAATAATAGGCCAGTGTTAACAATTAGGGATTCCGGGTGTACGTCTATTGGGGTTAGAAAAAGTTTGGTGGATCCCTCGGATTACACAGGGAAAAAGATTAGATGCATAACATTTAATGGGACAGTAGAATTCTACCCATTAGCCGTGATAACAGTGAAAACACCATACATCACAGGAAGAGTGACAGCGTGTGTTCTAGACTCACCAGTGGCAGATCTGATCATAGGAAATGTGCCAGGAGTTAAAGATTGTACAGAAGAGGAAGTAGTTTATTGGGACCAGAAACATAGTTTAAGTAGTAACGAGGTAGTTACCAAAAGAAAACCTAAATTAGAGAGTATAGCTGAAGAAGAAGAGGCACTTGAAGTAGACATAGGGACTGAGGAAATGGATAGGACAGCTGAGCAGGTGAGAATGGATCTCAAACATAGCTTTAACGAATCCCAGAGAAAACATAATACCTTGGACAAATTGTTCCAAGGGTGAAGTAAAGTGAGACATAGGCAATCAAAGAAGGGTAGATGGTGCTTCGGAAGGAAGAACAATACTCTCACTCGCCGGGTTTCAGATGGTGGAACTGCACGTGGGCAAGTAGTAGTACCGTTAGCACATAGAGACAGATATACTCGAACAGCTCAGGATAGTGCATGTGCAGGGCACATAGGAATAAGGCGTACGCAGCATAGAGCAGGATGCCAGGTATATTGGCCAGGATTTAATAAAGAGGTTAGACTAAACAGAGACTCCAGTGTAATGGTACAATATGTAGATAGCAAAGTTAAGGCAGTTCAAAAGAGTGTTAACGACATCACTGAACCAGGGTTAGGATTAGCAAACAGATGTTTTAAAGATATAAAAAAAAATGAGGCATGGGTACATGAAGGGTAGACACAGCATCGACAGGAATCAGAAGTGGGTTGATGTAAGAAAAGAACCACCTGATATATGGTCGATACACAAACTCTCCATATAGTTGAGGGAAGACAGAGGCAATGCAGCGCCTCAACATGTATTCATGGACCATTATTAGCAAAGTTACATGGTTTGTGTGGTATTGAATATGTTAATAGACCTGCGGGTATATAAATATAATGCTTTTCTATGTTATGTGGATTATTATACCATGTAGTAGCTCATGCAATGGTACACAAGATGGAAAGTTGGTGGTATTGATGTGTTGGTAATATGGAAGTGTACTATGACTACTTGATGTATTATTTAGTGTGGTAGCTAAAGTAAGATGGAGTCATACTTAGGGCTACCCAGGCAATAGGTCTGGGTCACATAGTTGATAAGTATTAGTCTCCTAACATTTGAAAACGATGTTTTCTTTTAAGGGGGGGGGGGGGTAATGACATATGCCTGGGTCATTGACAGTGAGGTGAGTGACCTGTAGCCGGGCTACGAATAAAACAACTAGCCATGAGAAATAATGGTGAGGGTGGATGCAGAACCCCAGGGTGGAGGGGTTGAGAGACAGTTTAGTTTTGTGTGAATTCAGGAGACTGAAAAGGGAGCTGGGGCTGAGACCGACTGTGGGTCGGATCGCTTTTGGACAGTGGAGGTTTTGGACTCCGATGGTTCGGGAGTCTATGGAGAGGAGCGGAGTGAGATAGAGATCTCTGTCCTGTGTTGTTCTCCGAGCTTTGAATGCAGGCCTAAAACCCAGTGGGGGTTGGATAGTTAATGGAGGCCTGAACCCAAAGTGAGTTGTATTGTGTGAGGTCCAGCCGTGGATAGCAGCTGGATAACTGTCTGGTGAATTGGAGATTAATAAGGCCTTGAGAAGGCAGTAATGTATGCTGGTTAAGTTGTGAGGAGGATATATATATATTCTATGGATTATATTGTTTCGGGATATAGAATTATGTTCCATTTGTCCATGTTCTTTCTGCATTAAAGGATTATGTGCGCCAACTCAATCTTGCATTAAAGGATTATGTGCGCCAACTCAATCTTGTTTAATGACTGGTGGATGTGCACTGCGGGGGTGAGTTGTATTATGAGACAGGAGGCTAGCTCAACTGACACTCTGTAATGACATATAAGGAGCAGGGTAACCTAGACAACGACCATCCCACTCAGTTATTATAAAGAACATCGTGAGATATATATATATATATATATATATATATATATATATATATATATATATATATATATATATATATAGAAGCAGGCAGACATAGCCAAATACGTATGTAATATCCTTCTTCTTTGTTCCACGCATTATCCACCATTGTCGCATAGCCCGTCAACCAATTCACACTAGATCCTCCTGAGAGTCAAACAATACAAATGTGTTTAATTTATTAGTCATTAGTCGCGGTTCCAACTTCACGCCAACAGGTCGTACCCATTATGCTCCGTTCCTGTGCCAGTGAATATCACACAGAATGTTCATCACTGTCTCATGTGAACGGTGGAACAGACAAGAGTCTCGACAAACCACTTGGCCACGGAGGGTCCTTCTATAGATGGGGTAAAACCCAGTGCTGTGAAGCTGACCTTTCGCCACTTTAACCGGTAACTCCAATAGTCTGCTCCAAAGACCCCAAGATATAAGGTGTATTTTTAATGACTGTGCAATGTTTGAAAATATTGCCGGTCCAAGTTTTGTATTCACCCTCTGTAAAGTCCATGCAACACAACAGGTAAATACAAAACTTGGACCAGCAATATTTTCAAACACTGCAGTCATTAAACATACACCCTGTATATTGCAGTTGTAAATACTCCCGTTTAGTTCAGATACTCGGATCAGTCTGCAGTTACATTATTTTACAGTGGTTATTTATGACTGAACAATCAAGACAACAGCCAAAATTATATATCACTGTGCATGTCATTAGATAGCATCCTATGCTATCCCATGCAGCTCCGTGCATGTCCTAACCATATTATTCATTTCTGCTTCTTCTTCTCATATCCGTGTTATTTTCTTTTTCCTTTTTCTTTTCAGATCTTCCTTTATTCCTTCTGCCCTGGTGGATGTTAAATGTAACATACCATACTCCTATAACCAGAAAGCAGTCTAGAAGTCGCTGTTTAGATAAATGTTATATGTTTAGGGCTGACAGAATGATTGTTCTCCCGGCGTGAACAGAATCCACAGTTGCGTGACATGGCCCGTTTATTCAGAGGGAAATTAAACAGAAGCCAAGTCCCATTATCACTGTGTTGCTTTAACTATGATATGTATATATGAAGCAAGACTCTGTGTGTTTGTTTATCTGACACAAGTCGAATGTGTGTATATCTGACGCAAGACATATTGTGCATATGACGTATGAAGCCTGCGTGTACATTGTTTTCTGTTTAGTCTTACTTCTGATTCTTAGTGGTGGGGGTTGTTGGTGATTTGTTACTGCGGCAGTTAAAATGGTGCGCATCTGCCTCTGACTTGATCATCGTGTAATATAACTTTTAGTATACTACTTGCTTTATGACGTTGTTTACACGTTTAGTTGCTGTATCACGTTGTTAACACGTTGCTTGCTTTAAAACGTCTGCTTAATCACGCTGTTATATTTCCTGCTTAATCACGTTGTTTGCTATATCACGTTAACACATTGCTTGCTTTATCACGTTAACACTTTGCTTCATCACGTTGCTTGCTTTATAACGCTGTTAATACGTTGCTTGCTTTATCATGCCATAACACATGTCACAAGATAGCATGCCGTAGGTACACTGGACATATCGTGCCAGATCCATATTTTTCTAGACCAATCACAACTCTGCTGGTGATGTGTTCAGTAGCACATAGGCAACCTTTACTTCCCATGGCATTTTCTGGTGCGGAATTAAGGCTGGGTCAACCTGGGAGCCCGGGTCAATGTTAAACAGCTGTCACGATGCAGATCTGAGCCCACGACAACCGCGCGGCAGGCAAGCGTTTAGCCACAACACAAATGCAGAATAATTCGAGTATCTGAACTTAACGGGAACATTTACAACTGCATAATATATGGTGTATTTTGAAAATATTGCCGGTCCAAGTTTTGTATTCACCCTCAGTAAAGTTCATGCAACATAATAGGTTAATACAAAACTTGGACCGGCAATATTTTCACACACTTCACAGTCATTAAAAATGTACTCTGCATATCGTGGGGTCCTTGGAGCAGACTAATGGAGTTACCGGTTAAAGTTCCAAGAGGTCGGCTTCACAGCACTGGGGTTTACCCAATATATGGAAGTATCCTCCGTGGCCAAGCGGTTTACCTGCCACTGTGAAGGCCGTGGGTTTATTTTCGGACTGTGTCGTTCAGACTACGCGTGCAATGTTTCCCGTGATCCCTGGGGGTCAAGGATGGGGCTATAGAGGTCATGCTTTGAGTTATAATCTAGACAAGCGGCTTGCCATGCAGCACACAGAGACTGAGACAGAGGTGGTAAAAGCCAGAGCAATGTGGTCGATCCCCTTACAATGAAGTATGAGCTTTTAGATTAATCTGTATGCTAATATGTATGTATCCATTACCGCCATTTGTCTCAGCGGGGTCTTTCTAATGATGAACAACACAGCAATGTATGCTGATCCTCTAACAAAACCATGTGTTGATGTGTATAACTTCTCGCCCGATTCCATGAGCACCCGCAGATATTATGTCACTCTGCCACCATAAATGTTGGCTTGTGTGAATTTTTTCTGGATCATTTACTACTGAAGGCAGTGTCCATTGCCCTTAATTTACACGCTCATTAACAGATGAGATTCGTTAAAACAGTTCGCCAGTTGCTAATAACTCTTCGGTCGGCTTAACCTTATCGAATTGGTGTTAGAGATTGCTCTATAAATAGTGATAACGGGTGTGGCAGAATTCAGGGGGGGGGGAGAGGGGGAAAAGGCGAGAGAGTGAGAGAGAGAGAGAGAGAGTGAGAGTGAGAGAGAGAGAGTGAGAGTGAGAGAGAGAGAGTGAGAGAGAGAGAGAGAGAGAGAGAGAGAGAGAGAGAGAGAGAGAGAGAGAGAGAGAGAGAGGGAGAGAGAGAGAGAGTGAGAGGGAGAGAGAGAGAGAGAGACTGGGCTTTCGCTTAGTTCCGTCGAAAAGGTTGTTTTAAAAATGGGTCACGAAGCGCAAAGTTCCTTATATCCGCACTCCAGAAAAGTGACTGACCGTATGATACTCAAACAGAGTGCGACGTCATTACTGCCCATAGTACCTTGCCATGTAGGACAGGACGGTCTTGAGCCTAAGGAATTAAGGCCCCCTAGCTAATGCAGTGGCCGCGAACTGTACAGGTAAGGTTTTCTATTCCCCCCCCCCCCCCCATGTACCACTGGCTAGTCAAAACATGTGGGCCGAATGGATAAGAGCACTCGATCTTAAACATCCGGTGTGCTGATGTCGAGGCAGTAGGTTCAACCCCTACACCGGTCAGTTAGACTAAAAAGTTGACTTCTCGTCATTGACTTGGGGATGTAAATTACAAGTACCTTAGAATTCGCCTGAGGGCGAGGGACAATAATAATAGAGAAAGCTAACCCACACGCAAAAATCAGACCAGTGCACAATACTAGAAGTATTAGCACATATTGGACTACCTTTGAGTTCAAAGCGAGCGAGCGAGCGGGCGCAAAAATTAAAAACATCCCCGAATCATCTTAACGACATGCAATCTGTCTGGTGGCATCGGAGATGTGGTTTATAGTTAGAGTCAAACAATTTTTAGTCAGATAACAAGAGGAGAGAAACGGGAGAGTGAGGTGACGATTGTAAAGATGAGCGGTAGAACAAGCAGAAACAGACTGAGAGACACGCTGCTGGATGGTCTAAGTCTAAGATGTAGTATGAAATAATGCCATCAACAGAACTGACCCGGAACTAAACGATGTTGTTAGGCACCTGATAATAATGATGAGTCACATTTTATTGAGAAAGTTATGAAAAGAAATAAATTAGAGAACAACTGACAAGATTGGGGGAAGAGAAGTAAATATCTGGATGGTTGACCACATGACACTGTCGGGACAAGAACACAGAGCTGATCCACGACTCTGGTGATCATGTAAGATGGCGAAACATGACCGCCCAAGCTTACCGATATGACACATGATGATGATGAGAAGGAGGAGGAGGAGGAGGAGAAGGAGGAGGAGGAGGAGAAGGAGGAGGAGGAAATTGGGGACGGTGCGTAAACTGAGATGCTAAACTCCCCATTAAGATCCCCTAAATGTTGCCTCGTGTATTTGTTTGTGGTCATGTATTTTTCCAGAGGTGGTTCACTCGTTAAATTCGCCAGTAACCTTTTTGGGCTCATTCAAGTGTGAAACATGCCTTAAATCTTCACCCTTCTCCCACTATTGTCTTGAAATGGACGCAGGTTTCCTTGCGCCCGATGCCACGACTCGTGTTTGCATTCAGGCCTTTAAAATAAGTCTTAAAAGTGGAGAGTATCCACTTCATTACCCCGAGTTTTATCCCATATGGCTTGGTCTCATTCCAAAAGGCGGCCAGCCGAAAGAATCGCACATAGCACGAACTTCGTAGCTCCGGCGACGACCCCCAGGAGTCCCCGAGAAAAATGCACTCGTGAACCGAAAGATATCGCCCGGAATCGAACCCATAATCTTCCGAGCTTGAGGCAGACGGCTTGACCACTTCACCACGGAGACAGACCTAGCACTCGACAGACCCACATCAGGCTTATGATTCATGGACACCACGTGTGTGGAGGTTTTGATGCGGCAGGTATAAACATGTATCAGTAGAACTTTAAACAAACAGCACTAAACCCAATCTTCCTATCAACTCTCTGCTACCAATGCCAAACCTGGACAATTACAGAAAACTAGACAAGAAAAATTACATCAACGGGAGTGACAATCCTGAGAAGAATACTCAGAAAAGAGAACATCAGAAATTATTAAATCGGTTTAACGTGGAGGTTACAGCAGCCCTAGATTTCATGAGAAAGTAAGTGGCACCATGCCGTCTTTGTAGATGAAAGTATGTGAACTGGAACTAGAGTTAGAATTTCATCATTAGAATTTCACAATGCTTGGGCATGAAATCAGAGAACATGTTTTACCCATGCAGCATGATCCCCCTCTCGGCCTTGCCTCGTTTTCTCCAGAGGAAAGGATAACTAGTACGTCTGGAACAAGGTAGGCTGCAGATGCTGGTGGCTCAGCATCAAACCTCCAAGAGCAGGAGGTGGGTAGTGGCAGGCCCTCACATCCGGGGAATATGACTTAGAGACTTTCAGCCATATCCCTCAGCTGAGTGCCTCAAATCAAGTGTCTGGACCTGTATGAGCATGTACATCTGTCATCGTAAGTGTCTGGACCTATAAAAGCGTGTACTACCATCAGACTCCCTGCCTGACACTGTCTACGGCCCGCCGGAGATATTGCTCGTCTGTGTTGCAAACAAATCTCCCACGACTGAATAAGTAAAGAAACGATAAAAGTAGTGGTATTTCAATTGTGCTTGCGCTCCCACCTATGCTACACCCTTCATGTGCCTTCACAAAGTCGGACTAGAGTCAAGCTCAACAGTCTTCTTTCCAAGCAGATTCTAGCCAAATGCCTCGTCATCTAATTAGTGACGTGCATGAATGGCTTAACGAGATTCCCACTGTCCATATATACTATCTAGCGAAACCAAAGCCTTAAAAAAAGTTTAACGACTTAACCACAGCCAAGGAAACGGGCTTTCACGAGAAAACAGAAAGTTAAAAGGGGAAGCCAATAAATAACTAGGCTACCAACTGGCTGTATACGACAACAAGAAATGATGTACAGACCAAATGGAACCAGAAGAAGAGGCCAACCATGTAAACGATGGACAGAGGGAATAATGGAATCTATGGCGATCTTGATATATAAAGCCCATAAACGGTTACTTTCCTGCTGTGTGCTTCGCTGCAAGGTAGAAGAGGAACAAGATAAGATGATGATCAGATTATTTATATGTTGATTATCATAATGAATCCAGACAAAAGTGAAAGGAATATTTGACAAGGAAGAACAGAACAGTGTACGACGCAGAACAGCCACTCTGAGCTTCCTTGATGAAGAGTACCCACAAGACCTCTAAATACTTGTTTACACAGATGAGTCATCACAAAATGCGTCCATATGGAGGAGCGGAAGTGTACATAGAATACCCACATAATACTAGGGACACTGCCAGAGTACAAATAGGAAAGTACTGCAATAACTATGGTGCAGGAATCCAGGCAATCAAGACAGCAACAGAGAAATTACTAAATGCCAGCCATGGTGCACAACCTGTGAGCTAAAGAGAGATGCAACATCAGTACTCGAGGCGGTCCTGTCTGGGGAATTGAGAGTACTGCACACTATTTTCTGAACTTGAAAGCCAGCGTAAGGTCACCATACAGTAGACACAATCCCACTGCGGAGTACCTGGAAAAGAGAGGGCTGGTCGATTAGCTTAGGAATGAGCAATAGAAGAACAATCTGATGTACCCGTTACATACCACCAAAATAAAAAGAATGATCAAATCAGTCAGAAAGCCACCAAAACCTGCTCAAGACAACTACCACGTTATGGACAGACCAGAAGAAATTATTGTTCTGTGCCTCAGAACAAGACACAATAGATTATGCAACAACGTGTATACAAAATTCAAAATTGACGAATCAGCCATGTGCACATGTGGACTGGCGTCGCAGACAGCAGAGCACATACTCCAAGACTGCCTAAACTGCATCATATCTAGGCAAATCTTCTGACCTAGAGAAACAACAGTGGAAGATAAACTCTATGGACCACTGAGTGAACGAAAACGACAGCTAATTCATACAAGAGACAACATTGCAAAAAATAGACAATTTCAAGCGAACGAAAGAAGAAGTGGAGGATGAGTTATAAATATATAACTATGGTTCAGATATAGCACTTGATATATTTATCACATGAATTGTACACATCGGTTCTGAGTAGAATAACATTATTATAGATTACCATTATAATTCCGTTGTTTGTGGAGCAAAACAACCTGTTGTCAACAATGAAATAAATAAATAATTCGGGGCTGTGAATAGCATGAGCTGCAATGAATAATCTATCAGCTCTCCTAACTTCACCCCACCTAGAACACCCTGGAGATGTAAAAACAGATTCAACCCAAGGGAAAACAGGAGATAATAGAGAAATTCAACAATCTGGGTTGAGAAACAACATGCCGTGTGGGCTGGTTCAAACATCTCGAACACGAAGTAACGCAAGGTTAAAGTTAGTTGCATATCCTTTACAGGATGTCCCAGTCAACCCCAGCATTTTTTGGCTCTTTATGATTTCTTGGCAAGTTTACGTCCAGTAGTTTGCTATTGCCGGTCTCCCTGGTCTACGAGTTACACGACTTTCTCCGTAATCCCGTATACTCTCGTGAGTAACGGGACGTTGCGTGAGAATCGGTAGCGGTTCTCTCCGCATCGGTAACTTATGGGGTATGTGAGCCGGTCGCTCAGAAAGCAATGGCAAACAACTGAGCGTAATCTTGCCAAGAACTCAACAATCAACTGAAAGATGCTGATGTTGACAGTGATGTCCTGTACAAGGATATGCGAACAATAACAAAAATTTGCCATTGCGCTCTGAAAGACCAGCACTCATACTCATTCATTCATTCATTTATTGATTCAGTAGCATGTTCTTTGCAAAACCTCACTCCCATAACAACCTTCTGGAAAACCTCTTAATGATAAATAAGCAAGATGTACTGTGTCTGATACACCCATCTGGAGATCATCCGCCACATCCTGCACCCATCTTCTCTTTGGCCTTCTCCTTCCTCTCTTCCCAGGCATATACCCCTCCATTATTTTTCTCTCCAAACTTTTGTGATGTTTGCACTCATACTATATCATGAAAATATCAACACGAGACGGTCTGCTGCCAAATCACCTGCAGCTGTGTTTTGAATGGTATATGTGTCTTTCAGCCAAAACATTTGATTTTATCCAGGCATTCAGTGAAGGTAAAGTAATTACATAAGTTAGTCGCAGATAATACAGATTTCTTAGGGGACGCTATTGTGTGAGGAAATAAACCTGAAAACGTAGTGACAACTTGATTATTTGGTTGTTTCCGGATTTGAAATTTAAATATTGAGCACAACCCACTACTGGCAACGCTGATCGTATTCTGGTATGAACCTAAGGCCTATCCACGTCAATATGGAAGCACTATACTCGAGTTTCGCTCTCGTTTCAGCTCGTCAGTAGTGCATATCCCTGACCGGATCCGGAAACAAGCCCCGGATCACGCGTGTGAAGCGGGTGTGTAACCACGCGGCACACACTGGACACGCCAAATTATCACAACAGAATATCACAACGTTACCCATCGTAGGCTATGCTCAAGATTGCCCAATCGCCGCGACTGACGTCCGTCAATCGATGGGATCTGAACGATCAGGACTTCTCACTGGCAAGGAACACCAGGCCTCCTAAAATCCAGTGAGCAATAATGTGACAACTGTCAAATTTCATTGGAAAACAAGTAGTGTCTAGTCGGTCATGCATCGAAGTACACTTGTTCCAGCAGCAAAGCATCGTCGTCATTTGGTGGTGACAGGTTCAAATACCAGTCGTTAACTATGGCTTTTAATTTTTATGGTGTCTCGTGTGCCCTCTAGAGAGTGGGTGTTTGTGTGTTTATGTGTGTGTGTGAGAGAGAGAGAGAGAGAGAGAGAGAGAGAGAGAGATAGAGTGAGAGAGAGAAGAGAGAGAGAGAGAGAGAGAGAGAGAGAGAGAGGGGGGGGAGAGAGAGAGAGAGAGAGAGAGAGAGAGAAGTGAGAGAGAGAAAAAAGAAAGAAAGAAGAGAGAGAGAAAGAGAGAAAGAGAGAAAAAGAGAGAGAGAGAGAGAGAGACAGAGAGTAAGAGAAAGAGAGAGTGTGATACAGAAAGAGAAAGAGAGAAAGAAAAGGAGAGAGAGAGTTGTGTGAGAGAGAGATAGTGAGAGAGAGAGAAAAAAAGAGTGTGTGTGTATGTGAGAGAGAGAGAGAGAGAGAGAGAGAGAGAGAGAGAGAGAGAGAGAGAGAGAGAGAGAGAGAGAGAATAATTAATTACTTACACACTCATCCAGAACAAAGAAACGGATTTGATCCAACAACAATTTCCCAGTAGAGATCAAGTCTTCCAGCCTGCCAGGGGTAGCCACCACAATGTCAACCTGTGGGCAGAAGAGTATAATAAAATAACAGTCAAAGTACATACAATTTTAACCAAGAACAGGATAACACAATAATAATGTCAACATATTGTTGAACAGAATCATGCAATAATGATCAAAGTAACATAATTTCCATCCGTAGTCGATCAGTATAACAACATGGTTAACGGAACACCATAACACAAAAAGAGGAAGTAGCTCCACAATGGCAGCTTGAGAATAGTAGTCTGTTTTGACAACGTTGCAGAAGAAGCAAGCATCTTCTGGCTGGATTAAATGAACTGGTACCTTCACATGGCATGGTGACTAAATCCCTCCCTCCTTCCCTCCCTCCCTCCCTCCCGGTTCCTCTTCTAATTCTTATTCCTCTTCTTGTTTCACTTCTTATTTCTCATCTCCCGCGGCTTCTTGTTCTTCTTCTTCAACTTCCTCTCCTATCAAACATCAACGACATAATGACCTCAATTTGTGGGCTTCAGCAGAGGTTTTCCAGGTTAGTGTTGTTTACTTACAGTTAAGGACCTCTTCCGTTGCGAACAAATGTCTTCATAAATGCTCTAGTTTCCTTCCAAAGAGATTGTCTGCACAGTGCACCGACCCCGGTGTTTTAATGATTATACAAATGTGTCAGTACAAGTGATATTAAGGAAATGTACAGGAATATTATACACGCCGTGAGGCTGTTTGGTTTATGGGGGACTGCCCAATTTTTAGGGGAAGTCAATAAGTAAGTCACAAATGGCTGTAGAAAAATAACTAAATATGATAACAACTTGAAACCAGTTTATTTGTATACATACATTGTCCATTTATTTCTCAACATAATTTCCACCAACACTGATGTACTTATCCCATCGTTTTATCAGTCATCCTAAATCGGCTGCATAGAACTGCGTGCTCTGTTTTCTAATCCACGTTTTCACTTTACATTCAACTTCGGCGTCATTCGCGAAATGTCTCCCGCCAAGGTGGGTTTTCAGTAGACCGCTTTACGGGACAAACATTTGTCAGCATAAACAGGAAGCATTTCCTTATGAATGTCCTTTGCAGGCAGTCCTTTTGCCCACAAAAAATGCACAACGACATGTTGCTCTTTGGTTGTACACTCCATAAGTACAATCGCTATTTTGTTTATGCACTGCACATGCGCATGAGACACCTAGTGCCACCTAACGAACGGGAATATAAGGTTGGATGTTGCTGTCACCTAATGACACCTGTAGAAAATACCACCTACATTTACCTGCAATCCCACAGAACTGTGTGACTTACTTATTGACTCGCCCTCGTATGTTACAGACCAACTGTCATTTGATGGATGATGTGGTCAACATCCAACTGGCCGGCTCTACTGAATATTTCCCGGTACCTATTTTAGGCTGGGTCGACCTGCAGGCACAGGTCAGGTTTTTTGTGTGTTTAAATCTGCCTGTAAGGATTTAAACGCACGACCACCGAGCCAGCACACAAGAGTGCTAGTCACTGCACTATTGCGTCAGTTGTATTTGTAATAAAGATAATTGAAACCATGAACAATTCACTTTCATACAAATATTTTTGTTTTAAGTTCGTTGCATGGCTTTTATCAACAGTGGCCTTTATTGGCTGTTTGTGATTTTATTTTTTTCCAATTTACATTCTGTAGTTTGACATTGCTTTCTGAACAACTGATGCTCTTACAGTTATGCAAACCAACGCAAAACGATCTGCTCCCATCTCTAATTCCAATTTTCAAAAACAAAAATTCCAAATTCGGTCTTGTTCAACCTGCTTCCTAAGCGATGGTTATTGTTGAGATCAGTGGTTTTTGTGGGTTTTTAACCCCATTTCTGTCTTTTGCGCTCTTACTGGTTATATCGGCTTTTGTGTCTGTGACGTCAGCTGAAAAGGGGGGGGGGGGAGGCTCCTGGCTTGTCTGGCTTGACAGGTTGCAGTCCTTGCAAGGACATTTTTATTTGGTATTTTTGCCTCCTTTTTTGTGTATTGCCAGTAGAAGCTTTCAGATGGTATTTTCCTCCTTGCGCCTTTTTTCACTTTCGCATTTGTGTTCTTGCTGTCTTTCGATTGCTTCCTCTGTGGTCAGCCATGGGACGATCTCTCCGTCATCTATATAGTACTCGAGGTCGGCCCCACTGTCACAGTGTGCCTCAGGGTATTCTATCGGTTTCCCCCTGAGTTTCTTGGGCTTCTTCTTTTCTTTTTCTTCCCATCGCCTTCGGAATTCCTTGCGCCTGAGTCGCTCTTTAATTCCCTCTCTCTTTGCCGCTTCTATGCACTCCTCCAAGGTAGGTGACCCGGGTCACTCCATGCCGTCGTCAGGGTTCTCTCATCTTGGTTTTCTTCAGATGTCTGGTGGGATATTGGTTTCCCATTGAGCTTCTCAGGCGTTGTGTTTGGACTGCTGTCTTTTGTTTCGCCTTGCGGCTTGTCTGTGTTCTCTTGTATGGCTTCTGTTGGTTTGTTTCGGATTAACTCTATATCAGCTTTCAGCAGCTCTCTATACGCTTTAATGGTGCGTAGCATTTCTTCGTTTTCCTTCTTCATCTCGGCCATGTGTTTCACTTCTTCTTGATGTTTTGCTGGATCTCCTTTATTTCAGCAAAAAGCTTTTCATTGTCGCTGGTCGGTGTCGGTGTTTGAAGCAACTTGATTTGCTTCTTTAGCTCATCTATCTGGTCTTGCAGTTGAGCTTTTTCCGGTTGTGAGATGGCAAACTTTAAGACGTCTTTGTGTCTTTGGAGGTATGGACAGCCCAAGTATCTTGCTCCATGCTTGCCCAGGCAGTTGGCGCACTTTCTTTTGTTATTGGGTGCTCGGAAGTCTGTGTCCAGCTTGGCCAGCGGACACTCCTTGAAGGCGTGGTGATCGGCGCAGTACCGGCAGATTTCCGTCTTACTGCGACATGCTGCTCTGCTATGGTCGGCCCTCTGGCATCTTGAACATTGATTGACTCTTGGGATGAATCTCTCTGACTGTTGCATTTTCTTGTTGATTGATACTGTGGTCGGCATCTCGCTGCACTCTGTCGTCACCACCGCCAAGGTTTTAGGAATCTTGGAGTAGGTGAGGAGCTGCTCTGCCTTCAAGAATCGGATGTGGAGGTTCTCTTCCTGTAGCTACTTCAGGATTTGTTCATCTGTCAGCTCCGTTTGGATATGCTTGACAACCCACTTGATTGTCGGTGAGTCAGTGTTTCCGACTCTAGTGACTTTCTCCTCCCTCTGCTTCTCAGTAGGTGTGGTTCTTGTTTGTGGTGGGTTATGGTGGTCCTTCCTCGTGGTAGCTTTGTTAGAGGTTGCCTGAGGTTCTTGTTGTTTGCTGCAGCTCGCAGGTGGATTCTCTCCGCTTGTCTTCTTGTCAGCTCCCACGCTGCACATCTTGGATGCCACGTTTCTTGTGGTGTTCTTGCCACCCCCCACCCCCACCCCCCGTATCAGGTTGCTTGACTTGTTCAGGTGACTTGTCTTTTTAGCGCGCACAGTTGTGAATGTCGCACATGCACGCCTGACGACGCTTCCAACTCTCTCTCTCTCTCTCTCTCTCTCTCTCTCTCTCTCTCTCTCTCTCTCTCTCTCTCTCTCTCTCGGGGTTGGCATTTATAGATGCAGTGATTAGAAATCACACAATGGAAAAGCCTCTGGCACTCATCATCATCATCATCATGTGCTATGCCGACAAGGATAAGCGGTCATGGATCACGCTTGAATCAGGTCTGTGTTCTTGTGCCGAGTCTATAGCGTGGTCAAGCCATCAAGGCGTGTATCTCTCTGCCTTTCCCGCGCTCTTTTCTAATCCATGTAGCCACTCACAAGCCCACCCATAAATCTGGGTAAATAATACCAGTGGAAGGTATGCTCTACTAATTTGAAAATGGATTCTAAAGCCCACCTAATGTGATCCTTAATACACGACTAAGTTCAAATGTCCACCTAATGTGATCCTTAATGCACAACTGAGTTCAAATGTCCACCTAATACATGACTGAGTTCAAATGTCTACCTAATGTGCTCCTTAATACACGACTGAGTTCAAATGTCTACCTAATGTGATCCCTAATAAA
The DNA here is from genome assembly GCA_963921405.1 of Cepaea hortensis. NCBI lineage: Eukaryota > Metazoa > Mollusca > Gastropoda > Stylommatophora > Helicidae > Cepaea > Cepaea hortensis. The sequence continues at coordinate 125,611,855 of OY992876.1, read as the reverse complement.
CGATTGAGTTCAAATGTCCACCTAATGTGATCCCTAATAAACGATTAAGTTCAAATGTCCACCTAATGTGATCCCTATACACGACTAAGTTCAAATGTCCAACTAATGTGATCCTTAATACACGACTAAGTTCAAATGTCCACCTAATACATGACTGAGTTCAAATGTCTACCTAATGTGCTCCTTAATACACGACTGAGTTCAAATGCCCACCTAATGTGATCCTTAATACACAACTGAGTTCAAATGTCCACCTAATACATGACTGAGTTCAAATGTCTACCTAATGTGCTCCTTAATACACGACTCTCCTTAATACACGATGGAATAGTGGTCACCATCAACAAAAAACCAAAGACCACAGCACTTCTACAGCAAATATCACAAGAAGAGAAAGCCGTCATCCAGCTTAACCACGGCATACTACTGGAAGCCGCCCGGCACAACTTTATCAAAAGATGGGTCATCAAACGAGTCAAGACCCATCTCACCAACGACCAGATCAGGGAGATGCTAACAAGGGAGAACCGCAAGACCAAGATCACCAGTGCTGAGCGAATCATCGGGAAAAACAACATACCCTCCACAGTTGTCGTCGTAACATCGGAGGGCCGACTGATCCCTCAATACATTACATGGGACAAGAAAGACCAAGTACCAGAGCCCTACATACCGAGAGTGCTGCAGTGTTCCAAGTGCCAGAAGTTTTGGCACACCCGTGCCACCTGCAAGAGTGATATGGAGGTATGTAGGTACTGCTCTGGTCCCCATCAATATAGTCAGTGCCAGCATGCCAAGAACGACTCGGACTTCAGGAGGCCGAACACCAACAAAGTGCGCCAACTGCCTCGGCAACCACGGCGCCAGGTACCTCGGCTGCCCCTGCCACCAAGACAGCAAAGAAGCTATGAAAATCGCCATCAAGTCTAACTTGCCATATAAGGAGGCCAGGAGGCAGTACGAGGCGACCAACCGACTATCCAAAAGCGACAAAGCACAACTGGAAGGCCAACTGAAGGACCTGAGAACACAGTTCAAAAGCATGGAGGAAGATAAAGACAAGACGCAAGAAACCCAGATAACGGCCGTTCAGCGCATACTGGACGAACTGAAGCAAGTCCAGCAGAAGATAGAGCAGGATGTCGCTCGAATGGCCGCCATAAAAGCTGAAACTGACGAAACTCTATCGAGAATTCAAGAAGAAAGAGCAAAAACAGAAGAAACGCTGAAACAAATCCAGGAAGAAAGAGACCAGATAGAACTACTCAAGTCACAGAAAGAACCAGAAGATGCAAAGATCCAAACAGAAGACGAAGCACAAGAAGAAGAAATTGAAATCGAACTGGATGAGAACGGATACCCAGACCAAGAGCAATTCTGTAGGGCACTTGCGAATCGCCGCTCCACACCAACATCGAACCATCGAGACGACAGACGAACGGGAAGGTTCGAAGACAACCCAAGACGGGGAAGGAGGAGGAACCAAAGGTGGAACGACGAGTGGTAGACTCCCTGAAGGAAACAACACCATATGACGGGGTGGGTACACAATAACTCCAGGCCTCAACAAGTGCGCGACTCTGCCCAGACATGTAACACTTTATCAAGACAGGAACGAACAAAATCAGCCAACCAGAAACCAGGAAGCTGAAAACAAGCAGCCCGATCTACGAACGAATCAAAACAAGTCACACAATAAAGGACCCAACTATAACCAAGCCGATTGTAGGCAGTTGAACGGGACCATTCGTAACTGAGGGAAAACGACTGAGTTCAAATGCCCACCTAATGTGATCCCTAATACACAACTGAGTTCAAATGTCCACCTAAAAGAACACTGCTTCATATCGAAGTTTCATAAAGTTGAAGGACGGGTCCTGAAGAAATCAAGAAGTGAAAACAGCATGGAGTTCTCAGACTGAAGAAGAGAAATCCTAACTGCACCTCCTAGTGGTAGAGGACAGGCAACAACAAGAGTGGCAAGGCAGTTCAGGCGAAGGTGTTTCCCATCGGAATAAGTGGACAACTAAGTCCGCACCTGAGAAAAGCCGGGCATTCGCTTGTCTTGACAGCCCGAAAATGTCAGTGGCGGATGCCACAAACCACCCATTTGCCTGTGGAAGTTCAGGGAAAACCACCACAATATCGACCAAAAGTGCATGAGAATGTCAGACGCCAAGAATAGAGGGATGACCTGTTGAGAAATATACCAGTCTTCAGATTGAAAGATCTGACATCTGAACTGAACTAAACTAAACATTTGAGGAGAAGTGTGCGTGTACAATCGCGTGTGCGCGTATGTGAAGACGCAATCATATATAATAAGAGAATAACATCTCAGACAGAATTATTTTAACGTGCACTTCAAATATGAAACCAGAAACGGTTTCTGTGGAAGCATTTACATATATATCATACATCAAAAGGATAAATAATAAACTATGGTGCACTTTCCCTTGGATTAGCCGTATTTGTGTTATTTCTGTATCGTAAACCCGATTCTACAAGATCTGAACGAGGTAGAAAAATGACTCATAATCAGTATCGTGTCCCTATAATTGACGTACTTTGGACATATTAAAAGTCACCGTGGTTCGAAAAGATCAGTTATGGAAGGCATGTCTCCTTGGAGAAGAGGCAGGGACCGGCCAGCACGATAGGGACATGAAACTAAAGACACGACACCTTAGGCATCAAAATGCATGAGACAGAAACTGGCAAGGATAGAACATATTTTTGGCGGGCCGTGATGACAGTGTGGTTCTGTAAAGCATCAACAATTTTTTTTTTTTTTTTTTTTTAATGTTTCGCTCGCTCCCTTTGAACTCAGACGAAGCCCATATACACTACTTCCAGTAGTGCTGGGTTGAAATCTGCTTGTGGATTAGTAGGATTAGCTGTCCCTATTAACAGTGTCCCTCGCCATCAGGGGAACCCACTCCGACTTCATAAACTGTCAGTTAGTGCCAACATAGTACCTTGCGGTGTGCGTCAGGGAGTTTTGAGCCTGAAGAATTAAGGCCGCCTAGCTAGTGCAGTCGCGCGAACTGTGCAGGTTAGTTTTCTTCCTTTTCTGGTATTCGAGTTAAATAATCTCACCATCAATGTCTTGCCTACAGGCGTGGGCGATCATGTTTCTCCACATCTTGCGAATTCCAACAGCACACATTACTTTGTGTGATGACACCTTTCCGTGCCGTGATATAAGGCGGTCTTGAACCGGCTTCCTATCTCTTTCCACAAATCTTTCCAGCTGTCACATGTTCCAGATTTTCTCAGCTCATGACTACCTCTGTCCGATGTTTGTGATACGTCGTCTTCACTAAGCTTATATCAAAACCATTAAATTACTAATTTGGGCTGTCCTGGAAATTTTCAACATTCTTCTGTGAAACTACATCTCCGAGGCCTCAAGGGATGTTTTCTTTCTTGTTTACTAACTGTTCATGATTCATGGCCATATGTGTTTTTTTTAAAACCCCCTTTGAACCATTTAGTAGTCCATTCACGTGCTACTACTTCTAGTGCGCTGCACTGACTTTTGCGTGTGGATTAGCTTCACCTAGTACGACTTCTGAAATGCTCCCCAATTGTTAGTCCAACTGACTGGTGTAGGAGTTGAACCCCCTACCTCAGCATCGGCACACCATATGTTTGAGAACGAGTTCTTATCCATTCGGCCATGCTGACCTCCAGCGCACTCCAGCGTAGAGTTAAAAGGCATGCATTACAAAAAAGGATTCCTTGAGCATGCTTTTATACAATGGTGTGAGTGCCGGTCGTTCAGAAAACAATGGCAAACTACTGAACGTAAACTTGCCAAGACATCATAAACAGCCAAACATGCTGGTGTTGACTGCAACGTCCTGTAAAGGATATGCAACTAACCTACTTGAGGATGGCCATTTCAAGCTGTGGAATGGAAGATGACTGTCTGATGTTCCTACGAAACACGGGGTAGACATGCGACTTATTACAGCCAACCTTCAATACTGAACAGCACTTGATGATGGTGATTAAGACGAAGACGTAGAAAGACACTCAAAAGGAAAGCTGATTTACACCAGTTGCAACATTTGTATGAAATTATAGAAACACGCATACACAAACTCTGAAAATTTTATTACCTAGATATAAATATACCGATGATTGATTCAACCTTGACGTTTCCATTTGCTAGTTCTCACAATGCAGTGCAAATAAACATATTACAACAAGTTGTCAAATCAAAGAGCACAAGAAGGCAACATCACAAGACTTTCGATTGCGTGTAGAAATTCTAACGGCTGATAATTGGCTCTATGTATCTGTGTGTGTTCTGGACACAGTGTTAATCAAAGACAACAAATACGCCCGCTGATTATTGAAGAGACCGGGACAACTTTGCGACTTTCTCCCGTAATAGGGTAATTAGATCAGTAAGCATCAATTGGCACTAGCAGCGCGGATTTGAAGCAACAAATAAAAGACACGATAAAAACAAGGATAATCGATAGACTGGTTAATATAATAAAAAAAAGTCTTAACAGTCGAGAGGATCGACTTCATTGCCCCAGGTTATCCCATATGGCTCGGCCTTTTTCCGCAGGACGACCTGAAGAAAGCATCGCACAAAGCACGAACTCCGTAGCTCCGGCGACGACCCCCAGGAGTCTCCGAGAAAAATTCACTCGTGAGCCGAAAGGCGTAGCCTAGAATCGAACCCACAACCTTCGGGGCACGAGGCAGACGGCTTGACCACTTCGCCACGGAGTCTCCCTTGACTGGTTAATGTGAAAGGGGTCATGAAATCTGGATAGATGTATGTGTACTCAGTCTCAGAAGGCAGGTGTGGAGGTATGCCCCTGCTAGTATGTCTCTTGGGATTTACCTTATTTTGAAATTGCCTTCCTGCTGTATGTTTCAAAGCTTCTGCTTAAGCGTTGAAATGATTACAAAACAGATATCAACCAGCTAGATTCTCTTTCATTACCTCCTCCCCCCCCCCCCCCCCCACACACACACACATGTAATGACATCTTTGACGCTAAAACTAACATTCATTGAATACAAATAGCATTACATTCCTGCCACATCTAATGGGCTTGCCTAGATTTTCAAATCAAGCAAGCATAGACCAAATGCAAAACACAAAGACCCAAATGTCTTTGTCTGATAAAATGAAATCATTTAAAGAACACACAACACTGGTATATTCCCTACTGATGAAGTTTCAGGGAAAAGAATGTAAAATCATTATACAAATTTGTATGAAAAAATCAGTCCACTCCACTAGAAGTAGAAGCGCGTGTTTAGTCCATGCTTGAGTTCTAAGTGAGCGAATGCAAAATCGAGACAGACAGACAGACAGACAGACAGACAGACAGACAGACAGACAGACAGACAGACAGACAGACAGAGAATCCTACAGGAAACAAATAAAAACTGCAAACATATTAGACACAACATTGGTGGGAAAAGGGCAAACGTAAAGCAAAGAGATATATAACCTGGACGTTTTTGCTAAATGGTATAACCAGGACAAGAACAAACTTTATCCAAGACTGGTGGTAATGAGAGATGTCAAACCACAACCACCCACGCTTATCTGCATGGTACATAATAATGATAATATTATTCTGAAATCGAATACCTGCTCTTGCATGTGAAGCTTTGCTACAGGGATAATGCCTTGGAACATTATCTGTGAGTGTCTATTTCAATTTTGTCCTCAAAAGAGGAAGGAAGAAGATAACCCACGCTCAAAGACAAACCACAGTTGGCACTTACCCCCTTGTACAGGACATCGGTTTGTTCCTTGGCACTGACTCCTCCTATAATGAGCAGCTCCCTCACCTCGGGGTTACTGAGGTGTTTCTTGAACTTCTGGATCTGCGTCAGGGTCTGTGCACACGATGAGAGAACAGGCAACGATATTGGTGTCCGTGTGGAGATAACAGTAGGCGGCAACAAAGTATGTGCACACGATGAGAGAGCAGGCAACGATATTGATGTCCGTTCAGAGATAGGAGTAGTACAAAGCATGTACACACAATGAGAGAGCAAACAGGGACATTGATGTCCGTGTAGAGATAAGAGTAGGCGACTGTCACTTGTCGTCCTGGGAGGAACGTGGAATGAACAAGCACACCTTATTACTTCTTCTTCTTTTGGATACTTGACTGACTTCTGTCTACACTCCTCCCTTCTGTCTTCCCTTCCATATATCTTTTCCTTTCTCTCTCTCTATTATTCCTTCATCACATACTCCGACAACAGTTTCCTTCAACAATTAATAAAATATTTATTAAATAAAACTATGTCTGGTGTATGGATGGACTGTGTATATGTAGTTGGTATTGTCTGCTAGTGTGAATGCAAGATAGGACTTTTGACTTCGTATGTGCCGTATACTTTCTCGCCTCTTCTGTCAGCTAAAACACAGGACAGCACACATAGAAATGGAGTGATCTCACCCTGGATGATCTCTTCCTGCTTGAGTCTGGACTTAATCCAATTCTTGAAAAAAACAACTGTTCAATGTCTTATCACCAGAAAATAATCCGATTTGGTAAGTCACTGAAATCCATATATTTCCCGTTTTGGAAGGTATTATAGTCCACCCCTGAATACACACCGCCACTATCCAACATTGTCTAGAGTTACTATAAATGTCTACACAATGTCTATTGTTAATAAAGTTTAATGTTTCTGCACAGTGCAATTGCATGCAGTTTTAAGTATCCCTGCTTGCCACAGGTTAACGTCTTTTCCTTTTAAGGGCTTTAGTTGTATATTCGTTTGAGCATACAGTGTTCTGTATTTGACGGTACGTTATCACTTCTTCATATTAAAACATGTCTATGTTCTTGTTGGTTCTAAGTAGGTACTTTATTTGCTCAAGTGAAGTAACCTTCATTTCTTCTCTGATTTCAATATGGGGATTGGAACCTGTGGAGAAGATAGGTAATCCGGTGATATGAGTCTGCTTCATATTATTTTCTTATGTGAGAGTCCTTCTCTAGCCATACTGAGAAGCCTCCGAAAAACATACGGACATACGATTTATGAGTGCACTAAAGTTTACACGATTAGATAAACGAATGCAATGCCACAAGTCAAGAACAAACACCTTTATCCCGATGCTACTATTACGCTAAGATTAGTTTACCTTATATCTTCTATTATCATCCCGGAATCGAAATTAATAATTAAGCACATCGGCACTAATATCCCATTGCCTTAAACAATACGGGACTATAATTTGTTTTCCACACCTGGGATTAATAGATATCTCTGTCCAGTTTGGAACACACACTAAAACAGAAAACCTAATTTCTCCAATTTATATCCAGTGGCCCATCCTCCGTTATTGTTTGATGTTCATACCTCAACACTCGTCTCTTGACGTATCCTGCACATCAAAAGGCGGTGAAATCACGTAGTGTTTAGTTGCTCGTTTCGTTCCGTGCTTACGCTGTTTCCCTGTGTTCCCCTTACGCTAATACTTCAAAGCGTCCGAACCCGTTCTCGAAGTCTAACTGTTTTTCTGTCCGTTAACATCGCTGGTCAATGACTCCTCACAATATATCCTATTTTTATACCAGTCGGTCACTGCTCTTTAATTCGTCCTCATCTCAGAATGAAGTACTCGACTGTTAACCCTTCTCCTACATTGTCATTAATCTTACTATTCGAGTTTATCAGGGAATCATTAAACTCACAGTATTTCCGTGACAGCGACAACAACGTATGTGCACACGATGAGAGAGCAGGCAACGATATTGATGTCCGTTCAGAGATAAGAGTAGTACAAAGCATGTACACACAATGAGAGAGCAAACATGGACATTGATGTCCGTGTGGAGATAACAGTAGGCGGCAACAAAGTATGTGCACACACTGAGAGAGCAAGCAGTGATATTGATGTTCACGTAGAGATACGACTTGACAGATATGTGTGGGCGGCAACAAAGTCTGTGCACAGACATTGATGTCCGTGTAGAGAGAGAGATACTTCTTCTTCTTCTGCGTTCATCCGGAGTTTTTTCGGACGAGATTGCGTTGTGCCTGTTTACAGCGGAGCTTCGTTCTTGCGCCGTTAGGCTGACACATCCGACTTCTGCTGGCATTTGTTGACCGGGTTAACCTTCCCGGGGGCTACTTAGGACGTTTGAATCTCACTGTTGTGGTGTTATCCTTCATCCCAGCTGGCCCATATAGAACAGCCAAAGACATCCTGGTCAACCCTCAAGGGAAGGCAGGGGCAGACCATGGGCATTCCCCGCCATCCAAGGAGGCTTCCATACTTGCAGAGCCGACACACAGCGCTCTGGTACTGGGCTCACCCAAGGAATCGCCACGTCCTGCACATGGCTGCTTAGTCTCACTTCCGTATATTGGGCCTTCCGTTCCGGAAACCAGAAGAATGCAGTCTGCAGATGACATTCACACAGTGAGCTTTCGATTCGGACTTTCCACATAATGGATTTGCTATCCAAACAATATTCCATTTCGTGCCACTAGGATACTTTTTCCACCTTTTATGAAGCCCACACAGTGAGCTTTTGATTCGGACTTTCCACGTAATGGATTTGCTATCCAAGCAATATTCCATTTCATGCCTCTGGGACGCTTTTGTAACCGACACACCTCTGGTATGAAGTGTGGCAGTCTAAATACTTCTTCATGCACCTTTAAATGTCAACCTGAATATAGTTAAAGTAAGCTGCAGTCAACTTGAGCTTGTTGATATCTCCATAGAGCTTGTCCTCAAATGAAGCAGATGTGGGCCAAAATATCTTTCTCTATTCTACATATATTGGGCACTCCTGCAGCAAATGTTTAGCTGTCATTTTACCAGTTCCACAATTGCATTCATCGGTATCTCCTATCATTAGTTTATTGAACAAGTGATATTTCAGCCTGTTGTGTCCTGTGCGGAGTCTGAAGATTGCTACTTGTTCTCTTCGGTCGAGTTTGTAATATGCATCATCCTTCTGGTGGCCTGGATGCTCTGATTCCCATTTGGTTCTATAAGTGCTTTTTATAAACCTTTTTTGCCTCATTATAGGTTATGTCTATGTCAGGCTGTGGTAATCGTCCACCCTCTTTTGCTAGTCTGTCAGCCTCTTCATTTCCAGGTATACTGCAATGTGATGGGATCCACTGCATTACAACTTTTTTGGATTTCTGGCATAGATCATGGAGTGCTGCTCTTAGGTCAGCTAGTTCTGTGCCGTTTTTGCTCTTCAGTATTGAGACAGCTTGACTTTGCATCTGTGAAAATAGCTATTCGCTTCTCTTTATTTTCCTCCATCAAAAGCATTTCTGCTGCAGTTTTCAAAGCCTCTACCTCCGCATTGAAGTTACTTGAAAATTTTCCAGTTGCTACTGACTGTTTTTTTTTTTTTCATTCTATTTTTTAAATTTAGGAGAATTCCTCCTCCTCCATTTTCTATTGAATTTTTGGCTGATCCATCTGTATATGCATGGGTCCAATTGCTGCTTGGGTAATTGTCACAAAAAATGCCTGGAGGATATGACCAGGAGAGATATATTTTGCCAGGAAAAGGAAGTCTTGTTCAGCCTCGCAGACGCAGTAACCTAGCTAGCCGCTGGGAGAGCTGATGGTTGTTCTGACCGGCTGGCAAAAAAAAAAAAAAAAACGTCTGTCTGGCTGCAGTTTATCAGAAGGAGGTAATGGTTCCCAATGTCAACATATCGTTTAAAGACGGTTGACAGTATGTCCCTAAGTTGGAGTGAGGTTCCATACTTCTAACTGCATGTCAGAATGACAGGTAAGAATGCTACCGTTCTTAGATCATATGGTGTCAAAAACGCGATCATCCGCGGTTGTACATTGCATGATGCAATAGTTACCCGTAGGTCAAGGTCGAACCTGCAAGTTGCCCCAACAAAGGACTTGGTGACCTGACCCCATTTTCATCAGGCCTGTTTTGAACAGTGAACTGCTGTAAAAAGTACAGGCAGGACGCATGGTCTTGCCTGCTGGACATTGTTTAGGGAGAAAATAGGATTGGCTTGATGGTGTTAACCTTTGATAGCACTACTGGGCCGCCTTTGAACTCAGGCGTAGTCGACAAAACCGGAAGTCGGTGACGGCGTAACTAAAAGCTATCGTGTAAGATGTCCTCCGACTCGGCCGGTCAAGACGAATCTCATGGGAATGTCCACAGTTGAATCGACGGGCATTTGAGTGATCCCGCGTGTGTCGAAGTTCGCGTCTTTTGGCAGGGCGACTGCTGGGTTTTTCTTTGCCTTCCTCATACACTTTGTGTTCAAGGTCTCCTTAACGGACTACCGTCCTAATCTATAGTGGATCCTGTGAGGAGAACAACGGGGAGGGGAAAGAGGGAGAAATGATGCTACAGACATGTTCTGATGGTTGCAGGGGTGAGGAACTGGGGAAAGCTGGGCCACCTGGGAAGAGCTGGAAGGGGGTTTTGCCAACGGCCCTCCTTCAGGGCCAACTTGCCTATGGGTACCGTGGACCCTCTAATCCTGTATGTCATTAGAAGACTTCCACTGGAGAACAGGGAGGGGGCAGACACTCATGATTAGTCACCGTGGGTTCCCCAGTCCAGGGAAACAGATGGTCTAATCCGCTACTTGTCAGACCCCAGACTTTATTCATCCCCTGACCCTGAGACATGGCCTGTAATTGAACCACCGCCCACCTTAGGGAGGTGATTCCCTATCTGAGTACATGGAGGCAGTGTATCTCCATATGGTGAGTCGTGGTCACGTGATTCTCACCGAGGGTTACCTGTGTCATTTTTCCAGATTCTTCCTTCCGGAGAGGAGTGATGGACAGTCAGTAAAACCATCATTCTGTGTCAACATCAGCAGTCTGGACAGACCGGCTAACGTGAGGTGATCCTACCGTCCACCACCCAGTCAGTCATATATTCCCCCAGGGCAGATCCAGGATAAGTCATCCACCATTTAAAACGAAGGCTGCTGGGCAAGTATGGTTTGTGTAATTGTCCAGCTGTGCTACACTAGTTCACAAGGATGATATTCCTGATCATAACTATAGCCACAGACTTTAAGCAATTGTGACTCTAGCAATGAACAATGTTCTAATGTAAATTTAGCACTGGACATTGTGCTGTGATATACTGTAATTCAGGAACTGTGCTACTATCAGTATATTGTTGAGTTGGTGCCACTGTTGGTAGAGCAAAGAACTTCCGGATGAAGTTATACCTTTTATAGAGGCACCTATCTGATGGGATGTGAATGGAAATTCAGAGTTTCATTTGGGCACACGCTCAGATTCCCAGTGTCATTATCCTAACGGGCTAACAACTCGGAGGAGGTGTTATCTGGTCAAAGACTGAGGACCTGCACCAAAAAGATAAGTGACATTACCATCTTATGTGGAACTCTGACATTTGTACAGTGATGACCATCTTCATGTAGCTGCCTCAGCTAACTGTCTTCTAGCAATTAGCACACCAGACAGATCTGCACTACATCCACATTATCTTCACTTTGCTTTGTACAATACACTTTTGTTATTGAGTTTGCAGATACCGGAGTTGCGTCATTTATGCAGGACGATGTTTGAAAGGGTAACATCCCTTGGTTGGTTGTGAGAGAGATATGTATCCGAGGACTGGTGGGGTCGCAAACTGAAAGTGTCCCAGTCCCAGATCTGAAGTCATCCTGATATATATATATATATATAATATATATATATATATATATATATATATATATATATATATATATATATATATATATATATATATATATATATATATATATATATATATATATATATATATATAGGTATTCATGATAAGTGTGACAGCCTGTTCCCTTCAACCCAGGGAAGCTGTGTGACAGTAATGTTCTTTTATGTAGTTTAGGGTTATTTTTCTTATTTCCGTTTCATTCTGAGTGTTCTTTTTCTCAATACCAGGAATGTTTTCTATCATCTCAGGCAGTTGCTGCTGTCTCCAAGCTGGGAACTTGTCTGCATTGTAAATGGGTTTGACCGTTGATATGTTAAGTATAGGATCTGCTCTAATCTTTTGTTTTTCAGTTGCTACAAAATTACTACACTTCAGTCTTCCCTTTCCAAAGCCATTAAACCTGCTATACATAGGGTGATCTGTCAATCTTCTAAATTTTTCAGCTTGTTGCTGGGCTCTGTTATCTCTTCTATCCTGCATTGGTTGTAAACAAGTGATATTTTCTAATTCATTAACAGGTGTTGTCTTCAGGCTTCCAGTTATGATTCGCATTCCTTGATTTTGGACTCTACTTATTTTGTTAAAGTTTGACTTAGCTGCTGTTGCCCAAGCTGCAATGCCATATTCCAGTACTGGCCTCACCCGTCCAGTATATAACTTCTTGAGAACTTTCTCATCTGCTCACCACGTTGTACCAGCAAGCTTTTCCATGATTGTCATTCTTTGCCTTGCTCTTGTTCGATTTTTCTCAACCTGTGTCTTCCATGTCAGGCGACGATCAAAGGTGACTTCCAGATAGTTTGGATTTTATTCATGGCGCAATATTTTTCCATTCAATACCAGCTTAGGTTGCTGAGTTTTATTTGAGAGGGAGAACACTGTGCATGTTGTTTTCTCCTCACTTATCTTCACTAGCCATGATTTTGACCAGTCCTCTAGCGCTAATAAGGCTTGCTGTATTCTGCTGTTATCTGTACTAATATATTCTTAAGATGTCCATATGGCTAGGTCATCTGCAAAGGAGGATGTGTGTACTCTGGCTGGAAAATTTTCTGTGATGTCATTTATATATGCTAGGAATAATGTTGGTGAAAGAACTCCTCCTTGGGGGACACCTTGCTCCAACAGCATCATTTTGCTGGTTTGTCCTTGTACTTTTGTCCTGGCAGTTCTGTTCTCAAGGTAGTGGCTGATCCATTTATACATTTTTACACAAACATGCATTTTTTGCAGTTTTACTTTCAGTCCTTCCTTCCATACTTTATCAAATGCTTTTTATAAATCTATCCAGACCGCTAGTGTGTGTTTTTTCTCTTGGAAGGCATCCTCTATTTCCTGAGCTATATAGGTTATTTGATCTTCAGTGGATCTGTACTTTCTGAATCCTGCTTGGTGTGGTGTTTAGAGTCGGTTTTCTTCCAGATGCCATGTTAGCCTGCCATTGATAAAGCGTTCCATTAATTTGCCTACACAGCTAAGTAGACTGACAGGTCGATAGCCATTTGGTTCTTCCAGGTCTCTTCCTTTCTTCGGGACTGGTATTAGTATAGCTTCCTTCCATGCCTGTGGGACTATTTCTCTCTTCAAGCTGTAATTTAGGACTGCTAGTACTAGTAATTTCTTTTTTGCCTTAGTGCCTAGTCCTATAAGCATTTCATTTATGATTCCACCCTTTCCTGATGATTTCTTCTTTTTTAGCATATTCATTGCCTGTTCTATTTCTTCCATTGTTAGATTTGCCATCATATATTCTGCTGCTGTCTCTGTATTACTATGATGTATCTGTTTGTCTGTGATTGCTTTCTTCTGTTCGGTTGTAATATCAATGTGGTTTGCACTAGTATAGTGTTCCATTAGCGCATTTGCAGCCTTTTTTCCTGTAAGCAAGGCATTTCCTTGTTTAATTGTTATATATATAATTTCCATTTGGTTGTCAGAGATCACAGATACTTCGCTGCAAGGTATTGTATATCGTGTAAGTATTAGAACTCCTCCTTTGTGTCCTTCGCGGTCAAAACGTGTGGCCTGGTATCCTCTGACTGAGAATTTGCGATTGACATTGAGGTGTGTCTCTTGAATGCATACCACATCTATTCTATCTTTATGAAGACGCTGTGTTAGGGAGACTTTCTTGTTACAAACTCCTTCTGCATTCCACAGTAGTATGTTGAGTGTCCGGGGTATTTGGTCAATAGCTCTTAACCTACTCCTCTGTGCCTCGACTCCACAGCACAGGGGAAGGTGACCACCTGTAGTCATGGGTGGAACCCCTCGAGGCAGGGGGCCCGGCACAATCACCGCCTGATGGGACTTTGCGGGATTAGCACCATAACGATTAATTTTAATTTGCGACATCATGAATCAAGTTACGTTGCACTGCTTTGTCAAGCCTGTGGCTCAGTACATCCGATTTCGACAAGCATTTTTCGGGGTGCTTTCCCTAGCCTTTCACTGTCCCCAGTCTACCTACAAGGCAGCAGGTTTGTGTGTTGCTTGGTCTGGTCCCTCTCCCTTGCCTGTCCGACATGGGTAACCCTACCAGTAGCTGTGCTACCGTCGGCATAGCACTTGGGGTCATTGGAACGCGAAAGCCCCTCTACCTCGTCACGGTGGACACACAGCAGAGGGAGGGAGAGATACGACTTGGCAGATACGAATAGACAGCAACAAAGTCTGTACACACATATTGATGTCCGTGAAGAGAGAGAGATACGACTTGAAAGATACGAGTGGGCGGCAACAAAGTCTGTGCACACATGTTGATGTCCGTGTAGAGAGAGAGATAGATACGACTTGACAGATACGAGTAGACAGCAACAAGTCTGTGCACACATATTGATGTCCGTGTAGAGAGAGAGAGAGAGAGAGAGAGAGAGAGAGAGAGAGAGAGAGAGAGAGAGAGAGAGAGAGAGAGAGAGATACGACCTGACAGATACGAGTAGACAGCAACAAAGTCTGTGCACACATATTGATGTCCGTGAAGAGAGAGAGATACGACTTGACAGATACGAGTGGACAGCAACAGCTTGTGCACACATGTTGATGATCGTGTAGAGACAGACGACTTGACAGATACGAGTGGGCGGCAACAAAGTCTGTGCACACATGTTGATGATCGTGTAGAGACAGACGACTTGACAGATACGAGTGGACGGCAACAGCTTGTGCACACATGTTGATGATCGTGTAGAGAGAGAGAGAGAGAGAGAGAGAGAGAGAGAGAGAGAGAGAGAGAGAGAGAGAGAGAGAGAGAGAGAGAGAGAGAGAGAGGGGGGGGGGACTTGACAGATACGAGTGGACGGTAACACAGCCAACAGTGGCAGTTAATAGTAAGAAAGACGTGCATAAATCAGGACCCAGTCAAACAACACACGACGGAAAGGCATATAATCACATAAACAGACATATATGCACATAGACAGGCGAACAAGCTTACAGAGGGGATGGATGGATAAAAATATGGATTGTACTGTGGATGGATGGATGGAGTGTGGATGGATGGAGTGTGAATGGATGGATGGATGAACCGGCAGGTAGGTGAATCGATGAAGGGTGAGACAGACAGGCAGACAAATAAACCAATGAAAAGTATCAAACATATATTCATGTTTACACATTGTTTAACACGTTCTCCCTTCTCCTCCCCGAGCACACGCATCAATGCGCGCGCACACGCGCATCAATGCGTGCGCACACACGCATCAATGCACGCGCGCTCACATACACCCACCACCACCACTACAAAGCACTAGTTCCTTACCTGCTCGGCAAGCTCTCTCGATGGCTGAAACAAGCAACAAAACGTTGTTAGTGACAACACTATGTGCATGCCTGCTGAAGCAAGAAATCACTGACAGTCTTTGACCATATTCAAGCAAGAAAATAAAACACATGTTCAAGCAAGAAATGATAACACATGTTCAAGCAAGAAATAACACATGTTCAAGCAAGAAAATAAAACACATGTTCAAGCAAGAAATGATAACACATGTTCAAGCAAGAAATGATAACACATGTTCAAGCAAGAAATGATAACACATGATCAAGGAAGAAAAGATAACACATGTTCAAGCAAGAAATGATAACACATGATCAAGGAAGAAAAGATAACACATGTTCAAGCAAGAAATCACTGACAGTCTTTGACCATATTCAAGCAAGAAAATAAAACACATGTTCAAGCAAGAAATGATAACACATGATCAAGGAAGAAAAGATAACACATGTTCAAGCAAGAAATGATAACACATGATCAAGGAAGAAAAGATAACACATGTTCAAGCAAGAAATCACTGACAGTCTTTGACCATATTCAAGCAAGAAAAGATAACACATGTTCAAGCAAGAAATCACTGACAGTCTTTGACCATATTCAAGCAAGAAAATAAAACACATGTTCAAGCAAGAAATCACTGACAGTCTTTGACCATATTCAAGCAAGAAAATAAAACACATGTTCAAGCAAGAAATCACTGACAGTCTTTGACCATATTCAAGCAAGAAAAGATAACACATGTTCAAGCAAGAAAATAAAACACTTGTTCAAGCAAGAAATGATAACACATGATCAAGGAAGAAAAGATAACACATGTTCAAGCAAGAAAAGATAACGCATGTTCAAGCAAGAAAATAAAACACATGTTCAAGCAAGAAATGATAACACATGTTCAAGGAAGAAAAGATAACACATATTCAAGCAAGAAAAGATAACACATGTTCAAGCAAGAAAAGATAACACATGTTCAAGCAAGAAAAGATAACACATGTTCAAGCAAGAAATGATAACACATGATCAAGCAAGAAAATAAAACACTTGTTCAAGCAAGAAATGATAACACATGATCAAGGAAGAAAAGATATCACGTGTTCAAGTAAGAAAAGTAAGAAAAGATAACATATGTTCAAGCAAGAAATGATAACACATGATCAAGGAAGAAAAGATATCACATGTTCAAGCAAGAAAGGATAACACGAGACAAGTGTCGTCAAACACTAACTAGGGCTATCAAGCTGGCACTTAATTCTCCCCTCCTCCTCTTCCAGTGTTCCACTTCATCCAGTGGTCATTTGTAACTCACAAGACAGATTCCGCTCAGATGTAACAAGCAATATCTTCACCCAGGGCAGACTTTTCTTCGCTCCCATTTTTCAAGGCACCTTTGTAACTGCTGGTCCAGTGTGACCGACTTAGAAGTGCATCCGTGTAAGGCTTATTTCTTTAATTTCAAGATAGTCTCTCTCTCTCTCTCTCTCTCTCTCTCTCTCTCTCTCTCTCTCTCTCTCTCTCTCTCTCTCTCTCTCTCTCTCTCTCGCTGTGTGTGTGTGTGTTTTATTTTTCCCTCCCATGAGGAGACTAACATGACAATTGCCTTAACCTCAAGAGGCAATTATGTGTTGTTGTTTTTTGCGAACGAACGAACGACCGCACGACAACGGGCAGAAAGACAAGCTAACAACCGCCCTACCGCACCACCACGACACAACATGCACCTCACCCACATACACACACGCGCGCGCGGGCAGACAGACACTGAGTTCGATCCCCAGCGATGGTAAGATTGTGTTCCCATCTGTGACTGATCCCCTGCTGTAGCAGAATTGTATTTTTGACTCTGTGGTTGATCCCCAGCCGTGGCAGGATTGTATTCCGGGTTCTGTGGTTGATCTCGAACGGTGGCAGGATTGTATTCCCGGCTCTGTGGTTAATCCCCAGCCATGGCAGGATTGTATTCCGGGTTCTGTGGTTAATCCTCAGCTGTGGCAGGATTGTATTCCGGGTTCTGTGGTTGATCTCGAACGGTGGCAGGATTGTATTCCCGGCTCTGTGGTTAATCCCCAGCCGTGGCAGGATTGTATTCCCCACTCTGTGGTTAATCCCCAGCCGTGGCAGGATTGTATTCCGGGTTCTGTGGTTGATCTCGAACGGTGGCAGGATTGTATTCCCGGCTCTGTGGTTAATCCCCAGCCGTGGCAGGATTGTATTCCCCACTCTGTGGTTAATCCCCAGCCGTGGCAGGACTATTCATGGCTCTGTGATTGATCCCCAGTCGTGGCAGGATTGTATTCCCGGCCATTATTCTCCGGGTGTTCTCTTCCCATAAGGAGACCAACATGACAATTGCCTTAACTTCAAGAGAGCAATTATGTTTTTCGTGAACGAACGAAGGAACGCACGGCGACAGACAGATACACACGCGAGTAAGCGCCATACCGCACCATCACAACGCAACATGCACCCTATTCCCCCCTCCACACACACACACACACACACACACACACACACACACACACACACAGAGGTTCGATCCCCAGCCGTGGCAGGATTGTATTTCCGGTTCTGTGGTTAATCCCCAGCGGTGGCAGAATTGTACTCCCGGCTCCGTGGTTGATCCCCAGCGGTGACAGGATTGTATTCCCGGCTCTGTGGTTGATCTCCAGCCGTGGCAAGATTGTATTCACGGCTCTGGCTGATAAATCTCCTTCGGCGGCAGAACTGTATTCCCGGCTCCGTAAATGATCCCCAGTCGTGGCAGGATTGTGTTCACGCAGGCTTGTCCATGGGACACAGTTTTCAGTCCCATCCCATCCCATGGTACTTTATGCCTGTCCCATCCCACCCCACCCCATCCCATGGGATTCCCATGATATTAATATGGAATACAGTTCAAATAAAATTATGAAATCTATGAAAGTTTAGGGTTGGTGTCTACTAAATAGGACTATATGTACAAAAAGACATGTAAAACAACAGAATTTATTAATTTTAATATTCAAGGTTTAATCTAAATATGACAATTCAGTGTCATTCTGACACTCATTCTGTTTCTCAGTCACTCTGCTCATTCAGCACATTATCAATTTCCTGCTGATCGACTGTTTCTAATAATTCAGTTAATCCAGGTAATCCCTGAACCATTTCCACAATTTTCATCTTACATGCAAATCTGATACACACAGCGTTTATAACGAGAGCTGGTATCATCCGTTTTCGTAACTTAACAACAATCCAGCTGCACTAAATAAGCGCTCTACTGCTGCTGAGGACACTGGTATGGCGAAAACAATTTTCGCACTTGATTTTAGCAGTGGAAACCTATGTTCGTTTTCCCAATAATTTAATGGTTGTGACGTTGGTTGCCGTAAATTTTGAAACATGGTGACTTCATCATCAAGGCATTTGATTCTGGGGTCATCAAACTTAAGTGCTTTGTTTGGTGGAGAATCAAAAAATAAGTCAAAATCACTTGTCGGCTTTTGTTCTACAATTCCTGCTTCGATTACAGCAGATTAAAACTAGCTTCGTATTTACAAATTGCCAAAGACGCCAATCAACAACTACAGCAATAATGGCCGACTAGCAGCGCGCATTTATTTATTTATCCGGTGTCCCACCACGAGATAAAGAATTGATACAAATATATAAAGAAAAAAATAGAAGGATAAAAGGCTTTAAAAAGGTAAAAAATTAAAAAAAAATAAGGGTTGCTCTGACGTTGATCAAGTTGCTATGACATGGCTATTGTCCTATGTGTCCCATGGGAAATACAAATGTTTGCTGTCCCATCCCATCCCATGGCACGTTTCCCGTGGGATTCCCATGAACAAGCCTGTGTTCACGGCTCTGGCTGATCTATCTCCAGCGGTGGTAGGATTGTATTCCCGGCTCTGTGGCTGATCTTCCACCGTAAAACTGACCATATTGCCAATTGAGTGGTGACTTGTCTAAATACGCGGGGCGTGAAAATGTGACGCTCCACTTTACATAGTTGTATATGTGAAGGCTTAATGCATCGCAAGTATCAGGAATAAAAGGTCGTATACGAGACAGAAACTTGTGGACAGAGGTCATCACCAACGCCACACGGCATGGACTATAAGAAGGTAAAGGATGCTTAGCCATTACCCTGTTTGGACAACAGTCACCTTCAAATTAATATGCTATTTGTGGTTGACTGGGTCACGTGATTATTAACCTGAACCAGGGATGGACCCTAATATAACATCTCTTTCAGGTTGGAACGGGGTAGGAATAATGGCGTTATCGAATCGCATGTCTTCAGTTGAATATTCCATAGGCGTAACTACATACCATAAATTAAACCAGAAAAGTTCCCCATTTTCATGGGGTTAATATAATTTTCAACCGGCCGTGTTTTCAAATAACACAACTGGGAAGAGCTGTCCCGCTGAGCTCATTAAGCCGTACAGCTGTCTTGGAGATTCCCTCTTGGAGGCAAAACCTCTTCGCAGTTAACTCCTGTCATATTATGCCGCCATCAGAAGAAAAAATCCAAGTCGCTTGCACGTGCCGAGATTACGTCATTACCATTAACAACCTCCGTTGATATTCCTGGGCTCTCTGATTTGTACAGAGGAGGTAAAGAACCACAGATGCCTTCCTCCCAAGAATGCCGTAAATAGCTGCCTCGTTATAATTAATCAATCGCCGGGTTGCCAATGAGCGTGGGGTGTGCGAAATAGGAGCACAAGCTCTCACGCCGGGAGTGGACAATAAACATCCAAATGAGCACAGATAAAAGTACAGGAGGGCCGCAATATGTTAAACTGACAGTAGTTTAACCTGAACTCTGGCTACTGGACTTACTAGATTAACGATAGATAATGACATGGACAACATAATGACTTTGGTAGAATGCTGCCTAATGAAAATCTCATACACACACACACATACACACACACGCGCGCGCGCAAACACACAGTGGTGAGTGTGAGAAAATCTAACAGATACACTAGGGACTGGGGGTAGGGGGAAAGTAATACTATTAGTAGAAGTAGTAATAGAAGTAGTAATTACCAAGTAGTAATTAGTAGTAATACTATTACTAGTCCCTTCTTCTGCCGGTCTCCCTGGCATAGAGATTAGCGACTCTCGTGAGTAACGTGACGACGGCGAGAATCGGTAGCGGTCTAACCGCGTCGGTAACTTAGGGGTATGTGAGCCGGTCGCTCAGAAAGCAATGGCAAACTACTGAGCGTAATCTTGCCAAGAAATCAGCAATCAGCTGAAAGATGCCGATGTTGACAGCGATGTCCTGTAAAGGATATGCAAACGAGTCTCTTCTTCTGGTCCACGTCGTGTGCCGTTGGTGAAAATGTCTGTCCAAAGCTTCCTGCATCGTGTACTGCCACATACTTCTGTTACCGACGTGTTTCCATGCCACCATGTCACTCTAGCATCTTCTAGTTAGGTCTCCCCCTGCCTCGCTTACTCTCCACCTTTTCCGTTGCTGTGACGTACTCCAGCTTTTCTCCTGTCAGGACATGTCCAAAGATGTGGACTGTCTTTTTCTGAACATGTTTCATGATATCCTCTTACTCTTTCTATCCGTTCATGGTGTTATCCTTCTTTAAATCCACATCTCCGCGCCTAATAAATAATTCCTCACTATCTGCTAATTGCCCATTATCCACTTCTGTTCGTCAAGTTTAGCTCAATACAGTTCTTAAGAACTCTCTTCCTCGCGGTGATTAACAAAGCTATATTGCACAGAATATGCTTCTTCTTGGGAAATGTTTTTGTTTGGGTTACTCCACATTTAACTTCTATCTGTTGTTATCAAAGTACTAATCCCATTGTCCATGTCAATAAACTGCATATTCAAGTGACTGGCGGCTTGTTGTCGATGCTCTGGTTATTTCGATTTGTCGAAGAGACTATTTCCTTCAAGATTCACACAGGGGAAATGTGTGATTTTCGCTGGCACAGGAACGGAGCAATAATGGGGCGACCAGATGCTATGAAGTTGGAACCGTACGACGACTACTATTAATTCAATTTAACAGGATATTGCATTTCGGAAGACTCCTTTTCTTTGTAAATCACCATTACCTGCACATTGGCCAGCATAATATTCCGCCCTTACCTGAGTGGGCTGGCTGGCTGGTTCCTCCCCCTACCCCCATTCCCTAGACACACGGAGTACAAAAGACTCTGAAAGAAGATACAATGGCTCCATTAGACGCTCTTACCTCTATGATAATAGCTTGAGGTGCGTTCGGTGCCGGCGGTGCATTCGATGGCCCTGTACCTGCAAGAGAAATACACGTGTTTGTTTAATCATGCCTCGCCTGAATAAGTTAGCCCCACAAGAACAATACGGGATGGCTTGGTCCCTGGAAGAAGCAGGTGATGGCCAACACGATGGTAAACACACTCTGAGCGTGTAAACGCATAAGGAAAAGAGAACAGGCTAGGAAGTGACGATCTTTCGTTAGAAAACTGGCGAGGACCATTGCCCATGTTAAAATCGCACGACAGCTGAAATCGAAAGGAGCTGCCCGGATAGATTGTAAAATTAGAAAATCTAGCCATAAAAAAGCACATATACTGATTCTGGTATTCACACAACTGTATCCTCGCAGGTGATACAAAAGATGATACAAAATTGGCGCACCGTGCTGAGTATCTCATTATGTGGTCTACGAGAGAGGCTAGCACCTGTGGGGGTTATCAAAAATGTTCTTTTCGTCATCATGTGCCATGCCGATAAGCGTGTACGATCATGATCATAACAGTTGGGTCGTCTGTTTTCTTGTCCCGATTATGCCATGTGGTCAAGCCATCCTGTTGTTTATGTCAAGTCTATCGACGTGGCGCACGATTGTATTGATTAAGGAGAAGCCTCTTTGCATCAGCCGGCACTGTGGCGAAGGGGTTTCGGACGCAATTCGCAATCCCGAAATCCGCGTTCGAAACACATCTGCGGCGATTTGATAGCAGACCGCCTGGCGATGATTTGCATACAATGGTATGAGCTCCGATCATCCGGAAAGCAATGGCAAGATTCTGAAAGTAAACTTGTCAAGAAATCATAAACAGCCAAAACATGATGGGGTTGACTCTGACGTCCTGTGAAGGCTATGCAACTATGTCAACTTTTTGCATCAGGATACAAAGAAAGCTCTCCAAATCTCCGAGCCTCGTACACAACGGTGTTCGCTTCCTTAGCTGTACTGTTCGTTCATCTTTTCGGGTACGATTTATTGCGTTGTTCTCATGTATCCCAATGACACTGCTGTTTCTGTAGTATTGTGTTGGCTTTGGAGTGTGAACAAACAAAATAAAAACAGCTTGTAGGCAACGGAAATGATGTTTCTGAGACGAATGTTGCACTTTGAACCGCCTCAATAATAATGAGTGTTCGGAGAAGGCTAGTGGGAGTGATAGTTGAAAATTATATATAACGATAAGAAAGAGCCAAACAATTTTCTTTGGTAATGTAATAAGAGAGATGTTACAAAACATGGTGACGACTGGAAGGATCGACGGCAGAAAAGACAGTGAGAAGGAGAGAAATCATGCTTGACTGTATAAAGACATGAAGGAATATCATCAAAAGAAATTATCACGAACACCAAGAACTAAGTTTATGCAACCCTGTCATTTGGCAAGGAACATAATGATGCTGATAAGTGTTGGTAATCGTGACGCCTGTGAACACTTAATAACAACGACAATAAACAACAAAGACACCGCATTCAGGGTACAATTAAATGATCACAAGCATTTCATTAATTAACGTTTCAAACACAAATACAACTTCAGACACAGTCGCGTCAATTTCATCAAGCCGGTTTGAAAACAACTTCAAATAGTGCGTAGTACATTCTGTCGTCGGCCAACTTGACAGGAAACGGCTTCTAAATGTGGCAAGATTCGCATTGGCTGCCGTAATTTCAGTGAGTGCACAAAGACTACCAGGCACTGACGCGGGTTGAGAAACGCCAAATAAATCGATCAATCATCAAACATACAAATTATATTATATTACAAGGACGAGTACAAGACAGGATGGTGGAGCTGAGATGGGCTGCGGGATACTTGCAGAAGTACAAGATGGGCTGCTGGATACTTACAGCAGTACAAGATGGTCTACAGGATACTAACAGCAGTACAACATGGTCTACAGCAGAGGTTCCCAGACCATGGCCCGCGGGCCACTTGTGCCAGTTGTCAGAAAGCGGCACGCGAGGCCTCGTTATTTAATATATTTTAATAATTTCACAAATGCACCCAGAGCGTCCCGTCAGCGTGCAATAATTTACTCTGCTCGCGGTTGTTATGCTCAGATATTATCGAATGCGCCTGTTCAGTTGGCAACGAAACGTTATGAAGATCCCATATCCCAGCCTTGTTGACCAATCAGAGTGCGCAAGGCGCCACGTTGTCGTCTGTTACAACTGTTTAGCAGGGTTGGTAGTATTGTGTTGAAATTAGATTTTTGTTTCAAATAAAAATTTACCGTAAACACCTATAAAATGGATGGAACATCTAAGATCAAACAATGGTAAAAAGCGAAAATGTGAAAACGTTGCTTGTCGTGAATTCAACGACGATTGGACGGAGAAATTTATGTTTTTGCATAGCCGTAGTGGTAAACCAGTTTGCTTAATTTGCGGATTCTGTGTTCCTGTTACAACAAAAAATTTAATTTGGAACGACACTTCACGACCACACATTCAGACATAAATGTTCAATATTCGATCTATTCGGGGTTAAGAAAAGATTTCATAGCTAAACAAGAAAGTTCTCTGACCAGGCAGCAGTCATTTTTCACCAAGGCTAACGAACAGAGCAAGAGTGCTGTTGTTGCGTCGTACGAAGTCGCTCTTCTGTTGGCTCGCAAAAAGAAGCCGTTCATCGATGCAGAAAAAATAACCAAGCCTTCCCTTAAAATGCTTGGCAATAAAAAGTGTGAAACAAAATTTGATCAGATTCCTTTGTCTAATAATACTATGGCCAGACGAGTTGAAGAATTAGCCAACGATGTTCATAGTCAAGTAGCAACACATAAAAAAAAAATTTAATTTGTTTCATTGGCAATGGATGAATTCACTGACATTTCTGACACAGTTGAAGTCGCAGTTTTTGTTCGAGCAATAAACGATAATTTTGAAGTCATTGAAGAACTTCTAGGACTTGAATCGATGCATGCAACTACCAAAGGGACAGATCTGTTTGAAAATCGGAAGTTGTGTGTAGAGAAAAACAACACAGAATGGACCAAATTGGACAGTGTATGCACCGACGGTGCTCCGGCTTTGACGGGTAAAAAGTCTGGATGTCCAGCATTATTGGAACAGTTTCTTGGCCGCACTATATTAAAATATCATTATATTATTCACCTAGAAGCTCTGTGTGGAAAGACATTAAATCTGAAACATGTCATCGATGTTGTTCTGAGATGTGTGAACAAAATTCGACGCAAGCCGCTGAACAGACGTGAGTTCAGACAGTTTCTATCAGACCTGAACTTGGAATACGGTGAGCTACTGTCACACTGTGATGTCAGATGGCTATCTTAAGGGAAAGTTATGTCATTATTCTGGGCACTGAAAATAGTGTCTATTTGTTTCTGTCTGAAATAAATGAATTGGCTACATAACCGGAATGTTTGCTGAACGGTGACTGGCTTACTGACCTGACATTTTTGGTGGACATCACGCCTCATTTAAACTCTTTAAATGCGAGAATAAAGGAAAGGAAAAAAAACCAAAATATTCACAAATTTGTGCGATGACATTTCTTCATTTAAAATGAGACTAAGACTGTTTATCGGACAGCTGACTGAAGAGACTTTAGGGGCGTTTCCAGCTCTGAAGACGCTTGTGGTGGAAAAAAAATTGACTTTTTACAGTACAAAGTAAAAGTTGAAAGTCTTCTGGATATCTTTCAGTCGAGATTTCAAGAGTTCACAATAGAGGAGGATAATTTTGCCCTCTTCATAAATCCGTTCGTATTTCCTGATGCCAAGCTCCGTCAATTGCAGCAAAACCTTCAGCACGAAGTAACTGATGTGAAATGCAATTCTGCACTGAGATGTAAATTTCTGGATCTGCCTGCTTCATCTTCAGCTCATCATATGATTTCATTCTGGCGACTATTGCCTGTCGAATAATTTGAACACTTGCGTCCATTCGCCCAGAGACACAGTTGTCGTTTTGGTTCGACTTACAGATGCGAGCAGTCATTTTCCGCAATGAACATTATAAAAAAAACAAGCAACGTTCCAGACTCACCGACAGTAACCTAGCTGCGCTTATGACTTTGGGCACGACAGATTTATGCCCAAACATTGATAAACTGGCATCTGAACTGAAGTAACTAGTTATGAAGAACAATTACAACTGTACATTAATTACATTAATAGCGATTTTCGAAACTGATTAAAAATGTATTGTTAAATGAACTTTTGATTTAAAACCCAAAAATGACCGCAGTGTAGTACTGACATTGACTGCCTTTAAAGTTTTAGAATTTTGTTGACGAAAGTTAAGAAAGGTAAGAATGATATTGCAAGACTTTTATAATTTTATAACGTTGTGGCCCGCTTAACTACCGAAAACAGTAGATATGGCCCTCTGCTTGAAAAGCTTGGGAACCACTGGTCTACAGGATACTTTTACAGCAGTACAAGATGGACTGCAGGATACTTACAGCAGTACAAGATGGACTGCAGGATACTTACAGTAGTACAAGATGGACTGCAGAATACTTACAGCAGTACAAGATGGTTTACAGGATACTTACAACACAAGATGGGCTGCAGAATACTTACAGCAGTACAAGATGGACTGCAGGATACTTACAACACAAGATGGGCTGCAGAATACTTACAGCAGTACAAGAGGGTCTACAGGATACTTACAACACAAGATGGGCTGCAGGATACTTACAGTAGTACAAGATGGACTGCAGGATACTTACAGCAGTACAAGATGGACTGCAGGATACTTACAGCAGTATAATATGGCCAACTAACTAACTACAAGACGAACGTGACAACTGTATTTCTTTTAAAATACAGTCAACAATGCGAATGAATCTCGAAACATGCCATAAACGGGCATACTCACTCTGTTTATGCTTTACCTCGACACCGCCGCAAGGTACAAGAGGAACATGATGAGATGAGTCAGTCAACACATGCAGACAGGCAGACAGGCAGGTAGGCATGCGGGATGCATGGATAGACAGATGGACGTACGTACAGAGTCGATTTTAACTAATGATATTTTTTTTTGTTCGCATATCCTTTACAGGACATCGTTGTCAACATCAGCATCTTTCAGCTAATTGTTGATTTCTTGGCAAGATTACACTCAGTAGACTAATGATAATACCAATGGGTAATTTACTGCGGTCGTTTATTTGAGGAATAAGTTACAAAGCCAATCAAACAAATTATAGACTCTGAATTTGTTCCATTTAATTGGGCAAACCAGCCGGATAATTGGAGCAGTGAATGGTGTGATGTGTTACCACACATCAAAAATCTATACCGAACGGTGCGCTAATTTTTGATTCCTTCTGTTTTGTTTGTGAACAATCAAATAGTTCACTTTCGCGCTTATCCAAATGAAAACATGCTATGTTTGATTCAGCTGTGTAAGCGTGAAAGTGGCATGCGTTATTATACAGTGTTGAATGTTTGTGCATGAGAATACGTGGTAATTACCCGAATGTCGCCAGATAAAAAAATAAGAAAAACGCCCTGTAACAGAAAGCGGCTGTGTTAGGACCATCAAATATTGCAGGGCTAGGTGCACGGTGTTTAGTACAGATGGCCAGTCTTTGCCTCGCGTAGGGAACGTCCAAGGCAGGCATCGAACCCTCGTCTGACCCCGCTCACGCCATTGCCGGTGTCATTTTATGGCCAACACGACCGGCTATGTGGCGAAGGCGTCACGAATGCAATTCGCAATCCCGCATACCGCGATCGATACACAGCTGCTGGCGATTTGGAAGCAGGCCGCCTTGCGTTGGTTGCCCTACAATGGTATAGGTGCCGGTCGTTCAGAAAGCAAAGGCATCCTACAGAACGTAAACTTCCCAGGAATCGCAGTACACGCTGAAGTTGACTGCTACGTTCTGTAAAGGATATGCAATATGCAACTAACTTAAACACCAAAAGCCCGCTGAAACATAGGAAACCTGAGTTTCTTTCACGAAGCTTGAAGAGGACAGACTTGTTCACTTTCGCAAGGAAAATGGAGCCGCATTGTCTGGCGGTCTCTCAAGCCGACCAGTTGATGTTACCTTCTAATTCCGCTCGAGGCGGGAGTTTCTTGCGCTTCACGTGGCACCGCGGTCCACTCAACCTTACACGAATGGGTAAACAAGTAAAGATAGTCCTCATAGCAGATGCTGTGGCTGGGATGTCAGCCTCTTCATTTTCTAGGCCACGGCTGGAGGTGAGGTGGTTGGTCTCCAACCTCATTCCCAGATACAGACTGAAAAGATTCTGCTAATGCCGGGGAACAATCCCACCACTGTCTGGGCAGACACCCACCACTGTCTGGGCAGACACCCACCACTGTCTGGGCAGACACCCACCACTGTCTGAGCAGACACCTACCACTGTCTGGGAAGACAAGCGAACTAACCGCAGTGCACCCTGGCTCCTCTTCTAGTTTGAAAAAATCAACACCAGCCACTTGTCTGGGCCGGCGTAATAATGACTAGGGACAACGGATACTCACGCAAACATCAGGTCCTGTATGACATCACACTGATGTTGGACAACAGGGTGTCTTCATCCGACATACAGGTCTTCATGCTGGAGTTCACAGCCAGCGAACACAAGCATCTATCGAGTATGCATAGTGTTTGCCTAATACCCACTCGAGGGTTTGAAATCAACTGAGAACGATTTGTAAGCACACAACTTTGCGTGATTTTGATGGTATAAGGTGTCGGTTGTTCAGAAAGCAACATCAAGCTACTGAACATTAAAATTGCCTAGTAAATCACAAGCAACTAAAAACATCTAGGGATGATTGCGGCGTCCTGTAACAGACATGAAACCAACGCCATATTACCAAATATGTCACACGGCGTGGAAATTGTACCCGCGCGTTACCGGAGTAGATATGGGAAGCAAAGAATTGTAAGACTGTAAGCTACCATACATGTCGGAAAAGGCCACTAAGGAGGGTTGGTGTGCCACTGGCTGCCCATCCCGTAGTAAATTTGAGATTTAAAATCGAGCCGAACTGTGAGCATGTCTAAAGGGAGGGCTTGGCGTAAGCTGTCTTGAGTGCCAATATTCCACTGAGGGATAAACGGGATGAGGCGAGGGAGGGGGAGGAGAGAGAGAGAGAGAGGAACAAGACAAAGAAGAAGACGAAGAAAAAGAAGAATGGAAACGGGGTCTGTAGCTATTAACTTTAATCTATAACAGAAGGCGACTGACTGTCAAATAAATCAAGAACACAACAGGGCCGGGATTTGTGAAAGAACAAGATCGCCTGCATAACCCAGCATTACAGATGATGATGATGACGATAATGATGGTGACCTCGCTTTCAGAATCGCCTGCTGTCGCGTCTATGTGATCTTGTTGTCAGAGCTCAAGCTAGAGTACACGTGTTCATTTGGTAAAGGACTGTCGTCATTTGCAGGCGGCAAGTTCGCACCCACTTACGTCCATGGCTTTCAATGTTTGTGTTCTCTACTCCGTTTTTTCCCTTCCCTTCTATGAGAACTAAGCAATACTCACGAATGTATTCACCGTGTTAAACACAGAGGGACACATTTGAACATGTCAAGCGCACATCGTTCAGCGCTATCAAACTTGATCTCCCTCAACAAACATCAGCAGTCATCTAAATGCAAATGAAAAGCCACTGGGTGCTTGCTGGGAGACCACGACCCTCCACTTATGCTGGCTATGATGCAGTAAGTTGAGCCCAGAGAGACGGAGCCAACGATGATGATACCGGTAACAGACTTAGGGTGACAAGACCGTTCTCATCGTGGCAAGACGGTGTTCTCATCATGGGACACGAAATCAGACCATCGGGATCACGGCTGTGGAGCTGGGTATGTTTTCGATATAGCTGCTGCAGCGGGGCTGGCACGGTGGTTCTCAGACAGTCATATAGGTATTGATGATAAATGTAGATATGGGCAGTTGGCAGTAGACACAGAGGTCATAATTGATTCATTAAATTCTATAGAGTAATAGGTATCACTTAGATCAGAGTCACGTCCAGTAGTAGTAGTAGTAGTAGTAGTAGTAGTAGTAGTAGTAGTAGTAGTAGTAGTAGTAGTAGTAGTAGTAGTAGTAGTAGTAGTAGTAGTAGTAGTTGTAGTAGTAGTAGTGGTAGTAGTAGTAGTAGTAGTAGTAGTAGTAGTAGTAGTAGTAGTAGTAGTAGTAGTAGTAGTAGTAGTAGTAGGTGGTGGTAATATAGTAGCTGTTGCTGCTGTTGTTCTTTGTGCGAAGCTCTTGGCAGGAGAAGTGTCGCCCTGCTGAGAGAGACCTAGCCAGATGGAGTGAAACCCGGCGCAATGAAGTTGGCCCTCTCGCCTTTAACGTTCTATAAGCTTGAATATACGTTGAATACGTCAGAGATGGAATCAGAGGAAGAGGCCGACCACGTAAACGTTGGACGGAGGGAATAGCAGAGTCCATGGGAATATCGATACATGAAGCCCATAATCGGGCACTCTCACGAAGTTTATACTTCACCTCGACACCGCAAGGTACAAGAGGAACATGATGAGATGAGATGAGATGAGATGTCTGAGAACATCAGCTAACAAATCAAGAAACGACCAAATTAGAAACGAGGAGATCTATAAAACAGTTGGAGCAACACTAGTTCGTAAAGCAATATTTAAACAAGCTTGTGCACGTGATCACAGCTGCAGCTGGTAATGTCAGGCAACAAAATACACACAGTGTACGTGATCAGAGTTGAAGCTGGTATTATCAGGCAACAAAGGATACACAGTGCACGTGATCACAGCTGCAGATGGTAATGAACATGAGTAAACAATAGACACACAGTGCACGTGATCACAGCTGCAGATGGTAATGAACATGAGTAAACAATAGACACACAGTGCACATGATCACAGCTGCAGATGGTAATATCAGGCAACAAAAGGCACACAGTGCACGTGATCACAGCTGAAGCTTGTAATGAGCATGCGGAAACAAGAGACACACAATGCGCGGAAACAAGAGACACACAATGCGCGGAAACAGACACACAATGCGCGGAAACAAGACACACAATGCGCGGAAACAAGAGACACACAATGCACGTGATGACAGCTGGTAATGAGCATGCGGAAACAAGAGACACACAATGCGCGGAAACAGACACACAATGCGCGGAAACAGACACACAATGCGCGGAAACAGACACACAATGCGCGGAAACAAGAGACACACAATGCACGTGATGACAGCTGGTAATGAGCATGCGGAAACAAAAGACACACAATGCGCGGAAACAAGAGACACACAATGCGCGGAAACAAGAGACACACAATGCACGTGATGACAGCTGGTAATGAGCATGCGGAAACAAGAGACACACAGTGCACGTGATCACAGCTGGTAATGAGCATGCGGAAACAAGAGACACACAATGCACGTGATGACAGCTGGTAATGAGCATGCGGAAACAAGAGACACACAGTGCACGTGATGACAGCTGGTAATGAGCATGCGGAAACAAGAGACACACAGTGCACGTGATCACAGCTGGTAATGAGCATGCGGAAACAAGAAACACACAGTGCACGTGATCACAGCTGGTAATGAGCATGCGGAAAAACAAGAGACACACAATGCACGTGATGACAGCTGGTAATGAGCATGCGGAAACAAGAGACACACAGTGCACGTGATCACAGCTGGTAATGAGCACGCGGAAACAAGAGACACGCAATGCACGTGATGACAGCTGGTAATGAGCATGCGGAAACAAGAGACACACAGTGCACGTGATCACAGCTGGTAATGAGCATGCAGAAACAAGAGACACACAGTGCACGTGATCACAGCTGGTAATGAGCATGCGGAAACAAAAGACGCACAATGCGCGGAAACAAGAGACACAATGCACGTGATGACAGCTGGTAATGAGCATGCGGAAACAAGAGACACAATGCACGTGATCACAGCTGGTAATGTGTATGAGGAAACAAGAGACACACAATTCATATGTCCAACACTAGTTTTGATTACAGCAGAACAGTGTTGCCCGAAGCCAATCAAACCACAGAGGGAATACAAATGGTGACCTCTGACCTACAACTCGTAGCTCTGAATTCCCGAAGTACCAAATGTTAACCAGCGGTTTGCCCTCCGTCCTATCCTTGGTCTCGATCGGTATCAGGGATTCTCATGCTGTGTAAAGCCGAGGCTGTCCAAGCTAGTCAATCCTAATGAGTGTACACGTGTCTTTCATTGTGCTAGTGTGGTCTGGAGGCAATAACTCTGAACCTCTAAGAACATTGCATGTAGTTAAGTGATTGTCACTCGTCATCATCATCATCAACATCATAAAGTAGCTGTAAGTTCTTTCCACAACGCTGCTCTTTTCTCCGACCGCGGGAAAGAATGTTGATCTTTCGTGAGCATCCATGTCGAGTACATATTTAAGCCCAAAGTGTCTTTAATGTGCTGTGTTCATCTTCGTGTGGGTCGAGCCCTTACATTCCCCCACCATGCATACTATTACTGTTCTCCCCGAGCCACTGATATGGTTCACATAACCTAAGTATTTCAATTCTGCACGTCAGAACATGAAAAGTATCTTATGCAATAAGTCATTATCATTGAATGTAAGAAGGAGAGTGCTGAAATGCTATATAGCGCATGTTTTGCTGTATGGCAGTGAATCTTGAAATGTAAATGAGCAATTTAGAAAGATCTTGGAAGCCAAGGAGATGTGGCTCTTGAGTCGAATGTTGTGAATTCTTTGGACTGCCAGAGTAACTAACAACGATTGCCTGAAAAAGGCTAATGAAACTAGAGTAGTATATACAACAAGACACGAACGGCTTTCTTTGGTCATGTGATGAGAAGAGAGGCATTGGAGAACATCATGACAACTGGCAAGATCAAGGGCAAGAGAGGCAGAGGCAAGCTAAGAGAAATAATGCTGGATGGACTGAGACAGTGGCATAGAGGGATATCATCAGCAGAGTTGATCCAGAACACCAAAGACATAATGCTTATGCCAGCTGGCAGAGCACCTGATGATGATGATTTCAAATTGTAACTCATGATACTCATTACGAGCCAGTTTTCTTTCATATTCAAATCTTGGAGAAGGTCGGTATTTTTTTTCTCTCCCTGACTGATAATATACTCTATTAAATTGTGGTAAAAAGCCTCGAATGTCTTCTTCGGTGTAACCGGAAGTTTCACAACAAAGAAAACGAGTTCTAGCGTTTTACATAAAACCAGTTTTGTTTGTTGTCCCTTTATATTGTTAACGTATACGGTGAAAATATCACGAGGAATGTTAGAGAAAATATTTGCAAGGAACAATATGATTTGTAATCGGGGGAATGTAAACACCTGAACTTGGATATGTTGACGCTACAGTATTATTATCAACAACCCACATGGGAACTGAGAAGCCAGCAATGCCAGCCCAAGTTGAAAGTGAAAAACATAATGTGTAACTCAATGCAACAAAAACAAAAATAATGACAACGATATAACAAATGTATAAACATATATATTTATCAATGGAGAGGATTTACAAACAGTGCGAGGTTTTAGTATCTGGGTTACGTGGTGACGACGGGCGATGAAAATGTGACGACAGAAATTTAAGTGGAACAATCTTTTCTCTGCAAGAGTAAAGCAATTGACGCCTTCATGGATTGGATCTCGACGGTTTGATCTACACGGATTGGAGCAGATAAAACAACAAACGCCAGAGCACTGAAAGCATGTTTATTTCCTATGATTATATACGGACCTGTGACGTGTCACAGTTGAAAAACACCCATGAGCCTTTGAATATAAGTGTTAACAACAGATCCTTATCTGCGCATTGGGGGGGGGGGGGGGTACGGGGTGTCAGGCATTGGTAACACCTTTGGTAAGGATGACTCTCATGTCCTTTTCAGGACACATCCCCCACTGGTCCAAGCCTGACACCCAGCTCGTGCCTGTGGCTCCTAGTAGCTGTCAGCATGCGACAGCGGCCACCCCCCCCCCCCCCCCCCCGGGCAACAGCTGTGAGAGGCTGGCTAAACCAGGCATGGGTAGCCGATTTGATGTCAAACCAAGCGGTAAACTAGGGTATGCCTACCCAGCATGTGAAGACAGGATTCGGCAGACTGCGCGGAAGAAAGCATTCCTGATTCAACGGGCAAAACGGCGTTTACCTGCAAAGTGTTGTGGAACATAATGAGCACGGCAAGGCACGTAGAGCGCCCTGGTCATCCACTGCACCTGTATTAGTCTCCAGTCGTCTAGACTTGTCTTGCCACTGGACTCAGATGGACTCGGGCGAGAGAGTGAGGTCGACGTATTGCGCAACTCTTCCTCACTTTAATCCAAGTCATCGCGCAAGTCATTCTTCATCCAACGTCATATATCACCTTGAAGCCCAGTGGCGATGGGCGAGCGGCAGGCGTGGGTGCGCTGGCAGCCGTAGTCGCAGACCAGCACACAGGCGGCTCAGGCCATATGGTCGTCTTCTACTGACCGGAGCAGCAGTGGGATTCGGCAGCCCCCTGAGCGACTGAGCAGCCCTCTATAGGAACACACTGCTCACCTCCATAGCACGAGGAAGGGGCTAGAAAAGGTGCCATAAACATTGTCTGCTCCATCACTACCTAACCAGCTAGCCGCGGTTGGTGGGTACCCTTAACTGCGGTCGACATACAAACAAAGATAAAACAAGCAAAGCTAAAAGAGTAAACCATATTCCCTTAATAATTGAAACCTGGAATGTACGCGCCCTACTTGACAGAGACGGCGCGTCGGGTCCAGAGAGACGAACATCACTGATTGGGAGAGAGCTGGGCAGGTACAACATCGACATTGCAGCCTTGGGCGAGACACGACTTGCAGAAGAGGGCCAAATCTGTGAAATAGGTGCCGGCTACACATTTTTCTGGAGTGGAAGGAAAAGCGAGGAAAGACGCCAATCCGGTGTGGGATTTCCTATTAAGTCGGCCCTGGTCGGCAAATTAGCTGGATTTCCAAAGGCTATAAACAACAGGCTCATGACCATTAAGTTGCCGCTGCTGAATGCAAGGAAGCATGCAACCATTGTGAGTGTCTACGCACCAACTATGACCAACGAAGATGATGTCAAGAACAAGTTCTATGAGGACCTGCACAATGTATTAACATCTGTTCCCAAAGGAGACAAACTTATACTCCTTGGGGATTTCAATGCCAGAGTAGGCACGGACACCACCTCTTGGAGTGGCATTATTGGAAAGCATGGAGTCGGAAATTGTAACAGCAATGGACTCCTCCTCCTTCAGACATGTGCCGAACATGATCTCCTGATTACGAACACAATTTTCCGTCTCCCCATGAGAAATAGGACATCGTGGCTGCACCCTCGCTCGAAACACTGGCACCTCATTGACTATGTCATCGTCAGGAAGAGTGTCAAACAAGACGTTCGAATGACAAAATCCATGTGTGGTGCCGAATGTTGGACAGACCATCGTCTCATTGTCTCGAAAATAAACATTCACATCAGGCCACCACGGCGTCCTCAAGAGGTGAAAATGCAAAAAATAAAAAGCTAAATGTCACCCGCCTAAACAGCAAGAAAATGCAGCAGTCATTTGAAAATATGCTGGAAGACCGCCTCAAGCCCAATGCTGCAGCTAAACAGGATACAGAAACAGAATGGAGAGCCCTAAAGGACATAATTTACAACACTGCTATGGAAATCCTGGGTCCAGCCCCCCGAAAGCATAAAGACTGGTTAGATAAAAATTCCGAAGACATCAACCAATTGCTGGCCGAGAAACATCTTCTCCTCAAGGCACATTTGAATGACCCAAAGTCAACACAAAAAAAGATGCCTTCAAGAACATTCAGAGAGTAGTGCAGCAGAAACTTCGGCACAT
Organism: Cepaea hortensis; assembly: GCA_963921405.1. Lineage (NCBI taxonomy): Eukaryota > Metazoa > Mollusca > Gastropoda > Stylommatophora > Helicidae > Cepaea > Cepaea hortensis. The sequence continues at coordinate 125,576,269 of OY992876.1, read as the reverse complement.
GCGGGACTCCTGGCTGAGCAGCAAAGCTGATGAAATTCAGGGCTTTGCTGACAGACATGATATGAAAAACTTCTACGACTCACTGAAAGCGGTCTATGGTCCTACATCACCAGGCATAGTTCCCATCCTCAGTGCAGATGGGGGTCACCGATAAGTAAGAAATCCTTCAACGCCGGGCAGAGCATTTCAGCAACATCTTAAATGCAACTTCCTTCTTCGATGATGAAACCATCAACTGCCTTCCTCAAGTTCCCACCAATGAGATACTTGATGACCTGCCAACCATAGTGGGAGTAAACAAAGCCATCCAGCAACTCTCCGGCGGCAAGGCACCTGGTCCTGACTCCATCCCAGCAGAGATATACAAGGCAGGTGGGTCGGTCCTAACAGAGCAGCTTCACCAAGTCTTTACAAACATATGGGTGAACTAGACCATGCTACAAGATTTCAAGGACGCGTCAATAGTCCACCTTTACAAACGTAAAGGAAACCGCCAATCCTGTGACAACCACCGAGGCATCTCCTTGCTTTCAATTGCAGGGACGATACTCGCCAGAATTCTTCTCAATCGCCTCACAGCCCATCTCGATCAAGGTCTTCTTCCTGAGAGTCAATGTGGCTTCAGAAAAGAACGTGGAACTGTTGACATGATTTTCGCTGCAAGGCAGCTGCAAGAGAAATGTCAGGAACAGAACTGCGAAATGTTCTCCACTTTCATTGACCTTACCAAGGCTTTTGATACAGTCAGAAGAGAAGGACTGTGGAAGATTATGGCAAAATATGGCTGTCCACGAAAGTTTGTCCAAATAGTGCGGCTATTTCATGATGGCATGCGGGCAAGAGTACAGGAAAATGGTGAACTGTCTGAACCCTTTCCTATCACCAATGGTGTGAAGCAAGGGTGTGTCCTGGCACCAACACTGTTCAGCCTCATGTTTTCAGCCATGTTGATGAATGCCTTCGAGAACGACGACATTGGAATAGACATCAACTACCGTATGGATGGAAAGTTATTCAATCTCAGAAGGCTGAAAGCTAAAACCAAAATTAACAGCGACACCGTCAGAGAGCTCCTATTTGCTTATGATTGCGCTCTATACGCCAACTCAGAGGCGGACATGCAACATAATGTTTCAGCTTTCTCACATGCCTGTGCCAACTTTGGGCTCAATATCAACTTGGAGAAGACTAGTTATGTACCAGCCAGCTCCAGGGAATAATCACACTGTGCCGAATATCAAAGTGAATGATCATAGACTAAGTGTTGTGGACAAATTCACCTATCTTGGCAGCACTGTGTCACAAGCTGCCACAATTGATGACGAAGTGAATGCAAGAATCTCCAAGGCCAGTGCGGCCTATGGCAGACTGTACAAGAATGTATGGGACAGAACTGGAATAAGCCTGCAAACAAAGCTAAAAGTCTACAAAGCAGTTGTATTATCCCCACTGCTATATGCTTGTGAAACCTGGACTGTTTATCAGTGACACACTAGGAAATTAAACCACTTCCACACAGTCTGCCTAAGGAAGCTACTGAAGATTAAATGGCAAGACAAGATTCCAGACACTGAAGTCCTAGAAAGAGCGTCCATGCCCAGTATCCACACTATACTGATGAAAAATCAGATTCGATGGGCTGGTCACTTGACTCGCATGCTAGATCACAGGCTACCTAAACGAATTTTTTACAGCGAACTGCGTTGTGGTAAACGCTCACAAGGCGGCCAGAGGAAACGTTTTAAAGACACTGAAAATCTCACTGAATCTTTTGGAATTCATCATGACACCTGGGAGGCTGCAGCCAGAGACCGAAATTCGTGGCGTGCATTATTACGCAAGGGTGCAGTGATATGTGAGGCAACCAGGACTGCAAGAGCTGTGAAGAAAAGGCAGGACAGAAAAACCACTGCAGGAAATCCTCCTCCAGAAACGTCAAGCATTCTTTGCCCACATTGTCAAAGAACATTACGAGCTAAAATAGGTCTTATCAGCCATCTTAGAATCCACGGCTCCATACCTTCAACCCCACTGGATGAAATGAATGGTCATCACCATTCTTGATGGACAAACAACATCTGCTCATTCGGCAAAACAGATACCAAATTGATCGGTTCAACAAGAACTGAGTACTGAAAAAGATTGGTCATTAAGACAAATAAAGCGCCCCCGTGATGTAATCACACACACGGAAGCCTCTGATCTATATGCCAAAAGAAGTTCCCAGGGGAGAGTGGAGTTTTACATAGCGAAGGTTAATAGACTGTTTAATGCAGGAGTGTCTGGAGTATGATACTACAACATCTAGTCAAAATGGAGGTGGAGGGAATCATAACGGTGCTCCGCTAGCAGGAGGACAAACAGCATACACATGTCATGATTGTAACAGGCGTGCTTCGTGCAAAGCGACATGCTTTAATTAAAATATCAAAGATAGGCAGCTTATGTTTGATATTTTTTCCCCAGGACATGCTGGTGTGGTAGGAAATGAGTAAGCGGACAGATTAGCTGGATCTGAACTGTTGGATGGGGTATTGGTGCACGATAAGACATACATGGTGGGAGCCTTTTGGGATCATGTGTACAATGTGGAAGAACATAAATCATCGTAGACTAGAGATGCAGAGAATGGTGTGAACGTGAGTGAACAGTAGATCTGACCGACACTCAGTACTCTATGGGATCTCTCTCTCTCTCTCTCTCTCTCTCTCTCTCTCTCTCTCTCTCTCTCTCTCTCTCTCTCTCTCTCTCTCTCTCTCTCTTAGCTCCGCACTTGTGGTTATGTCATAACATTGGTCACATTATGTGAAGAGAAAACGTGGAATATATAGTAACAACTGGTAATATATATGAGAAAAATTATGAGGAAAGAGTGATATCTCAGCTCTTTTAGCCCATATCTTAGTTCTGTCAGTCCTGTTAATGTTTTCAGTTATTTCTTATCTTGACCATTTCAGTCCATCTCTGCGCTCTATCAATCCATCTCTTAACTAATGGACTTCCTTGCATCTTGGCAAAGACACACATCCACACATTAATTAACACATTCTGGTGGAAGACGGGAACAGGGAAGAAGCATGATCTCGCTACTAATAGTAGTATTTGTGCGTGGACTAAGTTAAGTTCAAAGAGAACAATCGAAAAACAAAAACATATCCGTGGCTGATGATCAGCGTTCAGTGACTGGTTCAGAATGAGCTATAGGAAGCCACTAAGAAAATCAGCTGTATGTCCTTTACGGGACGTCGCAAAACACCCTGGAATTTCACTGTGATTTACTCGGCAGTGTCCACGTTCCGTAGTTTACCACTACTTTCTGAACGACCGACCCTCATACCATCAAAATCAACATAAGGCAGTCTGCTTCCAAATCGTCTGATTTCGAAATCATTACTCGGTATGCCAGGGAATTGTGAAACGCGTTCACTGCCACTAAGCCCAGTTGCCGGCACTGGAAACCGCTATAGACATGAAATTCCCCTAGGTGAAAGAGTCGGCGAACACAGATATCTATAATCACATTTATAGAAGAACGCCAGGCACGGACAAAACGACAAGATACACGACAAAAATATGCTATTTCAATTGCGCTTTAATACTGATATATTTTTGAGTATTCAAAAATACGGCTATCACATCCGTGCTTGAAGATTGGTTTGGAGATTGTCAAACTCACGTTTGATGAATCCATTCCATGCGATGTTACGACGCAGAGTTTGCATTGCTTCAATGCCGCATAGGGATCGGGGATAAAGCGAGCTTCATCAAACAAATCACATTGCTTTCTGAGTGTTCCCATTGAGCCGTGGATATTTGTGTGCCTACCTCTTTCTCGTGTCGCAGCTCGCGTGAGCGCACATCTATGTTTAATTAGCAAAACAGAACACAAAGAACAACACGGTGTGATGGCTAATAATCATCATTATACAAGTCTTTTGTGAACGTCGGTCTCATCACTGCCAGGTGAGCAGACTCTCGATCCGTTATCAGTTCTATTACCTCGAGTAATGTCATCCTCAATGTGCCGGCAATGTCATGTGTCCATCTTCATGATGGTCGACCTTTCCCTTTCCTTCTAGAAACCATATCTTCCATCACTAATATTTCAACATCAGGGTAACGTTTAATACCATCATCCTCATCGCCATCAAGAGCCTTGCCTGCTGGCATGGGCGTTCATGTCTCTCCACAGATCTCGGTCTTTGGTGTTCTGGATCAACTTTGTTGATGATATTCCTCCATGCCACCGTCTCAGTCCATCCAGCATCATTTCTATTAGTCTACCCCAGTCTCTCTTCCGCCTGATCTTTCCAGTCGTCACGGTGTACTCCAATGCCTCTCTTCTCATCACATGACCAAAGAAAGCTCTTTATAGTAGTAGTAGTAGTAGTAGTAGTAGTAGTAGTAGTAGTAGTAGTAGTAGTAGTAGTAGTAGTAGTAGTAGCAGCAGCAGCAGCAGCAGCAGCAGCAGCAGCAGTTGTAGTAGTAGTAGTAGTAGTAGTAGTAGTAGTAGTAGTAGTAGTAGTAGTAGTAGTATAGTAGTAGTAGTAGTAGTAGTAGTAGTAGTAGTAGCAGCAGCAGCCTCAACAGCAGCAGCAGCTGGAGGAATGAGGAGGAGGAGGTAAGGGAGGAGCGAAAGAATAAGAAGTAATTATATAAGTGAGACTCCTTAAGGCGCACTGGACATATGGTGCTAGGCGGCAAGCAAGCGTCTGGGCAACTACGCCGCCCACTATTACATGTCATAGATTTAACAGGTCAGTTGGGGACATGAAAGCCCCAGATATTGATCCCCCTTCTGGATTAGATGAGAGAAACTGTTGGAAATCAAGGGTGCCGCGTGTAATTAGTGTCTACTTACTATTATCGAAACGTACTAACACAACTGCGTGAGCGCTGTGGCTAGCACGCTAACCTACCAACCCAGTGGTCATGTTTTCGAATCCAACTTGTGGCAGGAATTCCCCCCCCCCCCCCCCACTGACCTGGACTCATCGATCGACCGTGCCTTAAACTGGCATCAGGAAATACACCAGGAAGCAAAGGCGGCAGACGTAATATTGACCACATTACCCATCATGCGCCGACGGATTAAAACATACGGAGCTAGCACCATATACGTGTTGCATGTCCTTAGCAGGAGGTTGCAGTCATCCCCAGAGTTATTTCTAGTCAAGATTATGTTTATTAGTTTGCCGCGGCTCCCATCCACGGTTGATAATTAAGTACGAAGCTTAGATAATAAGATAACTGTTGGATGTGGCCACAAAAGTTCAGTGACTTTCCTTTTCACTATGTGTGTAGAGGAAAGGCGTGCCTAAGAGGTTATGGTGTCCGCTCATAGACAACCTGGTTCTAGTCTCAGCACAGAGTAGACAATTTTCACAAGAAACATTAGCCAATGATATCACATCTCTCTCTCTCTCTCTCTCTCTCTCTCTCTCTCTCTCTCTCTCTCTCTCTCTCTCTCTCTCTCTCTCCCAAAAAAAAAAAAACGCACACCCTCGATCTCATGGGTAGTGAGAACGTATACAAAATGCGGAGTGTGGGGGTGTTGGAAAAGGAAGGGGGGACAAAAGGTCTGGTGTGCAAGTCGCACACGTTATAAATTAACACATCACATGGCAGTTGGACATCGCAAATAGTAAGCTGTAAGGTCATTTCCCTGGTAAAACTATTTGGGTAGAGCCCGTTACCTAGGATGGGATATGTCTAGAGAAAGTAAACCTTACACACGTGCTTGCCGAAGTCCGATACACTAACCTCAGGTGCATAATTATGAGACGTACTGCTCTCTAAAGAGAATGATGAAAAAGAAGGGCAAGATGATGACGAAGAAAAGGGAGGGGATGAAGAAAAATATGAATGAGGATGAGGAGGAGCTGAAGACGAAAGAGGAGGAGAAAGGTGGAGGATGTAATGTGTTAAGTGCAAGTGCTTCAGACTGTTCCTGTTTGTGATCAATTATGTCTACATACAATTAACCCCGGCTGTGTTTGCTGTTACTCCTGATACTTAATACCACTGTCTGGATCCGTGAACAGTACAGTACAGGTAGATGTACTCTGCTAACAACCAGCTGAGAGCACTGTTGTTCACAGAAGTACATTACGCTCTGACAGGCATCGTGGGCAAATAAGAACAACTTGCCTTTAACACCGACGACTAGAGCCAAGGTGTGCCACACAGTACGGGCAGAACCATGGTTAGATTTCAAACAAACACCAAGCAAGAGAATTGTGAAGAACTACCAACGTCTTGTAAGTATGCAATGCCCAGCATGGTGGTTTAGGGCACGATACAGGGGAAAGGAGGGAGGCGGGGAGTGTTGTCGCAGCGAGAGATAAAAAGACAGGACAACAGAGACACAAAGAGAAAGAAATAAATACACAGACAGGCAGTGTGAAAAGATGGGAGAGGTAGCGTAAGACTGGAAGACACAGAACGTCAGGCACATGCTGGCAGAGAGAGAGAGAGAGAGAGAGAGAGAGAGAGAGAGAGAGAGAGAGAGAGAGAGAGAGAGAGAGAGAGAGGACATAGAGAGAGAGGACATGGAGAGAGAGAGAGAGAGAGACAGACAGACAGACAGACAGACAGACAGACAGACAGACAGACAGACAGACAGACAGACAGACAGAGACGCCCGCATGCACAAAGAGACAGATATGACAGGCAGGCGAGAGAGTGCGGAGACAGAAATACAAACAGGAAGAAAACAGAATGATATTTGACTGAAGAAATCAGCAACGGTTCTCAGCTTATTTTTTTTCTAGGGACCCTTTATGTGGTTAACAGCCCCAAACAATGTCTGTTGTGTGCTTGGCTCTTCCTCACATGTCCCAAACACCGCGTCTGCGTACTTGTTATGTTTAGGCAGAGCATACTAAGGAAGTCTGGTTACCCCAGTGACAACTTCCGGTCTCTTTATATGCCTACCTACTGGGCGGGTATCGAGCAGCAGTTTGTTTCCTTGGATTATTACATATGGGAGTAGATAGATGTTTATTGGAAACTGGGGGGGGGGGGGCTGAAGAGTCAGGGACTACACACGCTTTACTCCACAAGAGTTGTATTGATATTGACACACCAAGCATCATTTGATAAATTAATGACCTCCCGCCCTTCACCGATGGGACCCCCGGAGACCCGCTTTGACAAACATGGCATTAAAGAGCCATTACAGACATAACTAGGCATACTATCGACGACAACGTAAATGTCCCAAGAGACAAAACACTGTTCAATCTCACACAGTGCAACGCGACAATGAAGAATGATCAATGATATCACATTTCTGCTGGTGGACAGAAATAGCAGCTGATCACAAACAAACGCTCCTTGGGGAAGTTATGATTTGAATGGAGAGAAAGACAACAACTTATAATGTCAATTATGATTTTCCTGCGCTATAGTATGTTAGGTTTTTTTTTTTTAAAACGTACTGAAAGCCACACAAAGAAGTAGGGAACGACGACGTAGATACAGATAACACTATAGGAATCGAAAGTTATAAACATACCGGGATTCGAAATTGCTGCCCCTGTTGGTCGCCATTGCCACTTCAAGACAGGGAGGTTAATCCACCACAAAGTCTAATAATGAGATTAAACCAAGCAAACAACAACTCCGGTCTCCCTCTATGAAATCTCTCTTCGTGAGGCGGAAACAAACACATATTAAGGTAGCAATGTAAAAAAAATTGGGAGAAAACAATAAAAGCGACAAAGGGTTATTTCGTTGCACTCGGTATTTTGGGGAAGTCAAACGAAATTAACCTAAGCACCAAATTTAAAATATCAAATTCGACTGTTAATTCAGCACTATTGTATGGACCAAAAATATGGAGTATGCCTGAAAGAATTACTAATAAATTACCAACAATACATGAATCGGTGTCTGCGCAGACTATTGGACTAAAATGGTAAGACAGAACCACCAATATAGAGCTCGTGGGAGAATTAGATTACCCTCTTTGGACAACAATCACCTTCAAATTAATATCCTATTTGTGGCTGACCCAGCCACGGGATGTCTAATCTGAGCCAGATATCAAAAGAACGGCTTGACGTGAGTAGGTTGAGGTCCTATGCCCCAGAGGTGGACAGCGGGCAAAGGAAAAACCCTGTGATGGAACATCCAATCAGCAGACCTCTGATAGCTGATGTTTGCATACATGACCCCAACGACCTACTCTCGGGGTTACAGGATGAGTTGAGGATGCTCTAATCTCTTTGACAGCGCAGCTCCCAAATTCCAAGTGCCCACAATTTAGAGATTCCTGTATGGAGTTGAAGCCGTGAAACTGGTAGAGCAGTAAGGCCTAAAAAAACTTGTGTTGCGCGTCCTATTTTACAGACAATCAATCCGGGCATCTATTGGCCGTTTATGATTTCCTAGACAAGTTTAAGTTCAGTAATCTACCATTTCGCTCAGAAAGCAATGGCAAACTACTGAGCGTAATCTTGCCTAGTACATCAACAGCAGCTTAAAAATGCTGATGTTGACTGCAACGTCCTGTAAGGGATATGCAACATTAAGAAAGAATCTACCATTGCCGGTGTCCCTGGCCTAGGCATTAAACGACTTTCTCCGTAATCCCGTTTATCCACGTAGGGTAACGCAGCGCGCGAGAATTGGAAGCGGTTCTCGCTGCGTTGGTAACTTACGGGATAGGGATAAGTGAGCCGGTCGCTCAGAAAGCAATGGCAAACTACTGAGCGTAATCTTGCCAAGAAATCAACGACATCGATAAAATGCTGGTGTTGACAGCGATGTCCTGTAAAGGATATGCGAAAAAAAATCAACCATTGCTTTCTGAACGGCTAGCGCTCATACCATTGTGGGAAAGGGAGTTTAAAGGCAGACAAGACTTTCGACTTCATTGCACCGGTGTTTATCCAAGATGGATTGGTCTCTTTTTGCCGAAAGCGTCGCACAAAACACGAACTCCGTATCATCAGCGACGACTCCCACGAGTCTCCGAGAAAACTGCACTTGTGAACCGAATGACGTCCAAAATCAAACCCACAACTTTCGGTGCGCTAAGCAGGTGGCGTAACCACTTCGCAACGAAGACTCCCATATACCATTGTGAAAACCAACGCAAAGCGACTTGCCTGTGTCTAATGACTTTGAATAAGCCATGTCAAATGTAAATTAATTCTGTATAATAATGCCGGTGGAATGAACACAACCGCTATTGTATTATCTCTTATTGCCGTGAAGTTACAGTATAAATTATCCTTTTGGTTTATCTTCTCTTCTTTCGTTCGCTTGAAATATGTCTATATCTGCAATGTTGTCGCTTGTATGAATTTAACTGTCTTTTTCAGTTCACACAGTGGTCCATAGAGTTTATCTTCCACTGTCGTCTCTCTAGGCCAGAATGTTTGCCTAGATATGTTATATTTTGGGCAGTCTTAGAGTATGTGCTCTGCTGTCTGCGACGCCAAACCACATGTGCAAATGGCTGATCCACCAATCTTGAATTTTGTATACATGTGGTTGCGTAATCTATTGTGTCCTGTTCTGAGGCGCAGAATAATGACTTGTTCTGGTCTGTCCATAACATGGTAGTCATCTTGAGCAGGTTTTTGGTGGCTTTCTGACTGATTTGATCATTCTTTTCTTTTGGTGGTATGTAACGGGCACATCAGGCTGTTCTTCTTTGGCTCCTTCTTTAGCCAATTGATCAGCTCTGTCGTTTCCGGGTACTCCACAGTGGGATGGTATCCACTGTATGGTGACCTTATGCTGACCTTAGTACTGGCAATTTCCCAGACAGGAGCGCCTCGAGTACTGATTTTACATCTGTCAGTAGCACCACAGGTTGTGTACCATTGCTGATATTTAGTAATTTCTCTGTTGCTATCTTCATTGCCTCAATTTCAGCATCATAGTTATGGCAGTACTTTCCTGTCGGTACTCTGGCTGTGTCCCTAGTATTATTTGGGTATTCTATGTACACTCCCGCGCCTCCATTTCGAACAGCATTTTGTGCCGATCCATCTGTGTAGACTCGGATCCAGAGGTCCTGCTCTTGGTTGATGAGGTAAACATATTTCGCTAACCCACAAGTAAACAGAAACCAACAAGTGGAGAGGGCTAACTTGAGACGAGCATGATCACAGACAAGCCTTCATCGCTAGATGTTGTTTGTCCGTCAAGAATGATGACCATTCATTTCATCCAGTGGGGTTGAAAATATGGAGCCGTGAGTTCTAAGATGGCTGATAAGGCCTATTTTGGCTCGAAATGTTCTTTGACAATGTGGGCAAAGAATGCTTGACGTTCCAGGAGGAGGATCTCCTGCAGCGGTTTTTCTGTCCAGACTTTTCTTCACAGCTCTTGCAGTCCTTATTGCTTCACAAGTAACTGCACCCTTGCGTAATGATGTACGCCACGAATTTCGGTCTTTGGCAGCAGTCTGCCAGGTGTCAAGATGAATTCCAAAAGCTTTCAGTGAGATTTTTAGAGTGTCTTTAAAGCGTTTCCTCTGGTCTTCCTCTTATTCCATTTCTGTCCCGTACATTCTTGTACAGTCTGCCAAAGGCCGCGCTGGCCTTGGAGATTCTTGCATTCATTTCGTCATCAATTGTGACAGCTTGTGACGCAGTGCTGCCAAGATAGGTGAATGTATCCACTACACTTAGTCTATTACCATTCACCTTGATATTCGGCACGGTGTGATTATTCCCTGCAGCTGGCTGGTACATAACTACAGTCTTCTCCAAGTTGATATTGTGCCCAAAGTTGGCACAGACATATGCGAAAGCTGAAACATTATGTTGCATGTCTGCCTCTGAGTTGGCATATAGAGTGCAATCATCAGCAAACAGCAGTTCTCTGACGGTGTCGCTGTTAGTTTTGGTTTTAGCTTTCAGACTTCTGATATTGAACAACTTTCCATCCAAGCGGTAGTTGATGTCTATTCCAATTTCACTGTTCTCGAAGGCATTCGTTAACATAGCTGAAAACATGAGGCTGAACAGTGTTGGTGCCATGACACATACATTGGTGGCAGGAAAGGCCTCAGACAGTTCACCATTTTCCTGTAATCTTGCCTGCATACCATCATGAAAAAGCCGCACTATTTGGACAAACTTTCGTGGACAGCCATATTTTGCCATAATCTTCCACAGTCCTTCTCTGCTGACTGTATCAAACGCCTTGGTATGGTCAATGAAATGCTCTACCCAACGTTGAAGGATTTCTTTCTTATCGGTGACCAATGTCCCCCCATCTGCACTGATGAGGGGAACTCTGCCTGGTGATGTACGACCATAGACCGCTTTCAGTGAGTCGTAGACGTTTTTCATAACATGTCTGTCAGCAAAGCCTTGGATCTCATCAGCTTTGTTGCTCAACCAGGAGTCCCGCATGTGCAAAGAAGTTTCTGCTGCACTACTCTCTGAATGTTACTGAAGGCATTTTTTTATGTTTACTTCGGGTCATTCAAATATGCCTTGAGAAGAAGATGTTTCTCGGCCAGCAATTGGTTGATGTCTTCGGAATTTTCATCACACCAGTCTTTATGCTTTCGGGGGTGGGGAGGGGGGGGGCCTGGACCCAGGATTTCCATAGCAATGTTGTAAATTATGTCCTTTAGGGCTCTCCACTCTGTTTCTGCATCCTGTTTAGCTGCAGCATTAAGCTTGGGGCGGTCTTCCAGCATATTTTCAAACGACAGCTGCATTTTTTTTTTTTTTTTTTGGCTATTTAAGCGGGTGACATTTAGTAGTTGTATATATATTTTTTAATGTTTACCCCTTGAGGACACGTGGTGGTTTAATGTGTATGTTTATTTTCGAGATAATGAGACGATGGTCTGTCCAACATTCGACACCACACATGGATTTTGTCACCCGAACGTCTTGTCCGTCACTCCTCCTGACGATGACATAGTCCATGAGGTGCCAGTGTTTCGAGCAAGGGTGCATCCACGATGTCCTATTTCTCGTGGGAAGACGGAAAATTGTATTGGTGATCAGGAGATCGTGCTCGGCACAGGTCTGAAGGAGGAGGAGTCCATTGCTATTACAATCTCCGATACCGTACTTTCCAATGCTGCCACTCCAAGAGGCGGTGCCTACTCTGGCATTGAGGTCCTCAAGGAGTATAAGTTTGTCTCCTTTGGGAGCAGATGTTTATACGTTGTGCAGGTCCTCACAGAACTTGTTTTTGACTTCATCTTCATTGGTCATGGTTGGTGCGTAGACACTCACAATGGTTGCATGCTTCTTTCTTTTCAGCAGGGGTAACTTAATGGTCAAAAGCCTGTCATTTATAGCCTTCGGAAATTCAGGTATGTCAACTTAATGGCACATCCCACATCGGATTGGCGTCTTTCCTCGCTTTTCTTCCACTCCAGAAGAATGTGTAGCCAGCACCTACTTCATAGATTTGGCCTTCTGCAAGTCGTGTCTCGCTCAAGGCTGCAATGTCGATGTTGTACCTGCCCAGCTCTCTCCCAATCAGTGCTGTTCGTCTCTCTGGGCCCGACGCGCCGTCTCTATCAAGTAGGGTGCGTATATTCCAAGTTCGAGTGTCAAGGGAATATGGGTTGATCTTTTAGCTTTTCCTGTTTTTACTTTGTATGTCGACCGCAGTAAAGGGTACCCACCAACCGCGGCTAGCTGATTAGGTAATGACGGAGCAGACGATGTTTAGGGCACCTTTTCTAGCCTCTTCCTCATGCTATGGAGGTCAGCAGTGCTTTCCTATATATGGCTGCTCAGTCGCTCAGGGGGCTGCCGAATCCCACTGCTGCTCAGGTCAGTAGAAGACGACCATATGGCCTGAGCCGCCTGTGTGCAGGTCTGCAACTACGGCTGCTCGCCCATCGCCACAGGGCTTGAAAGTGATATATGAATTTGGATGAAAAATGACTGGCGCGATGAATTGGATTAAAGTGAGGAAGAGTTGCGCAATTCGTCGACCTCACTCTCTCGCTTGAATCCATCTAAGTCCAGTGGCAAGACAAGTCAAGACGACTGGAGACGAATTCAGGTGCAGAGGATGACCAGGGCGCTCTACGTGCCTTGCTGTGCTCATTACGTTTCACAACGCTTTGCAGGTAAACGCCGTCTTGCCCGTTCAATCAACAATGATTTCTTCCGCGCAGTCTGCCGAGTCCTGTCTTCACATGCTGGGTAGGCATACCCTAGTTCACCGATTGGTTTGACACCAAATCGGCTACCCACGCCTGGTTTAGCCAGACTGTCACAGCTGTTGCGGGGGGGGGGGGGGGGGGGCGCTGTCCATCGCTAGATACAAGAGACGGGAATACAAGATAGCAAAATGGTGGATACGAGCATGTGCCTCATTGGGAAATCACTGAAAGAGGGAGATTTTCTCATTGTGTGTTCTATCCAGCGCGGGTCTTCTATACTCACCTCTTGGTTCACTAGACTCTGCTTAGTTCTCTCAATTTCTGCAATGGTGATTCTGGCGTATTATTTTAGTCCTATTTTAGTGGAGAAAGAAAGAAAGAAAGAAAGAAAGAAAGAAAGAAAGAAAGAAAGAAAGAAAGAAAGAAAGAAAGAACAGCAGCAGCAGCAGCAGCAGCAGCAGCAGCAATAACAGCAGCAGCTGAAGAAGAAAGAAGAAATGTGAGACATATATCCTTACCACTCGCCCAACTGAAGCAGGTATACAAACATGGGCATGCACGCACGTGCAGAAAGGGTGAGATGTGATAGACAGTACAACGAAGGAAGGAGAGAGAGAGAGAGAAGGGGGAGAAAGAGGATAGACAAGAGATAGAGTGAAAGAGCAAGAAAAAAGAGCAGAGAGGGAGAAGACAAAACAGTGTTAATAGTTAACGAAACAGATTTGTGCTATTTCCCAGGGGTTGACAAAATTTGCAAACAGATCAATTTACTTATGCCTGGCAGTTAACTCACTAATATGTTGGGTGTTCGTGACTAGGTGACCTGGATACTGGTTCTCACACCAGGTCATGGATCGATGTGAATAGCAAATGATTGCATAACTTGACTCTAGATTTTGGACAGAAAGACAAAAGGCCACGCGTCAGAGGGTGACAACCTGGAGTTTTTAATCTCAGGCAATCGTTCATGCATTCGTTGTGGGTATCAGCGCGATAGTAACCATCCTTCTTTCTGATAGATTACTGAATGTTAAGGAAAATCAGGATAGACTGGGCCTGAAAACAATAGCTTTAATCTGTAAAGATGTCAAGACTTAGTAATGACTGCCATTTGTGTGCAGGGGCGTGAGAATGTAAGAGGAAACAAACGACCAGATAAGCTTGCCGCCTTGGCTGCTGTGGGAAGCGGACGAGCAATGAACCAAGCTGACCTCCCGAATGCCCTCAGGGAAGCAGGATGAGAAATGACTCAATGAATCGATGAGCAATGGACCAGGCTGACATCCTGAATGCCCTCAGGGAGGCAGGATGAGAAATGACTCAAGGAATTGAAGAGCAATAGACTAGGCTGAAATAGCTGCAGAAATGTGGTTTCTGAGGAGAATGCAAAGAATTCAATGGACAGACAGAAAAACAAATTACCAAGTACTACAAGAAACAAATGAAAATCGTAAACTGATTAGAGAAATTAGACGTAGATAGTCAAAATTTTTTGGACATGTCATGAGAAGAAATGAATTGGAGAACTTGGTGACACCTGGCAAGATCGAAGGCAACAGACCAAGGGGAAGACCGAGACGTAAATACCTGGATGGCTTGGCCACATGGCATGGTTGAGACAGGAATACTATGCTGATCCACGACTCTGGTGATCGAGTGAAATGGCGAGTCATGACCGCCCATGCTTTCCGGCATGGCACATGATGGATGGACTGACATCCCGAATGGCTTCATGAAGGCAGAATGAGTGAATGACTCAAGAAATGGATTTGACTGCAATTCTGACCAGACTGCAAGAACAATTCAAACGAGGTGAAGCCAAACAAGAGCGCCATGCGGAGAACCAAAGAATAGCCAACCAACAGAGCTAGTGTCATCAGTCGCTACATTCTGAGGAAGATATTGGGGGGAGGAGGGGAATCTGAGCACTTAGTGACTAATATTTCAATGTGCAATTAGGATGATATGTTTGCTAATTAACTGGCCGTTCGTTCATCTTTTAACATTGTTTTCCCACGTGTACCTTTGCCGACATTCTTACTCGCCTGTTTTCGACATCTCACTAAAATATGCTTTTTTTACAGTGCAAACATTTTAAGTTGGTCGAAACATGTTTTTTTTTTTTGTCTTTATTTTTTTTCCCACCAGTTCTGTTCTTTACTGGTTTTTGGTGACTTCTATTACTTGTCTGCTTTTGTTTCCATGAAAATGGAAAGTCCTTACACATTGATCTCTATATCCGCATTTCTTATCTCTATATCCACATTTCTTATCTCTATATCCACATGTCTGGGCTCTCATTGAGATTCTCTCATTGCTTATCCAGTGTCCATGTTTCTGCGCGCGTGTGTGCAAGGAGGTAGGTTATGTAGGCAGATTAGATAGGTTGGTAAGTAGGTACGTAGTTAGGTCAAGTAGGTAGGTAGGTAGGTATGTAGGTAGGTGGGTAGATAGGTAGGTACGATGTAGGTAGGTAGGTAGGTAGGTAGGTGGGTAGATAGGTAGGTACGATGTAGGTAGGTAGTTTTGTATGTATGCAACGTATCTTACTTCAAGAAACAAATGAACATCGTAAACTGATTAGAGATATTAGACGTAGACAATCAAAATTTTTTGGGCATGTTATGATAAGAAATGAATTGGAGAACTTGGTGACGATTGGCAAGATCGAAGGGAAGGGACCAAGGGGAAGACCGAGAAGTAAATACCTGGATGGCTTGGTCACGTGGCATGGTCGAGACAGAAACACAGAGCTGATACATGACTCTGGTGATCGAGTGAGATGGCAGAACATGACCGCCCACGCTTATCGGCATGGCATATGATGGATGGATGGAACATATCTTACTACTCAAAAGATCAGGAGGATATGTAATATCATTTTATACCAAAGGTTCGCGGGAAAATTCCCCTCCCTGTGTTGGCATGAATTAACGTTTTATCCACAAGAAAAGACACAGACCAATACACCCTTAGAATGAAAAGACACCGACATGTTTCATGTAAATGTAATCATCTCTTTCATAGACAGCACCTCCTCCCGTGTGTTGCCGGGGCCCATAAGGGAAGAAAAGAATAGTAACACTGTTGCCTACCATGCATGTTGTAAAAGGCGACTAAGGAGGCTATGGTTCCGTCGCCCTGCTACTGAATGAGTGCGTGGCACGACATTGAGCTGTGAGTTTCGTGTGAAATGCTTTTGAATCTGCCCGAGGTGTTTTGTAACGTGACTGCATGTTCGGAGCAATGGCAGCTGGCTGAGTTGACTGGTTTTTGCCTTATGCATAAATGCGTGGCTGCTTGGCTTCTGGTTGACTGCCACAACCATCGACGATGAACTGTATTTTCGTGGACTGTGTGGGTCAACATCTAGGAAAGATTCAGATGGGAAAATGACTGCCGATTCCATCAGAGATGAACTGGGTGTTTCGTGGGGGACTAGTGTGTTGACATTCTGGCGGCGGCATTATGCACAGTGTATCTGTGCGGGCTGTTGTTTGTCGAGTCTTTTCCACTTTTCACATTGGGCAGTAGGGAGCATTTTGTGTGATATTCACTGGCACAGGAACAGAGCATAATGTGGACGACTCGTTGCTGTGAAATTGGAACCGCGACTAACTAACTAACATAGACAGCACCTACAATACGAACAACTAAAGTGCTGAACTCATGACTTGGTAAACTGTCTAAACACGTGACGTGCTAAACAAATGACTCTCTAAAGAAATGACTTGCTACACAAATGATTTGCCGGTCATCACAAGGGTAACGATTTCCTAAAGAAGTCAAGCACAGCCTGCGAGTACTCCTCCAAATTAGATTACAGCACAGGCATGGCTTCCTAGACGGGTCACGGAAACTCGCAGCAACGTCGTTATACGTCTGCGTGACGTCTATTGTCTTCGCTCTTCTTCTATTGTAAATGTTTGAGACTCGTTGGTGTAACGGTTATGATGTTCCAGTGACAATGGCATGAGCGCGGTCGGACGAGGGTTGGATATCAGCTGCCGTGGTTCGCTACGGGAGGGAAAGACTGGCCTCACAGTCCGCGATGCACTCAGTATTACACAATGTTCCAATACCACAACAGGTTTCTGATAGGGACACACTCACTCTCTCTCTCTCTCTCTCTCTCTCTCTCTCTCTCTCTCTCTCTCTGTGTCTCTCTCTCTGTCTCTCTCTCTCTGTGTCTCTCTCTGTCTCTGTGTGTGTGTGTGTGTGTGTCTCTCTCTCTGTGTCTCTCTCTCTCTCTCTGTCTCTCTCTCTGTCTCTCTCTCTCTCTCTCTCTCTCTCTCTCTCTGTCCCTGTTCGATTCACGTATGGACTGGATTTTTAAAACATCCTGGCCACCAGGAGGATTCGAATGTATATGGCTAGCGTGCCGTCAGCCTTGCGCGTTGGCCACTGCCTTACCGCGGCTCCCCAAACGATTATATACATAGTTAATCCCATGTCAATGTTATACTATGAACTTTTTATACGCCTTGATATGCAGACTACATATGGTTGCTAAAGTAAATGATTCATTTACGCGCCTTGATATGCACACTACATATGGTTGTTAAAGTAATTGATTCATTTACGCGCCTTGATATGCACACTACATATGGTTGTTAAAGTAAAGGATTCATTTACGCGCATTGATATGCATACTACATATGGTTGTTAAAGTAAAGGATTCATGTACGCGCCTTGATATGCACTGGCATATGATGCTAGCACTAAATCTGTATCGGCACAAGAGGGGGTGGTGTAGTCAATATCACACCGGCCACATTTTCTTCCCAAGATATTTCTTGATATCAATTTTAGAATGTGCTGACGTGGGAGCCCAAGTCACTTTTTTTTTTAAACGTTCCGTCGCACTGTGTATTCGAACCAATGACCACCGTGCCGGCAAGCATCTCGCTACCGCGAACCCAAGCTTCTCATCTCTGCGACCTCTAATGTGTACTTGCTGGTGTTTATAATGAAGTGGAACGTCCTTATCCACGGCTATGCCCATTTACACGCTGTAAGGCATAACTCGCATAGACGTTCAGGTCTGTCCACAGATCCCGGTGTTTGGTGTTTTGGATCAACTCTGCTGATGATATTCCTCAATGCAATTGTTTCAGTGCATTCAGCATCATTTCTCTCGTTGTGCCGCTGTCTTGTTTGCCCCACTGATATTTCTAGTCGCTGTGTTTCCCAATTACCCTTCTCATCACATGACTAAATAATGCAGTTTGCGGTTTTCATTAAGTTGCATAATATTCTACTTTATTCCAGGCAATCGTTTGTTTGTTTGTTTGTTTGTTTGTTTGTTTGTAGTTACTCCGGCAGTTCAAAGTGCGTACAACATTCGTCTCAAGAATCACATCTCCGTTGCTTCTTAGCTCTTCCTAATTTGTTCGTTAAGCCACGTTTCCAAAATGACAGTGTTTACGCGCTGCACTGCCCGAAATCATTTAACGACTTGGGCGTCAATTGCTGCTCTAGGAAGTCAGGTGATTTCTGCTTACCAATTGCCCATGCCCCGGACATTGAAAGCACCATGAAAATTAGGCGCCAGCAAGTTGATTACACGCTTGCGCGGCCAAACGGTCCAATATGTGCATTATTTTCTAGAGCTTAAGAAGGTGGGGTGGGGAGTGCCAATGTTCAAAAATGGAAGATCAGAACAGCATGATGCCAGACACTCAGAAAGACACAGGCATGCAGTAATAAACAGTCAGATAGGCAAAGCTGACAGGCTAGCAGAGTTAAACAGGTAGGCAACGACAGATAGACAGACGAACGAACAGACAGACTGGCGGACAGTGACAGATAGGCAGGTAAGCACAGACAGACAGACAGACAGACAGACAGAGATAGGCAGGGAGATAGAGACAGGCTGGGACATTCAAGGGACAAGCAGTACTATAATAGCTATGTAGCTGTAAGATCTGTACAATGGCAAAGCCGCTGGCCCACAGCAGTGGTCACGCGTTATACAGGCTAAGATTGTGTATATGCTGTTCACTAAATAAAAATCTTTTGCCTTACTGGGGATCAGACCCTTGGTCTCATTACTGAGCAGCCGGTAACCTAATCTCTGGGACACCCACTCTTCTGACAATATTTTATTAACTTTTAAAAGGAAAGCAAAAATCAGTCCAGTGTGGACTAAGCACGAGTTCAAAGCGAACATAAAAGGAAATACCTCTGGGTCATACATGTTGGTAAATAGTACTAAAGGGGAGTGGTGAAGACATAGATGGCTGCTCACGACCGTTGGAAAAGGAAATAGTAGGAGAAAGAGGAGGTGGGGGAGAAGAAAGAAAGAAAGAAAGAAAGACAGACAGACAGACAGACAGACAGACAGACAGACAGACAGACAGACAGACAGACAGACAGACAGACAGACAGACAGACAGACAGACAGACAGACAGACAGACAGACAGACAGACAGACAGACAGACAGACAGACAGACAGACAGACAGACAGACAGACAGACAGACAGACAGACAGACAGACAGACAGACAGACAGACAGACAGACAGACAGACAGACAGACAGACAGACAGACAGACAGACAGACAGACAGACAGACAGACAGACAGACAGACAGACAGACAGACAGACAGACAGACAGACAGACAGACAGACAGACAGACAGACAGACAGACAGACAGACAGACAGACAGACAGACAGACAGACAGACAGACAGACAGACAGACAGACAGACAGACAGAAAGACAGAAAGAAAGAAAGAAAGAAAGAAAGAAAGAAAGAAAGAAAGAAAGAAAGAAAGAAAGAAAGAAAGAAAGAAAGAAAGAAAGAAAGAAAGAAAGACGATAGTACCAGTGAAATGAAACATATGAATGCAGTGGTGATAATGATGACCATAATTCCTCCATCTCCCTAAGAAGCAGCTGAAAGCAGCCAGTAAAAACTAGCTTGCTGTACTCCAGCCACTAGGTGTAATGGGCCAAGAACTACAACTGGCAGCTATGCTGCTGTCAGTTGCATGTCGAGAACCGTAGTCCAACCCGAGAATAAACCGCAACGCTTTCAATTATAATGGCCAGACTGCAGAGAAGAGGCGTGTTGCTTCACACTTCAGTAATAAATGTATTGTTTAATGGCATAAACGGGCAAAATAACAAAAAAATGATGGAAACAGCTAATGAAGTTCGAGATAATAACGATGGATGTGAGGCAGAAAAGCAACGCAACGTTATCATTCAGAAGCACGCTCTGACAATTAAAAAAATGCACATGATAAAATGGAACAAATCTTCCAGCGGAAAAAAACAAAACAAAGGTGAGCAATCATTAAACTAACGGAAGGAAGCACGTTTCAAATTAGTGGTAAACGAACAAAATGCCATCCAAGGCTGATGTGGAAGCTATGTTAAAATTATTATGGGAATGTTTTCTACTTCAGTCCTTTGACCTCCATTGGAGCATATATACATTCAACCAATATATACCAGGCCTTGCTATCTTTTGTTATCTCCTGCTGCTGCTTTCACGCCCTCCTCATTTTATTCATATTTGCATCTAGTCCTAGATAGTCTTGCGCTGAAATTAGTTTTAAAATGCTGGGGATGACTGCGACGTCCTTAAAGGATATACAACTAACTTTCTCTAAATGCCTTCTGAGTCTTCTCTTTTTCGCTTGCCATGTGGATTTCCAGAAAAGGAATGTCCAGTTATACTATTATCAGATTTTCTCAGTGCCTGTTCTATCCACGTCGTATTCTTCACCTTTAAATAATTCATAAATAAACACACACGTAGTATTGTCTGGCGCTCACAGCAGGAGAAGAAAGAAGTAGAGATTACAGGACGCACTAGACAACATAACATTTTAAAGCTATAGTCACCTCCAAACTCCTCGACACCCAGGGGTGTCTAGTTGGTCATGCATCGAAGTACGAGGCGCCGTCGTCATTTGGAGGTGACAGGTTCTAATCCCGGTCGGTGACTATAACTTTCAAATTGTATGTTGTCTAGTGCGTCCTCTAATTTTTACTTCCTCCTTCTCCTCCGATGAGCGCCAAACAATACTATGTGTGTTTATTTATGAACTGTCTTAGCGGCCTCAAAGGGTTCCACAACTGCTTTCCTTTAGATAATTACTGCAGCCGCCGAAGGGTAGTGGCTCGAAGCCTGCCTGCCGGCCTAGTAGTCATTGGTTTGAATTCTCGTCGAGGGGGATATGTAAAATTGACCTGGCCTGACCGGTTGACCCAGCCTGACCTGGGTACCAGGACATGCCTTGGGAAGTGACGGCGGCCGGCGTGATACTGACCACATCAGCCTTGGAGTACCGCCGATTGGTGTATACACATCAGACTAGAACAGTACGGCAGATACCCTAAGGCGTGCACAAGACTCCTTTACTTCTACCCATTTAATTACATAAATAAACAAATAAATATAGACTTCCTCCTCTTCTTCCGTTTGTTTGAATTTAATTGTCGATATCTGTGATGTTCAAAACAATATTTTCCCGTAATGAGTTTGAATAACGAAGACACAAATAGTAGATTGCACGATGTATTGCCTGACTGCATCTCGTCAGGTACATACTGCAGAAATCACACAACTTAAATTAAAGTAATTAGATAAATCCTGCAAGCTGAAATATACAGCACATACATTCACACAGTACTCTGAATTGTCTACCACCGTAAATTTAGACTAAGAAACGTCTCCACACTCCTCCTCCTCCTCTGATGTTTCTTCTCCTTCTCCTATTAATTCTTGCTGTGAACGTCTTAGTGCGGCAAAAACAAAAAACAAACGAATGGCACATCACAGACGCCCATATACAGGATGACTCAACGAATTGCCACAGATAATTTCCACATCAAAGACAACACGTCACACCGGGAGCCAGAACATGAGGAATTACCCGTCAAACACTAGATAGCATGTTTCAATCAACGCATGAGTTCGCAAAATCAAAAGCACGCGAAAATGAATCATTATGCCCCTGCACTTCAATCTACAGCTTAAGGCTACAGCTTATGTAGGGAGACCTGGCGCTAACGGTGGACAATCCTGTCTTTGACGCTACAAAAAAATAGCAGTTGCTAATCCGTCAGGAATCCTTTTTTATGCACGCCTTTTAACTCTGTGGTTCTCAAACAATGTGCTGGTGCCACATCGAATTGTATCATCATCAAGTGACTTGCCGACTGCCGTGGACGATCATATAAAATAGCAAATGTCTCTTGTACATACTTAAGGTGCAGTTGGCATATGTTGCTAAGCATGTTTGTATTGACCATTCGACGCTCGCGAGTAATGTGGTCAGTTTCACGCGGCCGCTGTTACTTCCCAAGACGTTTACTGGTATCCATTTTAAGCTGGACTTCTAACACCCGTACAGTAGACGATCTCTCTCTCTCTCTCTCTCTCTCTCTCTCTCTCTCTCTCTCTCTCTCTCTCTCTCTCTCTCTCTCTCTCTCTCTCTCTCTCTCTCTCTCGTTTGCATAGGGTCACTGTCATCATAAGTGCTTCAGCACAAACAGGAAGATCTACTATATGTTTTAAACGTAGGACGTCTTAACTTCAAATCTACTCTATATTAAACGTAGGACGCCTTAACTTCAAATCTACTCTATGCTAAACGTAGGACGCCTTAATTTAAAATCTACTCTGTTAAATGCAGGACACCCTAACTTCATATCTACTATATGTTTTAAACGTAGGATGTCTGAACTTCAAATCTACTCTATATTAAACGTAGGACGTCTGAACTTCAAATCTACTCTATATTAAACGTAGGACGCCTTAACTTCAAATCTACTCTATGGTAAACGTAGGACGCCTTAACTTCAAATCTACTCTATGGTAAACGTAGGACGCCTTAACTTCAAATCTACTCTATGCTAAACGTAGGACGCCTTAACTTCAAATCTACTCTATATTAAACGTAGGACGCCTTAACTTCAAATCTACTCTATGCTAAACGTAGGACGCCTTAACTTCAAATCTACTCTATGCTAAACGTAGGATGCCTTAACTTCAAATCTACTCTATGCTAAACGTAGGACGCCTTAACTTCAAATCTACTCTATATTAAACGTAGGACGCCTTAACTTCAATTCTACTCTATGCTAAACGTAGGACGCCTTAACTTCAAATCTACTCTATGCTAAACGTAGGACGCCTTAACTTCAAATCTACTCTATGCTAAACGTAGGACGCCTTAACTTCAAATCTACTCTATGTTAAACGTAGGACGCCTTAACTTCAAATCTACTCTATGCTAAACGTAGGTCGCCTTAACTTCAAATCTACTCTATGTTAAACGTAGGACGCCTTAACTTCAAATCTACTCTATGCTAAACGTAGGACGCCTTAACTTCAAATCTACTCTATGCTAAACAAGAATGAGGGAAACTGCAGTAAAGCTTAAAAAGGCAATGAATGAATCACCCAAAAAACGAGCAGATTGTGAGCTTTACTAAAACACAACTACAAGAGACAAATTAGACGTTGCGGCCAAATCCTTCATCAGCACAGGACAAACAAACACAAACCGACACAAACCTATATGAAACACACTACATGACAATATTAAACTAATTAAAGGTACTTATCTGAATCTGTATCGTTGCTAGGAAAGACTGACACACGTAGGGCTGTCAGTGGATTAATAGGATTATTATTACTTTTAACTATTAATCCACTGATTACTATTAATCCACTGACAGCCCTACGCGTGTCAGTCTTTCTAGCAAGGATACAGATTCAGATAAGTACCTTTAATTAGTTTAATATTGTCATGTAGCGTGTTTCATGTAGGTTTGTGTCGGTTTGTGTTTGTCCTGTGCTGATGAAGGCTTTGGCTGCAACGTCCAATTTGCCTTTTGTAGTCGTGTTTTAGTAAAGCTCACAATCTACTTCTTGTTTTTTGGGTGATTCATTCATTACTCTATGTTAAACGAAGGTGCCTTAACTTCAAATCTACTCTATGCTAAACGAAAACAAGCATTAACAACAAACAATGTTACACCATTGAGGTGTATTCAGTATGTGATACTAGCCACATATTTGTAATAGACCAATCAACACTCAACGGGCCAATATCATACTTTATTTCCCTGGATATTTCCTGATACCCATTTTAAACTTGGTTAAACTGATAACCCAATAACATTAAAAATTCCCACCTCGGTTTTTAACACAAGCACAAGACCAGCAGACAAGTGTGCTAGCCTGTGAGTTACTGCGCCACTTGACCAACGCTGAAGACCAGGGCTGTTGGCTCAGATGCCCATCTAATATGAAGCCGAAAAACTAACAGGTCATGCAGAAAGAAGAAATCCCTAACTCTTGACTGTCCTCATGTATTCCTTCTTGTGGGACCTGCAAGCTGTGTGCTCCACACAGTATGGGAACTACTCGTGTAACTCAACAAACATTACAGATGGAAATATCACAAATTTGAGGATACAACACCAGAGTAAAGATGACAGTAAATCTAGCCCAAATCACCTTTCTAGAGAATTCCAACAACATTGTTACTCTTCTGATAAAAACATCACATGTGGGGACACAATCGCTTCTGCGCAAGCAGTTTCTGTCTGATTAAAGTCAGGTGCAGGTTTAATAAAGCCATTCAAGACATGACAAGACTCAGCACTGAAAAGCTCACAATGCTGGCAAATCACTCATGCCATCAAAGGCATGATTACAACTGCTTATGCATTTACCTCAAACTTAAGAGTGGGATGGGGAAAAAAGACAGCGCTCTATGGGTTAACTCTGTCTGGTCCAGACAACTGCTCGGTCCTAGTCATGTTGAGGACAAAAGCAAAATTGTGATGATCAAAACGGGCAATGTGGTATTAAGAAAGATTGACTACAACTCGGAGATAACAGCAATGACAAAAAACTGTGAAAAGGCAATATGAATTAATAAGGCCACTCTGAGAAACAAAACCAAAAAAAAAATACACATTTAATCAGTAATCAAACAAAAATAACAGCTCGACAAAATAGAAAAATAATGGTGAAAAGAAGATACTGAAAGAAAAAAACAATCGCTGACGGGTGTTCGCACAAGCAATATATGAATTATTTTGTGGTATTGGATGGTTGGTTGGTTGTGTATCTTCTAGAAAACTCAGTTTTAACTCAAAAGTCTAGTGTATTGACGTTATAGTTCTAGAAAACAGCTTTTTTTCCCGCTCGCTCGCTTTGAACTCAAGCGTAGTTTATACACTATTTTACAGTAGTGATGGACTTAATTTTGCGTGTGGATTATCTTTCCCTATTAACAGTGTCCCTCGCAATCAGGCAAACCCACTCCGACTTCAGAGGTACTTGTAATTTACGTCCCCAAGTCAAGGACGACAGATCAACATTTTAGTCCAGCTGTCCAGTGTACGAGTTGAACCGCTTACCTCATCATCAGCACAACGGATGTTTAAGAACACGCGTTATTAACCATTCAGCCATACGGACCTGCTAAACTGAGTTTTAACTCTCAAGTCTGATGTATTGACATTATAGTTCAAGAAAACTGAGTCTGAACTCTCAAGTCTGATGTATTGACGTTATAGTTCTGGAAAACTGAGTTTTAAATCTCAAGTCTGATGTATTGACGTTATCTTATATATAAATTAGGATGTGCGTATGTATCTCTGTATGTATTTATGTATCTCTGTCCGTATGTCCTTTATGCGCTCGCGAACGGCCCATCCGATTGAGATGAAATTTTCTACACGCCTTCCTTTCATTCCAGAGATGCCAACTGTCGTAGTTTTTTTTTCTTCTTCCTCCTCCTCCCTCCTCCCTCCTCCCCCTCCCAAAATACGTACGTCCAGGAAATGGTCTTCTACATAGACACTTCTCTCTGAGGTCCGCGATAACATATTAACCTGGTGGGATGGCAATCAATCATCCTACTACCTCCTCCCTCCTCCTCCCTTCTCCCTCTTCCTCCTCCCTCTTCCTCCCTCCGCCTCCTCCCTCCTCCCACTCTCTACTCCTCCTTCCTCCTCCCTCCTCCTTCTCCTCCCTCCTTCTCCCTCTTCCTCCTCCCTCTCCCTCCCTCTTCCTGCTCCCTTCTCCTCCTCCGCCTCCTCCTCCTCTCTCCTCCTCCCTCCTTCTCCCTCTTCCTCCTCCCTCCTCCTCCCCCTCC
Source organism: Cepaea hortensis (assembly GCA_963921405.1). Taxonomy (NCBI): domain Eukaryota; kingdom Metazoa; phylum Mollusca; class Gastropoda; order Stylommatophora; family Helicidae; genus Cepaea; species Cepaea hortensis. The sequence goes on along the minus strand of OY992876.1, from coordinate 125,550,023 downwards.
TCCTCCACCCTACTCCTCCCTCCTCTTCCTAATCCCTCCTCCTCCCTCCTAATCCTCCTGTCTCCTCCTCCCTCCTTCTCCCTCCTCCTTCTACCTCTTCCTCCCTCCTCCTTCTCCCTCCACCTCCTCCCTCCTCCTCTCTCCTCCTCCTCCCTCCTCCTCCCTCTCCCTCCTCCCTTCTCATCCTCCCCCACCTACGTTCTCCTCCTCCCTCCTCCTCCTTCTCCTTCCTCCTCCCCCTCCCTCCTCCCCCTCCTCCTCCTCTTTCACCCTCCTCCCTCCTCCTCCTCCTCCTTCACCATCCTCCCTCCTCCTCCTCCCTCCTCCTCATCCTCCCTCCTCCTCCCTCCTCATCCCTCTTCCTCCTCCTCCTCCCTCCTCCCTCCTCCTTCTCCCCTTTCCCCCCTCTTTCTCTTAATCCCTTCTCCTCCCTTCTCCTCCCTCCTATTCATCCCTACTCCTCCTCCTCCCTCCTCCTCCTCTCTCCGCCTATCTCTTCCTCCCTCCTCCTCCCTCCTCTCTCCTCTCTCTTCCTCCTCCCTCTTCCTCCTCCTCCTCCCTCCTCCTTCCTCCTGCTCCCTCCTCCTCCTCCCTTCTCCTCCCTTCTCCTCCTCCCCCTCCCTCCTCCCCCTCATACGTCTTCCTCCCTCCTCCTTCTTCCTCCCTCCTCCTCCCCCTCCTCCTCCACCCTACTCCTCCCTCCTCTTCCTAATCCCTCCTCCTCCCTCCTATTCCTCCTGTCTCCTCCTCCCTCCTCCTCCCTCTTCCTCCCTCTTCCTGCTCCCTCCGCCTCCTCCCTCCGCCTACTCTCTCCTCCTCCTCCCTCCTCCTCCCTCTCCCTCCTCCTCCTCCCTCTCCTCCTCCTCCTGCGATCTCCTCCTCCCTCCTTCTCCCTCTTCCTCCCCCTCCTCCTCCACCCTACTCCTCCCTCCTGTTCCTAATCCCTCCTCCTCCCTCCTATTCCTCCTGTCTCCTCCTCCCTCCTCTTCCCTCCTCCACCTCCCTCTTCCTCCTCCCTCCTCCATTTACCCAAGACAGACAGACATACAGATAGTCGGGAACGGGATCTTATATGACTACTTATATGATTTAAATGAGATGCTCTCCACCATGGGCTGGGCCGGGTCAGACAGACAGACAGACAGACAGACAGATAGATAGACAGACAGACAGACAGACAGACAGTCGGGAACGGGAGCTTATATGACTACTTATATGAATTAAATGAGATGCTCCCCACCAGAGTCTGGGCGAAGCCGGGCCGTGTCAGCTAGTAGTTCTATAAAACTGAGTTTTAAATCTCAAGACTGATGTATTGACGTTATAGTTCTATAAAACTGAGTTTTAAATCTCAAGTCTGATGTATTGACGTTATAGTTCTATAAAACTGAGTTTTAAATCTCAAGTCTGATGTATTGACGTTATAGTTCTGGAAAACTGAGTTTTAAATCTAAGTCTGATGTATTGACGTTATAGTTCTATAAAACAGTTTTAAATCTCAAGTCTGATGTATTGACGTTATAGTTCTGGAAAACTGAGTTTTAACTCTCAAGTCTGATGTATTGACGTTATAGTTCTGGAAAACTGAGTTTTAACTCTCAAGTATGATGTATTGACATTATAGTTCTAGCATCTAGCATCTTTTCTTCACCATGTTTCTTCAATGGCAATTGTCTAGCTCTCTCTACGAGCTCAACATTGGTGATTTTATACCATTTGAATACTTCTGTTCAGGTGAGTGAGTTTGACAGATCATCGTCATTGCACAACGAACCATTCAGTCCATAAGTGTTCGGATCCTTTCCTCAGTAAATCCTGCAGCGTGTAGCGGCTAACAACACCAGTTCTGTGTTGGTTTATTAATCTTCTTTGGCTTCCTGCGTAGTGTACTTGTTTGGCCACACCTCTTTTAATTTACTGTTCTCGCATCCTAACCATGGTTGTAGATTCACAGTCATCACTTGGTTCTTGCGAACGATTTACTTCTTACAAAGTATTCAGAATGTCAGTCTGGTCCATAGCGCGTCTATCTTCCACAGTAGCCTTACCTGCGAGCTTGTCAGCCCGCACATTTCCTTGTACACCCAACTGCCCGGGCATGAAAATTAATCTTTGCCAGCCAAGACCGCTCCAGAGACAGGAACCACTCTCTTCGGATCCACCCCATATCTATCTTCTTGAGCATGCTCATTAAGTCGCTAAGGAAACATGCCCTAGTGAATGTCTGTGTCTCGAGCCATGTTATTGCTTTACTTACTGCCACGACTTCCATAGTCAGGCTACTTGTGGTCGAAGAAAAAGCACCAGAATCCTCCTTCACAATTCTCCCTCCGGCCTGAGCCGTAAAGGCCCATGAACTTCTCACTCGTCGAATGACCCACCTATCTGTGTAAATGACAGCATCACCGTCTAACGAATTCTCGAAGATCAACGCTTGTACTTCCGAGTCCACAGCAGCCAGATTTTCTTGTCTGCATTTTCTGTCTAGTTGGATGCAAACTGAAAAGGACGTACAGACATCTGTTGCCACTTGTACCCACTCCTCGCCAGGTTCTAAGGCCTCAAGTGAACACACCTGTTGAAGAATGTCTTCGGCTTGACCCATCCATGAAATGTCTTCGGCTTGACCCATCCATGACCATCCTCTTTTTAACCTGCTGCCCTCTACCTTCTTAATTTCACTATGCAGTGCATGCAGTGTTGTGCTTATCCACCCTGGCCTTCTCCACCTCACAATTCCACCAAGGTGGCTGTTCTCAGATTTTTTTCCTGCCATGATGATTCCTGCACTTGTCACGCCTTATTTTACTCACCACATCTTGCCCTGAACTGTCATACTTAAAGGTCTTGACCGTTGACTGGTGCTGCCTGGCTCTGCCGTTCTCCACCAATATGCTGCATGGGTGGTGGTCGCTGCCTAGGTGCCCTACAACACCCCATCTATACACTGTAGTGAGTGATGGAGACACCAGTGCCAGGTCAATAACACTGTTCTCATCACCTGGACGACTTGCTGTCCTGGTGACACAGCCACTGTTGATACACACAAGGTCACTGGTTTCAAGTGCGGCCTTAAGCTCCTCCCCTTGTGTTGGAAGAAATGTTACCCCATGATTTACCCTTAGCATTGAAATCGCCACATAAAATGACATTCCTCTCATGACATACTATGTCACTCAAACACTGCCATCTCTGGGAATCCACACTCGCGTTGTAGGCATAAACATTCACGAAAATGAATGGTAGACCGGAGTGAACTTTAGCAGCCTGTAATTGTATCTTGTCACTGTCCCACCTGGACATGTCCAGCTCTGAAATCACTATACTGTCTCGAATCTGAATCGCCATTCCCAGGTGTCGCCTGTTGTAAAAACATTCAAAGCCGGCTATATGGAGTGTATTATTAACGCCCAATTTCGTCTCCTGAATCGCAACTATATTGTCCCTGTTTGCCAGGCTTTCCAAGATGGGGCCACATTGTTTCGCACTGGCACAATTCCAATATAGAATATGCATGTACTTGAGGCATCTGAGGCATATGGCACCGGCCCGTCTACCTTGTCTCTTATGTCCTGGACCGCGCCTTAAAAGTCGAAAAGCGCCTTAAAAGTCAAACCGGTTTGTTTACCCTTATGTACAGGGCACACACACACACTCTGTTCAGGTGAGTGTGCAAGACCACTATTGAACTCCACGTCCACAATTAGACATATTAAAATGTAACCTAGTCATAATTTGCATAACCCATATTGGATTTCAGTGTCCCTGTTCTTGTCTTGTGATGATCTGTAATTAGGTGAATCACAATAAACTAGGCAACTTTAAAGAAGATAGGTTGCCGTTGCTTTCCTTCTTGGCAATACTGGCCGGTTGACCGTAGCCATTGTCTCGATAAAGATATCTTCTGTCTACCATCGCGAAACGTGAGACCATAACCAACAACTATCTGTGGGCTGCCCTCAAAATTTCATCCACCACCTGCTTTCTGTGGTTTCTTGTGAACAACTTCCGAAAACAAATAAGAAATAACAGCACATCCTCGCCAGAAAAACACAAAAATTGCGCCTATGAACAAGACACTGCTACGTCATTGCCATTTTACCCATAGGGAAGTAAATACCGGAATGGCTTGGCCATGTGGCATGGTTGAGACAGGAACATTGAACCGATCTATGACTTTGGTGATCAAGTGAAATGGTGAAACATGACCGCCCACACTTATCGGGATGGCAAATGATGGATAGATACTGGATTAGGCCTGGGTTGGTCATGTTTCCTCTAAAGGTTTCAGATATTTCAATGTCAACCAAATGCCCATGGGCAAGACTTGGGGCATAAAATAATAGCTGGTCCAATGTGTGTCCTTTCTGTGTGCTAGTTTGTTATTCAATTCCCTTTATTTAGACGGTATATCCTACCTCTGATGTACAGACCAAATGTAAGCAGAAGAAGAGGGAATAGCAGAGTCAATAGGAATCTCGATGCATGAAGCCCATATAAGGCCACTCTCCTGCTGTTTTTACTTCACCTTGACGCAAAGTACAAGAGGAACAAGATCAGATGAGATTTTTCTTCTTTCATTCGCTTGAATTATGTCTATATCTGCAATGTTGTTGTATGAATTTAACTGTCTTTTTTAGTTCATTCAGCGGTGCAGAGAGTTTATCTTCCACTGTCGTTGTTTGCCTAGATATATTGTATTTTGGGCAGTTTTGGAGTATGTGCTCTGCTTTCTGCGACCCCAATCCACATGTGCACATAGCTGATTCACCAATCTTGAATTTTGTATACATGTGGTTGCGTAATCTATTGTGTCCTGTTCTGAGGCGCAGAATGACTTGTTCTGGTCTGTCCATAACATGGTAGTCATCTTGAGCAGGTTTTGGTGGCTTTCTGACTGATTTGATCATTCTTTTCTTTTGATGGTATGTAACGGGCACATCAGGCTGTTCTTCTTTTCCTCCTTCCTTAGCCAATCAATCAGCTCTGTCATTTCCGGGTACTCCAGTGGGATGGTATCCACTGTATAGTGATTATTTGCTGAATGCTAAGTTCAGAAAGTAGTGTCCTTAGTGCTGGCAATTTCCCAGACAGGAGTGCCTCAAGTACTGATTTCAAATCTGTCAATAGCACCACAGGTTGTGTACCATGGCTGGTATTTAGTAATTTCTCTGTTGTTATCTTGACTGTCTCAATTTCAGCATCATAGTTATGGTTGTCTCAATTTCAGCATCATAGTTATGGCAGAACTTTCCTTTTGGTACTCTGGCCATGTCCCGAGTATTATTTGGGTATTCTATGTACACTCCCGCTCCTCTATTTCGAACAGCATTTTGTGCTGACCCATCTGTGTAGGCTCGCATCCAGTGGATATTCTTCATCAAGGAAGCTGAGAGTGGCTGTTCTGTGCTATACACTGTTCTGTTCTTCCTTGTCAAATATTCCTTTGTCTGGATTTGTAGTGATAGTCTATGTTCATCTTTCCATGGAGTTCGCTCTGAAATAGTTTTCAGCTGGATACCAACTGTGGGCAGATCGGTGGTTTCTCTGCAGAGTCGTTTAGCCTGGTGGATAAAACTGCTTCGTTTCAACCACACCATAGCTAGGTTTTCAAATCTGTTCTTCATTGGGTGGCCTGGCAAGTTGAGGAACTTTTCTGCTTGTATTAGCGTTTTTGTATCTTTGCACTCTCTCAGTGCTTGTGTCCTCCCCACCATCTCCATTATAGGAGTTGATCTCATCCCTCCTGTGGTGACTCTTAAGTGCTTGATTTTGCACCTTGTCCAGCTCTTGTAGTGTGGTGTTTGATGCTGAACACCACACAGTTGACCTGTATTCCAGGTGTGGTCGTTTGCTCTGTTGATAAACTTTGCTATAGTGTGTTTATTTTTTTCTGCCCCAATATAAAATTCCATATCTCCGTAACCAACTGAGGGAAAATTATGAGATTTAGCACATAATCTTATCATTATGTCCACCCAACAAAAACATTTTTGTTCTGGAGATTGTACAGCAGATTTCAATGTTTCTTTATATTCTTCTTCTTCTTCAGCTTTCCGAGCCATTGAGGTTCTTTGCTGCAAATACAATCCGTCTCCATTCGTCTCTCTGGTTTCTTTATATGCGGTATATAATTTACGCCTCAGAGATTAAGTCCATAATTGTTAAAGTATTACAGCTTCACCAAGACACATCCGCGCTTTTTTAAAAATTGTCTCGTGGTTTCCGTTTTGGCACAAACTGCGTGCAGTTAAATGGATTGTTCAGAGGTATCTTCAGTGTGGGTTCTTTCATGAAACGTGATCATATAAATAAATATATAAATAAATCTTACCATTAATATAATATTAATAGCTAATATTTGAATGTGTAAATATTGTTCAATGGGATTGAATGTGAAATTGTGTACACTTCAAAGCATCGCTATGAAGTTGTACACATATTTTTGTCAAGAAGCTGATCACAGGAAACTGTTTCATACTGTTACAAATCCAGAAAAAAGAACAGTGCATGCATTGGGTTTAAGTAAACGGTCATTTCGTCGATAGGTGCAAGAATCTGGAATGAAACCAACACACGATAAGCAAACGGTAGGTAGAAAGGCAATTGTAGACAGCTTTGACAAGGATGTCATCAGGCGAGTTCCTGATCATTTCATTTGAAGTACCATCAGCTCCTGGTGACTTTCTCATTTTCAGTTTTATCTCTCGTCCGTCTTGCTTCTCTGTGCCTACATGTCCCAACTATATTGCCGGTGGTCTGATTTTAACACAACCACTGAGTGATTTGACCCTCAAATACGTTGTATAACAATCAACCTTACTGCCCCGAATTCATAGGGAACAGTATGAGTGAAGCCTCGTATTTGTAGACCGACCGACCCCGCATACATCAGGGGCGTGTCGTAGGCACTTTTCCTCTCTCTCTCTCTCTCTCTCTCTCTCTCTCTCTCTCTCTCTCTCTCTCTCTCTTCCATCTTTCTTCTCTGTGCCTACATATTCCAACTATATTGCCAGGGATCTGATTTTAAAACTACCACTGGATGATTTGATCCTCAAATACGTTGTATAACAATCAACCTTACTGCCCCGAATTCATAGGGAACAGTATGAGTGAAGCCTCGTATTTGTAGACCGACCGACCCCGCATACATCAGGGGCGTGTCGTAGGCACTTTTCCTCCTTTTCCTTCAATCCACTTTTCCTCTCTCTCTCTCTCTCTCTCTCTCTCTCTCTCTCTCTCTCTCTCTCTCTCTCTCTCTCTCTCTCTCTCCATCAGGCTTCTCTGTACCCACATATTCCAACTATATTGCCGGTGGTCTGATTTTAACACAACCACTGGAAGATTTGATCCTCAAATTCGTGGTATAGCAATTAACCTTACTGCCTCTATTCCATAGAGAACAGTAGGAGTGAAGCCTCGCATTTTTAGACCTACCCACTCCGCATTCCTCATGCGGTATATCGCATGCAGTTTTCCTCTCTCTCTCTCTCTCTCTCTCTCTCTCTCTCTCTCTCTCTCTCTTCTCTCTCTCTCTCTCTCCTTACATCTTGCTTCTCTGTGCCTACCTACTTCACTTGTATTACCAGTGGTTGGATCTCACACAGCCCCATCAACTCGTACACTGGACGAGTGGCTCCTGAAGTGTGCTTTGTAACAATCAACCATACTGACTATTTCATAGGGGACAGTACGAGGGAAACGTCGTACGTGTAGACTGACGCGCCCCACATGCCTCATGTGGTATATCACAGGCACTTCTCCCCTCTCTCTCTCTCTCCCTCTCTTTCTCTCTCACTCTCTCTCTCTCTCTCTCTCTCTCTCTCTCTCTCTCCTTACATCTTGCTTCTCTGTGCCCACCCACTTCACTTGTATTACCAGTGGTTATATCTCACACAGCCCTAACAACTCAAACACTGGGCGAGAGGCTCCTGAAATGTACTGTGCAATAATCAACCATACTGACTATTTCATAGGGTACAGTACGAGGGAAACGTCGTACACGTAGACCGACGCGCCCCACACGCCTCATGTGGTATATCACAGGCACTTTTCCTCTCTCTCTCTTTCTCTCTCTCTCTTTCTCTCTCTCTCTCCCTCTCTCTCTCTTTCACCCTCTCGCTCTCTCCCTCTCTCTCTCGCTCTCCCCTCTCTCGCTCTCCCCTCTCTCGCTCTCTCTCCTCCTCTCTCACTCCCTCTCTCTCTCGCTCTCTCTCTCCCTCTCTCACTCCCTCTCGCGCTTTCTGTCCCTCCCTTGATCTCTCTCTTGCCCTCCCCCTCTCTCGCTCTCACCCTCCCTCACTCTCTCTCTCTCCCTCTCTCTCCCTCTCTCTCTTCCTCTCCCCCCCTCTCTCTCTCTCCCTTTCTCTCTATCTCTCTCCCTCTCCCTCTCTCTCCCTCTCTCTCTCTCCCTCCCTCTTCCCCTCTCTCTTCTCCCTCTCTCCCCCCTTTCGCGCTCTCTCTCTCACTCTCTCTCTCCCTCTCTCTCTCCTCTTACATCTGGCTTCTCTGTGCATACCTTCTTCACGTGCATTGCCAGTGGTTGGATCTTACACAACCCCAACAACTCTAGGACTGGGCGAGGGGCTCCTGAAGCGCGTTGTATGACTAGCAACCATACTGACTATTTCGTAGGTTACAATATACCCCATGTGGTAGGTCGCAGGCACTTTTCCTCTCTCTGTCTCTCTCTGTCTCTCTCTGTCTGTCTCTCTCTCTCTCGCTCTCCTCTCTCTCTCTCTCTCTCTCTCTCTCTCTCTCTCTCTCTCCCTCTCTCTCTTCTTGCATGTCCACATACACTAGCATTTTGTCAGTTGAAGTGTGTCTATGTAAGTACACGTGTTCCTACACACCAGTCCACCCAGACCAATAACACAATGGGGTCGTGGTCAATTTTACACGCCTCCTACCCCGCCCCCTTCTTTCTATGTGCTCACTGTACCGTAACATCCAGCACCGTTATAAAAATACACCTGAGATTTCCGTAAACATTCACAGGTCCGTACGTGAGGTGAGTATACAATTTTTTTCTCTATAAACAGTTTTTCTATTAAACATTTTCTTCGACTAACATTTTTTTCAATTAACATTTTGTCAATTCTCGTTTCCTCTTCATTGCTTCCATTTTCCCATGCAATTGTTCCTCTCGTCCTGTCATCACCTTCTAATGTAGTCACAGGAGTTCTCCTTGACTGTATGTTGTGTTTGTGAATGTGTTTGTTTGCTGATGAAGGCTAACCGCCGCAACGTTCTGTATGTGTCGTAACTCTGTTATGTAAAGCTGCACTACTTTGTGTCATTATATATTGTTTAAACTTTCACAGCTTTACCGCAGTTCCACCAAATTTTATGCATACTTTTCTATGTTTTCAACTGCAACTAATCGTACTATTTTCCTCTGTTAACCGTTATATGTTGCCATCGGGTGTTATATTTATTCACTGAACCGTAGCCAGTACCAGCTATCTTTTCTGTGTTTATTTAGATCCACCGTATCTTCCATTGATACTACATCATCATCCTCCTATTGCCAAGTCACATCCACCACCACTCCCATTTCATACCTACACATATACATTTGGGTCCTCTGCTTTATTCCATTTTTCTTATCTATACCCGCCTCTCATCCCCTGTTTCATATTTCATTCCCCACACCTCTCTGCCTTCCCCCTTACCATAACATACACAGATTGTCTCTTTTTTCCTCATTCTCTACCTGTCCCGATATGGCTCCTACTTCTCCAACGTTCCATCAAGCTAGATCTCACATCATGTTCTGTTTCAGCCTATTACCTACTGATCTCAAACAAACGTGTACGGATCTCGGCATCCACATTCTTAAGAAGACTCGAACCACCTGCCATGTTCACTTCTTAACAGCGTGCTTAAGATCGCGTATAGTGCCCCGAGGGTTCTCGTCACGGTTTCACCCGACAGCAGGCAATCTTAACAGCCAGTCCGTGACACGTTTGTTACAGATTGACAGACAATGCTCCTTTAGTCGCATGCGATGTATAGTGGCTAATTACGGGTACCAACTATCGGACCTCACGTCTCAAATTACAAAGCTATCGACACGCCTACGCGAGTTGACCACCCATAATTACTTTTTGTACTGTGTCATCCGTACTGTTATCAATACCTCTAACCATGCACTATATAAATCGCTATCTGTAGCTAAACACGCAAAGTTGGCGGGTCTTCGTACCCGCTTGCCCCCCACTCCCCCTTCAACCCAGCCGGTGGATAATAGGCCCGACAATCGCGTAGTCTGCATTCCCCCTGATCTCCCTCTGTCAGACTTTGAGAGGGCGGTCTTGAACAAAGGCCTCCGTTTCATTCCGTTGCGACCATCGGTCGACTATTATACAGTACTACAGGACGTACATAGGTTTCACCGTACTCTCCGACTGAAATACTTCTTCAGCACTAAAACCAACAACTCCGCCACTCCCACCCCCTCTAGCCCAGCTGATGACTTTTCAGTATTTCCAAGAGCCAAGTCTTCGTGGACACCTAACCCTGGATCTTCTAAGGCATTAGACCTGTTCATCGACAAAACGCTTTTTGACATTCAGAAACTACGACCAAAACCACTCAGACGTTCCAACCTCACTTCAGATGAAAGGGAGGCGCTGACCCAACTTCAACGTCGGGACGACATCATCATTAAACCCGCTGACAAGGGTGGAGCAGTCGTTGTTTGGCGGAAGGACTTGTACATTGCAGAAGGACATAAACAACTCAGTGATGGGTCTTTCTACCAACCACGCCCAACAGATGACACAGTCGACAATAACCACCAGGTCAAACTGGTCACTTCTGCGCTGATCCAACAAGGGCTTCTTCCCCCAGAAGCCAAGTCTTTAAATAAGTATGACAGCTGCTTGGGCAGATCAATGTTTTGTATGCTGCCCAAAACACACAAACTGAACAATCCGGGCAGACCGATCGTATCAGCCTGTGCATGCCCCACTGAGCACATATCCGGGTTCTTAGACAGAATTTTCCAACCGCTGGTTGGTGACCTCCCATCATATTTGAAAGACACCAACCATGCGATAGCGACGTTTGGATCTATAACATTCACGTCTGATACCCAGTATCACATCTTCACCCTTGATGTGACCTCACTGTACACGTCTATCCCACACAATGATGGTCTCTCAGCTATAAAGTTCTTCCTTGACAGGCGTCCCAACCCTACTATTGCCACGGACGCTATTCTGCGCCTGGCTGAGCTGGTCCTTACTCTCAACTCATTTGAGTTTAACGGCCAGTACTTCAATCAGATCAGCGGGGTTGCAATGGGTACTAAAATGGGCCCTAGCTACGCATGCCTTTTTATGGGCCACCTTGAGTACCAGATATGGCAACTCTACAACGGTAGAATCCCTGAACTATACAGGCGATACATCGATGATGGTGTTGGTGTCACCTGTATGCCACGGGCGGATCTCGAAAGATTCATAGACTTCTTCTCCAACTTTCATCCTTCTATCAAACTCACTTCCCATATTTCCTCTACTTCTGTCAACTTCTTAGACATTACCGTTTCTATTGGGACCCATGGTCTCACCACGACGGTCTACTACAAACCGACTGACTCTCACGCCTTTCTACTCTACACCTCCTCTCACCCTCCGGCCTGCAAAGACGCTATTCCTTATTCTCAACTTCTGCGCCTTCGACGACTATGCCAAAATGATGAGGATTTTCAGCACAATGCTCAGGAAATGTTGGACTTCTTCAGGCTTCGTGGCTATCCGGATCATGTCCTATCATCAGCCTTCCGCCGGGTTCTACCCGTTAGCCGCGCAGAGGCTCTCACCTCTGCACCTAGACCAAAAAACCTTCGACCGGTACTTTCTCTTACCTACCATCCGCATAATTTTTCAGTCAAGAATATCCTCTTTCGACATCTATCTATCCTTCAAGCTGACTCTACTACCAGCGCGATATTTTCAGAGAAACCATTAGTGGCCTACAGACGTGACCGTAACCTCAGGGATGTACTCGTCCACAATAGAGTACAGGGATTTCCACCTCCACCCTCACAATTAGGAACTAAGGCTTGCCTGAGATCTCGATGCAAGACCTGCCCATATGTGATCCACACTCCAGTAGTGCGATTCCCCAAAGGCAATTTACGCATCACAGAAGAATTTTCCTGCACCAGTCGCAACATCATTTACGCCATAATATGCAAAAGGTGTGATATGAAGTACATTGGGAAGACGGGTCTCATGCTAGCCGACAGATTCCGCCAACATCTGATGGACATCAACACCAACGAAAGCAAGCCTGTCTCCACCCACTTCAATAGCGCCAACCATCAAGGTGCTTCCGATGTCCAGGTCACTGGCATCCAGTCCTGCTCCTCTGGTCAGCAACATCGCAAGAATACAGAAAACCGGCTCATATTCACTATGGGGTGCCTAACACCACACGGCCTCAACACCCAACATAGTTTCATCTAATCGTAGTCATTTCCCCTCCCCACTCTGTTGCTTCCACACCCTCCTGATATCACCCTTGTCCGGCCTCCAACTTATCCTCTACCCTGTCCCCTATGCCATGTGTGGCGTGTCGTAGGCTCTTTTCCAATCTCTCTCTCTGTCTCTCTCTCAATTTTGTAATAATCAACCATACTGACTATTTCATAGGGGACAGTACGAGGGAAACGTCGTACGTGTAGACTGACGCGCCCCACATGCCTCATGTGGTATATCACAGGCACTTCTCCCCTCTCTCTCTCTCTCTCTCCCTCTCTTTCTCTCTCTCTCTCTCTCTCTCTCTCTCTTTCTCCTTACATCTTGCTTCTCTGTGCCCACCCACTTCACTTGTATTACCAGTGGTTATATCTCACACAGCCCTAACAACTCAAACACTGGGCGAGAGGCTCCTGAAATGTACTGTGCAATAATCAACCATACTGACTATTTCATAGGGTACAGTACGAGGGAAACGTCGTACACGTAGACCGACGCGCCCCACACGCCTCATGTGGTATATCACAGGCACTTTTCCTCTCTCTCTCTTTCTCTCTCTCTTTCTCTCTCTCTCTCCCTCTCTCTCTCTTTCACCCTCTCGCTCTCTCCCTCTCTCTCTCGCTCTCCCCTCTCTCGCTCTCTCTCCTCCTCTCTCACTCCCTCTCTCTCTCGCTCTCTCTCTCCCTCTCTCACTCCCTCTCGCGCTTTCTGTCCCTCCCTTGATCTCTCTCTTGCCCTCCCCCTCTCTCGCTCTCACCCTCCCTCACTCTCTCTCTCTCCCTCTCTCTCCCTCTCTCTCTTCCTCTCCCCCTCTTTCTCTCTCTCTCCCTTTCTCTCTATCTCTCTCCCTCTCCCTCTCTCTCCCTCCCTCTTCCCCTCTCTCTTCTCCCTCTCTCCCCCCTTTCGCGCTCTCTCTCTCACTCTCTCTCTCCCTCTCTCTCTCCTCTTACATCTGGCTTCTCTGTGCATACCTTCTTCACGTGCATTGCCAGTGGTTGGATCTTACACAACCCCAACAACTCTAGGACTGGGCGAGGGGCTCCTGAAGCGCGTTGTATGACTAGCAACCATACTGACTATTTCGTAGGTTACAATATACCCCATGTGGTAGGTCGCAGGCACTTTTCCTCTCTCTGTCTCTCTCTGTCTCTCTCTGTCTGTCTCTCTCTCTCTCGCTCTCCTCTCTCTCTCTCTCTCTCTCTCTCTCTCTCTCTCTCTCTCTCTTCTTGCATGTCCACATACACTAGCATTTTGTCAGTTGAAGTGTGTCTATGTAAGTACACGTGTTCCTACACACCAGTCCACCCAGACCAATAACACAATGGGGTCGTGGTCAATTTTACACGCCTCCTACCCCGCCCCCTTCTTTCTATGTGCTCACTGTACCGTAACATCCAGCACCGTTATAAAAATACACCTGAGATTTCCGTAAACATTCACAGGTCCGTACGTGAGGTGAGTATACAATTTTTTTCTCTATAAACAGTTTTTCTATTAAACATTTTCTTCGACTAACATTTTTTTCAATTAACATTTTGTCAATTCTCGTTTCCTCTTCATTGCTTCCATTTTCCCATGCAATTGTTCCTCTCGTCCTGTCATCACCTTCTAATGTAGTCACAGGAGTTCTCCTTGACTGTATGTTGTGTTTGTGAATGTGTTTGTTTGCTGATGAAGGCTAACCGCCGCAACGTTCTGTATGTGTCGTAACTCTGTTATGTAAAGCTGCACTACTTTGTGTCATTATATATTGTTTAAACTTTCACAGCTTTACCGCAGTTCCACCAAATTTTATGCATACTTTTCTATGTTTTCAACTGCAACTAATCGTACTATTTTCCTCTGTTAACCGTTATATGTTGCCATCGGGTGTTATATTTATTCACTGAACCGTAGCCAGTACCAGCTATCTTTTCTGTGTTTATTTAGATCCACCGTATCTTCCATTGATACTACATCATCATCCTCCTATTGCCAAGTCACATCCACCACCACTCCCATTTCATACCTACACATATACATTTGGGTCCTCTGCTTTATTCCATTTTTCTTATCTATACCCGCCTCTCATCCCCTGTTTCATATTTCATTCCCCACACCTCTCTGCCTTCCCCCTTACCATAACATACACAGATTGTCTCTTTTTTCCTCATTCTCTACCTGTCCCGATATGGCTCCTACTTCTCCAACGTTCCATCAAGCTAGATCTCACATCATGTTCTGTTTCAGCCTATTACCTACTGATCTCAAACAAACGTGTACGGATCTCGGCATCCACATTCTTAAGAAGACTCGAACCACCTGCCATGTTCACTTCTTAACAGCGTGCTTAAGATCGCGTATAGTGCCCCGAGGGTTCTCGTCACGGTTTCACCCGACAGCAGGCAATCTTAACAGCCAGTCCGTGACACGTTTGTTACAGATTGACAGACAATGCTCCTTTAGTCGCATGCGATGTATAGTGGCTAATTACGGGTACCAACTATCGGACCTCACGTCTCAAATTACAAAGCTATCGACACGCCTACGCGAGTTGACCACCCATAATTACTTTTTGTACTGTGTCATCCGTACTGTTATCAATACCTCTAACCATGCACTATATAAATCGCTATCTGTAGCTAAACACGCAAAGTTGGCGGGTCTTCGTACCCGCTTGCCCCCCACTCCCCCTTCAACCCAGCCGGTGGATAATAGGCCCGACAATCGCGTAGTCTGCATTCCCCCTGATCTCCCTCTGTCAGACTTTGAGAGGGCGGTCTTGAACAAAGGCCTCCGTTTCATTCCGTTGCGACCATCGGTCGACTATTATACAGTACTACAGGACGTACATAGGTTTCACCGTACTCTCCGACTGAAATACTTCTTCAGCACTAAAACCAACAACTCCGCCACTCCCACCCCCTCTAGCCCAGCTGATGACTTTTCAGTATTTCCAAGAGCCAAGTCTTCGTGGACACCTAACCCTGGATCTTCTAAGGCATTAGACCTGTTCATCGACAAAACGCTTTTTGACATTCAGAAACTACGACCAAAACCACTCAGACGTTCCAACCTCACTTCAGATGAAAGGGAGGCGCTGACCCAACTTCAACGTCGGGACGACATCATCATTAAACCCGCTGACAAGGGTGGAGCAGTCGTTGTTTGGCGGAAGGACTTGTACATTGCAGAAGGACATAAACAACTCAGTGATGGGTCTTTCTACCAACCACGCCCAACAGATGACACAGTCGACAATAACCACCAGGTCAAACTGGTCACTTCTGCGCTGATCCAACAAGGGCTTCTTCCCCCAGAAGCCAAGTCTTTAAATAAGTATGACAGCTGCTTGGGCAGATCAATGTTTTGTATGCTGCCCAAAACACACAAACTGAACAATCCGGGCAGACCGATCGTATCAGCCTGTGCATGCCCCACTGAGCACATATCCGGGTTCTTAGACAGAATTTTCCAACCGCTGGTTGGTGACCTCCCATCATATTTGAAAGACACCAACCATGCGATAGCGACGTTTGGATCTATAACATTCACGTCTGATACCCAGTATCACATCTTCACCCTTGATGTGACCTCACTGTACACGTCTATCCCACACAATGATGGTCTCTCAGCTATAAAGTTCTTCCTTGACAGGCGTCCCAACCCTACTATTGCCACGGACGCTATTCTGCGCCTGGCTGAGCTGGTCCTTACTCTCAACTCATTTGAGTTTAACGGCCAGTACTTCAATCAGATCAGCGGGGTTGCAATGGGTACTAAAATGGGCCCTAGCTACGCATGCCTTTTTATGGGCCACCTTGAGTACCAGATATGGCAACTCTACAACGGTAGAATCCCTGAACTATACAGGCGATACATCGATGATGGTGTTGGTGTCACCTGTATGCCACGGGCGGATCTCGAAAGATTCATAGACTTCTTCTCCAACTTTCATCCTTCTATCAAACTCACTTCCCATATTTCCTCTACTTCTGTCAACTTCTTAGACATTACCGTTTCTATTGGGACCCATGGTCTCACCACGACGGTCTACTACAAACCGACTGACTCTCACGCCTTTCTACTCTACACCTCCTCTCACCCTCCGGCCTGCAAAGACGCTATTCCTTATTCTCAACTTCTGCGCCTTCGACGACTATGCCAAAATGATGAGGATTTTCAGCACAATGCTCAGGAAATGTTGGACTTCTTCAGGCTTCGTGGCTATCCGGATCATGTCCTATCATCAGCCTTCCGCCGGGTTCTACCCGTTAGCCGCGCAGAGGCTCTCACCTCTGCACCTAGACCAAAAAACCTTCGACCGGTACTTTCTCTTACCTACCATCCGCATAATTTTTCAGTCAAGAATATCCTCTTTCGACATCTATCTATCCTTCAAGCTGACTCTACTACCAGCGCGATATTTTCAGAGAAACCATTAGTGGCCTACAGACGTGACCGTAACCTCAGGGATGTACTCGTCCACAATAGAGTACAGGGATTTCCACCTCCACCCTCACAATTAGGAACTAAGGCTTGCCTGAGATCTCGATGCAAGACCTGCCCATATGTGATCCACACTCCAGTAGTGCGATTCCCCAAAGGCAATTTACGCATCACAGAAGAATTTTCCTGCACCAGTCGCAACATCATTTACGCCATAATATGCAAAAGGTGTGATATGAAGTACATTGGGGAGACGGGTCTCATGCTAGCCGACAGATTCCGCCAACATCTGATGGACATCAACACCAACGAAAGCAAGCCTGTCTCCACCCACTTCAATAGCGCCAACCATCAAGGTGCTTCCGATGTCCAGGTCACTGGCATCCAGTCCTGCTCCTCTGGTCAGCAACATCGCAAGAATACAGAAAACCGGCTCATATTCACTATGGGGTGCCTAACACCACACGGCCTCAACACCCAACATAGTTTCATCTAATCGTAGTCATTTCCCCTCCCCACTCTGTTGCTTCCACACCCTCCTGATATCACCCTTGTCCGGCCTCCAACTTATCCTCTACCCTGTCCCCTATGCCATGTGTGGCGTGTCGTAGGCTCTTTTCCAATCTCTCTCTCTGTCTCTCTCTCAATTTTGTAATAATCAACCATACTGACTATTTCATAGGGGACAGTACGAGGGAAACGTCGTACGTGTAGACTGACGCGCCCCACATGCCTCATGTGGTATATCACAGGCACTTCTCCCCTCTCTCTCTCTCTCTCTCCCTCTCTTTCTCTCTCTCTCTCTCTCTCTCTCTCTCTCTTTCTCCTTACATCTTGCTTCTCTGTGCCCACCCACTTCACTTGTATTACCAGTGGTTATATCTCACACAGCCCTAACAACTCAAACACTGGGCGAGAGGCTCCTGAAATGTACTGTGCAATAATCAACCATACTGACTATTTCATAGGGTACAGTACGAGGGAAACGTCGTACACGTAGACCGACGCGCCCCACACGCCTCATGTGGTATATCACAGGCACTTTTCCTCTCTCTCTCTTTCTCTCTCTCTTTCTCTCTCTCTCTCCCTCTCTCTCTCTTTCACCCTCTCGCTCTCTCCCTCTCTCTCTCGCTCTCCCCTCTCTCGCTCTCTCTCCTCCTCTCTCACTCCCTCTCTCTCTCGCTCTCTCTCTCCCTCTCTCACTCCCTCTCGCGCTTTCTGTCCCTCCCTTGATCTCTCTCTTGCCCTCCCCCTCTCTCGCTCTCACCCTCCCTCACTCTCTCTCTCTCCCTCTCTCTCCCTCTCTCTCTTCCTCTCCCCCTCTCTCTCTCTCTCTCCCTTTCTCTCTATCTCTCTCCCTCTCCCTCTCTCTCCCTCTCTCTCTCTCCCTCCCTCTTCCCCTCTCTCTTCTCCCTCTCTCCCCCCTTTCGCGCTCTCTCTCTCACTCTCTCTCTCCCTCTCTCTCTCCTCTTACATCTGGCTTCTCTGTGCATACCTTCTTCACGTGCATTGCCAGTGGTTGGATCTTACACAACCCCAACAACTCTAGGACTGGGCGAGGGGCTCCTGAAGCGCGTTGTATGACTAGCAACCATACTGACTATTTCGTAGGTTACAATATACCCCATGTGGTAGGTCGCAGGCACTTTTCCTCTCTCTGTCTCTCTCTGTCTCTCTCTGTCTGTCTCTCTCTCTCGCTCTCCTCTCTCTCTCTCTCTCTCTCTCTCTCTCTCTCTCCCTCTCTCTCTTCTTGCATGTCCACATACACTAGCATTTTGTCAGTTGAAGTGTGTCTATGTAAGTACACGTGTTCCTACACACCAGTCCACCCAGACCAATAACACAATGGGGTCGTGGTCAATTTTACACGCCTCCTACCCCGCCCCCTTCTTTCTATGTGCTCACTGTACCGTAACATCCAGCACCGTTATAAAAATACACCTGAGATTTCCGTAAACATTCACAGGTCCGTACGTGAGGTGAGTATACAATTTTTTTCTCTATAAACAGTTTTTCTATTAAACATTTTCTTCGACTAACATTTTTTTCAATTAACATTTTGTCAATTCTCGTTTCCTCTTCATTGCTTCCATTTTCCCATGCAATTGTTCCTCTCGTCCTGTCATCACCTTCTAATGTAGTCACAGGAGTTCTCCTTGACTGTATGTTGTGTTTGTGAATGTGTTTGTTTGCTGATGAAGGCTAACCGCCGCAACGTTCTGTATGTGTCGTAACTCTGTTATGTAAAGCTGCACTACTTTGTGTCATTATATATTGTTTAAACTTTCACAGCTTTACCGCAGTTCCACCAAATTTTATGCATACTTTTCTATGTTTTCAACTGCAACTAATCGTACTATTTTCCTCTGTTAACCGTTATATGTTGCCATCGGGTGTTATATTTATTCACTGAACCGTAGCCAGTACCAGCTATCTTTTCTGTGTTTATTTAGATCCACCGTATCTTCCATTGATACTACATCATCATCCTCCTATTGCCAAGTCACATCCACCACCACTCCCATTTCATACCTACACATATACATTTGGGTCCTCTGCTTTATTCCATTTTTCTTATCTATACCCGCCTCTCATCCCCTGTTTCATATTTCATTCCCCACACCTCTCTGCCTTCCCCCTTACCATAACATACACAGATTGTCTCTTTTTTCCTCATTCTCTACCTGTCCCGATATGGCTCCTACTTCTCCAACGTTCCATCAAGCTAGATCTCACATCATGTTCTGTTTCAGCCTATTACCTACTGATCTCAAACAAACGTGTACGGATCTCGGCATCCACATTCTTAAGAAGACTCGAACCACCTGCCATGTTCACTTCTTAACAGCGTGCTTAAGATCGCGTATAGTGCCCCGAGGGTTCTCGTCACGGTTTCACCCGACAGCAGGCAATCTTAACAGCCAGTCCGTGACACGTTTGTTACAGATTGACAGACAATGCTCCTTTAGTCGCATGCGATGTATAGTGGCTAATTACGGGTACCAACTATCGGACCTCACGTCTCAAATTACAAAGCTATCGACACGCCTACGCGAGTTGACCACCCATAATTACTTTTTGTACTGTGTCATCCGTACTGTTATCAATACCTCTAACCATGCACTATATAAATCGCTATCTGTAGCTAAACACGCAAAGTTGGCGGGTCTTCGTACCCGCTTGCCCCCCACTCCCCCTTCAACCCAGCCGGTGGATAATAGGCCCGACAATCGCGTAGTCTGCATTCCCCCTGATCTCCCTCTGTCAGACTTTGAGAGGGCGGTCTTGAACAAAGGCCTCCGTTTCAT
Source organism: Cepaea hortensis (assembly GCA_963921405.1). Lineage (NCBI taxonomy): Eukaryota > Metazoa > Mollusca > Gastropoda > Stylommatophora > Helicidae > Cepaea > Cepaea hortensis. Next base: position 125,529,796 of record OY992876.1, on the reverse strand, counting down.
TCCGTTGCGACCATCGGTCGACTATTATACAGTACTACAGGACGTACATAGGTTTCACCGTACTCTCCGACTGAAATACTTCTTCAGCACTAAAACCAACAACTCCGCCACTCCCACCCCCTCTAGCCCAGCTGATGACTTTTCAGTATTTCCAAGAGCCAAGTCTTCGTGGACACCTAACCCTGGATCTTCTAAGGCATTAGACCTGTTCATCGACAAAACGCTTTTTGACATTCAGAAACTACGACCAAAACCACTCAGACGTTCCAACCTCACTTCAGATGAAAGGGAGGCGCTGACCCAACTTCAACGTCGGGACGACATCATCATTAAACCCGCTGACAAGGGTGGAGCAGTCGTTGTTTGGCGGAAGGACTTGTACATTGCAGAAGGACATAAACAACTCAGTGATGGGTCTTTCTACCAACCACGCCCAACAGATGACACAGTCGACAATAACCACCAGGTCAAACTGGTCACTTCTGCGCTGATCCAACAAGGGCTTCTTCCCCCAGAAGCCAAGTCTTTAAATAAGTATGACAGCTGCTTGGGCAGATCAATGTTTTGTATGCTGCCCAAAACACACAAACTGAACAATCCGGGCAGACCGATCGTATCAGCCTGTGCATGCCCCACTGAGCACATATCCGGGTTCTTAGACAGAATTTTCCAACCGCTGGTTGGTGACCTCCCATCATATTTGAAAGACACCAACCATGCGATAGCGACGTTTGGATCTATAACATTCACGTCTGATACCCAGTATCACATCTTCACCCTTGATGTGACCTCACTGTACACGTCTATCCCACACAATGATGGTCTCTCAGCTATAAAGTTCTTCCTTGACAGGCGTCCCAACCCTACTATTGCCACGGACGCTATTCTGCGCCTGGCTGAGCTGGTCCTTACTCTCAACTCATTTGAGTTTAACGGCCAGTACTTCAATCAGATCAGCGGGGTTGCAATGGGTACTAAAATGGGCCCTAGCTACGCATGCCTTTTTATGGGCCACCTTGAGTACCAGATATGGCAACTCTACAACGGTAGAATCCCTGAACTATACAGGCGATACATCGATGATGGTGTTGGTGTCACCTGTATGCCACGGGCGGATCTCGAAAGATTCATAGACTTCTTCTCCAACTTTCATCCTTCTATCAAACTCACTTCCCATATTTCCTCTACTTCTGTCAACTTCTTAGACATTACCGTTTCTATTGGGACCCATGGTCTCACCACGACGGTCTACTACAAACCGACTGACTCTCACGCCTTTCTACTCTACACCTCCTCTCACCCTCCGGCCTGCAAAGACGCTATTCCTTATTCTCAACTTCTGCGCCTTCGACGACTATGCCAAAATGATGAGGATTTTCAGCACAATGCTCAGGAAATGTTGGACTTCTTCAGGCTTCGTGGCTATCCGGATCATGTCCTATCATCAGCCTTCCGCCGGGTTCTACCCGTTAGCCGCGCAGAGGCTCTCACCTCTGCACCTAGACCAAAAAACCTTCGACCGGTACTTTCTCTTACCTACCATCCGCATAATTTTTCAGTCAAGAATATCCTCTTTCGACATCTATCTATCCTTCAAGCTGACTCTACTACCAGCGCGATATTTTCAGAGAAACCATTAGTGGCCTACAGACGTGACCGTAACCTCAGGGATGTACTCGTCCACAATAGAGTACAGGGATTTCCACCTCCACCCTCACAATTAGGAACTAAGGCTTGCCTGAGATCTCGATGCAAGACCTGCCCATATGTGATCCACACTCCAGTAGTGCGATTCCCCAAAGGCAATTTACGCATCACAGAAGAATTTTCCTGCACCAGTCGCAACATCATTTACGCCATAATATGCAAAAGGTGTGATATGAAGTACATTGGGGAGACGGGTCTCATGCTAGCCGACAGATTCCGCCAACATCTGATGGACATCAACACCAACGAAAGCAAGCCTGTCTCCACCCACTTCAATAGCGCCAACCATCAAGGTGCTTCCGATGTCCAGGTCACTGGCATCCAGTCCTGCTCCTCTGGTCAGCAACATCGCAAGAATACAGAAAACCGGCTCATATTCACTATGGGGTGCCTAACACCACACGGCCTCAACACCCAACATAGTTTCATCTAATCGTAGTCATTTCCCCTCCCCACTCTGTTGCTTCCACACCCTCCTGATATCACCCTTGTCCGGCCTCCAACTTATCCTCTACCCTGTCCCCTATGCCATGTGTGGCGTGTCGTAGGCTCTTTTCCAATCTCTCTCTCTGTCTCTCTCTCAATTTTGTAATAATCAACCATACTGACTATTTCATAGGGGACAGTACGAGGGAAACGTCGTACGTGTAGACTGACGCGCCCCACATGCCTCATGTGGTATATCGCAGGCACTTCTCCCCTCTCTCTCTCTCTCTCTCCCTCTCTTTCTCTCTCTCTCTCTCTCTCTCTCTCTCTTTCTCCTTACATCTTGCTTCTCTGTGCCCACCCACTTCACTTGTATTACCAGTGGTTATATCTCACACAGCCCTAACAACTCAAACACTGGGCGAGAGGCTCCTGAAATGTACTGTGCAATAATCAACCATACTGACTATTTCATAGGGTACAGTACGAGGGAAACGTCGTACACGTAGACCGACGCGCCCCACACGCCTCATGTGGTATATCACAGGCACTTTTCCTCTCTCTCTCTTTCTCTCTCTCTTTCTCTCTCTCTCTCCCTCTCTCTCTCTTTCATCCTCTCGCTCTCTCCCTCTCTCTCTCGCTCTCCCCTCTCTCGCTCTCTCTCCTCCTCTCTCACTCCCTCTCTCTCTCGCTCTCTCTCTCCCTCTCTCACTCCCTCTCGCGCTTTCTGTCCCTCCCTTGATCTCTCTCTTGCCCTCCCCCTCTCTCGCTCTCACCCTCCCTCACTCTCTCTCTCTCCCTCTCTCTCCCTCTCTCTCTTCCTCTCCCCCTCTCTCTCTCTCTCTCCCTTTCTCTCTATCTCTCTCCCTCTCCCTCTCTCTCCCTCTCTCTCTCCCTCCCTCTTCCCCTCTCTCTTCTCCCTCTCTCCCCCCTTTCGCGCTCTCTCTCTCACTCTCTCTCTCCCTCTCTCTCTCCTCTTACATCTGGCTTCTCTGTGCATACCTTCTTCACGTGCATTGCCAGTGGTTGGATCTTACACAACCCCAACAACTCTAGGACTGGGCGAGGGGCTCCTGAAGCGCGTTGTATGACTAGCAACCATACTGACTATTTCGTAGGTTACAATATACCCCATGTGGTAGGTCGCAGGCACTTTTCCTCTCTCTGTCTCTCTCTGTCTCTCTCTGTCTGTCTCTCTCTCTCGCTCTCCTCTCTCTCTCTCTCTCTCTCTCTCTCTCTCCCTCTCTCTCTTCTTGCATGTCCACATACACTAGCATTTTGTCAGTTGAAGTGTGTCTATGTAAGTACACGTGTTCCTACACACCAGTCCACCCAGACCAATAACACAATGGGGTCGTGGTCAATTTTACACGCCTCCTACCCCGCCCCCTTCTTTCTATGTGCTCACTGTACCGTAACATCCAGCACCGTTATAAAAATACACCTGAGATTTCCGTAAACATTCACAGGTCCGTACGTGAGGTGAGTATACAATTTTTTTCTCTATAAACAGTTTTTCTATTAAACATTTTCTTCGACTAACATTTTTTTCAATTAACATTTTGTCAATTCTCGTTTCCTCTTCATTGCTTCCATTTTCCCATGCAATTGTTCCTCTCGTCCTGTCATCACCTTCTAATGTAGTCACAGGAGTTCTCCTTGACTGTATGTTGTCTTTGTGAATGTGTTTGTTTGCTGATGAAGGCTAACCGCCGCAACGTTCTGTATGTGTCGTAACTCTGTTATGTAAAGCTGCACTACTTTGTGTCATTATATATTGTTTAAACTTTCACAGCTTTACCGCAGTTCCACCAAATTTTATGCATACTTTTCTATGTTTTCAACTGCAACTAATCGTACTATTTTCCTCTGTTAACCGTTATATGTTGCCATCGGGTGTTATATTTATTCACTGAACCGTAGCCAGTACCAGCTATCTTTTCTGTGTTTATTTAGATCCACCGTATCTTCCATTGATACTACATCATCATCCTCCTATTGCCAAGTCACATCCACCACCACTCCCATTTCATACCTACACATATACATTTGGGTCCTCTGCTTTATTCCATTTTTCTTATCTATACCCGCCTCTCATCCCCTGTTTCATATTTCATTCCCCACACCTCTCTGCCTTCCCCATAACCATAACATACACAGATTGTCTCTTTTTTCCTCATTCTCTACCTGTCCCGATATGGCTCCTACTTCTCCAACGTTCCATCAAGCTAGATCTCACATCATGTTCTGTTTCAGCCTATTACCTACTGATCTCAAACAAACGTGTACGGATCTCGGCATCCACATTCTTAAGAAGACTCGAACCACCTGCCATGTTCACTTCTTAACAGCGTGCTTAAGATCGCGTATAGTGCCCCGAGGGTTCTCGTCACGGTTTTACCCGACAGCAGGCAATCTTAACAGCCAGTCCGTGACACGTTTGTTACAGATTGACAGACAATGCTCCTTTAGTCGCATGCGATGTATAGTGGCTAATTACGGGTACCAACTATCGGACCTCACGTCTCAAATTACAAAGCTATCGACACGCCTACGCGAGTTGACCACCCATAATTACTTTTTGTACTGTGTCATCCGTACTGTTATCAATACCTCTAACCATGCACTATATAAATCGCTATCTGTAGCTAAACACGCAAAGTTGGCGGGTCTTCGTACCCGCTTGCCCCCCACTCCCCCTTCAACCCAGCCGGTGGATAATAGGCCCGACAATCGCGTAGTCTGCATTCCCCCTGATCTCCCTCTGTCAGACTTTGAGAGGGCGGTCTTGAACAAAGGCCTCCGTTTCATTCCGTTGCGACCATCGGTCGACTATTATACAGTACTACAGGACGTACATAGGTTTCACCGTACTCTCCGACTGAAATACTTCTTCAGCACTAAAACCAACAACTCCGCCACTCCCACCCCCTCTAGCCCAGCTGATGACTTTTCAGTATTTCCAAGAGCCAAGTCTTCGTGGACACCTAACCCTGGATCTTCTAAGGCATTAGACCTGTTCATCGACAAAACGCTTTTTGACATTCAGAAACTACGACCAAAACCACTCAGACGTTCCAACCTCACTTCAGATGAAAGGGAGGCGCTGACCCAACTTCAACGTCGGGACGACATCATCATTAAACCCGCTGACAAGGGTGGAGCAGTCGTTGTTTGGCGGAAGGACTTGTACATTGCAGAAGGACATAAACAACTCAGTGATGGGTCTTTCTACCAACCACGCCCAACAGATGACACAGTCGACAATAACCACCAGGTCAAACTGGTCACTTCTGCGCTGATCCAACAAGGGCTTCTTCCCCCAGAAGCCAAGTCTTTAAATAAGTATGACAGCTGCTTGGGCAGATCAATGTTTTGTATGCTGCCCAAAACACACAAACTGAACAATCCGGGCAGACCGATCGTATCAGCCTGTGCATGCCCCACTGAGCACATATCCGGGTTCTTAGACAGAATTTTCCAACCGCTGGTTGGTGACCTCCCATCATATTTGAAAGACACCAACCATGCGATAGCGACGTTTGGATCTATAACATTCACGTCTGATACCCAGTATCACATCTTCACCCTTGATGTGACCTCACTGTACACGTCTATCCCACACAATGATGGTCTCTCAGCTATAAAGTTCTTCCTTGACAGGCGTCCCAACCCTACTATTGCCACGGACGCTATTCTGCGCCTGGCTGAGCTGGTCCTTACTCTCAACTCATTTGAGTTTAACGGCCAGTACTTCAATCAGATCAGCGGGGTTGCAATGGGTACTAAAATGGGCCCTAGCTACGCATGCCTTTTTATGGGCCACCTTGAGTACCAGATATGGCAACTCTACAACGGTAGAATCCCTGAACTATACAGGCGATACATCGATGATGGTGTTGGTGTCACCTGTATGCCACGGGCGGATCTCGAAAGATTCATAGACTTCTTCTCCAACTTTCATCCTTCTATCAAACTCACTTCCCATATTTCCTCTACTTCTGTCAACTTCTTAGACATTACCGTTTCTATTGGGACCCATGGTCTCACCACGACGGTCTACTACAAACCGACTGACTCTCACGCCTTTCTACTCTACACCTCCTCTCACCCTCCGGCCTGCAAAGACGCTATTCCTTATTCTCAACTTCTGCGCCTTCGACGACTATGCCAAAATGATGAGGATTTTCAGCACAATGCTCAGGAAATGTTGGACTTCTTCAGGCTTCGTGGCTATCCGGATCATGTCCTATCATCAGCCTTCCGCCGGGTTCTACCCGTTAGCCGCGCAGAGGCTCTCACCTCTGCACCTAGACCAAAAAACCTTCGACCGGTACTTTCTCTTACCTACCATCCGCATAATTTTTCAGTCAAGAATATCCTCTTTCGACATCTATCTATCCTTCAAGCTGACTCTACTACCAGCGCGATATTTTCAGAGAAACCATTAGTGGCCTACAGACGTGACCGTAACCTCAGGGATGTACTCGTCCACAATAGAGTACAGGGATTTCCACCTCCACCCTCACAATTAGGAACTAAGGCTTGCCTGAGATCTCGATGCAAGACCTGCCCATATGTGATCCACACTCCAGTAGTGCGATTCCCCAAAGGCAATTTACGCATCACAGAAGAATTTTCCTGCACCAGTCGCAACATCATTTACGCCATAATATGCAAAAGGTGTGATATGAAGTACATTGGGGAGACGGGTCTCATGCTAGCCGACAGATTCCGCCAACATCTGATGGACATCAACACCAACGAAAGCAAGCCTGTCTCCACCCACTTCAATAGCGCCAACCATCAAGGTGCTTCCGATGTCCAGGTCACTGGCATCCAGTCCTGCTCCTCTGGTCAGCAACATCGCAAGAATACAGAAAACCGGCTCATATTCACTATGGGGTGCCTAACACCACACGGCCTCAACACCCAACATAGTTTCATCTAATCGTAGTCATTTCCCCTCCCCACTCTGTTGCTTCCACACCCTCCTGATATCACCCTTGTCCGGCCTCCAACTTATCCTCTACCCTGTCCCCTATGCCATGTGTGGCGTGTCGTAGGCTCTTTTCCAATCTCTCTCTCTGTCTCTCTCTCAATTTTGTAATAATCAACCATACTGACTATTTCATAGGGGACAGTACGAGGGAAACGTCGTACGTGTAGACTGACGCGCCCCACATGCCTCATGTGGTATATCACAGGCACTTCTCCCCTCTCTCTCTCTCTCTCTCCCTCTCTTCTCTCTCTCTCTCTCTCTCTCTCTCTTTCTCCTTACATCTTGCTTCTCTGTGCCCACCCACTTCACTTGTATTACCAGTGGTTATATCTCACACAGCCCTAACAACTCAAACACTGGGCGAGAGGCTCCTGAAATGTACTGTGCAATAATCAACCATACTGACTATTTCATAGGGTACAGTACGAGGGAAACGTCGTACACGTAGACCGACGCGCCCCACACGCCTCATGTGGTATATCACAGGCACTTTTCCTCTCTCTCTCTTTCTCTCTCTCTTTCTCTCTCTCTCTCCCTCTCTCTCTCTTTCACCCTCTCGCTCTCTCCCTCTCTCTCTCGCTCTCCCCTCTCTCGCTCTCTCTCCTCCTCTCTCACTCCCTCTCTCTCTCGCTCTCTCTCTCCCTCTCTCACTCCCTCTCGCGCTTTCTGTCCCTCCCTTGATCTCTCTCTTGCCCTCCCCCTCTCTCGCTCTCACCCTCCCTCACTCTCTCTCTCTCCCTCTCTCTCTTCCTCTCCCCCTCTCTCTCTCTCTCTCCCTTTCTCTCTATCTCTCTCCCTCTCCCTCTCTCTCCCTCTCTCTCTCTCCCTCCCTCTTCCCCTCTCTCTTCTCCCTCTCTCCCCCCTTTCGCGCTCTCTCTCTCACTCTCTCTCTCCCTCTCTCTCTCCTCTTACATCTGGCTTCTCTGTGCATACCTTCTTCACGTGCATTGCCAGTGGTTGGATCTTACACAACCCCAACAACTCTAGGACTGGGCGAGGGGCTCCTGAAGCGCGTTGTATGACTAGCAACCATACTGACTATTTCGTAGGTTACAATATACCCCATGTGGTAGGTCGCAGGCACTTTTCCTCTCTCTGTCTCTCTCTGTCTCTCTCTGTCTGTCTCTCTCTCTCTTGCTCTCCTCTCTCTCTCTCTCTCTCTCTCTCTCTCTCTCCCTCTCTCTCTTCTTGCATGTCCACATACACTAGCATTTTGTCAGTTGAAGTGTGTCTATGTAAGTACACGTGTTCCTACACACCAGTCCACCCAGACCAATAACACAATGGGGTCGTGGTCAATTTTACACGCCTCCTACCCCGCCCCCTTCTTTCTATGTGCTCACTGTACCGTAACATCCAGCACCGTTATAAAAATACACCTGAGATTTCCGTAAACATTCACAGGTCCGTACGTGAGGTGAGTATACAATTTTTTTCTCTATAAACAGTTTTTCTATTAAACATTTTCTTCGACTAACATTTTTTTCAATTAACATTTTGTCAATTCTCGTTTCCTCTTCATTGCTTCCATTTTCCCATGCAATTGTTCCTCTCGTCCTGTCATCACCTTCTAATGTAGTCACAGGAGTTCTCCTTGACTGTATGTTGTGTTTGTGAATGTGTTTGTTTGCTGATGAAGGCTAACCGCCGCAACGTTCTGTATGTGTCGTAACTCTGTTATGTAAAGCTGCACTACTTTGTGTCATTATATATTGTTTAAACTTTCACAGCTTTACCGCAGTTCCACCAAATTTTATGCATACTTTTCTATGTTTTCAACTGCAACTAATCGTACTATTTTCCTCTGTTAACCGTTATATGTTGCCATCGGGTGTTATATTTATTCACTGAACCGTAGCCAGTACCAGCTATCTTTTCTGTGTTTATTTAGATCCACCGTATCTTCCATTGATACTACATCATCATCCTCCTATTGCCAAGTCACATCCACCACCACTCCCATTTCATACCTACACATATACATTTGGGTCCTCTGCTTTATTCCATTTTTCTTATCTATACCCGCCTCTCATCCCCTGTTTCATATTTCATTCCCCACACCTCTCTGCCTTCCCCCTTACCATAACATACACAGATTGTCTCTTTTTTCCTCATTCTCTACCTGTCCCGATATGGCTCCTACTTCTCCAACGTTCCATCAAGCTAGATCTCACATCATGTTCTGTTTCAGCCTATTACCTACTGATCTCAAACAAACGTGTACGGATCTCGGCATCCACATTCTTAAGAAGACTCGAACCACCTGCCATGTTCACTTCTTAACAGCGTGCTTAAGATCGCGTATAGTGCCCCGAGGGTTCTCGTCACGGTTTCACCCGACAGCAGGCAATCTTAACAGCCAGTCCGTGACACGTTTGTTACAGATTGACAGACAATGCTCCTTTAGTCGCATGCGATGTATAGTGGCTAATTACGGGTACCAACTATCGGACCTCACGTCTCAAATTACAAAGCTATCGACACGCCTACGCGAGTTGACCACCCATAATTACTTTTTGTACTGTGTCATCCGTACTGTTATCAATACCTCTAACCATGCACTATATAAATCGCTATCTGTAGCTAAACACGCAAAGTTGGCGGGTCTTCGTACCCGCTTGCCCCCCACTCCCCCTTCAACCCAGCCGGTGGATAATAGGCCCGACAATCGCGTAGTCTGCATTCCCCCTGATCTCCCTCTGTCAGACTTTGAGAGGGCGGTCTTGAACAAAGGCCTCCGTTTCATTCCGTTGCGACCATCGGTCGACTATTATACAGTACTACAGGACGTACATAGGTTTCACCGTACTCTCCGACTGAAATACTTCTTCAGCACTAAAACCAACAACTCCGCCACTCCCACCCCCTCTAGCCCAGCTGATGACTTTTCAGTATTTCCAAGAGCCAAGTCTTCGTGGACACCTAACCCTGGATCTTCTAAGGCATTAGACCTGTTCATCGACAAAACGCTTTTTGACATTCAGAAACTACGACCAAAACCACTCAGACGTTCCAACCTCACTTCAGATGAAAGGGAGGCGCTGACCCAACTTCAACGTCGGGACGACATCATCATTAAACCCGCTGACAAGGGTGGAGCAGTCGTTGTTTGGCGGAAGGACTTGTACATTGCAGAAGGACATAAACAACTCAGTGATGGGTCTTTCTACCAACCACGCCCAACAGATGACACAGTCGACAATAACCACCAGGTCAAACTGGTCACTTCTGCGCTGATCCAACAAGGGCTTCTTCCCCCAGAAGCCAAGTCTTTAAATAAGTATGACAGCTGCTTGGGCAGATCAATGTTTTGTATGCTGCCCAAAACACACAAACTGAACAATCCGGGCAGACCGATCGTATCAGCCTGTGCATGCCCCACTGAGCACATATCCGGGTTCTTAGACAGAATTTTCCAACCGCTGGTTGGTGACCTCCCATCATATTTGAAAGACACCAACCATGCGATAGCGACGTTTGGATCTATAACATTCACGTCTGATACCCAGTATCACATCTTCACCCTTGATGTGACCTCACTGTACACGTCTATCCCACACAATGATGGTCTCTCAGCTATAAAGTTCTTCCTTGACAGGCGTCCCAACCCTACTATTGCCACGGACGCTATTCTGCGCCTGGCTGAGCTGGTCCTTACTCTCAACTCATTTGAGTTTAACGGCCAGTACTTCAATCAGATCAGCGGGGTTGCAATGGGTACTAAAATGGGCCCTAGCTACGCATGCCTTTTTATGGGCCACCTTGAGTACCAGATATGGCAACTCTACAACGGTAGAATCCCTGAACTATACAGGCGATACATCGATGATGGTGTTGGTGTCACCTGTATGCCACGGGCGGATCTCGAAAGATTCATAGACTTCTTCTCCAACTTTCATCCTTCTATCAAACTCACTTCCCATATTTCCTCTACTTCTGTCAACTTCTTAGACATTACCGTTTCTATTGGGACCCATGGTCTCACCACGACGGTCTACTACAAACCGACTGACTCTTACGCCTTTCTACTCTACACCTCCTCTCACCCTCCGGCCTGCAAAGACGCTATTCCTTATTCTCAACTTCTGCGCCTTCGACGACTATGCCAAAATGATGAGGATTTTCAGCACAATGCTCAGGAAATGTTGGACTTCTTCAGGCTTCGTGGCTATCCGGATCATGTCCTATCATCAGCCTTCCGCCGGGTTCTACCCGTTAGCCGCGCAGAGGCTCTCACCTCTGCACCTAGACCAAAAAACCTTCGACCGGTACTTTCTCTTACCTACCATCCGCATAATTTTTCAGTCAAGAATATCCTCTTTCGACATCTATCTATCCTTCAAGCTGACTCTACTACCAGCGCGATATTTTCAGAGAAACCATTAGTGGCCTACAGACGTGACCGTAACCTCAGGGATGTACTCGTCCACAATAGAGTACAGGGATTTCCACCTCCACCCTCACAATTAGGAACTAAGGCTTGCCTGAGATCTCGATGCAAGACCTGCCCATATGTGATCCACACTCCAGTAGTGCGATTCCCCAAAGGCAATTTACGCATCACAGAAGAATTTTCCTGCACCAGTCGCAACATCATTTACGCCATAATATGCAAAAGGTGTGATATGAAGTACATTGGGGAGACGGGTCTCATGCTAGCCGACAGATTCCGCCAACATCTGATGGACATCAACACCAACGAAAGCAAGCCTGTCTCCACCCACTTCAATAGCGCCAACCATCAAGGTGCTTCCGATGTCCAGGTCACTGGCATCCAGTCCTGCTCCTCTGGTCCGCAACATCGCAAGAATACAGAAAACCGGCTCATATTCACTATGGGGTGCCTAACACCACACGGCCTCAACACCCAACATAGTTTCATCTAATCGTAGTCATTTCCCCTCCCCACTCTGTTGCTTCCACACCCTCCTGATATCACCCTTGTCCGGCCTCCAACTTATCCTCTACCCTGTCCCCTATGCCATGTGTGGCGTGTCGTAGGCTCTTTTCCAATCTCTCTCTCTGTCTCTCTCTCAATTTTGTAATAATCAACCATACTGACTATTTCATAGGGGACAGTACGAGGGAAACGTCGTACGTGTAGACTGACGCGCCCCACATGCCTCATGTGGTATATCACAGGCACTTCTCCCCTCTCTCTCTCTCTCTCTCCCTCTCTTTCTCTCTCTCTCTCTCTCTCTCTCTCTCTCTCTCTCTTTCTCCTTACATCTTGCTTCTCTGTGCCCACCCACTTCACTTGTATTACCAGTGGTTATATCTCACACAGCCCTAACAACTCAAACACTGGGCGAGAGGCTCCTGAAATGTACTGTGCAATAATCAACCATACTGACTATTTCATAGGGTACAGTACGAGGGAAACGTCGTACACGTAGACCGACGCGCCCCACACGCCTCATGTGGTATATCACAGGCACTTTTCCTCTCTCTCTCTTTCTCTCTCTCTTTCTCTCTCTCTCTCCCTCTCTCTCTCTTTCACCCTCTCGCTCTCTCCCTCTCTCTCGCGCTCTCCCCTCTCACTCTCTCTCCTCCTCTCTCACTCCCTCTCTCTCTCGCTCTCTCTCTCCCTCTCTCACTCCCTCTCGCGCTTTCTGTCCCTCCCTTGATCTCTCTCTTGCCCTCCCCCTCTCTCGCTCTCACCCTCCCTCACTCTCTCTCTCTCCCTCTCTCTCTTCCTCTCCCCCTCTCTCTCTCTCTCTCCCTTTCTCTCTATCTCTCTCCCTCTCCCTCTCTCTCTCTCCCTCCCTCTTCCCCTCTCTCTTCTCCCTCTCTCCCCCCTTTCGCGCTCTCTCTCTCACTCTCTCTCTCCCTCTCTCTCTCCTCTTACATCTGGCTTCTCTGTGCATACCTTCTTCACGTGCATTGCCAGTGGTTGGATCTTACACAACCCCAACAACTCTAGGACTGGGCGAGGGGCTCCTGAAGCGCGTTGTATGACTAGCAACCATACTGACTATTTCGTAGGTTACAATATACCCCATGTGGTAGGTCGCAGGCACTTTTCCTCTCTCTGTCTCTCTCTGTCTCTCTCTGTCTGTCTCTCTCTCTCTCGCTCTCCTCTCTCTCTCTCTCTCTCTCTCTCTCTCTCTCTCTCTCTCTCTCTCTCTCCCTCTCTCTCTTCTTGCATGTCCACATACACTAGCATTTTGTCAGTTGAAGTGTGTCTATGTAAGTACACGTGTTCCTACACACCAGTCCACCCAGACCAATAACACAATGGGGTCGTGGTCAATTTTACACGCCTCCTACCCCGCCCCCTTCTTTCTATGTGCTCACTGTACCGTAACATCCAGCACCGTTATAAAAATACACCTGAGATTTCCGTAAACATTCACAGGTCCGTACGTGAGGTGAGTATACAATTTTTTTCTCTATAAACAGTTTTTCTATTAAACATTTTCTTCGACTAACATTTTTTTCAATTAACATTTTGTCAATTCTCGTTTCCTCTTCATTGCTTCCATTTTCCCATGCAATTGTTCCTCTCGTCCTGTCATCACCTTCTAATGTAGTCACAGGAGTTCTCCTTGACTGTATGTTGTGTTTGTGAATGTGTTTGTTTGCTGATGAAGGCTAACCGCCGCAACGTTCTGTATGTGTCGTAACTCTGTTATGTAAAGCTGCACTACTTTGTGTCATTATATATTGTTTAAACTTTCACAGCTTTACCGCAGTTCCACCAAATTTTATGCATACTTTTCTATGTTTTCAACTGCAACTAATCGTACTATTTTCCTCTGTTAACCGTTATATGTTGCCATCGGGTGTTATATTTATTCACTGAACCGTAGCCAGTACCAGCTATCTTTTCTGTGTTTATTTAGATCCACCGTATCTTCCATTGATACTACATCATCATCCTCCTATTGCCAAGTCACATCCACCACCACTCCCATTTCATACCTACACATATACATTTGGGTCCTCTGCTTTATTCCATTTTTCTTATCTATACCCGCCTCTCATCCCCTGTTTCATATTTCATTCCCCACACCTCTCTGCCTTCCCCCTTACCATAACATACACAGATTGTCTCTTTTTTCCTCATTCTCTACCTGTCCCGATATGGCTCCTACTTCTCCAACGTTCCATCAAGCTAGATCTCACATCATGTTCTGTTTCAGCCTATTACCTACTGATCTCAAACAAACGTGTACGGATCTCGGCATCCACATTCTTAAGAAGACTCGAACCACCTGCCATGTTCACTTCTTAACAGCGTGCTTAAGATCGCGTATAGTGCCCCGAGGGTTCTCGTCACGGTTTCACCCGACAGCAGGCAATCTTAACAGCCAGTCCGTGACACGTTTGTTACAGATTGACAGACAATGCTCCTTTAGTCGCATGCGATGTATAGTGGCTAATTACGGGTACCAACTATCGGACCTCACGTCTCAAATTACAAAGCTATCGACACGCCTACGCGAGTTGACCACCCATAATTACTTTTTGTACTGTGTCATCCGTACTGTTATCAATACCTCTAACCATGCACTATATAAATCGCTATCTGTAGCTAAACACGCAAAGTTGGCGGGTCTTCGTACCCGCTTGCCCCCCACTCCCCCTTCAACCCAGCCGGTGGATAATAGGCCCGACAATCGCGTAGTCTGCATTCCCCCTGATCTCCCTCTGTCAGACTTTGAGAGGGCGGTCTTGAACAAAGGCCTCCGTTTCATTCCGTTGCGACCATCGGTCGACTATTATACAGTACTACAGGACGTACATAGGTTTCACCGTACTCTCCGACTGAAATACTTCTTCAGCACTAAAACCAACAACTCCGCCACTCCCACCCCCTCTAGCCCAGCTGATGACTTTTCAGTATTTCCAAGAGCCAAGTCTTCGTGGACACCTAACCCTGGATCTTCTAAGGCATTAGACCTGTTCATCGACAAAACGCTTTTTGACATTCAGAAACTACGACCAAAACCACTCAGACGTTCCAACCTCACTTCAGATGAAAGGGAGGCGCTGACCCAACTTCAACGTCGGGACGACATCATCATTAAACCCGCTGACAAGGGTGGAGCAGTCGTTGTTTGGCGGAAGGACTTGTACATTGCAGAAGGACATAAACAACTCAGTGATGGGTCTTTCTACCAACCACGCCCAACAGATGACACAGTCGACAATAACCACCAGGTCAAACTGGTCACTTCTGCGCTGATCCAACAAGGGCTTCTTCCCCCAGAAGCCAAGTCTTTAAATAAGTATGACAGCTGCTTGGGCAGATCAATGTTTTGTATGCTGCCCAAAACACACAAACTGAACAATCCGGGCAGACCGATCGTATCAGCCTGTGCATGCCCCACTGAGCACATATCCGGGTTCTTAGACAGAATTTTCCAACCGCTGGTTGGTGACCTCCCATCATATTTGAAAGACACCAACCATGCGATAGCGACGTTTGGATCTATAACATTCACGTCTGATACCCAGTATCACATCTTCACCCTTGATGTGACCTCACTGTACACGTCTATCCCACACAATGATGGTCTCTCAGCTATAAAGTTCTTCCTTGACAGGCGTCCCAACCCTACTATTGCCACGGACGCTATTCTGCGCCTGGCTGAGCTGGTCCTTACTCTCAACTCATTTGAGTTTAACGGCCAGTACTTCAATCAGATCAGCGGGGTTGCAATGGGTACTAAAATGGGCCCTAGCTACGCATGCCTTTTTATGGGCCACCTTGAGTACCAGATATGGCAACTCTACAACGGTAGAATCCCTGAACTATACAGGCGATACATCGATGATGGTGTTGGTGTCACCTGTATGCCACGGGCGGATCTCGAAAGATTCATAGACTTCTTCTCCAACTTTCATCCTTCTATCAAACTCACTTCCCATATTTCCTCTACTTCTGTCAACTTCTTAGACATTACCGTTTCTATTGGGACCCATGGTCTCACCACGACGGTCTACTACAAACCGACTGACTCTTACGCCTTTCTACTCTACACCTCCTCTCACCCTCCGGCCTGCAAAGACGCTATTCCTTATTCTCAACTTCTGCGCCTTCGACGACTATGCCAAAATGATGAGGATTTTCAGCACAATGCTCAGGAAATGTTGGACTTCTTCAGGCTTCGTGGCTATCCGGATCATGTCCTATCATCAGCCTTCCGCCGGGTTCTACCCGTTAGCCGCGCAGAGGCTCTCACCTCTGCACCTAGACCAAAAAACCTTCGACCGGTACTTTCTCTTACCTACCATCCGCATAATTTTTCAGTCAAGAATATCCTCTTTCGACATCTATCTATCCTTCAAGCTGACTCTACTACCAGCGCGATATTTTCAGAGAAACCATTAGTGGCCTACAGACGTGACCGTAACCTCAGGGATGTACTCGTCCACAATAGAGTACAGGGATTTCCACCTCCACCCTCACAATTAGGAACTAAGGCTTGCCTGAGATCTCGATGCAAGACCTGCCCATATGTGATCCACACTCCAGTAGTGCGATTCCCCAAAGGCAATTTACGCATCACAGAAGAATTTTCCTGCACCAGTCGCAACATCATTTACGCCATAATATGCAAAAGGTGTGATATGAAGTACATTGGGGAGACGGGTCTCATGCTAGCCGACAGATTCCGCCAACATCTGATGGACATCAACACCAACGAAAGCAAGCCTGTCTCCACCCACTTCAATAGCGCCAACCATCAAGGTGCTTCCGATGTCCAGGTCACTGGCATCCAGTCCTGCTCCTCTGGTCCGCAACATCGCAAGAATACAGAAAACCGGCTCATATTCACTATGGGGTGCCTAACACCACACGGCCTCAACACCCAACATAGTTTCATCTAATCGTAGTCATTTCCCCTCCCCACTCTGTTGCTTCCACACCCTCCTGATATCACCCTTGTCCGGCCTCCAACTTATCCTCTACCCTGTCCCCTATGCCATGTGTGGCGTGTCGTAGGCTCTTTTCCAATCTCTCTCTCTGTCTCTCTCTCAATTTTGTAATAATCAACCATACTGACTATTTCATAGGGGACAGTACGAGGGAAACGTCGTACGTGTAGACTGACGCGCCCCACATGCCTCATGTGGTATATCACAGGCACTTCTCCCCTCTCTCTCTCTCTCTCTCTCCCTCTCTTTCTCTCTCTCTCTCTCTCTCTCTCTCTCTCTTTCTCCTTACATCTTGCTTCTCTGTGCCCACCCACTTCACTTGTATTACCAGTGGTTATATCTCACACAGCCCTAACAACTCAAACACTGGGCGAGAGGCTCCTGAAATGTACTGTGCAATAATCAACCATACTGACTATTTCATAGGGTACAGTACGAGGGAAACGTCGTACACGTAGACCGACGCGCCCCACACGCCTCATGTGGTATATCACAGGCACTTTTCCTCTCTCTCTCTTTCTCTCTCTCTTTCTCTCTCTCTCTCCCTCTCTCTCTCTTTCACCCTCTCGCTCTCTCCCTCTCTCTCTCGCTCTCCCCTCTCTCGCTCTCTCTCCTCCTCTCTCACTCCCTCTCTCTCTCGCTCTCTCTCTCCCTCTCTCACTCCCTCTCGCGCTTTCTGTCCCTCCCTTGATCTCTCTCTTGCCCTCCCCCTCTCTCGCTCTCACCCTCCCTCACTCTCTCTCTCTCCCTCTCTCTCCCTCTCTCTCTTCCTCTCCCCCCCTCTCTCTCTCTCTCCCTTTCTCTCTATCTCTCTCCCTCTCCCTCTCTCTCTCTCCCTCCCTCTTCCCCTCTCTCTTCTCCCTCTCTCCCCCCTTTCGCGCTCTCTCTCTCACTCTCTCTCTCCCTCTCTCTCTCCTCTTACATCTGGCTTCTCTGTGCATACCTTCTTCACGTGCATTGCCAGTGGTTGGATCTTACACAACCCCAACAACTCTAGGACTGGGCGAGGGGCTCCTGAAGCGCGTTGTATGACTAGCAACCATACTGACTATTTCGTAGGTTACAATATACCCCATGTGGTAGGTCGCAGGCACTTTTCCTCTCTCTGTCTCTCTCTGTCTCTCTCTGTCTGTCTCTCTCTCTCTCGCTCTCCTCTCTCTCTCTCTCTCTCTCTCTCTCTCTCTCTCTCTCTCTCTCTCCCTCTCTCTCTTCTTGCATGTCCACATACACTAGCATTTTGTCAGTTGAAGTGTGTCTATGTAAGTACACGTGTTCCTACACACCAGTCCACCCAGACCAATAACACAATGGGGTCGTGGTCAATTTTACACGCCTCCTACCCCGCCCCCTTCTTTCTATGTGCTCACTGTACCGTAACATCCAGCACCGTTATAAAAATACACCTGAGATTTCCGTAAACATTCACAGGTCCGTACGTGAGGTGAGTATACAATTTTTTTCTCTATAAACAGTTTTTCTATTAAACATTTTCTTCGACTAACATTTTTTTCAATTAACATTTTGTCAATTCTCGTTTCCTCTTCATTGCTTCCATTTTCCCATGCAATTGTTCCTCTCGTCCTGTCATCACCTTCTAATGTAGTCACAGGAGTTCTCCTTGACTGTATGTTGTGTTTGTGAATGTGTTTGTTTGCTGATGAAGGCTAACCGCCGCAACGTTCTGTATGTGTCGTAACTCTGTTATGTAAAGCTGCACTACTTTGTGTCATTATATATTGTTTAAACTTTCACAGCTTTACCGCAGTTCCACCAAATTTTATGCATACTTTTCTATGTTTTCAACTGCAACTAATCGTACTATTTTCCTCTGTTAACCGTTATATGTTGCCATCGGGTGTTATATTTATTCACTGAACCGTAGCCAGTACCAGCTATCTTTTCTGTGTTTATTTAGATCCACCGTATCTTCCATTGATACTACATCATCATCCTCCTATTGCCAAGTCACATCCACCACCACTCCCATTTCATACCTACACATATACATTTGGGTCCTCTGCTTTATTCCATTTTTCTTATCTATACCCGCCTCTCATCCCCTGTTTCATATTTCATTCCCCACACCTCTCTGCCTTCCCCCTTACCATAACATACACAGATTGTCTCTTTTTTCCTCATTCTCTACCTGTCCCGATATGGCTCCTACTTCTCCAACGTTCCATCAAGCTAGATCTCACATCATGTTCTGTTTCAGCCTATTACCTACTGATCTCAAACAAACGTGTACGGATCTCGGCATCCACATTCTTAAGAAGACTCGAACCACCTGCCATGTTCACTTCTTAACAGCGTGCTTAAGATCGCGTATAGTGCCCCGAGGGTTCTCGTCACGGTTTCACCCGACAGCAGGCAATCTTAACAGCCAGTCCGTGACACGTTTGTTACAGATTGACAGACAATGCTCCTTTAGTCGCATGCGATGTATAGTGGCTAATTACGGGTACCAACTATCGGACCTCACGTCTCAAATTACAAAGCTATCGACACGCCTACGCGAGTTGACCACCCATAATTACTTTTTGTACTGTGTCATCCGTACTGTTATCAATACCTCTAACCATGCACTATATAAATCGCTATCTGTAGCTAAACACGCAAAGTTGGCGGGTCTTCGTACCCGCTTGCCCCCCACTCCCCCTTCAACCCAGCCGGTGGATAATAGGCCCGACAATCGCGTAGTCTGCATTCCCCCTGATCTCCCTCTGTCAGACTTTGAGAGGGCGGTCTTGAACAAAGGCCTCCGTTTCATTCCGTTGCGACCATCGGTCGACTATTATACAGTACTACAGGACGTACATAGGTTTCACCGTACTCTCCGACTGAAATACTTCTTCAGCACTAAAACCAACAACTCCGCCACTCCCACCCCCTCTAGCCCAGCTGATGACTTTTCAGTATTTCCAAGAGCCAAGTCTTCGTGGACACCTAACCCTGGATCTTCTAAGGCATTAGACCTGTTCATCGACAAAACGCTTTTTGACATTCAGAAACTACGACCAAAACCACTCAGACGTTCCAACCTCACTTCAGATGAAAGGGAGGCGCTGACCCAACTTCAACGTCGGGACGACATCATCATTAAACCCGCTGACAAGGGTGGAGCAGTCGTTGTTTGGCGGAAGGACTTGTACATTGCAGAAGGACATAAACAACTCAGTGATGGGTCTTTCTACCAACCACGCCCAACAGATGACACAGTCGACAATAACCACCAGGTCAAACTGGTCACTTCTGCGCTGATCCAACAAGGGCTTCTTCCCCCAGAAGCCAAGTCTTTAAATAAGTATGACAGCTGCTTGGGCAGATCAATGTTTTGTATGCTGCCCAAAACACACAAACTGAACAATCCGGGCAGACCGATCGTATCAGCCTGTGCATGCCCCACTGAGCACATATCCGGGTTCTTAGACAGAATTTTCCAACCGCTGGTTGGTGACCTCCCATCATATTTGAAAGACACCAACCATGCGATAGCGACGTTTGGATCTATAACATTCACGTCTGATACCCAGTATCACATCTTCACCCTTGATGTGACCTCACTGTACACGTCTATCCCACACAATGATGGTCTCTCAGCTATAAAGTTCTTCCTTGACAGGCGTCCCAACCCTACTATTGCCACGGACGCTATTCTGCGCCTGGCTGAGCTGGTCCTTACTCTCAACTCATTTGAGTTTAACGGCCAGTACTTCAATCAGATCAGCGGGGTTGCAATGGGTACTAAAATGGGCCCTAGCTACGCATGCCTTTTTATGGGCCACCTTGAGTACCAGATATGGCAACTCTACAACGGTAGAATCCCTGAACTATACAGGCGATACATCGATGATGGTGTTGGTGTCACCTGTATGCCACGGGCGGATCTCGAAAGATTCATAGACTTCTTCTCCAACTTTCATCCTTCTATCAAACTCACTTCCCATATTTCCTCTACTTCTGTCAACTTCTTAGACATTACCGTTTCTATTGGGACCCATGGTCTCACCACGACGGTCTACTACAAACCGACTGACTCTTACGCCTTTCTACTCTACACCTCCTCTCACCCTCCGGCCTGCAAAGACGCTATTCCTTATTCTCAACTTCTGCGCCTTCGACGACTATGCCAAAATGATGAGGATTTTCAGCACAATGCTCAGGAAATGTTGGACTTCTTCAGGCTTCGTGGCTATCCGGATCATGTCCTATCATCAGCCTTCCGCCGGGTTCTACCCGTTAGCCGCGCAGAGGCTCTCACCTCTGCACCTAGACCAAAAAACCTTCGACCGGTACTTTCTCTTACCTACCATCCGCATAATTTTTCAGTCAAGAATATCCTCTTTCGACATCTATCTATCCTTCAAGCTGACTCTACTACCAGCGCGATATTTTCAGAGAAACCATTAGTGGCCTACAGACGTGACCGTAACCTCAGGGATGTACTCGTCCACAATAGAGTACAGGGATTTCCACCTCCACCCTCACAATTAGGAACTAAGGCTTGCCTGAGATCTCGATGCAAGACCTGCCCATATGTGATCCACACTCCAGTAGTGCGATTCCCCAAAGGCAATTTACGCATCACAGAAGAATTTTCCTGCACCAGTCGCAACATCATTTACGCCATAATATGCAAAAGGTGTGATATGAAGTACATTGGGGAGACGGGTCTCATGCTAGCCGACAGATTCCGCCAACATCTGATGGACATCAACACCAACGAAAGCAAGCCTGTCTCCACCCACTTCAATAGCGCCAACCATCAAGGTGCTTCCGATGTCCAGGTCACTGGCATCCAGTCCTGCTCCTCTGGTCCGCAACATCGCAAGAATACAGAAAACCGGCTCATATTCACTATGGGGTGCCTAACACCACACGGCCTCAACACCCAACATAGTTTCATCTAATCGTAGTCATTTCCCCTCCCCACTCTGTTGCTTCCACACCCTCCTGATATCACCCTTGTCCGGCCTCCAACTTATCCTCTACCCTGTCCCCTATGCCATGTGTGGCGTGTCGTAGGCTCTTTTCCAATCTCTCTCTCTGTCTCTCTCTCAATTTTGTAATAATCAACCATACTGACTATTTCATAGGGGACAGTACGAGGGAAACGTCGTACGTGTAGACTGACGCGCCCCACATGCCTCATGTGGTATATCACAGGCACTTCTCCCCTCTCTCTCTCTCTCTCTCTCCCTCTCTTTCTCTCTCTCTCTCTCTCTCTCTCTCTCTCTTTCTCCTTACATCTTGCTTCTCTGTGCCCACCCACTTCACTTGTATTACCAGTGGTTATATCTCACACAGCCCTAACAACTCAAACACTGGGCGAGAGGCTCCTGAAATGTACTGTGCAATAATCAACCATACTGACTATTTCATAGGGTACAGTACGAGGGAAACGTCGTACACGTAGACCGACGCGCCCCACACGACTCATGTGGTATATCACAGGCACTTTTCCTCTCTCTCTCTTTCTCTCTCTCTTTCTCTCTCTCTCTCCCTCTCTCTCTCTTTCACCCTCTCGCTCTCTCCCTCTCTCTCTCGCTCTCCCCTCTCTCGCTCTCTCTCCTCCTCTCTCACTCCCTCTCTCTCTCGCTCTCTCTCTCCCTCTCTCACTCCCTCTCGCGCTTTCTGTCCCTCCCTTGATCTCTCTCTTGCCCTCCCCCTCTCTCGCTCTCACCCTCCCTCACTCTCTCTCTCTCCCTCTCTCTCCCTCTCTCTCTTCCTCTCCCCCCCTCTCTCTCTCTCTCCCTTTCTCTCTATCTCTCTCCCTCTCCCTCCCTCTCTCTCTCTCCCTCCCTCTTCCCCTCTCTCTTCTCCCTCTCTCCCCCCTTTCGCGCTCTCTCTCTCACTCTCTCTCTCCCTCTCTCTCTCCTCTTACATCTGGCTTCTCTGTGCATACCTTCTTCACGTGCATTGCCAGTGGTTGGATCTTACACAACCCCAACAACTCTAGGACTGGGCGAGGGGCTCCTGAAGCGCGTTGTATGACTAGCAACCATACTGACTATTTCGTAGGTTACAATATACCCCATGTGGTAGGTCGCAGGCACTTTTCCTCTCTCTGTCTCTCTCTGTCTCTCTCTGTCTGTCTCTCTCTCTCTCGCTCTCCTCTCTCTCTCTCTCTCTCTCTCTCTCTCTCTCTCTCTCCCTCTCTCTCTTCTTGCATGTCCACATACACTAGCATTTTGTCAGTTGAAGTGTGTCTATGTAAGTACACGTGTTCCTACACACCAGTCCACCCAGACCAATAACACAATGGGGTCGTGGTCAATTTTACACGCCTCCTACCCCGCCCCCTTCTTTCTATGTGCTCACTGTACCGTAACATCCAGCACCGTTATAAAAATACACCTGAGATTTCCGTAAACATTCACAGGTCCGTACGTGAGGTGAGTATACAATTTTTTTCTCTATAAACAGTTTTTCTATTAAACATTTTCTTCGACTAACATTTTTTTCAATTAACATTTTGTCAATTCTCGTTTCCTCTTCATTGCTTCCATTTTCCCATGCAATTGTTCCTCTCGTCATGTCATCACCTTCTAATGTAGTCACAGGAGTTCTCCTTGACTGTATGTTGTGTTTGTGAATGTGTTTGTTTGCTGATGAAGGCTAACCGCCGCAACGTTCTGTATGTGTCGTAACTCTGTTATGTAAAGCTGCACTACTTTGTGTCATTATATATTGTTTAAACTTTCACAGCTTTACCGCAGTTCCACCAAATTTTATGCATACTTTTCTATGTTTTCAACTGCAACTAATCGTACTATTTTCCTCTGTTAACCGTTATATGTTGCCATCGGGTGTTATATTTATTCACTGAACCGTAGCCAGTACCAGCTATCTTTTCTGTGTTTATTTAGATCCACCGTATCTTCCATTGATACTACATCATCATCCTCCTATTGCCAAGTCACATCCACCACCACTCCCATTTCATACCTACACATATACATTTGGGTCCTCTGCTTTATTCCATTTTTCTTATCTATACCCGCCTCTCATCCCCTGTTTCATATTTCATTCCCCACACCTCTCTGCCTTCCCCCTTACCATAACATACACAGATTGTCTCTTTTTTCCTCATTCTCTACCTGTCCCGATATGGCTCCTACTTCTCCAACGTTCCATCAAGCTAGATCTCACATCATGTTCTGTTTCAGCCTATTACCTACTGATCTCAAACAAACGTGTACGGATCTCGGCATCCACATTCTTAAGAAGACTCGAACCACCTGCCATGTTCACTTCTTAACAGCGTGCTTAAGATCGCGTATAGTGCCCCGAGGGTTCTCGTCACGGTTTCACCCGACAGCAGGCAATCTTAACAGCCAGTCCGTGACACGTTTGTTACAGATTGACAGACAATGCTCCTTTAGTCGCATGCGATGTATAGTGGCTAATTACGGGTACCAACTATCGGACCTCACGTCTCAAATTACAAAGCTATCGACACGCCTACGCGAGTTGACCACCCATAATTACTTTTTGTACTGTGTCATCCGTACTGTTATCAATACCTCTAACCATGCACTATATAAATCGCTATCTGTAGCTAAACACGCAAAGTTGGCGGGTCTTCGTACCCGCTTGCCCCCCACTCCCCCTTCAACCCAGCCGGTGGATAATAGGCCCGACAATCGCGTAGTCTGCATTCCCCCTGATCTCCCTCTGTCAGACTTTGAGAGGGCGGTCTTGAACAAAGGCCTCCGTTTCATTCCGTTGCGACCATCGGTCGACTATTATACAGTACTACAGGACGTACATAGGTTTCACCGTACTCTCCGACTGAAATACTTCTTCAGCACTAAAACCAACAACTCCGCCACTCCCACCCCCTCTAGCCCAGCTGATGACTTTTCAGTATTTCCAAGAGCCAAGTCTTCGTGGACACCTAACCCTGGATCTTCTAAGGCATTAGACCTGTTCATCGACAAAACGCTTTTTGACATTCAGAAACTACGACCAAAACCACTCAGACGTTCCAACCTCACTTCAGATGAAAGGGAGGCGCTGACCCAACTTCAACGTCGGGACGACATCATCATTAAACCCGCTGACAAGGGTGGAGCAGTCGTTGTTTGGCGGAAGGACTTGTACATTGCAGAAGGACATAAACAACTCAGTGATGGGTCTTTCTACCAACCACGCCCAACAGATGACACAGTCGACAATAACCACCAGGTCAAACTGGTCACTTCTGCGCTGATCCAACAAGGGCTTCTTCCCCCAGAAGCCAAGTCTTTAAATAAGTATGACAGCTGCTTGGGCAGATCAATGTTTTGTATGCTGCCCAAAACACACAAACTGAACAATCCGGGCAGACCGATCGTATCAGCCTGTGCATGCCCCACTGAGCACATATCCGGGTTCTTAGACAGAATTTTCCAACCGCTGGTTGGTGACCTCCCATCATATTTGAAAGACACCAACCATGCGATAGCGACGTTTGGATCTATAACATTCACGTCTGATACCCAGTATCACATCTTCACCCTTGATGTGACCTCACTGTACACGTCTATCCCACACAATGATGGTCTCTCAGCTATAAAGTTCTTCCTTGACAGGCGTCCCAACCCTACTATTGCCACGGACGCTATTCTGCGCCTGGCTGAGCTGGTCCTTACTCTCAACTCATTTGAGTTTAACGGCCAGTACTTCAATCAGATCAGCGGGGTTGCAATGGGTACTAAAATGGGCCCTAGCTACGCATGCCTTTTTATGGGCCACCTTGAGTACCAGATATGGCAACTCTACAACGGTAGAATCCCTGAACTATACAGGCGATACATCGATGATGGTGTTGGTGTCACCTGTATGCCACGGGCGGATCTCGAAAGATTCATAGACTTCTTCTCCAACTTTCATCCTTCTATCAAACTCACTTCCCATATTTCCTCTACTTCTGTCAACTTCTTAGACATTACCGTTTCTATTGGGACCCATGGTCTCACCACGACGGTCTACTACAAACCGACTGACTCTTACGCCTTTCTACTCTACACCTCCTCTCACCCTCCGGCCTGCAAAGACGCTATTCCTTATTCTCAACTTCTGCGCCTTCGACGACTATGCCAAAATGATGAGGATTTTCAGCACAATGCTCAGGAAATGTTGGACTTCTTCAGGCTTCGTGGCTATCCGGATCATGTCCTATCATCAGCCTTCCGCCGGGTTCTACCCGTTAGCCGCGCAGAGGCTCTCACCTCTGCACCTAGACCAAAAAACCTTCGACCGGTACTTTCTCTTACCTACCATCCGCATAATTTTTCAGTCAAGAATATCCTCTTTCGACATCTATCTATCCTTCAAGCTGACTCTACTACCAGCGCGATATTTTCAGAGAAACCATTAGTGGCCTACAGACGTGACCGTAACCTCAGGGATGTACTCGTCCACAATAGACTACAGGGATTTCCACCTCCACCCTCACAATTAGGAACTAAGGCTTGCCTGAGATCTCGATGCAAGACCTGCCCATATGTGATCCACACTCCAGTAGTGCGATTCCCCAAAGGCAATTTACGCATCACAGAAGAATTTTCCTGCACCAGTCGCAACATCATTTACGCCATAATATGCAAAAGGTGTGATATGAAGTACATTGGGGAGACGGGTCTCATGCTAGCCGACAGATTCCGCCAACATCTGATGGACATCAACACCAACGAAAGCAAGCCTGTCTCCACCCACTTCAATAGCGCCAACCATCAAGGTGCTTCCGATGTCCAGGTCACTGGCATCCAGTCCTGCTCCTCTGGTCCGCAACATCGCAAGAATACAGAAAACCGGCTCATATTCACTATGGGGTGCCTAACACCACACGGCCTCAACACCCAACATAGTTTCATCTAATCGTAGTCATTTCCCCTCCCCACTCTGTTGCTTCCACACCCTCCTGATATCACCCTTGTCCGGCCTCCAACTTATCCTCTACCCTGTCCCCTATGCCATGTGTGGCGTGTCGTAGGCTCTTTTCCAATCTCTCTCTCTGTCTCTCTCTCAATTTTGTAATAATCAACCATACTGACTATTTCATAGGGGACAGTACGAGGGAAACGTCGTACGTGTAGACTGACGCGCCCCACATGCCTCATGTGGTATATCACAGGCACTTCTCCCCTCTCTCTCTCTCTCTCTCTCCCTCTCTTTCTCTCTCTCTCTCTCTCTCTCTCTCTCTCTTTCTCCTTACATCTTGCTTCTCTGTGCCCACCCACTTCACTTGTATTACCAGTGGTTATATCTCACACAGCCCTAACAACTCAAACACTGGGCGAGAGGCTCCTGAAATGTACTGTGCAATAATCAACCATACTGACTATTTCATAGGGTACAGTACGAGGGAAACGTCGTACACGTAGACCGACGCGCCCCACACGCCTCATGTGGTATATCACAGGCACTTTTCCTCTCTCTCTCTTTCTCTCTCTCTTTCTCTCTCTCTCTCTTTCACCCTCTCGCTCTCTCCCTCTCTCTCTCGCTCTCCCCTCTCTCGCTCTCTCTCCTCCTCTCTCACTCCCTCTCTCTCTCGCTCTCTCTCTCCCTCTCTCACTCCCTCTCGCGCTTTCTGTCCCTCCCTTGATCTCTCTCTTGCCCTCCCCCTCTCTCGCTCTCACCCTCCCTCACTCTCTCTCTCTCCCTCTCTCTCCCTCTCTCTCTTCCTCTCCCCCTCTCTCTCTCTCTCTCCCTTTCTCTCTATCTCTCTCCCTCTCCCTCTCTCTCCCTCTCTCTCTCTCCCTCCCTCTTCCCCTCTCTCTTCTCCCTCTCTCCCCCCTTTCGCGCTCTCTCTCTCACTCTCTCTCTCCCTCTCTCTCTCCTCTTACATCTGGCTTCTCTGTGCATACCTTCTTCACGTGCATTGCCAGTGGTTGGATCTTACACAACCCCAACAACTCTAGGACTGGGCGAGGGGCTCCTGAAGCGCGTTGTATGACTAGCAACCATACTGACTATTTCGTAGGTTACAATATACCCCATGTGGTAGGTCGCAGGCACTTTTCCTCTCTCTCTGTCTCTCTCTGTCTCTCTCTGTCTGTCTCTCTCTCTCTCGCTCTCCTCTCTCTCTCTCTCTCTCTCTCTCTCTCTCTCTCTCCCTCTTCTTGCATGTCCACATACACTAGCATTTTGTCAGTTGAAGTGTGTCTATGTAAGTACACGTGTTCCTACACACCAGTCCACCCAGACCAATAACACAATGGGGTCGTGGTCAATTTTACACGCCTCCTACCCCGCCCCTTCTTTCTATGTGCTCACTGTACCGTAACATCCAGCACCGTTATAAAAATACACCTGAGATTTCCGTAAACATTCACAGGTCCGTACGTGAGGTGAGTATACAATTTTTTTCTCTATAAACAGTTTTTCTATTAAACATTTTCTTCGACTAACATTTTTTTCAATTAACATTTTGTCAATTCTCGTTTCCTCTTCATTGCTTCCATTTTCCCATGCAATTGTTCCTCTCGTCCTGTCATCACCTTCTAATGTAGTCACAGGAGTTCTCCTTGACTGTATGTTGTGTTTGTGAATGTGTTTGTTTGCTGATGAAGGCTAACCGCCGCAACGTTCTGTATGTGTCGTAACTCTGTTATGTAAAGCTGCACTACTTTGTGTCATTATATATTGTTTAAACTTTCACAGCTTTACCGCAGTTCCACCAAATTTTATGCATACTTTTCTATGTTTTCAACTGCAACTAATCGTACTATTTTCCTCTGTTAACCGTTATATGTTGCCATCGGGTGTTATATTTATTCACTGAACCGTAGCCAGTACCAGCTATCTTTTCTGTGTTTATTTAGATCCACCGTATCTTCCATTGATACTACATCATCATCCTCCTATTGCCAAGTCACATCCACCACCACTCCCATTTCATACCTACACATATACATTTGGGTCCTCTGCTTTATTCCATTTTTCTTATCTATACCCGCCTCTCATCCCCTGTTTCATATTTCATTCCCCACACCTCTCTGCCTTCCCCCTTACCATAACATACACAGATTGTCTCTTTTTTCCTCATTCTCTACCTGTCCCGATATGGCTCCTACTTCTCCAACGTTCCATCAAGCTAGATCTCACATCATGTTCTGTTTCAGCCTATTACCTACTGATCTCAAACAAACGTGTACGGATCTCGGCATCCACATTCTTAAGAAGACTCGAACCACCTGCCATGTTCACTTCTTAACAGCGTGCTTAAGATCGCGTATAGTGCCCCGAGGGTTCTCGTCACGGTTTCACCCGACAGCAGGCAATCTTAACAGCCAGTCCGTGACACGTTTGTTACAGATTGACAGACAATGCTCCTTTAGTCGCATGCGATGTATAGTGGCTAATTACGGGTACCAACTATCGGACCTCACGTCTCAAATTACAAAGCTATCGACACGCCTACGCGAGTTGACCACCCATAATTACTTTTTGTACTGTGTCATCCGTACTGTTATCAATACCTCTAACCATGCACTATATAAATCGCTATCTGTAGCTAAACACGCAAAGTTGGCGGGTCTTCGTACCCGCTTGCCCCCCACTCCCCCTTCAACCCAGCCGGTGGATAATAGGCCCGACAATCGCGTAGTCTGCATTCCCCCTGATCTCCCTCTGTCAGACTTTGAGAGGGCGGTCTTGAACAAAGGCCTCCGTTTCATTCCGTTGCGACCATCGGTCGACTATTATACAGTACTACAGGACGTACATAGGTTTCACCGTACTCTCCGACTGAAATACTTCTTCAGCACTAAAACCAACAACTCCGCCACTCCCACCCCCTCTAGCCCAGCTGATGACTTTTCAGTATTTCCAAGAGCCAAGTCTTCGTGGACACCTAACCCTGGATCTTCTAAGGCATTAGACCTGTTCATCGACAAAACGCTTTTTGACATTCAGAAACTACGACCAAAACCACTCAGACGTTCCAACCTCACTTCAGATGAAAGGGAGGCGCTGACCCAACTTCAACGTCGGGACGACATCATCATTAAACCCGCTGACAAGGGTGGAGCAGTCGTTGTTTGGCGGAAGGACTTGTACATTGCAGAAGGACATAAACAACTCAGTGATGGGTCTTTCTACCAACCACGCCCAACAGATGACACAGTCGACAATAACCACCAGGTCAAACTGGTCACTTCTGCGCTGATCCAACAAGGGCTTCTTCCCCCAGAAGCCAAGTCTTTAAATAAGTATGACAGCTGCTTGGGCAGATCAATGTTTTGTATGCTGCCCAAAACACACAAACTGAACAATCCGGGCAGACCGATCGTATCAGCCTGTGCATGCCCCACTGAGCACATATCCGGGTTCTTAGACAGAATTTTCCAACCGCTGGTTGGTGACCTCCCATCATATTTGAAAGACACCAACCATGCGATAGCGACGTTTGGATCTATAACATTCACGTCTGATACCCAGTATCACATCTTCACCCTTGATGTGACCTCACTGTACACGTCTATCCCACACAATGATGGTCTCTCAGCTATAAAGTTCTTCCTTGACAGGCGTCCCAACCCTACTATTGCCACGGACGCTATTCTGCGCCTGGCTGAGCTGGTCCTTACTCTCAACTCATTTGAGTTTAACGGCCAGTACTTCAATCAGATCAGCGGGGTTGCAATGGGTACTAAAATGGGCCCTAGCTACGCATGCCTTTTTATGGGCCACCTTGAGTACCAGATATGGCAACTCTACAACGGTAGAATCCCTGAACTATACAGGCGATACATCGATGATGGTGTTGGTGTCACCTGTATGCCACGGGCGGATCTCGAAAGATTCATAGACTTCTTCTCCAACTTTCATCCTTCTATCAAACTCACTTCCCATATTTCCTCTACTTCTGTCAACTTCTTAGACATTACCGTTTCTATTGGGACCCATGGTCTCACCACGACGGTCTACTACAAACCGACTGACTCTCACGCCTTTCTACTCTACACCTCCTCTCACCCTCCGGCCTGCAAAGACGCTATTCCTTATTCTCAACTTCTGCGCCTTCGACGACTATGCCAAAATGATGAGGATTTTCAGCACAATGCTCAGGAAATGTTGGACTTCTTCAGGCTTCGTGGCTATCCGGATCATGTCCTATCATCAGCCTTCCGCCGGGTTCTACCCGTTAGCCGCGCAGAGGCTCTCACCTCTGCACCTAGACCAAAAAACCTTCGACCGGTACTTTCTCTTACCTACCATCCGCATAATTTTTCAGTCAAGAATATCCTCTTTCGACATCTATCTATCCTTCAAGCTGACTCTACTACCAGCGCGATATTTTCAGAGAAACCATTAGTGGCCTACAGACGTGACCGTAACCTCAGGGATGTACTCGTCCACAATAGAGTACAGGGATTTCCACCTCCACCCTCACAATTAGGAACTAAGGCTTGCCTGAGATCTCGATGCAAGACCTGCCCATATGTGATCCACACTCCAGTAGTGCGATTCCCCAAAGGCAATTTACGCATCACAGAAGAATTTTCCTGCACCAGTCGCAACATCATTTACGCCATAATATGCAAAAGGTGTGATATGAAGTACATTGGGGAGACGGGTCTCATGCTAGCCGACAGATTCCGCCAACATCTGATGGACATCAACACCAACGAAAGCAAGCCTGTCTCCACCCACTTCAATAGCGCCAACCATCAAGGTGCTTCCGATGTCCAGGTCACTGGCATCCAGTCCTGCTCCTCTGGTCAGCAACATCGCAAGAATACAGAAAACCGGCTCATATTCACTATGGGGTGCCTAACACCACACGGCCTCAACACCCAACATAGTTTCATCTAATCGTAGTCATTTCCCCTCCCCACTCTGTTGCTTCCACACCCTCCTGATATCACCCTTGTCCGGCCTCCAACTTATCCTCTACCCTGTCCCCTATGCCATGTGTGGCGTGTCGTAGGCTCTTTTCCAATCTCTCTGTCTCTCTCTCAATCTCTCTCTCTCATTCTCCCTCAACAATCGTGCTTCTCTGTGCCTACCTATGCCATGGGTGGAGTGTCATAGGCTGTTTTCCAATCTATCTATCTCAATCTCTCTCTCTCTCTCTCTCTCTCTCTCTCTCTTTCTCTCTCAATCTCTCTCTCTCTCACTTTCTCTCAACAATTGTGCTTCTCTGTGCCCACCTATGCCATGTGTGACGGGTCGTAGGCCCTTTTCCAATCTTCTCTCTCTCTCTTTCTCTCTTTCTCGGTCTCAATCTTTCTCTCTCTCTCTCATTCTCTCTCACCAATCGGGCTCCTCTGTGGACATTACCTATGCCATGTGTGGCGTGTCGTAGGCTCTCTTCCAATCTCTCTCTCCCCCCTCTCTCTCTCGTTCTCTCTCTCGTTCTCTCTCTCAATCTCTCTCTCATTCAATCTCAACGATTGTGCTTCCCTGCGCCTACCTATGCCATGTGTGGTGTATCGCCCCTATGCCATGCGTGACGTGTCGTAGGCTCTTTTCCTATCTCTCTCTGTGTCTCTCTCTCAATCTCTCTCTCTCATTCTCCCTCAACAATCGTGCTTCTCTGTGCCTACCTATGCCATGGGTGGAGTGTCGTAGACTTTTTTCTAATCTCTCTCAATCTCTCTCTCTCTCTCTCTCTCTCTCTCTCTCTCAATCTCTCTCTCTCATTCTCCCTCAACAATCGTGCTTCTCTGTGCCTACCTATGCCATGGGTGACGGGTCGTAGGCCCTGTTCCAATCTTCACTCTCTCTTTCTCTCTTTCTCGGTCTCAATCTCTCTCTCTCTCTCTCTCTCTCAACAATCGTGCTTCTCTGTGTCTACCGATGCCATATGTGGCGTGTCATAGGCTCTTTTCCAATCTCTCTCTGCCCCCCTCTCTCTCTCTTTCTCTCTCGCAATCTCTCTCATTCAATTTCAACGATCGTGCTTCTCTGCGCCTACCTATGCCGTGTGTGGCGTGTCGTAAGCTCTTTTGCAATCTCTGTCTATCTCAATCCCTCTCTCTCTCTCATTCTCTCTCAACAATCGTGCTTCTCTGTGCCTACATATAGTCATGTGTGACGTGTCGTAGGCTCTCTTCCGATCTCTCTCTCTCTCTCTCGATCTCTCTCTCGATCTCTCTTAATCTCTCTCTCTCGCTCATTCTCTCTCAACAATAGTGCTTCTCTGTGCCTACCTATGCCA
The DNA here is from genome assembly GCA_963921405.1 of Cepaea hortensis. NCBI lineage: Eukaryota > Metazoa > Mollusca > Gastropoda > Stylommatophora > Helicidae > Cepaea > Cepaea hortensis. The sequence goes on along the minus strand of OY992876.1, from coordinate 125,496,620 downwards.
TGTGTGGTGGGTCGTAGGCTCTTTTCCAAACTCTCTCTCTCTCTCTCTCTCTTTCTCTCTATCTCTCTCTCTCTCTCTCTCTCTCTCTCTCTTCCTTCCATCTTGCTTCTCGGTGTCTACCTATTCCAACTATATTGCTGGTGGTCTGATGTTACACAACCACTGGGGGTGGGGGGGGGGAGGGTTGATCCTCATATACGTTGTATAAAAATCAACCTTGCTGGCTCTATTTCATAGGGTACAGTATGAGTGAAGCCTCGTATATGTAGACCGATCGACCCCATACACATCCGGTGGCGTGCCGTAGGCACTTCTCAAATCTCTATCTCTTTTCCTCTCTCTCTCTCTCTCTCTCTCTCTCTCTCTCTCTCTCTCTCTCTCTCTCTCTCTCTCTTCCATCTCACTTCTCTGTGCCTACATATTCCAACCATATTGCCGGTGGTCTGATTTCAACACAACCACTGGGTGATTTGATCCTCAAATACGTTGTATAACAATCAACCTTACTGCCTCTATTCCATAGGGGACAGTATGAGGGAAGCCTCGTATTTGTAGACTGACCGACCCGTATACATCAGGGGCGTGTCGCAGGCACTTTCCCAATTTCTCTCTCTCTCTCTCTCTCTCTCTCTCTCTCTCTCTCTCTCTCTCTCGTCCGTCTTGCTTCTCTGTGCCTACATGTCCCAACTATATTGCCGGTGGTCTGATTTTAACACAACCACTGAGTGATTTGACCCTCAAATACGTTGTATAACAATCAACCTTACTGCCCCGAATTCATAGGGAACAGTATGAGTGAAGCCTCGTATTTGTAGACCGACCGACCCCGCATACATCAGGGGCGTGTCGTAGGCACTTTTCCTCCTTTTCCTCTTTCCACTTTTCCTCTCTCTCTCTCTCTCTCTCTCTCTCTCTCTCTCTCTCTCTCTCTCTCTCTCTCTCCATCAGGCTTCTCTGTACCCACATATTCCAACTATATTGCCGGTGGTCTGATTTTAACACAACCACTGGAAGATTTGATCCTCAAATTCGTGGTATAGCAATTAACCTTACTGCCTCTATTCCATAGAGAACAGTAGGAGTGAAGCCTCGCATTTTTAGACCTACCCACTCCGCATTCCTCATGCGGTATATCGCATGCAGTTTTCTCTCTCTCTCTCTCTCTCTCTCTCTCTCTCTCTCTCTCTCTCTCTCTCTCTCTCTCTCTCTCTCTCTCTCTCTCTCCTTACATCTTGCTTCTCTGTGCCTACCTACTTCACTTGTATTACCAGTGGTTGGATCTCACACAGCCCCATCAACTCGTACACTGGACGAGTGGCTCCTGAAGTGTGCTTTGTAACAATCAACCATACTGACTATTTCATAGGGGACAGTACGAGGGAAACGTCGTACACGTAGACCGACGCGCCCCACACGCCTCATGTGGTATATCACAGGCACTTTTCCTCTCTCTCTCTCTTTCTCTCTCTCTCTTTCTCTCTCTCTCTCCCTCTCTCTCTTTTTCACCCTCTCGCTCTCTCCCTCTCTCTCTCGCTCTCCCCTCTCTCGCTCTCTCTCCTCCTCTCTCACTCCCTCTCTCTCTCGCTCTCTCTCCCTCTCTCACTCCCTCTCACGCTTTCTGTCCCTCCCTTGATCTCTCTCTTGCCCTCCCCCTCTCTCGCTCTCACCCTCCCTCACTCTCTCTCTCTCCCTCTCTCTCCCTCTCTCCCTCCCTCTCTCTCCCTCTCTCTCTTCCTCTCCCCCTCTCTCTCTCTCTCTCCCTTTCTCTCTATCTCTCTCCCTCTCTCTCCCTCTCTCTCTCTCCCTCTCTCTCTCTCCCTCCCTCTTCCCCTCTCTCTTCTCCCTCTCTCTCCCTCTCTCTCCCCCCTTTCGCGCTCTCTCTCTCACTCTCTCTCTCCCTCTCTCTCTCCTCTTACATCTGGCTTCTCTGTGCATACCTTCTTCACGTGCATTGCCAGTGGTTGGATCTTACACAACCCCAACAACTCTAGGACTGGGCGAGGGGCTCCTGAAGCGCGTTGTATGACTAGCAACCATACTGACTATTTCGTAGGTTACAATATACCCCATGTGGTAGGTCGCGGCAATTTTCCTCTCTCTGTCTCTCTCTGTCTCTCTCTGTCTGTCTCTCTCTCTCTCGCTCTCCTCTCTCTCTCTCTCTCTCTCTCTCTCCCTCTCTCTCTTCTTGCATGTCCACATACACTAGCATTTTGTCAGTTGAAGTGTGTCTATGTAAGTACACGTGTTCCTACACACCAGTCCACCCAGACCAATAACACAATGGGGTCGTGGTCAATTTTACACGCCTCCTACCCCGCCCCCTTCTTTCTATGTGCTCACTGTACCGTAACATCCAGCACCGTTATAAAAATACACCTGAGATTTCCGTAAACATTCACAGGTCCGTACGTGAGGTGAGTATACAGTTTTTTTCTCTATAAACAGTTTTTCTATTAAACATTTTCTTCGACTAACATTTTTTTCAATTAACATTTTGTCAATTCTCGTTTCCTCTTCATTGCTTCCATTTTCCCATGCATTTGTTCCTCTCGTCCTGTCATCACCTTCTAATGTAGTCACAGGAGTTCTCCTTGACTGTATGTTGTGTTTGTGAATGTGTTTGTTTGCTGATGAAGGCTAACCGCCGCAACGTTCTGTATGTGTCGTAACTCTGTTATGTAAAGCTGCACTACTTTGTGTCATTATATTTTGGTATTTATTGTGGTGCTCTTAGCTGGATTTGGCCTCTGCTTGCTTTCTACACACTTCCACATCATCATGCAACTGTTCCAGTTCACTCCAACAGTAGGATGTACAATGTTTACGAGCTCCTATTGGTACTTTTTTTTGTGCTGCCTCTAGTATATGAGATGGGATCAAATTCTATCTCTGAGGACTGACAAACATGTTTAACTGATGATCTTCTTCATTTCAGCAATAAGTGTCTCTGCAGAATATGTCTTTGACACAACGTCCACACCACAAGGCATCCAAAACACAGCGTACCACCAAGGTCTGCACACGGGCAAGTCCTATTAGGATAATTTCACCCCACTCACACCAACAGGCATCTTGTCCTGCGTGCCCAATTCTCAACCCTTTGAAAATAAATGTTGGCACTGGCATACCTGAACACCATAGAGGCCACACTACCAGGCAAGGCCTAGCCCCAGCCAGTCAGCATGTTCTGTGTTGGATCATGACCTTGTTACTTTCTAATATGCTTCTCAGCGAATGTGAAGTTTCAGTTACAATCATGCACACCACACTGATATCTGAGACTGAAGAGGGGAAGGAGAGCTCTGCACTACAGTCCCAATTTAGACAGAACTCAATTCAATAGGTGTAAGCCCTTCTCAGGGCTCAAGTGGCATGAGTACTAATGCAGTGGACTTGAAGAGGTTAAAAACTCAGCCTTCCAGATGATTCCCTAACCAACTGTCTCGGAAATAGGCTAAATATGTTGCATACAATATGATATATGTGATACTGAAAAATTGGAAACACCATACTTGGTAATTTTGAACAAGTTATACATGAACTTTACTGGCACACACCTGACACCCCAATCGTTTTGTACCACATACAAGAGACTTGATATTCACACGTTGTAAGCAGACAATACTACCACATACAAGAGACCTAATATGCACATGTTGTGAGCAGACTATACTACCATATGCAAGAGACTTGATATACACATGTTGTGAGCAGACTATACTACTACACACAAGAGACCTGATATACACATGTGAGCAGACTATACTACCACATGGCTGGCATCCCCATAACTTTGTACCACAGACAAGAGATGTAATAAACATATTTTGCACACAGACTGTACCTTTACATGGCTGACATGCCCATAATTGTGTACCGCATACAAGAGACAAAATAAACATTCGTTACACACAGTCTGTACAATTACATGGCTGACATTCCAATCATTTTGTACCGCATACAAGAGACATGAGATACATAAGTTGCGTGCAGACTGTACCTTTACAGCTACCAATATAGTCTTGTGCCATACACAAATGACACAAAACTTGTTGTATGTAGGAAGCTATTTGTTTGCACTGATCCAGTGCCATCAGAAAGGTCTGATTTTACCATCAGGATATCTGGCCTATTTGTCACTTAATGTGACCACCGGGATGCTGCCTCAACAGACATCATTTACCCATTGCACTACCGCACCAAGCAAAGTACCTTTATATCATCACCATGTGCCATGCTGATAAGTGTGGGTGGTCATGTTTTGCCATCTCACACAATCACCGAGTCATGGATCAGCTCCATGATCTTGTCTCGACCTTGCCACATGGCCAAGTCATCCAGATATTTACTTCTCTACCTTCCCATTGTTATTTTCCCCTCAATCTTGCCAGTTGTCACCAAGTTCTCTCATTTATTTCTTCTCATAACATGCCCAAATAATTTTGACTGTCTACGTCTAATTTCTCTAATCAGTTTACTTTTTCATCTGCTTCTTGTAGGACTTGCTCATTATATTTTTACTGGATATCACATACAAGGCTATTGTTCTCTCTACCTCAAACAAATTTCACAGTATCCCATTCTAACCATACTGTGACTTTAACTCTTTCTGTGCCACAGTATAATGTTAACTCATCCACACTCACATAGGCACTGTTCCAAGTACAGGACCATTTTACACACCTTGAAGCACATCAGACATATGGTGCTAGACAAATATTTTTTTTCAAAGTACATCATTACCTTATAGCTGACCCATTTTCGTTGTGTGCAGTTTTCTCTTTTCTATGATCTACCTTATGTTGTTTACACTCATATTTCTTCTTCTTTCCTTTCTTTTTTCTCCTCCTCCTCCTCATTAAATGTACTTTAAAGATACTTTAACTTATTATTTTCCTACAAGAAAATGAGGGAAAAGGAGACGATAAGGGGGAGGAAGAGAAAAAAACAAGATAGGAGGAGGAGGAATATAAATTAATGCAGCCTAGCAAGCATGTGTGCATGCAAGCACAGACACATGCATGCACACACACAAACACAGAATACACGTAGAGGACATAACTCAGCTGTAAGATCAAGCTGACAACCAGGAAGACAAAGTTATCTAAACCACGCAAACATTCTAAGAACGACCACAACAAAATCACAAAACTGAAACATACAACAACAACAAAACTGGAAGAAGACTGATTAGTTAGAACAGAAAAAATAGTATCTATGTTGTGTGCAAGCAGCAATGTGGCTTTGGGCTGTAGGAAATAATAGCATGACAATGTCTTTAAAAAACCCTGTATTAGTGAGATGGCTCTGTTCAACCGTATTAGACAATATGAAATGAAAACATTGAAGAAACTTGAAAACGGTATAATTACATGCTCTTGTCTGGAGCCCATAGGGCAAATAAAATAATAGGAGACCTAAAACCACACGGAGAAGAGAATAAAGAATTTAAAAAAGAAAACAAAACTTTGCTGAGTTCCTGGGCTGAACAAGCAGTTGTGTTGTATTCTTCTTCTTCTACTTCTTTCGTTCGATTGAAATATAATTGCAATGCTGTCTCTTGTATGAATTTAACTGTCTTTTTTAGTTCACTCAGCGGTCCACAGAGTTTATCTTCCACTGCTGTCTCTCTAGGCCAGAAGGTTTGCCTAGATATGTTATATTTTGGGCAGTCTTGGAGTATGTGCTCTGCTGTCTGCAACACCAATCCACATGTACACATGGCTGATTCACCAATCTTGAATTCTGTATACATGTGGTTGCGTAATCTATTGTGTCCTGCGCAGAATAATGACTTGTTCTGGTCTTTCCATAATGTGGTAGTCGTGTGGAGCAGGTTTTGGTGGTTTTCTGACTGATTTGATCATTCTTTTCTTTTGGTGGTATGTAACGGGTACATCAGGCTGTTCTTTTTTTGCTCCTTCCTTAGCCAATTGATCAACTCTGTCGTTTCCGGGTACGATGTGTGGTGGTATCCACTGTATGGTGACCTTATGCTGACTGCTTAGTTCAGAAAGTAGTGTCCTTAGTACTGATTTTGCATCTGTCAATAGCACTACAGGTTGTGTACCATTGCTGGTATTTAGTAATTTCTCTGTTGCTATCTTGATTGCCTCAATTTCAGCATCATATTATGGTAGTACTTTCCTGTTGGTACTCTGGCCGTGTCCCTAGTATTATTTGTGTATTCTATGTACTTGTGTTGTATTGATACCAGCATCCCTAAGGGCATATCTAAGAGACTATTGACAATGATCATCATCATCAAGTGCCATGCAAGCTAGCGTAGGTGTTCATGGTTCTCCACATATCTCGGTCTTTGGTCTTCTGGATCAACTCTGCTGCTTATATTCCTCCATACCACTGTCTCAATCCAACAAGTATCATTTCTCTTGGTCGGCCTCTGCCTCTCTTCCCCGTGATCTGTCCAGTCGTCACAATGTTCTCCAATGCCTCTCTTCTCATCACATAACTAAAGAAAGCTGTTTATCTCTTTTTTATTGTTGTATATAATGTTCTAGTTCCTATTGACAATACAATCCCCAAAACATATGGGCACAACAATGTCAACCTAAACTTAATCATCCAGCCAGTCTGTATGTGCTGAATCAAGATCTGGTGACATACAAATATGCTTCACAGATGTGAAGTTCCAGAACCCACTGGTTTATTTATGTAAAGAGGGTAGAGGGAGCTCTGCATGGAGGTGGTACTCTGATAGTGTGAGGAAAGTTTCTACACCAACCCCTCCAATAGATGCAAGTCCTTTTTAGGGATCAAATAACCTGAACACCAATGCATTGGACTTTATAAAGTTAAAACTCTTCTAACGGATTCGCCAATTAATTTATACCAGTAATACTACGACTATCCTGTCCTGATTTATAACAAGGATATATAGCCTGTATTGTGAACAATGACGAACTATTACTAATAAACTACAAACATTCATTAATTGGTGCCTGCACAAAATAGAAGAGAACTAAAATGACATGATCACGATTGTGGAGCTCATGGAGAGAACTAGACAAAGACCAGTGAACCAAGAGGTGAAGAAAAGATGCTGCACTGGATTGAATGTACATTGAGCAAACCTAAGAATAGTATTGGAATCCACAGGGCAAAGAAAAATAAAGGAAGACTTAGAAACAAGTGGATAAAACAAAGAAACAGAAATGAATAACATGGGGAGCACAAGGAGAGATGTGCATGGAACAGCTAAAGATAGGACAGCTTGCGGTGACTTGGCTAAGGAATTGTGACTCAATGAAGAATAAAGGGTGACAGAAAAATATGAAGTGTCTATTGTTATTTCAGATAATGTACACTTGTAAGTTATGCCCCCCAAAACTAGAGAGCTTGAGAAATGCCGCCATGGTCTCATTACTAGTGAGAAAAGACAATTCCAACTGCACCTCCATGTGGTTGAGGGCAGGAAACACCACAGCAGGGTACAGTATCTGCCGGACAAGTGAACACCTCTGAAGTGCCCCCTGTTTCTGGCTGGAGTGCCCTTTGTTTCTGGCTAGAGTACCACAGAGTAGGAGAGTGGCTTTACCGTCATTAACATTTCTAGACAGCACAGAGCAGATGGAAGGCATAGTTGCTAGCATGCTTGCCTATTGGTGCAATGGATATGCGTTCAGATTCCCCTCAAGGCAGATATTTTTTTAAACTCCTGAGCTATCAGTTCGACCCTGTCTAGAATCAAGTGCCTATTGGTCAATAATAATATGGGGCTAGCACCATATACCCATCACACCTAAAGATGTGGGGGAAAAGTCCTTGAATTTACTTTTATTTTTTACAAAGGAGATGGTGAAGCAGGCATTGGAACAATGACAATGTCACTTTTATACATTCCTAGACAGCACAAAGGAGATAATGAAGAAGGCAATGGAACAAAGACTGGGTCACTTTTATACATTTCTAGACAGCACAGGGAGACAGTGAAGCAACAAAAGAACAAAGACAAAATCGTTTCTCATTAACACTTCTAGATAGGACAAACGATACAGTGAAGCAGACAACAGTAGGACAAAGACAAGGTCACTTTAAATTAACACTTCTAGACAGCATAAGCTGGTCTCCCTGGCTTAGGAGTTTACGTCTTTCTCCGTAATCCCATAGATCTCATGAGTAACATGATGTGCGTGAGAATTGGTAGCGGTTCTCACCGTGTCGGTAACTTACAGGGTGTGTGAGCCGGTCGCTCAGAAAGCAATGGCAAACTACTGAGCGTAATCTTGCCAAGAAATCAACAATCAGCTGAAAGATGCTGATGTTGACAGCAATGTCCTGTAAAGGATATGCGGGAAAAAAAAAAAAACAAAGACAGCATAAATGATACAGTGAAGTAGACAACAATGTAACAAAGACAAGATCATTTTTACATGAACACTTCTAGACAGCACAAACGGTACAGTAAAGTAGACAACAGTTAGACAAAAGCAAAGTCACTTTACATTAACACTTATAGAAAGCACAAAGAAGATCATGAATTAGACACCAGTGGAACAAAGATCAATGTACATGAACACTTCTAGGCAGCACAAAGGAGACAATAAAGTAGGCAACAGTAGCATGACAACAAGGCTTCACTTACCAACAATCTTGGACTCAATCACGCAGTCAGGGCTTGCTTCACATAGAGCCTGGAATCCATCCTGCAGATAAACCACCCAATAAATCAATATTGTGGATTCTTGCTCAACAAATGCTTATGTTATTTGTTCTGCCTTTCTTTCTCACTCATTCCTATAGAATGCACAGGAAAATTAAATACACAGAGAAGTCAGCATGGCCAAACATACGGGCGCTCACGCTTAAACTTCCAGTATACTGATGCTGAGGTAGCGGGTTCAACCCCTATACTAGTCAGCTTGACTAAAATGTTGAATACCTGTCCTCGACTTGGGGACACAAATTACAACTACCTCAGAAGTCAGAGTGGGTTTGTTTGATGGCAAGGGACAATGGTAATAGGGAAGGCTAATCCACACACAAAAATCAGTCCAGTGCACTTCACAGTAGTGGCAACTACTAGAAGCAGTAGCATGTGTGTGGACCACAAGTGAGTTCAAAGCGTATGAACGACAAAATACAGTTTTTTAACAGAGAAACTTAAGCCTGCATTTGTTAGCGCAAAGTCTACAGTAGTGCATCATAGAGGTACTACATCTTCAATACTCACAGCATGTATAATTTGTCTATCATTGTCAAAAAGAACAATATATTTAAAGATGCTTCATTTTGGATTTAAGCGTGGTTTCAGCAAGGAGAGGCGTATTAGAGGACGAATCTGATGTGTCTGCAACCGACATGTTAATGGAATGACCAGCACTTACACCTTATACCATTTGCTGAGGGAGATGGGGCATCTATGGGTTTGTTTGAATGCTATGATGTCAATTCTTAGAGACCAAGCCCCAGACTATTGTCAGAGAGGACAAACCATCTTGTCATCTGTTAATCTTAAAGTAAGCTTGTAGTTGGCGGATTACTCTTGAATGAGCTGAAAAGCCACAGGGGACATGGAACAGTGAGATGAAATGGCAGTGTGTCTTGTCTGGTTTTAAGAGAGAGAGGGGAAGACATTATTGAGGTGATGATGTCCTACTCAGACACAGAACAACTGGGTTCATTCCCAGCATAAGGCTGGGCATTAGTCCAAGAATCACTGGTATCTAATAATACATCTCCCCTTGATCTCTTGGGTAATCAGATTGAATACCCAGCCTGCTCAGATAAAGGCAGAAAACAGGAGATCCCGTGTGCAAGTTGTGCACATTGAAAACTACGGCAGTTGAAAATCGCAAGGAGTAGGCCATAAGGTCACTGCATTGGCATAACTGTTAGTCAAAAACACCCACTCATGGGTTGAGAGAGCCTGTTACTTTGGATGGAATCTGTCTAAAGGAAGTTAACCTTACAAATGAATGTCAAAGTCAAACACATTGGCTGTGCTCATGACATTATCAATGTAGCTCCCAATCAATTACACAAATGTGCCAACTGACTTAGAGGGTACTGTTACACAAAAAGAGAAAGACACTTAAAGGAAGGAAACCATCCCCCTAGACAATAAAGACAATAAAGTGGTCAAAACATTCATTTGGTGGGTATATGAATGAAACAACTACACACATAGGCAAACATATGTTGTTGGTTCTGGTTATAGTATATTGGTGCATGATAAAGCAGATGGGGTCGGGGCCCTTTGGTATCATGTGTATTGTGTGACAGAACAGTTAAATCATCTCAGCCTAAAGAGAATGTAGCAGCAAGGAGTAATCAGTGGATCTGGCAAACACTCAGTGCTCCAAGGATAGGCCAGACGGACACAATCAGATCGCAACTGGTACCATTAGTAATGGAATTCTTCACTGGTTGTTGAAAATGAGGAAAGAACGCATTTGGGAATGCCAAAGAGGGCTGGGATACTGGTTTTTGACTCAATGCAACTTACGAAGATCTGAAGAGAACTGCAGAAAACAGTGGATAGTGGAGTGACATGGTTAGAAGATTCTAACACAAGCCTTCAGACTGACTATTCTGGTGATCATGATGATGACGATCATGATGATGAATAGACATCAAATTATTTACTATCTGTGCCCACAGTTTCTCTCACCTTAATTTAATGTCCAGCTCATATCAAGCTGTCATCCTTTATATTAAAGCCTGAAGATTAAACATATTCTCAACAACAATCAGGCGAACATAATCCATCCATATTTTGTTTCCTGATCTACTCAAATAGCCCAGTGTATAATGTCACTCCGTAGACACTAAATTATTCAGCAGCTGAACTACAAATAACTACAAAATTAACAACTACAATTTCTTTACTGGACGACTCTCCATTATCCCCAGAATCACCAGATCTCATATCATCGACACATCTCCCCATTATCATAACCAAGTGCCTTGCTGGATGGCGTGGGCGATTAAGTTTCTCCACAAATTGTGATCTCCGGATCAATTCATGTGTTGACTCCCTTCCCTGTTATGACACAATGTCTAGAAATTTCTCTCGCTGTCTTCCTACATTTCTTTCCACAAATCTTTCCAGATGTCACAATATGTTCCAGTTTTTGTCTTCTCATAATATGACCAAAAAATGATAACTTCCTCTTTCTGATGTTTGTGATAAGTTGTCTATGCAGCTTAGCCTTCCTCAAAATGTCTAGATTGCTCATTTTGGCTGTCCAATGAATTTTCGGCATTCTTCTATATAACCACATATTCAAGGCTTCTAGGGATTTTAGGTCCAGGACCACAGCCGTATGTTTAAACTGGTTCTATGTAACATGCAAACACTGTTTTTCTAACTTCCAGTGACAAGGACCTATTGCATTCCCAATAATGCAATCCAATTTGATGTTCCAGTATACAATGACAAACTGGGACAGGCAATAAATAAACAGCTTACCTTTGGAGGAAATTTGAATTCTGAATTCCCAAAGTTGAATCTCATTTCTGCATTCTATGAAAAGAGATTAAAATAATAATGTGTGAGAGTCAGTCAGTCAATCAGTCAGTCTCTCTCTCTCTCTCTCTCTCTCTCTCTCTCTCTCTCTCTCTCTCTCTCTCCTTCCCTTTCTCTCTTCCCCTCCTCTCTCCCTCACTCCCCCTCCTCTCTCCCTCCCTCCCCCTCCTTTCTTCCCCTCTCTCTCTCCCTCCATCTCTCTCTTCCCCCTTCTCTCCCATACAACAGACATCATTACCCAAGGAATTGATGAATGCTGGGAAGTCATGAAGACATACCACAATGGCCAGTTGCCTCATATCAAGCTGTCATCCTTTATATTAAAGCCTGAAGATTAAACATATTCTCAACAACAATCAGGCGAACATCCATCTATATTTTGTTTCCTGATCTACTCAAATAGCCCAGTGTATAATGTCACTCCGTAGACACTAAATTATTCAGCAGCTGAACTACAAATAACTACAAAATTAACAACTACAATTTCTTTACTGGACGACTCTCCATTATCCCCAGAATCACCAGATCTCATATCATCGACACATCTCCCCATTATCATAACCAAGTGCCTTGCTGGATGTAGGAAATTTGAATTCTGAATTCCCAAAGTTGAATCTCATTTCTGCATTCTATGAAAAGAGATTAAAATAATAATGTATGAGAGTCAGTCAGTCAATCAGTCAGTCTCTCTCTCTCTCTCTCCTTCCCTTTCTCTCTTCCCCTCCTCCTCTCTCCCTCCCTCCCCCTCCTTTCTTCCCCTCTCTCTCTTCCCCCTTCTCTCCCATACAACAGACATCATTACCCAAGGAATTGATGAATGCTGGGAAGTCATGAAGACATACCACAATGGCCAGTTGCCTGGACCCCCCCCCCCCCCCCCCCCAGATCGACCGAATCTAACACTGGAATGAGGGGAAGTCCTGGGAAGCAAAGTTAGTTAGTTAGTCGACAGATCATCCTCGTTGCACATCGGACCATTCAGTCCATAAGTGCTCGGATCCCCTCCTCAGCAAATCCCGCAGCGTGTAGCGGCTAACGACGCCAGTTCTGTGTTGGTTTATCAATCTTCTTTGGCTTCCTGCGTAGTGTTCTTGTTTGGCCACCCCTCTTTTAATTTGCTGCTCTCGCAGTCTGGCCATTGTTGTAGATTCACAGTCATCACTTGGTTCTTGCAAAAGTCTCACTTCTCGTAGAGCATTCAGAATGTCAGCCTGGTCCATGGCGCGTCCGCCCTCCACAGTAGCCTCACCTGCGAGCTTGTCAGCCCGCTCATTTCCTTGTACTCCCGCATGCCCTGGCACGAAGATGAAACTAATCTTTGCCAGCCGAGACCGCTCCAGAGGCAGCAACCATTCTCTTCGGATTGACCCCTCCTCTATCCTCTTGATCATGTTCATTGAGTCGCTAAGGAAACAAGCCCTAGTGAATGTCTGTGTCTCGAGCCATGTTATTGCTTTACTTACAGCCATGACTTCCATGGTCAGGCTACTTGTGGTTTCAGTGAAAGCACCAGAGTCCTCCTTCACAATTCTCCCTCCGGCCCGAGCTGTAAAGGCCCATGAGCTTCTCACATGTCGGACGACCGACCCATCTGTGTAGATGACCGCGTCACTGTCTAGCGAATTCTCGAAAATCAACGCTTGTACTTCAGCCTCCACAGCAGCCGGATTTTCTTGTCTGCATTTTCTATCTAGTTGGATGCAAACTGAAAAGGATGTGCAGAAGTCTGTTGGCACTTGCACCCACTCCTCGCCAGGTTCTAAGTCCTCAAGTGAACACACCTGTTGAAGAATGTCTTCGGCTTGACCCATCCACAACCGTCCTCTTTTTAACCTGCTGCCCTTCACCTTCCTAATTTCACTATGCAGTGGATGCTGTGTGTTTGCGTTAATTCTGAGGTAGGCGCGTGCCCTGCAAACTTGCATTCTCTCTTCAATGGTTGGAAAATCAAGAAGGTAGCGCATCGCCCTGCATGCTGTATCTCTTGTACATCCAAGAATAATGCGCATAGCTTCATTCTGTATCCTTTCCATCCTTTCTATCTGCTTATGGCTGACAGTCAGGATTGCCATTGCATACTCCAAAACAGACATGACCAGCCCCTCGTACAGAAGACATAGATGGCGCTGCTCACAGTTTGCTGCCGTCATCACCCGCATCGCTGCCAAACCCCGCTTGGCCTTTGCTATCACCCGGTCTATGTGCACATTATAAGCAAGGCTTCGATCAAACCGTATCCCCAGGTAATTCATTGCCTGCGTTCTTTCCACCGTCTCTGAACACAGCATTACAGTTGGTGTTGGATTGTTGACAATATGATTATTCAACGAGAACCAAGTCACTGTTGCCTTTGTTGGGTTGACCATTGCCCCAGCTTCACCACACCAAGTACTTATGCGATTGAGTTCGGTTTGTAGTTCCACAGCAACCTCCTCTCTATCCTTACCCTGACGATACACTAAAACATCATCGGCATATGACAATGTCCTGCCAGGTCCAGTGATCTGCTCACTGGTGATTCTCACTGTGTAGGCGTTGAACAGTACCGGAGATAATGGTGATCCCTGTGGTAGGCCAGGATATATTGTTGTTGGTTCCGAAGTCCAACTGCCACATCTAAAAACTACTTTCCGTTGGAAGAGGGCTGCAGCGATCCAACTAAGGAGGAATGGACTTACGGTTAGTTCAAGAAGCTGAAACATTAAAAAATCCAGTGGTACTCTGTTGTATGCGTCCTCAAGATCAATCGCTGCAGCAACGGTTTCAGTGCCTGAGTGGAAACCTTCATAGACATCGTGGGCAAAGACTGCTGCATTGGTCCAGGTTTCTCTTTTTGGACGGTACCCACCCAGGGTAGGTGGGAAAACACCTTGCCTCTCTAGTTGGCTTGATATTTTCCTGGCAATTACCTTCTCCAGCAGCTTGCCTATTGTATTCTGCATGGTTATAATTCGATATCCCTGAATTTTTTTGTGGTCTTTGTCAGGCTTCGGCAAGGGAATCAGATAGCTGTGTAACCATTCCTCCTTGATGCTAGCACTCCCTATACTGTTGTTGTACATGTCTGCTAGTTTCTCTAGCTCATTGTCGGTACACCTATTTATGTCGTCGTATCTTATGCCATCTTCTTCAGAGACTTCTTCAGAGGCCCGGTTTCAAGATGGCGACGGACGGTCGTGTTGTTTTGTGTTCGTTAACTTTTTCGCGTAGGGGATGGATTTATTCATTTCTTGCGTGTAATTGGTGTGCCAGGATGTAAAACCAGGAGTTTCTACTCAAGATCTGCGCGGGTGCTACGGAGTTCGTGCATCGAGCGAAGCCATCCTTGAGTGAATTTTCAGCAGCGTGTGTGGTTCTCAAAAGTCTGTGTTTACGTTTTTTCAACATGGCGGAACAACGTGTGTTTTCCGAGCGATCAGCAGTCAACATACCGAAGCGGCGTGGTAGCCGCGCAGGGAAAAAGAAGCCAGGTAAACGCGGTGGCTTGAGACGTTTTAGACTCAAGTGTCACCGTCTAGGACTCAGGAACATCCGTATTCTATATTGGAACTGTGCCAGTGTAAAACAACGGGGCTCTATTTTAGAAACCCTAGTTTACAGGAACGACATTGTAGCACTCCAGGAGACGAGACTGGGCGATCAGCTACTCCGAATTGCCGGCTTCAAATGTTTCTACAACAGACGACATCTGGGAACGGCGATTCTCGTTCGCGACAGCATGGTGGCGTCAGAGCTAGACATGTCCAGTTGGAACAGTGACGATATACAAATACAGGCGTTGAGAGTTCATTCCAGTATACCATTCGTGTTGGTTAATGTTTATGCCCGCAATGCGAGTGTGGACGCCCAGAAGTGGCAGTGCTTAAGTGGCATATTAGGCCACGAGAGGAATGTTATTTTCTGTGGTGACTTCAACGCTAAAGGCATATCATGGGGAAACACTTCCTCCAATACACAAGGGGAGGAGCTCGAGACTGCACTGGAAACCATCGACCTGGTTTGTATCAACAGCGGCTGTGTCACCAGGACAGCAAGCCGCCCAGGCGATGAGGACAGTGCTATTGATCTGGCGCTAGTTTCACTTTCACTCACTACAGTGTGTAGATGGGGTGTCCTAGGACACCATGGCAGCGACCACCACCCATGCAGCATATTGGTGGAGAAAGGCAGAACCAGGCAGCACAAGCTAAAGGTAAAGACGTTCCAGTATGACAGTAAAGGGCAAGATGTGGTGAGTAAAATAAGACGTGACAAGCGCAGAACGTTTCAGGGCAGGAAAAAAAGGTGGGAGCAGCCACCGTGGTGGAGTTTCGAGGTGGAGAAGGCTTGGGTGGATAAGCGTAGTGCTGTAAGGAGATGGCAAAATGCCAAGAGGAACAGAGCTGGTCATCCTAGTCCCTGCTTGCACTTAGTAAGAGAGATGCACACAAAAGTAAGCTATTTCAAAAAACTGGTCATGGTGGTTAAAAGCGAAAAATGGGCAGAGGTGTGTCAAAGAGTAAGCACAGACAAGTCACTGAAATTGTTCTGGCGACTACATAAAAGCATGAGTGGTGTAGTCAAGAATAAGAGCATTTCTGACTTCCAAGGTGCTGACCTCATCTGGCAGAGGACTGACGAGGACAAGGGCAAAGCCCTCTTTGAACGCTACCTTGAGCAGAGCAACCAGACAGACATGGGAGGCCGGAATCTGGCCAAGGAGGTCACCTCAGACAGATGCAAGGCCCAGAACACTTCGGATGAAGACACAGTGACAGTGAAAGAAATCAAGGCTGTGCTTCGACGATCAAAAAACAGTGCTCCAGGTCCTGGGAAGCAAAGTCGGCCAGCATGGTACTGACCACATCACCCAGCTGGAGCTAATTGGTCTATAACATATGTACTTTGCACTACAAGAAAAAGAGTGTTGAGGTGCTAAATAGAGCCTGTACTTTTGTATGGATGTGAAGCGTGGACAATGAGCAGTCAAACTGAAAAATATCTGATGGCTATGGAAATGTGGTTTCTGAGGAGAATGCAAAGAATACCATGGACAGACAGAAAAACCAACGACTAACTCCTACAAGAAACAAATGAAAACCGTAAACCGAGTAGAGAAAGTAGATGTAGACAGTCAACATTTTTTGGGCGTTATGAGAAGAAATAAATTGGAGAACTTGGTGACAACTGGCGAGATCGAGGGGAAGAGAACAATGGGAAGAAACAGAAGTAAATACCTGGATGGCTTGGCCATGTGGCATGGTCGAGACCACAACAATGAGCTGATCCACGACTCTGGTGATCAAGTGATATGGCAAATCATGACCGCCCACACTTATCGGCATGGCACACGATGAATGGACTTTGCACTAGATACCCAACTGCCCTAACAGTGTGTAAAAGTGACCTTTACATTTTTACTCACAATTATTGCTGGATCGTCAAAACAAATTAAATCAAATATTGTCACACATGTGGGCAGTAGTTACCTTCAGCACAACAGCAGCATAAAATGCTTCATTCTTGAGATCTTTAGGGATATCAAATGCTTTTCCCAAATCAATGCCTAGAGTGATTTTGAGGAAATTAACAATGTGATAATAAATGGTAAAACACAATCATAAAGGTTACTAGCATAATAATATAGTTTCTGTGATATTTTAGTATATAGACCATCAAATCAATAAGAAGGTAGACTTCATATGGTGTATTAGATGCCCAGTGTATCAGACTTTATGAGGCGTTTTAGATACTCAGTGTATCAGACTTTATGAGGCGTTTTGGACACTAAGTGTATCAGACTTTATTAGAAGTAGTAGATAGTGTATCAGAACTTATAAGAAGTAGTAGATATAGATTTTCTATAGTGTTTCTCAGACTTTCTGAGACAGTAGATAATACAGCTAGTCGTCAACTTACGACCACGATCGGTTCCGACAGACCGGTCGTAACACGATTTGGTCATAAGTTGAGTACGCTATGTGTACAGTAATGTGAAGTGATGTTATAAAAATATTTAAGTTAAATTATATCATAAATTTCTTTTATTATTGTTATAAATCATAATTTTCGATGTTCATTTTGTGCCATTTGTATCATCTCTACACCATTTTGTTTCTTATTTTTACATCGTCAGGTTTAAGAAAAACAATGCATTAACTGTACTTGTACAACTGGTTTAATATTTGCAAAACATACAAAATACAGGTGTGGAAAATACTATAGGAAACATTATTATTACATGGTTTACCATCTCTAGTTCGGCATCGTCAATAAAGAGTGATGGTATCCCATGTGCACCTTGTGACATAATCTGTGTCTTCTTTTTGCTAATTGTTAAACCAAATTCTGAACAAGCATTGGAGAATGCAGATAGTAGACATTGTAATTCTTCCTCAGAGTGGGTCGTAACTGCAAAAATCAGGTTATCCATCTAAGTCTACGAAGACTGAGCATGGAATAAACCGCCACACAACCTAATCTTTGCAGACAACGCCGTTCGACTGATAATTGAGGCAGAAATAAATCTTTAAATATTGAGCACAACCCACTACTGGCAACGCTGATCGCACTCTGGTATGAACCTAAGGCCTATCCACGTCAATGTGGAAGCATTAGTCTCGAGTTAATAATATGGCTAGTGATTGTGGTCGTAAAGTCGAATGGTCGTAAGTTGCATAGGTCGTAAGTTGACGACTAGCTGTATGTAAGAATTTATGAGAAGTGGTAGATACCCAGTGTATCAGACTATGAGAAGTAGCAGATATAGTGCATCAGACTTTATGAGAAGTAGCAGATAGTCCGGTCTTCCTGGCCAAGGAGTTAACGACATTGTTCGTAATCCTGTATATCCACATGGGAAAAACAGCAGCTGCGAGAATCGACAGCGGTTCATGCCGTGCTGGTAACTTAAGGGGGTATGTGAGCCGGTCGTTCAGAAAGCAATGGCAAACTACTGAATGTAAAACTTGCCTAGTACATCAACTGAAGCTGAAAAATGCTGGTGTTGACTGCAACATTCTGTAAGGGATATGCAATATTTTAAAAAAAAGGTAGATAATGTTTCGGACTTTACGAGACATAGTAGACAGTGTATCAGAATTTACGAGAAGTGGTAGATACCCCCGGTTAGCGGGGTAGAGGTATCCGCTATCAAAGGAGATGTAAGACGCCTCCTTTCCTCCGTTAGTCTATGGGACACCCTTGGACAAGGTGGAGTACCCATTTAGCCCCCCAATCAGGGTTATCTGAAGTCATGGAAGCAGGTGGTGGGTGGAGTGTGAGAGCAGCCAACAGATAGTTGTTGGTTATGGTCTGCACTCTGCGGCGATAGGCAGATGATCTCATCAGTAGAGACAATGGCTGTGGCCACCGACTAGTACAGTCACTGCCCAGAAGGAAAGCAATGGCAAACTACTGCCAATTTGCTAGTCGTCTCCTCTCCCGTATAAAGCCATGTTACTCCAATTATCTTAACTAACAATGAGGCACTTGGCTCGTAAACAAAATGGTGAAAATCAACTTGTAAAGAACATGATTGGCGAACGGGAAAATCAATTACAATGTCGACGCTCGTAAACAGTTAATATCCATTTTTAATCTGGACTCTGCAAAAGCAGTCACATATACTAGTTAGCAGTTAAACTAGTTTCTCGTGCCACCAAGAAGTGCCTAATTTGTATCTTACACTAACCTGAGTATTCCGCACTGCCTTTTCCTACAAACCTTCATTAACCTTCATTCTCCCTTGTGTTCTTCCAATTCGTCGTCCTCTCTGTCGTTTTCAACCGAATTTATCGTCTAGCGTTTTCCCGTCTTTAGAAACTCCATGGCGTTTTCCCAGATATGTTATAGGCTATCCATATCCTTGACTAATTCCACTGCCATCCTTCTATCTCTTCAGAAGCCGCCTTAATCCTTCTCGAACTTAGAAACACAACCGATCAGTTCACTGGAAGTCACAGCGTATGCTCCGGTTGTCAAGTTCCCATTTCGTGACGTATCCCATCTCATTGGTTTTCTATTGCACTGTGTACTTTGCTATCCCTTGGGATTTTTCCTTTTATCCTTTCTGCATGACGTGTATCTGCCAACGCCATGTGGCAACTACCTGTCTGCAAAACTTGCCAAGAAACCATAACAATCATGAAAGAAAACATAATAAGAAAGAGATCTGGTGGCGAGACCCCCATGCCAGGCAGATCAGATAACACTGGGGAAGAGTGTGACACAGGGACCAGTACTAGTAATCGTGATGACGAAGTTAATCCTGACTGTGTTACCAAGGAAATCCCCTGTGTCA
Source organism: Cepaea hortensis (assembly GCA_963921405.1). Classification (NCBI taxonomy): domain Eukaryota; kingdom Metazoa; phylum Mollusca; class Gastropoda; order Stylommatophora; family Helicidae; genus Cepaea; species Cepaea hortensis. Next base: position 125,476,848 of record OY992876.1, on the reverse strand, counting down.
GACTAAGAAATGAGAATAGGAATGTGGAATGTGAGAAGTCTGTATGAGAGGAAGGTTAAAGTAGTATGTGATGAGATTGAGAGGTTAAATATTCAAATTTTAGGAATTAGTGAACATCGCTGGAGAGGCAAGAGACATTTCACAGCTGAAAATTTATTCTGGTAGAGACATCGGAGGCCAGAGTGGAGTGGCATTTTGTTTAGATAAAACAACTGCAAAAGCTTTAATGGGATATAACCCAGTTAGTGACAGAATACTCACTGTTAGACTTAAAAGCTGTCTAAAAAACACAACTCTCATACAGATATATACACCTACTTCAACAGCAGAGGAGGACGAAATTGAAGATTTTTACAACACACTGCAAGACACATTAAATAATATTTGTCATAATGATTTAGCAATAATCATGGGAGATTTTAATGCGAAAGTAGGTACAGGAAGAGCTGAAAATGAGAGACACGTTTTAGGAAAATTTGGATTGGGAAATAGAAATGATGCAGGTGACAAATTAATTGAATTTTGCACAGAAAATGAGTTAACAATAGCCAACACACTTTTTAAACAACACCCAAGAAGACTCTTCACATGGAAGTCCCCGGACAGTTTTACCAAAAATCAGATAGACCAACCCATCTGTGTAGATAATCACATCACCTGAGCGCGCATTATCCTGAATTAGTTGCTGGATTTCCACTTCCGTGGCCCCTGCTGGCCACTCCCGGCTCAATGTGATAATAACTCTGCACAAGTCTGACTGCTCCGTTGGCACTCGGCCCACTCCTCTCCTCGCCTAATGTTCTCCAAGGGGCACACCTGTCTGATTGTATCCTCTGCCTGAGCCATCCATGATTTCCCTCTTATCAGTCGCTGTCTCTTAACTGCGTCCAGTGCCTCATGCAACGGGTGATCTGTGTCTGTAGCTACTCTGTGGTATGCCTTCGCCTGCATCACCTTGTGCCTACCAGCAACAGTTGGCAGACCAAGGATGTAACGCATACACACTACCGGGGTGTCTCTGGTGCATCCCAGAATGACTCGCATAGCTTCTTTCTGTATGCGCTCTAATTTCACCAGCTGACTCTTTGAGACAGTGAGCAGTCCTAGTCCATAGTCAATCACTGAGAGGATCAAGTGCTGGTATAGAGTGAAAAGCATTCTCTGCTCTATGTCCATTGCAACCATAGTTTTAAGTGCATTGGGTCCCTTTTGAGACCTTGTCACAACCGTCTCCACATGGTCCTTGAAGGACAGGCTCCTGTCAAATGTGATTCCCAGATACTTCAGTTTGTTCTCTCTGTTGATGCTTCTACCATCTATCGCGAGGCTTGGGACATCAGTTCTCATAATCCTGTTGTCCAGAGAGCACCACAAAACAGCCGCCTTTTCCGGGTGGGTGACAGCACTAATTTCAGTGCACCAGTCAATCACTTTGTCTACTGTCGCCTGTAGCTCCTGGGCTGTTTGCTCCCTATCTCTCCCCTGCCTATATGCAAGAATATCATCTGCAAATGTTAGTATCCTTCCAATCCCTGGTGCTTCTAGGTTTGCAATCTTGCTCGTATACACATTAAAGAGCACCGGTGAGATTGCAGATTCCTGTGGCAGTCCCGGGGTTAAAATATGTGGCTCTGAGGTCCATACACCCAGACGGGGAGCAACCCAACGAGAAAGCAGGACGGCTGCTATCCAGTTCACCAACCAGGGATTGACTCCCTTCTCCATCAGTGCGGTCATCAAAATATCATATCGAACTCTATTGTATGCATCCTCGAGATCAAGCGCTGCTGCCATCGTTTCCTGTCTACTCTGGAACCCCTCATAAACATCAAAGGCAAAAGTGGCTGCATTTGACCAGGTATCTTTTCCTGGCCTGTAGCTCCCCAGGCCTCTTGAAAGAAACTTCCCCCTTTCCAAAAACTCATGCAGCTTAACAGCGACTATCTTCTCTAGAACCTTCCCAAATGTATTTTAAAGGGTGATGATTCTAAAGCCGCTAAGCTTTGAATGATCCTTGAATGGTTTTGGGAGAGGGATGAGATAGCTGTGCACCCAATCCTGCGGTACTGGTGTTGTCCTAATGCTCTGGTTAAAGCAGTTGAGAAGTTGTAGATACCCAATGTATCAGACTTTATGAGAAGTAGTAGATATAGTGTATCAGACTATAAGTAGTAGTAGATATTGTGTATCAGACTTTATTAGAAGTAGTAGATATAGTGTATCAGACTTTATGAGACAGTAGATAGTTTATCAGAATTTGATACACAGTAGATCGTGTATCAGAATTTATGAGACATAGTAGATAGTGTATCAGAATTTATGAGAAGTAGTAGATACCCATTGTTCCAGACTATGAGAAGTAAGTATATAGTGTATCAGAATTTATGAGAAATAGTAGATATAGTGTATCAAACCATGAGAGGTAGTAGATATAGTGTATCAGACTTTATGAGAAGTGGTAGATACCCAATGTATCAGACTTTATAAGGGGTATCCATTAAACCAAGTGTATCAAACTTTATCAGTAGAATACTTAATTTTTCAAATAGGCTTCATTTGGAGAATTACCTATCCAGTTTATCAGACAGACTTTATCTTTTTTGTTTTGTTCGCATATCCTTTACAGGACATCGCTGTCAACATCAGCATCTTTCAGCTGATTGTTGATTTCTTGGCAAGATTACGCTCAGTAGTTTGCCATTGCTTTCTGAGCGACCGGCTCACATACCCCTAAGTTACCAACGTGGAGAGAACCGCTACCAATTCTCGTGCACGTCACGTTACTCACACGAAAGTACACGGGATTACGGAGAAAGTCGTGTAACCCCTAGACCAGAGAGACCAGCAGACTTTATATAGAAAATTAAATAACTGATCTATCAGAATGTAGAATTAAATAGTTTATCGGGAACACTTCACCTGGAGAATTAAATACTCAGTTTACCATGCACTTTATCTATAGAATTAATACCTAGTTTATCAGGCAGACTACCTTTATAATTAAATACCCAGTTTGTTAGGCACACTTCATCTAGAGCAGTGGTTCTCAACCTTTTTTGGCCCGTGCCCCCCTTCACCATATTTTCAGAACATCATTCCCCCCCTTCCTATCAAAAATTTGCCCCGTGCCCCCCTTCACCATATTTTCAGAACGTCATCCCCCACCCTCTTCATATTTCCTATTTAAAAATCCCCCCATCCCTACATAGTATACGTAGAAATGGAAGGTAAATTTAATAGCATATACTAAAACAAGTCTAGACATCCACATAAAACATGATTTGTGGGTCTACTTACTTTATAAAATGAATTTTAGAAGGATGAGACGTACATAACTGTAAAGTATGAAGGGAAAAACAATATCAAGTAATCGGTTCTTGTATTAACGCGATCTTGAAATGGTCTTCATTCCCCTCCCCCCTGGAAATCCTAAAATTCCCCCCTGGGGGGGAATTCCCCACCGGTTGAGAACCACTGATCTAGAGAGATACCCAGTTCATCAGGCACACTTCACCCAGAGAATTATATACCTTTCATCAGGCAAGCTGTATCTATAGAATTAAATCCCCATTTTATGAGACAGATTGTATCTGTAAAATAAAATACCCAAGTTTATCAAGCAGACTATCTGATAAATAAATCCCCATTTTATCAGATAAATTCTTATCTTTAGAATTAAATACCCAGTTTATCAGAAACACATCATCTGGAGAAATAAATACCCAGTGTATCAGGCGCACTTCACAAAACCAATAAAACGTACCATTTTTCGACCATTTAATCTCCATCTTGTCAAGATCCAGGTAACAACCAACAACATCATTTGCACCAAAAGGCTGCAAATATAAGCAATAAGAAATTTTATGAAAAAGAAGATAAACATAACAAGGTAAATAATATATAAACAATACAAGAGTTAAAGCTAAATGTATCAATGTGGCACATTTTCAGAGAACTCATTTAAAGTAATTTATAATCTGCTTAAAGCACTCTCTTTCCCCTCCCTCTTTCATTCTCCCTCCCTTTTTTTCCTCTTCTTTCCCACCTTCCTCTTTATTTCTCCCTCACCTCTCCTCTCTTTCTCTCACTCCCTCTCTTTTTCTTCCTCCTTAGCTCCTCTCTCCATCTGCCTTTCTCCTCCCTCCCTCTCACACACTAATCAGATAAAAAATTAACAAGGAGGTCTGAGTGCAAGGAGGAAGATGACGTTTGGTAATAGAGTGCACTGACCACTACCACCCCAGAACAAGCTCAAGGAACACAACAGCCTCACCTGTCCATAGTCATCAAACTGCTTGTTGTATGACTTCTTGCCCGTTCCACCAAAACCAAAGCCAAACCTGTCTGTTCCCAAATCTAGTTTGGCCTTCTGTGTGGACCAGCCTAGGCGGCACAAACCTTCATCTGTGACAGTGCCCTCATAGTAGTATTTCCCTGGAACAGAACACCAGCACTTTTTAAAACAAAGTACTTTACCTGGTACATAAACATCAGCACTTTTTAAAACAAAGCAATTTCCCTGGAACATGAATGACAGCAACATCATATAGCAGATATCTCTCTCCTCCCAACCCGGCTACAAGACTCTCAATCTGTCACCATCGCCTGCCTTTTGCATTTTCATGCCTACAGTGTCTGTAATGTTCTGTCTTCACCTTTGTAGTTGTCTCTTCTTCCAGGAAGTATGCCTTTCCATGACTATTCTTTCTAAAACCACTGTGTCATTTAATATGGCTCATGTATTTCAGTTTTCGAGTCATGATTTTAACGAGACAGTTTTATTCAATGTTCAGATCTTGCAATTATCCTGACTCAATCCATTGTCTCAGCATCCAATGACTGGGTTATAGCTGAGCTGTCATATTTACACCTTTATGCTGACATACACAACATACATCTTCTCAGCGTATGTTATACCAAGTTATAGTTGAGCTGTCATATTTACACCATTAAGCTGACATACACATCTCAGTCTGTGTTATACTATGTTATAGTTGAGCTGTCATATTTACACTGTTAAACTAATATGAACAACATACATTTTCTCAGCGTGTGTTATACCAGGTTATAGCTGAGTTGTCATATTTACATTATTAAGCTAATATACACAGCATACATCTTCTTGGTATCTGTTGACTAGGTTATGGCTGAGCTGTCATATTTACGCCTTTGAGCTGACACATGCATGATCTCAAGTGTCCGCTGACTGGGTTAGCCTTAGCGGGGTTATCTTCTGAAACTTCTGTTCTTGCCATGCAGGACCTGTCTGTCTTTCAAGACAACCACAAGACTTTCATGTTGTCAATAATCAATAGTGAAGTCTATCTATGACAGTCTGCTGTATGACATGAGCTTTGGCAGATAAGTAGCAGAAATAGCTGCAATCCAGACTCAAACTTAGAACCCGTTTAAGAAGATACATAAGAGAACAAATCAGTTATTACAACCACCATACTGACTGAACAATCAACATACTCTCTCTACAAGGGCAAGAAAAGTTTCCAGTGGTCTGCTCATTAATGTGATGACATAATTTATGCCTAACTTACAATAAACACAGCACAAAAATTAACTGCCCCAGTGGCTGAGATATTGAAATATGTCAGAGGTACACAACAAACCTTTGCCATGCACAGCTTTGTTGCTCCTAGTTCCATGCCAACTTGCTTGATCACGAGCCTGACACAAGAGACCATCAGAGTCAATGGCTGAAAACAGAAATATGAGTATCAAAATAGAGAATCAATAGAGTATCAATGCACAAGTAACAGTATCAAAGCAGAATTATTAGATCAAAACTGAATTATATGTATTAAAGCAGAAAAATGAATATCATAGCAGAAATATGAATATCATAGCAGAAATATGAGTATCATAGCAGAAATATGAGTATCATAGCAGAAATATGAGTATCATAGCAGAAGTATCAGCTCGTCAGCATGGTCGAATGGGTAAGAATGCGCGTTCTTAAACATCCTTTGTGCTGATGCCGAGGTAAGCGGTCCAACCCCTACACAGGACAGCTGGACTAAAATGTTGACCTGTCATCCTTGACTTGGGGACGTAAATTACACCTACCTCTGAAGTCAGAGTGAATCGCCTGATGGCGAGGGACACTGTTATAGGGAATGCTAATCCACATACAAAATACAGTCCATCACTATTATAATGGTGTGTATAATAGTGTGTATGGACTACGCTTGAGTTCAATGCGATCGAACGCCCAAAAAAAAGCAGAAGTAATAGCATCAAAACAAATATGAGTATCAAAATTGAAATAAGAGCATCAAAGCAGAAATAATAGTACCAAAACAAACGAGTATCAAAACAAAATAGTATCAAAACAGAAATATGAGTATCAAAGCAGAAATATGAGTATCAAAACATAAATATGAGTATTAAAGCAGAAATGTGAGTATTAAAGCAGAAACATGAGTATCAAAGCAGAAGTAATATATCAAAACAAAAGAGTATCAAAGCAGAAATATGAGTATCAAAGTAGAATAGTATCACAACAAATATGAGTATCAAAGCAGAAATATGAGAATCTAAACAGAAATAAATGACAGAGATATTAACATAATACACAAGGCAAGATGAGTTTAATTGTGTTAGAAACTGTGGAAGTCAAAAGAAATTTAGCCCAGTACTAAACCAAAATATGAGAACATGAAGGAAGCTGCAGGAGATAGCAAATGATATGATGGGTTGGCATGAGTTGGTTGAGGGCCTACGATCTAATACAGGGCAGAAGAGAATCAGAGACTATGATCCAGACAACTGGAATAGGCACCAGAATACAGTGGATGCTCTATTGTTTTGCCTTGCCCTGTACACTCCACAGCATGTGAGGGTAGTTGCCTTCTGTTAATTGTCAACTAGTGGTTTCTCCTTGCAGTCTGTTGAGTCCAGACTTCACAGAGAAGCCCTATATAACTGTGATTCTTTACACCAGCTGGTTACCCTCACTTGGTTCTATATTGACCATGTTGAGATGTGCCGGGGTGTGACCACTGTCACATGTCAGCAGCTACTGGAACCCACTCTCTTAGAGCTGAATGCCAGGTGAGGGCCAATGATGACCAAATCACACAAGAAAGGATACGGTGTGTGGAATAAGTGCAACAAATAGACAAAATTACAGCAGGAGTAGACAAATACAGGGTGCCTGGTTGCCTTGATGCCTGGTAATGTTTTCAAATTCAACTCTAAACATATTTATTTTTATATTCCCAACCCCCCAACATATTTTTTTATGATGAGTACAGTATGTTTTTGTTATCTGTATGTTTTATGTATCCCATGTATTGTTAAGGCGATGTGCAGCAGTAAAAACATCGATTTTTGGTAAATTTGGCTATTTTTGGAGTAGTTCATTTATAGACATCATGTCTTCCATCAGATTCGGTACTTGTTTTTGTTTAAAAACCGTTATTTTAATGCAATATTCATATTTTACTGAACCCATCCTAAGTGTCAAATTGTCTACTTATTGAAAATAGTTGCTAAATTGACGGTTTTCAAACCCTAGCAACGATATCTCAGGAACACGCGACACGCATGTGTCATATATCATTGGAAAGGTCACAATCTTCCATAACTGTTCATGAAACTCCGAGTTCGTCTAATCGGAAAGTTTTCTGTGTACAACAGTTTGTTTTGTATCTATAATCTTCCTGAAACTTCCATATATGGAACACGGTAAGCAATCGGCGTTCACCAATGGCTGAAACTGATCACGTGGGTTTCTAAAATGGCAGCTTTGTGTTGTTTACACTTCACGACGTGCTGAACGTTTATTGTTGACGACAGATTGACACGCATTGAAAAATGCCTTGTTCTAAGAAATTTAACATCCAGTCATCTACTCACTGTAAGAAATCTCTCAGACCACACCTCGCAAATGCTCGTAAGCAGCGAAAAGCCTATCAGAACGTCGTAAATGGTACAGACAATTCTGAAACTACTGAAAGCAACCCAGCTAAAAAGTGCACATGCCACTTCTTCCAAATCCAAGTGTTTTGACAGTGAATCTGAATGAATCAGTGCTATCGTGTTCTTCTCAAAGTTGTGGAAGTGATTCTTTTATTACCCGAAGCCAATTTAAAAGAGATAAGTATAAATACACGACATCCACTAGCAGCAAGTATGCTTCTGGTGACGACAATGGATATCAAAAACGACAACAAAGAGCAATAGTTGATTGTTCAGAAATTGAGGCAATAACCAAATTGTTATGTTGTCCAGTTTGTAAAAATGCTAGTCTTATTTTGAAAACTGACAGCAAGAAAGCCAAAGGATTAGCTGTGTATACAGAGGTTTACTGCTCTTATGAAGAAGTAGTGTGTGGAAGATACCTATCTGCAAGAAGTAATGATGGGGATAGATCTTTGGCTGTCAACAGTCAATTAGTATATTCAGCATTAGATTGTGAAATGGGTGCAACAACATTTAAGTTTTGCGAAAACATTAATCTGCAAAGTCTTCATCAGAAAACATTTCACAGCAAAGCGAATAAACTATATTCAAAGATAAAAGCTCAAACAGTAAAGTATGTTCGACAGGCTCATGCACAACAGTCAGGCATAACTCTACATGACAATGATGTTCTAGATATTAGTGTCAGTTTTGATTGCACTTGGCTGACTAAGAGGCCACACATCCCACATTGGAGTTGGCTGTGCAGTGGATGTTCTTACAGGACTTTGCATAGATGCCCATGTTATGTCCACATATTGCCAGGTGTGTGAAACCACTGGTAAGACACTTTCCAGGGACAAACCAGATGAATTTGCAGCATGGAAGGCAGAACATCTTAACTGTGATAACAATTTCACAGGATCTGCTGGAATGATGGAGGTGGAGGCTGCAAGGGTGCTGTGGCGACGGTCTGTGGCCCGTCATAAACTTCGCTACACGTCAATACTTTCTGATGGTGACACCAAAACATTTGCGGAGCTTACCAAGATCAAACCATATGGGGATGACATTCAGATAGACAAAGAGGAGTGTATCAACCATGTCAGTAAACGCCTTGGAACAGCACTCCGCAATGTTGTTGCTGACTGCCGAAAGCAAGGTGTGACCTTAGGAGGACGCAGTTAAGGTCAGCTTACACAAAATGCCATCCGTAGGCTGACAATTTATTACAATAGAGCCATACGAAACAACACAAGTGTAGAGTCCATGCGGAAAAGTGTTATGGCTTCACTGCATCACTGTTTTTTTCAACATACAAAAGTCCACGTCATGAAATGTGCCCAAGTGGAGAGCAATCTTGGTGTTTTTTTCAATCCGCCCTGGCTAAGCATCAGGTCCCAGGTCCTCATGACAAGATGTTACACACTTGGCTCAACCGTACAAGCTTGAGAAATATCTGTTGCCAATTTATGAAAGGCTGTCTGACACTAAACTACTTAGTAGATGTGTGTCAGAACAAACTCAGAATTCAAATGAGTGTTTACACAGCTTGATATGGGCTCGATGCACTAAAGACAACTTTGCCTCTCGCAAGAGCGTTCAGTTTGCAGTTGTAACTGCAGCAAGAGAGTTCAACTTTGGAGCTGCTGCTGCCCAAGACACTGCCCAGTTTTATGGACCTTCTACAGGCCTGCATATGCAGAGACTAGGAACATTTAGGATGCAGAAGCAAGTAAGAAATAGTCTGAAGTACAAGAAGGACAAACAAACTAAAAGACGCGACACTGCACAAGCGGCCAAACTGAAGAGACTAGGTGAGCTGCATGCCCTGGAGGGAGGTCCTGCATATGCAGCAGGACTATTTTAACTATCAGGTACAGTTGTAAACTGTTTTTCTGTGTAAAAGAGTGTATTAGTAATAAAAAAACAAAAAAATAATTAGTTTTTCCCCGTTTTCTCAATTCGCCAGTTTTTTATACATAGGTACAATTTTTTTTAAACTATTCGTTAGATTTTAATGAAACTGCACAGATATTCTTCATTCTATCACTTACATTGTGAGTAGAGCAATCTTGAAAATTAAGTTTTAGTTTTTGTGCAGCAGTAAAAAACAAAAAAAATGTCATGAAAAATGTTAAAATTTTCAAATTATTAATTTAAAAAAATGCAAAGAGATATTAAAATTTTCTACTAAACTTGTAAAGGGTATATTTATTTACACATAAAACAAAGAATTTAGCCTGTAAATTAAAAAATTAATGTTTTAGAGGTACGTTAAGAAATTCAATATGGCTGCTGGTTATCTTTGTTTCCATAGCAACCGTTAAGTGCAAAGTCAATTTGACAATATTTTATCGATCAGCAGTCTTCAGTATCAAACCCTATACTATAATAGAACATAGAAATTAAGTATTATAGAATTTAATTTTTTAGGGTTAGCATCGCCTTAAATCAGATAACTAAATATGTCTTTAAAATTTGTTCCACTATTCCAATCTCGTTTTTAATTCTACAGCAATATGGTAGAGTCATCCATATCCCATAATCAACTGATTCAGATGTTTACAATGGACCTGGGCTGCCAGGTTGACCGAGCCTAACATGGATACCAGTAAATGTCTTGGGGATTAAAGAAGCCCTGCGTGATACTGGCCCAATCATCCATCGCCACCTGTTTGGTCTATAGAAACATGACTCTTGCACCATATGCTCAATGTGCCTTTTGGCAAGTAAACTCTTTACTTACTTTATCTATAACCTTAGCAGGAGGTTACCTAACTCAGACTAAACTGATATTCATACCTTCATACTGTTTCCATTAGAGGAATGGAGAATGCACATTCATATCATGAAAGATGACCATTTAGGTGTCTCTTAAAAAAGTAATTACTTTTTATCCAATTTTGTATTATTGAATGATCAAACGAATCAAAAGATGACTGTGAATCTGCAACACTAATCAGACTGCAATAACGTGAGGTGAAAAGGGATAGAGCTAGACAGCAGGCTATGCAAGGAGTCAACAAGAATTGTCAACCAACACAGACCTGGTGTCACCATCGCTGTCACGCTGAGAAAGTGATCCAAGCAATTATGGATGGTATGGGCCAATGTGCAATGATGATAATCTGAAGACCAACTAAATTTAATGTTTTAGTGGCACATTTCAAAATATGCTGCTTTATTTAGCTTTTTCCATTTGAAAAATAACATACAATGGTTCCTGAGATAGGTGGACTGGCTCCACAATTATTTTTGGTCTTGTCTACCCCTGAGTCATAGTATATTTTTTATACCTGCCATCAATTAAATTATTGTGTAGTTGTCAATGCCAGCAAACTTAAGTCTTCAATGATAAATAACAATGACTGAAAACTGCTTTGACTGCTGAAAACTTTGGACCCGATAGGCTGACACAAGCAGATTTAGATTAGTATTCATTATAGGATACCCAAAAGCCAGAAAGCAAGTATTGACAGATAGACTGGACATAATAGAGACTGTCTAAATGGACAAAAGTGTACGGTCATTATCAGTCTGGTTTTGTTGCTCTTGACATGAGTATTTCTGACACAAAGTCAGGTTAAGGTGACTTTTGACATCCATTCAAATAGACCAAAGTATATAAAATACCCAAATTAGACCATAGAACACTACAACCTACCAGAAAACATCTAAGTATACCAAAGAACACCAAGTACACAAATACCAACGGTAACCAAAGTATACTAAAGTACACAAACAAAGGAAACCAAAATATACAAATACTAAAAGAAACCAAATTATACCAAAGGAAACCAAAGTATACTAAAAGTACACAAATACCAAACCATTCTAAAGTATGTAAATATGAAAGTATACCAAAGGAAACCAAAGTATACTAAAGTACACAAATACCAAAGGAAACCAAAGTATACCAAAACTAAAGTATACCATATATTATTGTGTATTTTTAGATGCTGATCTAGAGCAGACCATCATTCTTAATCTCAGCATTTCATTTATCTTTACCTTATGGTTATGATGAGTGCTCGAGTTAACACCTGCAGTTGCCAATACCTTGTTCGTTTTATTCTCCATGCACGATATTCTCTACATGCTTCTAAACAAAAAAACTTTGCTACTTCCAGTTTCTTTGGTCATGTGTTGAGAAAAGAGGCACTGGAGAACATCGTGACAAGTGGAAAGATCAGTGTGAAAAGAGGCAGAGCAAGAGAAATTATGCTGGATGGACAGATAATAAAATAAAATATAATATAATATAGCTTTATAGATATATAATATAATATAATACAAACTTATTATGGATGGAAGAATATCATCAACAAAGCTGATGCAGAACACCAAAGACCGATATATGAATGCCAACATCAGATGGCAGGAAACATGATGATGATGCCTCCAGTTTCTTTACCATTTCATTGTCCAACACCCACACCCATACAAAAGAGGAGGCTTACATACAACATTCCAGAAGTCAAATATTGGGCTTTGGAGATGTTTTTATTTTTTATACAACAGATGATTTTATAACTTTTTGATAGATTATGAATTTTTTTTATTTTTGATTATTATAAAAATTGCTATCACCTCTAGTTAGCACCTTTTGGGTGTTTGTGATTTACTAGGCAATTTTATGGAAGTAGTTTGCCATAGCTTTCTGATTGAGAAGTCAGTGTTTAAGCTCAGGTGATCTGTGTGTGGAATGAATCCACTACCTTGCCATTAGCACAAAGGGTGTAATGGAATGTGTGCTTTCTAAACAAAACTAATCTGAATTCATTTGTGGCATTCTGTATTAATCAAACAAGGTTTTGTTTCAGCTAAAGTTGCATTATACTTTTCTCATATCATCATGTTCCTCACCTTGCGGTGCTGAGGGGAAGTATAAACAGCGGGAGAGTACCCGCTTATGGCTTCATGTATCAATATTCCTGTCAGGTCTTCGTCAGATATGATTGAGCTACCATATGACAGTAGACGGTACTACCTGCTTTCTGTCAGCGCCGAATGTTGGGTGGCGCTTACCAAACCTGACACCCCACATTGTGCCAACGGCTTCGGGTGGAAGAGCGCAACTGAGAGGGTACAAGCCTTATCCTGGTGCGAAGAAATGCAGAAATGCAACCTAAAGACAAATTGTCATGGCAGGGCAGACCAGGCCCTAAGCCTTCGTTAGCAGCTGGTCTAGGATCGAAGCTCTGACAGGCAGACAATTAGAGCATTGCTCTGCTGATCCAGCAGCTTCTGCAGCTTGTCTTGTTCCAGATGTATTGGCATTACCATTCCTCTGGAGTGAACTAGGCAGGCCGAGAGAGGGATCATGCTGCATGGGCAACACATGGTTCTATATTTTAGCCCAGGCTTTGTGCTATGGAGAGGCAATAACTCCATCCCTGGTCTTAACCGGTCTCGGAATCAAAGCGAGAGGTAGCATTTACGAGTTATAAGTCCTTGTTAATTGGCGTAGACATGGGGCACCAAGGGTTGCCTTTGATAGTGGGAGACACCTGCAGGTGTCACTGATCAGCTACCGCCCGCCTTAAGCTGGGCAGCCCCCGGCCAATTGGGTGCTGATCCGCCACAACCTGCCTGCTTCAATGGGTGCTTGAGGCTAGGACAAAATCTGAATCACAGGCTGTTAAACCAGTGCACCAGGCACTAATAAAAATAAAAATAGAAACCTCAAGCTACGGCTTGCAACCTGGAACGTGAGAACCATGTGTCCAGGATTTTCCACTGACCTGATGAATATTGACGATGTGAGAAAAATGGTTGTGATTGATGCCGAACTCAATCGTCTTAACGTTGATATTGCTGGCCTGCAGGAGACGCGCCTCGCTGAGGAAGGGGCACTCAGGGAAAACAATTACACCTTTTTTGGAAGAGTAAAGGACAGGCAGAAAAAAGGCAACATGGTGTGGGCTTTGCAGTGAAGAATTCGCTACTGAGAATGATTGAAATTCCAGCTGGAGGAAATGAAAGACTATTATCCCTGCGCTTGGCAACCTCTTGTGGTTTTGCCACCATTATCACTGCATATGCACCGACACTTGCTTCCTCTGATGATGTGAAGGATTCGTTCTATGAGGAGCTAGACTCTGTGATCAAGGCAGTTCCAAAATACGACTTCATTTATGTGCTCGGTGATTTCAATGCTTGTGTGGGCAAGGACTCGAGTTCATGGCCAGTGTGCTTGGAAAATACAACATCGGCCGCATAAATGAAAATGGGCAGAGGCTGTTGGAGCACTGCACCAGAAATGACCTATGTATTACAAACTCCTTCTTTAAAACAAAAGAGCTGCATAAGGTCACATGGAAACATCCAAGATCAGACCATTGGCATCAGCTGGGGTTCATCATCACACGGAGACAACATCTGAACTAAACATCATTAACTCGAAGTTACCACAGCGCTGACTGTGATACGGATCATTCTTTGGTTGTTGCAAGAGTTAGTGAGACCAAAGAGATTCTACATAGCTAAACACAAAACTAGCCATAGGATTAATGTTATTAACACCCACGATCCTGATAAGTGCTTTAGTTCCAACAGCAACTTAAAGATGCTTTCACTGATACATCAGAAATTTGTACAGCAAGTGTAAAGTGGGATAAAATTAAGGAAACTCTTTATAAAACAGCGGTAGAGGTTACGGCGCTGTGGATCGTAAGAGGCAGGACTGGTTTGCGGCAAACAGCCAGACACTGCAGCCCTTGATTGATAAAAAGAAGATAGCTCTCTTAAGAAACAAGGAAAGAACAACGCGTAACACTCTCAGTGAGCTGAAGCAAGCTAGGAAGGATGTGCAAAAGGCTGCCAGGCAGTGTGCAAATGAATATTGGATCAAGTTATGTGAGTCCATTCAAAATGCAAGTGATAAGGGAAACATCAGAAGCATGTTATGAGTTATCAGTTGGGGTATCTTCATTGCACTCCGGACAGGTCCATAGGTGCTCAGATCCTTCCCCCCCCCCCCCCCAGCATATGCATCAGCGTCCGGTGGCTTATAGTGCCAGTTCTGTGTTGGTTGATGAGGCACCTCGTTTTCCTGATGTACCTCTCGCGTCTGGCCGTGCCGATTCTTACTTCCAAGTCTTTCATCCTGGACATCGATGTGGATTCACTGAAATTCCAGCTGTTCTCGCCATATCTTTAAGGACGTTAATGACATCGGCATGATCCATGGGCTGGCCATCTACAGGGGGTGCAGAGCCAGCCAGTTTATCAGCTCGTTCATTTCCCTCGACTCCCGCATGTCCCGGGACGAAGATGAAGGTGACTTTACGGACAAAAGACTTCCGCAGCGATTCATTCTACTGTCTACGTACAGATCCAGTTTCGACCTTCTGAATCATGCTCATTGAATCACTTAGTACACACACGTTGGTATAATGCTGTGATTCCAGCCATATGAAAGCCTGTGTAACTGCCATCACCTCCATCGTCATGCTGCTCGTGGTCATAGAGTGGGCACCACTGGATTCTTGAACGGTTCGGTCCGCTGAACGGGCTGTAAATGCCCACGCACTTCTCTGCTGCTTTACAACGGATCCATCTGTATAGATGAGCACTTCGGGGCTATCTGAGTGTTCATAGATGAGCGCGTTGACCTCTGCATTGACAGCGGCAGGATTCCGCTCTCTGCACCGTCTGTCAAGTGTGATAATGCTGGAGAAAGTGCACTTAAAGGCTGGAGGCACCGGCACCCATTCCTTGCCGGGGTTGATACTGGTAAGACTGCAGACCTGTCTGACGACATCTTCCGCCCAACCCATCCATGATTTGCCCCTCTTTAGCCTGTCACCCTTTTCTCTGAATATAGCTTCATGCAGAGGGTGCTGCTCATCTGCACTTATTTTTAAGTATGCACGAGCTCTCCAGATCTTGATCCTGTGTTCCATTGTCGGGAAGTCAAGGAGGTATCTCATTGCTACACAGCTTGTGTCTCTCGTGCAGCCCAAAATGATGCGCATGGCTTCGTTTTGTACCTTTTCGAGTCTTCCAATCTGTGTAGGGCTGACAGTGAGGATGGCCAGGGCATACTCGATGCGTGAAAGTACAAGTCCTTGGAACAGAAGTATTAGCAGTCTTTGCTCGATATTGGCAGTCGCCATGACTCTCATTGCTGACAAACCTTTTCGAGCCTTCGTTATGACATAATCGACATGATCTCTGAAGGACAGGCTACGATCAAGCCTCACGCCAAGATATGTAATTGACTGGGTTCTACTCAAACTGCTCCCATCCATTCTTACTGCCGGCAGGTCTGTTTTCACAATATGGTTGTTTAGTGAGAACCATGTAACCGTTGCCTTTGCAGGGTTGACAAGGGCGTCGGCATCAGCACACCATGAGGAAATTCGATCTAGTTCGCCCTGCATATCATTGGCAACCGCCTGTCTATCTCGACCCTGTCGATACACGAGGATGTCGTCAACGAATGACAGAGTCCTACCCCTCCCGTTCAACTGTTGTTCAGTGATCGGCACCGTATACACATTGAATAGCACCGGTGACAGTGGTGAACCCTGCGGCAATCCTGGACATATCATTATCGGCTCAGAAGACCAACTCCCGCATCTTAGCACCACCTTCCTTTGGAGCAGAACTGCAGCTATCCATCGTACAAGGTGAGGGTGCACTTTCAGTCTGAGGAGGGTTTGCGTCAAGTGCTCAAAAGATACTCTGTTATATGCGTCCTCTAAGTCTATGGCGGCCGCACATGTCTCTTCTCTGACCTGAAATCCTTCGTAAACATCTTGAGCAAAGACTGCCGCATTCAGCCATGACTCTTTGTTGCGTCTGTATCCTCCAAGTGTGGGCGGGAAGCAGCCGAGCTGTTCCAAGTCCCAAGCAAGTCTGTGTGCTACAATTTTCTCCAGTAGCTTGCCAACAGTATTCTGCATCGTAATGATTCTGTAGCCGCTTATCTTGGAATGGTCTTTGTTCGGTTTTGGCAGCGGCAGCAAGTAGCTGTGTAGCCATTCTTCTTTGACCTGACCCCTCTGGATACTGGTGTTGAATTCTCAGGCCAGTTCTTCCATGTCATCATCTGATATCACCAATAGGTCACCATATCGGATGCCGTCTGGGCCTGGGGCGGTGTTAGGTGATTTCTTGAGCATCGCACGCAATATCTCAGCTGTGATTGTCCATTCTTCGTCTGTCCCGACCCCCTCGCACAACTGAGAGAGTGTCGTCGTGGTCCTCTGTCTGGCGGGCTCGTCTTTCTGGTCAGTCTGTTCTATGTAGCGTGCAAGAAGGGCCTTACCTTTATCCGCATCCGACTTTTTCCATGCGAGGTCTGTGCCTTGAAAGTCTGGAATACCCCTACGTTGTGCAGCACCGTTCATGCTCTTGTGGAGGCGCCAGAATGTCGTAAGAGATCGCTCGGAGCACACCTTCCTGCAGAACTCGTCCCATTTCTCGGCCTTGGCCTGTTTGGCGCAGGATTTGAAAAAAGTCGTCGTTTTATCGACCTCAGTCTTCAGGTTCGCCAATTCAACCTGTGGCATGTTAGCCTTTCTGGCCTTTTGCCAGTCTTTGACAGCCTGCCTCTTTCCCAGCCATGCCTTCTCAACCTCTCCATTCCACCATGGTGGCTGCAACCATCTTTCTTGTCTCCTGCGGGAGGAAGTTAGTTTTCTTCTTCTGATCTTGCTTATGGCGTCTTGACCAGTGTTGTCGTACGGGAAGGCATTTGTCTTGTTTCTTTGACTCATGGCCCTGTCTTTCTTGATCAGGATGACACAAGGGTAGTGGTCACTATCGTGGTATTCCAGTGTGCCCCACCGGCACCTTGGTGCGATGGTGGGCGACACCAGAGCCAAGTCAATGACGCTGTCAGAGTCACCTGGTCGAGTGGCTATTCTAGTGACCTTCCCATCATTCAGACAGATTAGGGCAGCAGATGCCAGGGCGTCCTCCAGATCTACTCCCTGTCTATTGGTGATGCAATTCCCCCATTGACTGCCTCTGGCATTGAAGTCCCCACAGTAGATGATATGCCTTTCATCCATATCGAACAAACTCTGCCATTGTCGCACATCGACCTTCCCATTCCGCGCATTCACGTTCACGATTACAAGCTGCACTGGTGTCATTATTCTTAATGCCTGCACTTGCAGGGCATCACTGTTCCAGGAAGACATATCGATCTCAGACACTAGTATGTTGTCGCGGACCAGCATGGCCTGTCCGAGGTGTCGCCTGTTAAAGAATCCTTGAAATCCCGCGACATTGACAGTTCCGTCGCCGAGCTGTGTTTCTTGTAAGACCACAATATCGTTTCCGTACAGTAGTTTTTCAAGAATGGGTCGGCGTTGACTAAATGATGCACAGTTCCAGTACAGTACTCGAACGTGTCCGATGCCCAATCTGTCACATTTTAAGCGCCTTCTGCGTGTGCCCGCCCTCTTACCACGCCGTGTTCTTGTCAGTCGTCTGGTCGTCATGTTAGGGTTAACTATCGCCACCGGGCGCCGATGATACGCCGAAGGGAGTCCGGGCGCGCGTGCACGAACTCCGTTGCACGGTCCGAATTTCACCACGAAAAAACACACTTAATCCATACACATTTCAGAAAAAACACATTCCATTTTACGGGACGAAGAAATGTCCCGCCATCTTGCTCAGGGGAACCTCCAGGTAAGGATGGGATTCCAATAGAGATTATCAGAAGTGGGCAAGACACACTCACTCTACAGATCCACCAGCTAATAGAGCTATGCTGGCGAGAAGGACAAGTCCCATAGGATTTCAAAGACTCAAGCATCATAACATTGTACAAGAACAAGGGCGATCGGAGCAACTGTAACAACTATAGGGGTATCTCACTTCTGTGTATTGTTGGGAAAGTATTTGCCAGAATTGTTCTGCGCAGACAAGTCCTGGGAGATCAAGTCTACCCCGAATCACAGTGAGGATTCCGACAGAACCGGTCTACCACTGATATGATATACTCATTGCAACAAATGCAAGAAAACTGCCGGGAACAGAATCAGCCACTGTTTATTGCCTTCATTGACCTCATAAAGGCATTTGATTTGGTCAATAGTGAGAGTCTGTTCAAGGCACTAAAGAAGATTGGCTGCCCACCAATTCTTCTGTCTATTGTGGAATCGTTCCACACAGGCATGAAGGGTATAATCAAGTTTGATGGTGCAACTTCAGAAGAGTTTTATATCAAGAGTGGAGTTAAACAAGGTTGTGTACTAGCTCCCACCCTCTTTGGAATATACTTTTCACTCTTACTGAAATATGCCTTTCGTGATCAGGATGGTGGGATATACATTCACTCACGCTCAGATGGCGGCCTTTACAATGCTCAGAGAATGAAGGCCAATGCCAAAATTAGGAGGGTACTGATCAGAGAGTTGCTTTTTGCAGATGATGCTGCAATTACGACCCACTCTGAGAAAGAATTACAACGTCTACTATCTGCATTCTCCAATGCTTGTTCTGAATTTGGTTTCTTCTTCTTCTTCTTCTTCGTTCATCCGGAGTTTTTTTTTCGGATGTGATTGCGTTGTGCCTGTTTACAGCAGAGCTGCGCTCTTGCGCCGTTAGGCCGACACATCCGACTTCTGCGGGCATTTGTTGACCGGGTTAACCTTCCCGGGGGTTTCTTAGGACGTTTGACTCTCACTGTTGTGGTGTTATCCCCCATCCCAGCTGGTCCATATAGAACAGCCAAAGATCCTGGTCAGCCCTCAAGGGAAGGCAGGGGCAGACCATGGGCATTCCCTGCCATCCAAGGAGGCTTCCATACTTGCAGAGCCGATACATAGCGCTCTGGTACTGGGCTCACCCAAGGAATCGTCACGTCCTGCACATGGCTGCTTAGCCTCACTTCCGTATATTGGGCTTTCCGTTCACCATAGGCTGTTCTTCCGGAAACCAGAAGTATGCAGTCTGCAGATGACATCCACACAGTGAGCTTTCGATTCGGACTTTCCATGTAATGGATTTGCTATCCAAGCAATATTCCATTTCGTGCCACTAGGACACTTTTCCACCTTTTATGAAGTCCACACAGTGGGCTTTAGATACGGACTTTCCACGTAATGGATTTGCTATCCAAGCAATATTCCATTTCATGCCACTAGGACACTTTTCCACCTTTTTTGAAGCCCACACAATGGGCTTTTGATTCGGACTTTCCACGTAATGGATTTGCTATCCAAGCAATATTCCATTTCGTGCCACTAGGACTATTTTCCACCTTTTATGAAGCCCACACAGCGAGCTTTCGATTTGGACTTTCTACATAATGGATTTGCTATCCAAGCAATATTCCATTTCATGCCTCTGGGTCTTCATGAACCTTTAAATGTCAACCTGTATGTAGTTAAAGTAAGCTGCGGTCAACTTGAGCTTGTTGATATCTCCATAGAGCTTGTCCTCAAATGAAGCAGGTGTGGGCCAAAATATCTTTCTCTGTTCTGCATACGTTGGGCAATCCTGCAGCAAATGTTTTGCTGTCATTTTTCCAGTTCTACAATTACATTCATCGGTATCTCCTATCTTTAGTTTATTGAACTAGTGGTATTTCAGCCTGTTATGTCCTGTGCGGAGTCTGAAGATTGCTACTTGTTCTCTTCGGTCGAGTTTGTAATATGCATCATCCTTCTGATGGCCTGGATGCTCTGATTCCCATTTGGTTCTATAAGTGCTTTTTATCGACCTCTTTGCCTCATTATAGGTTATGTCTATGTCAGGCTGTGGTAGTCGTCCACCCTCTTTTGCCAGTCTGTCAGCCTCTTCGTTTCCAGGTATACTGCAATGTGATGGGATCCACTGTATTACAACTTTTTTGGATTTCTGGCATAGACCATGGAGTGCTGCTCTTAGGTCATTTAGTTCTGTGCTGTTATTGCTCTTCAGTATTGAGACAACTGACTTTGCATCTGTGAAGATAGCTATTTGCTTCTCTTTATTTTCCTCCATCAGGAGCATTTCTGCTGCAGTTTTCAAAGCCTCTACCTCCGCTTTGAAGTTACTTGAAAATTTTCCAGTTGCCATTGAATGTGTTTTTTTCACTCCATTTTTTAAATTTAGGAGAATTCCTCCTCCTCCATTCTCTATTGAGTTTTTGGCTGATCCATCTGTATATGCATGGGTCCAATTCCTGCTTGGGTAATGTTCTTTTATGTAGTTTAGGGTTATTTCTCTTCTTTCGGTTTCATGCTGAGTGTTCTTTTTCTCAATACCAGGAATGTTTTCTATCATCTCAGGCAGTTGCTGCTGTCTCCAAGCTGGGAACTTGTGTGCATTGTGTATGGGCTTGACTGTTGATATGTTAAGTATAGGATCTGCCCTAATCCTTCGTTTTGCAGTTTCTACAAAGTTGCTACGCTTCAGTCTTCCCTTTCCAAAACCATTAAATCTGTTGTACATAGGGTGGTCTGTCAATCTTCTAAATTTTTCTGCTTGTTGCTGGGCTCTGCTATCTCTTCTATCCTGCATTGGTTGTAAACAAGTGATCTTTTCTAGTTCATTAATAGGCGTTGTCTTCAGGCTTCCAGTTATGATTCGCATTCCTTGGTTTTGGACTCTACTTATTTTGTTAAAGTTTGACTTAGCTGCTGTTGCCCAAGCTGCAATGCCATATTCCAGTACTGGCCTCACCCGTCCAGTATATAACTTCTTGAGAACTTTCTCATCTGCTCCCCACGTTGTACCAGCAAGCTTTTTCATGATTGCCATTCTCTGCCTTCCTCTTGTTCGATTTTTCTCAACCTGTGTCTTCCATGTCAGGCGACGATCAAAGGTGACTCCTAGATAGTTTGGATTTTCTTCATGGCGCAATATTTTTCCATTCAATACCAGCTTAGGTTGCTGAGTTTTAGTTGAGAGGGAGAATACTGTGCATGTTGTTTTCTCCTCACTTATCTTCACTAGCCATGATTTTGACCAGTCCTCTAGCGCTAATAGTAGCAATTTCAGAATTATCGCCCTTTTTTTTAGCTCTTCACTTTTTTTTGTGTAATTTTGCGAACTTTTTCCTGTGTCCTCGAACGATCACTTCCGGTTTGACAGGGACTGCTAAAAGAACGAAAAAAAAGGAAATCGGTATGGTACGATGAAAGGGGAACTTATTCTCATATATTTAGAAGTGGTTCAGCTAGCTAACCGCCAAGTTATTATATAAAAAAAACGATTAATTTGGATTATATTTGGTTCTTTTCACGATTAGTAAGGTAATTTGGTTTATAACTCATGTTAATTGAAAATTCCCTTCATTTTTCCTTCCATATTTGAATTCCCCGTTCAGTTTTACATAAATATGAAGAGTTTCAGCATTACAGGTGTTTGCAGACGTTCAGGACAAAATATTTAGTGTCAGACATGGCCACGGCCGACCGTCATATGATACTGATATTCCGATTGCGGCGCCGATACAATAAACTATAGAGCGGACCTGTATTTATTTACAATTAGAACTGGTAATTTAACTAATTTAAGTACTAACATTAAACAGAATACAAGTGTCATGTGTAGCAGTAATACTAATATACTGTAATGTATGTATCTATCTGTGTACGTGCATGATGATATTTCAGCATTTTACATGACTGAAAATAATTTTGAAAGCCAGTTTTCAGACCCGTCTGTAAACTTGTAAGATGTTTAAGATGTTAAGTAAGGAGTAATTTTTTTCTAAGCTCCGCTGCAGCACTTAATTATTTTAAATTTAAATACAGTACTGTAAAATAAGTTATGTTTTAAATAAGTTAGTATTTAATTTTTAATTGCTGACTATTATTTATTAATTAATTATTAGATACAGAAAAAAGAAGTCTGAGAAGTAGAAATCGATTTTTAGTGAACAGTTAATTATTTAATATTTTAATTTTTTATTATTTAATACCTTAATAATTAATTAACTGCTGCTTAATTTATGCAGCAGTCGCAAACTTAGTTACTTACATTAATGTTTATAATATTTAGTCAACAAAAGAAAGCTGTCGCAATGCAGTTAGTACTCATCTCATCTCATCATGTTCCTCTTGTACCTTGCGGTGTCGAGGTGAAGTATAAACTTCGTGAGAGTGCCTGATTATGGGCTTCATATATCGATATTCCCATGGATTCTGCTATTCCCTCCGTCCAACGTTTACGTGGTCGGCCTCTTCCTCTGTTTCCATCTGGTCTGTACATCATTGCTTGTTGTGGCATGCTGTTGACTGGTAACCTACTTGCATGGCCAAACCATTTAACTTGCTGCTTTCTAATAAAATCTAGTGCTGCTTTAACCCCCACTTTAGTCAGTCCGTTTATACTTCTTAGTTTTTCTACGAGCAGTATGAAGATCCCCTGCCGGCTTGCTAGGCCAGTCACAGGTTTAGGACACAAATCTGACCACAGGGAGTCCATCCCCTATGGCGAGCCATAGCCCCGTTAGCCCATGACCTCACGGTCATGGTTGCCCGGTCTGCACCACGTGGAGGTAGGGGTTGACTTGTGTAGTCTGCGGGTCATCGGCAGGCTACTAATTTTCGCTCTTCACCCCTCCTGGGAGAGGCTAGCCGATCCTAACCCTGCTGGCTGCAGGGTCAGGCGCATTCCACACCTTGCAGTTAGTACATTAAGACAATATGATACATTTTCATGAATTGTTCTTTCACTAACGACGAACATTTCACATGACATTTAATTAATATAATAAATGTGCAGCTATTTTTAACTAGCAATTAGGTCACAGCACATCATAACAAAAAGTCTTATAAGTCAATTGCATCTTTGTCAGAAACTCTGAGACTCTTGTGCTTTGTACGATGCTTTCACCAGGCCGCTGTGGTGAAAGAGACTGAGCAAACCTGGTGCAATGAAGTTGATCCTCTCATTCCTCTCGACATTCTATCGAAAGAGGAATATTACCTTTACTTTCCTGTTACCAAATCATAAGTAGAAACCCCATTTTAAAATATTCTCTGTATAGGCAAATATTAATAATAATCATCATAAAGTGCCGGCTGGCGTAGGCGTTCATGGCTTTCCACAATCTCGGTCTTTGGTGTTCTGGATCCTAATACTAAATTATATTATACACCTGCGTTATACACCTGAGAGAAGTGAGGAGTCTCGTTCATGTCAACGAACCAGGCAAGCTAATACAGGAAAGTACTCTTACTAATAATTTACATAAATTAAAAAAATTAGTTGTGAAACATAAACAGCAATTAACCAAAGAATGGCCATCACTTGTGACACTCTTTCTTAAACCATTTCCTGGGACATTCAAGATTCTGCCGGTCACACCTTTGCCACAGCCTGTGTCAATTTGATAAAACAATTCAGATGCACACCTTCCTGTGGTGAGTTTCTATATATTTGAATAACGAAGACACAAACAATAGATTGCACGATTTATTGCCTGGCATATTTCGCTGCATCTCGTCAGGTACATACTGCAGAAATCTGAAAATATAAAAAATAAAAAAATTACACAGAGTAATGAAGCTTACATAAAAGAATAACGAAAAACAAATGCCTACACAAAATACAATAAATAATCACGGAGAAGACCCTCCAGTGACTACATTGTTAATTAGGTCAGGGCACATCCTATAAAAAAAATGAATAATGCGTCAAGTTAGGCCTTGCCGCCCCGGACGCAATGATATATGGCACAATGTTGTCCGTTTAAAAATAAACAAGCCACGTTAATAGAAGGCAAATAATAAACAGTTGGTGGCCATTTTAAATTGTTAATTAGGTCAGGGCACATCCTATAAAAAAAAATAAATAATACGTCAAGTTAGGCCTTGCCGCCCCGGACGCAATGATATATGGCACAATGTTGTCCGTTTAAAAATAAACAAGCCACGTTAATAGAAGGCAAATAATAAACAGTTGGCGGCCATTTTAAATTGTTAATTAGGTCAGGGCACATCCTATAAAAAAAAATAAATAATACGTCAAGTTAGGTCTCGCCGCCCCGGACGCAATGATATATGGCACAATGTTGTCCGTTTAAAATTAACAAGCCACGTTAATAGAAGGCAAATAATAAACAGTTGGCGGCCATTTTAAATTGTTAATTAGGTCAGGGCACATCCTATAAAAAAAAAAAAATAATACGTCAAGTTAGGCCTCGCCGCCCCGGACGCAATGATATATGGCACAATGTTGTCCGTTTAAAAATAAACAAGCCACGTTAATAGAAGGCAGAATTTCTCAAGTTTCCAATCTTAGGGCCGCGATAAATCCTGACTTATCAGTTAATTCTTCATTGGACTTCCTGGTATTAAATTACGTCACCATATAATTCATAACTCCGCTTAAAATCAACGTACAGTCTTCGTTGAGATACCGTTGGATTTGTCTCGTCAAGCTCTATCTAACTGGTATGATTTCATAAGTAAAAACCCAATTTTTAAATATTGACCAAAATTGCTACTAATAGGGCTTGCTGTATTCTGCTGTTAGCTGTACTAATATATTCTTCAGATGTCCATATGGCTAGGTCATCTGCAAAGGATGATGTGTGTACTCTGGCTGGAAAATTTTCCGTGATGTCGTTTATATATGCTAGGAATAATGTTGGTGAAAGAACTCCTCCTTGGGGGACACCTTGCTCCAACAGCATCATTTTGCTGGTTTGTCCTTGTACTTTTGTCCTGGCAGTTCTGTTCTCAAGGTAGTGGCTGATCCATTTGTACATTTTCCCACAAACATGCATTTTTTGCAGTTTTACTTTCAGTCCTTCCTTCCATACTTTATCAAATGCTTTTTCTAAATCTATCCAGACCGTTAGTGTGTGCTTTTTCTCTTGGAAGGCATCCTCTATTTCCTGAGCTATATAGGTTATTTGATCTTCAGTGGATCTGTACTTTCTGAATCCTGCTTGGTGAGGTGTTAAGAGTTGGTTTTCTTCCAGATGCCATGTTAGCCTGCCATTGATAATGCGTTCCATTAATTTTCCTACACAGCTAAGAAGACTGATAGGTCGATAGCCATTTGGTTCTTCCAGGTCTTTTCCTTTCTTTGGGACTGGTATTAGTATAGCTTCCTTCCATGCCTGTGGGACTATTCCCCTCTTCCAGCTGTAATTTAGGACTGCTAGTAGTTTCTTTTTTGCCTTAGTGCCTAGTCCTATTAGCATTTCATTTGTGATTCCATCCTTTCCTGGTGATGTCTTCTTTTTTAGAGTATTCATTGCCTGTTCCATTTCTTCCATTTTTAGATTTGCCATCATATATTCTGCTGCTGTCTCTGTATATCTATGATGTATCTGTTTGTCTTTGATTGCTTTCTTCTGTTCGGCTGTAATATCAATGTGGTTTGCACTGGCATAGTGTTCCATTAGTGCATTTGCAGCCTTTTTTCCTGTAAGCAAGGCATTTCCTTGTTTAATTGTTATTTGTTTGTTTCTAGGTCCTTCATTGTTCATGGCTTTCACTAGTTTCCATAGTTTGTTTCCATCCCTGTCAAGATTCAGGTTTTCTGTTATTTCCCTCCAACAATCTCTTGTTGTTTGATTTACTGTTCTTTTATATTTTGCTGAGATGGCTTTGAGAGAGATGTTCGCTTCAATTGTTTGTTCTCTCTCTGCTGTCTTCCTGGCATCTTCAACTTTGTCTTCCAAACTTTGTAGTTCTTCAGTCCAGTATGGTTTGTAATTTTTCCTTGCTCCTCTTGGAATAGACTCAGTGGCCGCCTGTATTATCGCTGTGTTTAGACTTTCCACCATTTGCTTTATGTTGCCATGTCGTGTATTTATGTTTTCACAATATTTGTCTGTTAGTATGGAAAATCTGTCCCAATCTGCTCGTTTGTAATTCCAGCGGGGCAAAGGCTTTTGCTCCTGTGGAACATACTCCATATTCATTACAAGCTTGATTGGTCTGTGGTCACTACCTGCTAATTGGTCCAGCACATGGCGATCGATTTTGTGGAGGATGTCTCCTGTGCAGAAAGCTAAGTCTGGAGTAGAAGTGGTAAGCCATCTTCTGGAGTAGAAGCTCGGTGTGTCATCCGCTTTGTTGAGTAGATGGAGATTTGAGTCTATTTCCCAGTCCTCCACTTCATCTCCTCTTTTGTCAGTATCTGGGTATCCCCATCTTTCTGAACGGCTATTAAAGTCTCCGACGACAATGCAATTTGTGTCAGTTATTTTCATGTTTGAGAGTGTAAGATCCTTATCTGCCGGGCTATACAGATTGTAAATTCTTATTTTCACGTCCTTTATCATTATATCAACACCTATAATTTCCGTTTGGTTGTCAGAGATGACAGATACTTCGCTGCAAGGTATTGTATTTCGTGTAAGTATTACAACTCCTCCTTTGTGTCCTTCGCGGTCGAAACGTGTGGCCTGATATCCCTCGACTGAAAATGTGCGATTGGCGTTGAGGTGTGTCTCTTGAATGCATGCCACATCTATTCTATCTTTATGAAGACGCTGTGTTAGGGAGGCTTTCTTGTTATAAACTCCTTCGGCATTCCATTGTAGTATGTTGAGAGTCCGGGGTGTTTGGTCAATAGCTCTTAACCTACTCCTCTGTGCCTTGACTCCACAGCACAGGGGAAGGTGACCACCAGTAGTCATGGGTGGACCCCCTCGAGGCAGGGGGCCCGGCACTATCACCGCCTGATGGGACTTCACGGGATTAGCACCATAACGATTAATTTTCATCTGTGGCATCATGAAATGATAAAGTTACGTTGCACTTCTTTGTCAAGCCTGTGGCTCAGTACATCCGATTTCGACAAGCATTTGTTCGGGATGCTTTCCCTAGCCTTTGACTGTCCCCAGTCTACCTACAAGGCAGCAGGTTTGTGCGTCACTTCGTCTGGTCCCTCTCCCTTGACCTATCCGACATGGGTGACCCTACCAGTAGCTGTGCTACCGTCGGCATAGCTCTTGGGGTCATTGGAACGCGGAAGCCCCTCTACCTCGTCAAGGTGGACGCACGGCAGAGGGGTGAATTTGGTTTAACAATTAGCAAAAAGAAGCACAGATTATGTCACAAGGTGACAAGCAATCAATGAAAGGAGTGAGAAAGACTTAGTGTTGTACAGGTGAGTTCCAAAGGACACCTGTGATGGAGAGACCGGACTTATCCGAGCTGCCACCCAGGTCTTCACTGACGAAGCTGTTCTAGGGGCTGCCTGACGGATGAGGGTCCCAGGTTCACCGCTGTCTACACTCTTTCGCAGATGAGGAGGATCAGGTGAACATATTTGATATGTAACCTATGCTGAGGGCGTAGTGTCTTTTCTTTAGTTAATCACCATAGGCTGTGGCAGGCTATTTTCATTCGGTTCTCTCACTGCAGTACCTACCTTCAAGTGTTACCTAGAAGATATCTTAGGCCCGGCATACGACAGAGGAACATGGCAAACTCAGAATGTATATATGCGCGAACTCCCCAGCATTGGAGCAGCGCCTGACTTCAGCCTGAAATGTTCCTGTCGACAACGCTATTTGCCCGCCCATAAATTCGCCAAGTACCAGATACATACGCACCATTGGCCACTTCTTTCCTGCACCGCTATACCAGGTAAAAGATAACCTATTCATTGCCTTGTCAGGCCAGTGAGGCCCATATAGTAGGTATTTCGTTGCTAGGGAAGGACGCTGTTTTCCGAAAGTTCAAGGTCGTTTGGTTCACAGACAACTTCCTGTGGCTGTAAACAGCTGTATACGAAACTAGCCCTGTCTTATTTCAAATTGGATTAATTCGAAACTACGGGACGAAAATCGCGAATGACAACTTTAACGAGTTGTCACATGGTTAATCCTTGATTCTGCATTGTCAGAAGAATTTTAGTGGTCCTCCACGAAGCACAATTCTAATTTTCTCCAAAAGGTAAGAGAGTTTATATTAATAGTGTGTCTATTATCGATATTACATGCATTTAGAGTGCATTTTTGAATTCCGAGCCCATTTTTACATAGAAGTGTCAACTTTCAACAAGATTTACATTGCTGGCCATGGTGGGGAAAAATTTTGTAATGTGTGTGTGCTCGGTCTGGCTATTTTTTGATAAGAAAATGCACAATGGCGGAAATCACAGCATATTTGACCTGTGTGTTTTTTAAATTAATAGAACACAGGCAATTTTGAATGATAAAATTAAACAGAATAACAGTTTACTTTTAAATGCTTTTAATAATTAATTTGGTTGCTTTAATTATTGTTCATCATGCAGTATGGTTTAAAATTTTTGAAATTCAAACCCATCCTGGGTCAATGACTGGCATTTTTTTGACAGACTTTGACTGGCTTTCAGTTGCATTTGTCTATTAATTATCTATTTAACAATACTTTAACATGCATTTATGGATTCTTTGTCCAATTTTACACACAACTATGGAGTTTCAACACATTACGTTATACTGGTGTGTGGAAATAAAATTTTTGGTGAGACCAAGGTGGTTACATACTTAAGATTGGCAAAAATTCCTTCGGCAGCTCAGATAGTAGGACCAGTGTCTGTTTCTATGTAAATACTGGAGATTTAGATTTAGAATCAAAACATACAGTTAAACAGAGTAGCAATATATAATAATTTCATTATTTTAATTTCTCCTTAGATTTATCATGGCAAAATCAAAAATAAATCTTGATCATCTGAGAGCACATCTGTCAGTGTTCGAAGCTGAATATCCCATAAAAAAGGGCTACATTGCTCGGCTGTTGATGGTGGATGGACATTTTTCTATGGTGAGTTGAATTTATACCTTTATAGTTTTAATATCTATTTATTATACTGTAAAACAAAGGTTTTTTTATTTTTAATACATATTAAAATTAAAAATTTGTTGCGTACCCCTTACGGGACGTTGCATTTTCAGCTGCTGTTGATGTACTAGGCAAGTGTTACGTTCAGTAGTTTGCCATTGCTTTCTGAACGACCGGCCTCTATAGTTCTATACCTTTTTCGAAAAAACCAGCACCACTATGTTTCGAACCCAGGTATACGGCTCACAAACCGCGTTCGCAAGCCCTTAGCCACAGAGACCGTTTCTTTTCTCATCAGATTTAAATTTAATAATTTATAACTTCTTCATGTTATCTATCTTTATAATTTTAAGATCAATTTATTATAATGTGAAACATTTTAAAAATAAATATACCTTTAATTTCTTTTTCTTTTCTCCTCATATTTACAGTTCACAATTAATAATGTATAAATTCTTCATGTTATTTTACAGCATTTTTGTTATTTTTTCAGATTTAGTAATCTTTTTATTTTCTCTTTTCAGGTTCTGGAAGACAGAAGAGATATTGAATGCCAAGACAGGTCAGTCGCCAACAGAGGTAGTATTTCTCTAATTAAGGACATTTTTCTATGGTGAGTTGAATTTATACCTTTATAGTTTTAATATCTATTTATTATACTGTAAAACAAAGGTTTTTTAATACATATTAAAATTAAAAATTTGTTGCGTACCCCTTACGGGACGTTGCATTTTCAGCTGCTGTTGATGTACTAGGCAAGTGTTACGTTCAGTAGTTTGCCATTGCTTTCTGAATGACCGGCCCCTATACCTTTTTCGAAAAAACCAGCACCACTGTGTTTCGAACCTGGGTATACGGCTCACAAACCGCGTTCGCAAGCCCTTAGCCACAGAGACAGTTTCTTTTCTTGTCAGATTTAAATTTAATAATTAATAATTTATAACTTCTTCATGTTATCTATCTTTATAATTTTAAGATCAATTTATTATAATGTACAACATTTTAAAAATAAATATACCTTTAATTTCTTTTTCTTTTCTCCTCATATTTACAGTTCACAATTAATAATGTATAAATTCTTCATGTTATTTTACAGCATTTTTTTTATTTTTTCAGATTTAGTAATCTTTTTATTTTCTCTTTTCAGGTTCTGGAAGACAGAAGATTGTTGATTCACCTGTTGATTCCAGAAACTCTACCACATTATGCATATGTATTATATATGTTATATAATATTAATAAAGATTACTAACTGAAAAGAAAACTCTTTTAGTTTAGTACATTTTCATCTGTTGACACTTATGCAAATTTAGTAATTTTATTTTAAACGAACCTAATAACAACTATTCATCACTGCAATAATTATCGGTGGCCATTTTTAATTGCTAATTAGGTCACCACACATCATACTGACACAGCAAAGAGACCATAAGGTCTGTAGCATTATTCCGCACAATACCAAATTTATCTTGTAATTTTTAAAGCTAAAATTTAGAAAACGTAGGCTAATTTGTGAAATAGTAATTAATTAGCGGCCATTTTTAATTGCTAATTAGGTCACCACACATCATACTGACACAGCAAAGAGACCATAAGGTCTGTAGCATTATTCCGCACAATACAAAATTTATCTTGTAATTTTTAAAGCTAAAATTTAGAAAACGTAAGCTAATTTGTGAAATAGTAATTAATTAGCGGCCATTTTTAATTGCTAATTAGGTCACCACACATCATACTGACACAGCAAAGAGACCATAAGGTCTGTAGCATTATTCCGCACAATACCAAATTTATCTTGTAATTTTTAAAGCTAAAATTTAGAAAACGTACGCTAATTTGTGAAATAGTAATTAATTAGCGGCCATTTTTAATTGCTAATTAGGTCACCACACATCATACTGACACAGCATAGAGACCATAAGGTCTGTAGCATTATTCTGCACAATACCAAATTTATCTTGTAATTTTTAAAGCTAAAATTTAGAAAACGTAAGCTAATTTGTGAAATAGTAATTAATTAGCGGCCATTTTTAATTGCTAATTAGGTCACCACACATCATACTGACACAGCAAAGAGACCATAAGGTCTGTAGCATTATTCCGCACAATACCAAATTTATCTTGTAATTTTTAAAGCTAAAATTTAGAAAACGTACGCTAATTTGTGAAATAGTAATTAATTAGCAAAATAATTAGCGGCCATTTTTACTTCCTAATTAGGTCACCAGACATCATGTCAAAAAATAAATAACATGACCAGTTAGGCCTTGCAACCCCGATCGCAGTGATGTATGGTTGCTAAGATGTTCGTTTATAAACAAAACAGATAGTCTCAAAAAACACTAAAATTTAGATAATCTGGGCCAGATTTTGACCAGGACGCAAAAAAATCCTCCAGTGAGCACTCTTTTGTGAAAATTTTAGTCCAAAGGTCACGACACTCAAATTTACATAACTAAGCTTAGAATTGAGATACATAACTCATTGAGGTACCGTTAGATTTGGTTTTTCAAGGCCTATCTATCTGTGGTTCTCCCAATAGTAAATGATCAATTTGAAAATCATGATCAGAAAGCCTACATATAGACTGTGTTAAGGACTCACAGTACATTATCAGGCCCACAGTAAACGAATCATGTGCCTTACACTATCAGGCCCCTGAGGCCCACAGAGACTTTGTCAAGAAGTTGAGCTGTGATGCTCCAACTATTGTATCTTGTGTCTGAACTTATGTGCTACACCTGACCCGGTCATTACCTTGGTCAGTAAAGTGACTTTCAGTGACATCGTTTTGTGAACTGTTAGCACGGGCCACTTGAACTATTCTGTCACCGACATCAAATACCTAGAAGGGTCTATGATGGAGTGTGCCAGAACCTGAACTTGTTTCCAGAGAAGTCGACAACCAGTGTCAAGCAGTCCAGCCATTCCGGACTTGTCGAGGGAGGATCTGCCAATATCTGGTGAGGCGATTGCTACAGCTGGACGACTAGACAAGTGCCACCCGAAGATGAAACTCGGATCCTAAACTGCTACTCTGTTGTCTATCTATCTCTGATACTCTCTACCTCAATCTAGAACTGCTCTCTCCTTCACTATTGTAAATAATACAATGTTGCATTATTATCTTGATGACACCAGAGTCGTCACATTGGTACCTTCGGAACTGAGCCCTAGTGGATTACACCTATCCCTACACCCAGAACATATCCCAGGAAATATAGTGAAGTAATAGCTCTGTCCACCCCACAGATAGTAGTAGGCCTCTTTCAGTCCTGAAGGACTATAGAGTTGTGCCGCTTGGGAGGTGCCTGGCAGCACCGCTGGTGACTGTATAGTCCAATTCGAGAATGACAATCTCTGTCACAGTTTCCGCATCTGTGAGACGAGGCAAGTCCCGCAGTAAGTGACTGCTCTTTGAGCCTGTGCCGTCTCTCCTCAGTTTTTTGGATCTGATTGCGCTCAAAGAGCACCAGTCCGTTTCGTACATCTCTTCTCCAGGAGCATCTGTCTGTTGCAACTCTCTCCCACGTGTCTGGATCTATTCCAATGGTTTTCATATCTTGTTTACACACATCCCTATATCGCATTTGGGGTCTTCCGGTTGGCCTCTTTCCTATGGCTAGTTCTCCGTAAAGGAGATCTTTGGGAATACGTTCGTCCTCCATTCGAGATACGTGGCCCAACCACCGGAGGCGTCTCTGCTTGAGGAGGGTGTGCACTGTGGTAATATCTGCTCTTTCAAGCACCTGTTTGTTTGTTATGTGGTCTTTCCATGTTATGCCCAGGATACGTCTCAGACATCTTATGTGGAAGGAATTCAACTTCCTTTCCTGTCTTGAGTACAGGGTCCAGGATTCAGACCCGTAGAGTAGTGTGCTAACAACACAAGCTTTATATACTTGAGCTTTTGTACGCTCTGTTAGTCTATTATTCTCCCAAACTCTTTTAGCTAGCCTGGAAAATGTTGTGGCTGCCTTTCCAATGCGTCTGTCGATTTCTGTCTCTAATGAAAGATTATCTGATATTGTCGATCCCAGATACACAAAATCGTGGACGACTTTCAATTCATAATTAGAGATTTTGATTGACGGAGGCGCATCAGCATCTTGTTCCATCACCTGTGTTTTATTTAGGCTAATGGTGAGCCCAAAGTCTTTGCAGGCAGCTGCAAAACGATCTATGAGCCTTTGGAGATCTTCTGCTGTATGAGTAGTCAGTGCTGCATCATCTGCAAAAAGTAGTTCTCTTACGCATCTTGGTCTTATTTTGGTCTTTGCCTTGAGTCTTGATGGGTTAAAAAGTTTGCCATCAGATCTTGTGTGGAGGTATATGCCTTCAGTGGCAGTCCCAAATGCTTGCCTTAAGAGAACAGCAAAGAAGATACCAAAGAGTGTAGGAGCAAGCACGCATCCCTGCTTTACTCCGCTGCTGATGCTGAATGACTGGGATGTTGAGCCGTCAAATAAAATGGTCCCCTGCATGTTTTCGTGGAATGATTTCACGAGACTAAGAAGGGTGGGTGGACATCCAACCTTTTCAAGGACCTTAAAAAGGCCGCTTCTGCTCACGAGGTCAAATGCCTTTGTGAGGTCGATGAAGGCTATATATAATGGCTTCCTCTGTTCTCTGCACTTCTCTTGGAGCTGCCGGAGTGAGAAAATCATATCGATGGTGGATCTGTTGGGTCTAAATCCGCACTGCGATTCGGGGTAGATTCTTTCAGCAAGAATGTGTAATCTTTTAAGGATTACTCTGGCAAAAATCTTGCCTGTAATGCTGAGAAGGGAAATGCCGCGATAGTTGTTGCAGTCGCTTCTGTCGCCTTTGTTTTTATAAAGGGTAACGATGTTTGCGTCTTTCATATCTTGTGGTATTGATTTTTCTCTCCAGCAGAGCTGTAATATTGCATACAGTTCTGGGATGATTGTTTCTTTGCTACATTTTAAAATTTCAGGTGGAATACTATCTTTTCCAGGTGCCTTGCCGGATTTGAGAGAGTCTAGTGCTTCGCTGATTTCTGTGAGGCAAGGTTCGTTATCCAAGGCATGCATGGCGGACTGTTGATCGATGGCTTCCAGAGCTTCTTCGCTGACAGTGTTATCCACTGAGTATAGCTCTGAGTAGTGTTCTACCCAGCGATCCATTTGTTTCGCTCGATCTTTTATGATTACCCCCTCAGTTGATCGTAAAGGGGCCATCTTATTTTTTGATGGACCGACAGCTTGCTTGATGCCCTCATACATTCCTCTTATATTTCCAGTGTCTGCACAAGTTTGAATTTGAGCAGAGAGCTGTAGCCAGTACCTGTTCGCACATCTTCTTGCCATCTGTTGTACTCTATTTCTGGCCGTTCGCAATGCCTGCAGTGTTTTCTCTGAAGGTGATGTTTTATACATCGAGAATGCATGTCTCTTTATCTCCAGGACTGGGAGCATCTCTTCAGAGTGTGCTTCAAACCAGTCGGTTGACTTAGTTTGCTTCTTGCCAAATGTTGATAGTGCTGTATTGTAGATGGTGTCGCGAAAATGACTCCATCTCTCGGTGGAATCTCCGTCTGTGGGGCCGGGCAGAGTATCCGCTAGAGCCTGCATGAATTTGTTGACCTTCTCTTTATTTTGGGTGCCACTGGTGTCAATGCGTGGTCTTCCTTCTGTTCGGCTTCTGTAGATTCTCTTGGGCTTTATCTTCACCTTGCTGGAGACGAGTGAATGGTCGGTGTCACAGTCAGCACCATGATAGCTGCGAGTCATCCGTACATTGCGGAGGTTGCTGCGTTTAGTGAGCACCAGGTCGAGTTGGTGCCAGTTCTTTGATCTGGGGTGCCTCCATGACACCTTGTGTTGAGGTTTCGTGTCAAAGAAGGTGTTGGTCACGCACAGATTATGGTGGCTGCAGAATTCCAAGAGACGTTGTCCATTGTCATTGATCTTCCCAACGCCAAACTGTCCTAGACATGAAGGCCAAGATTCGTGGTCGGAGCCAACCCTGGCATTGAAATCCCCCAGGATAAAAAGATGTTGTTTCTCTGGTGTTTCACTGACTTCTTTGCTAAGGTCGTCATAGAACTTGTCTTTAGATTCTGATGCTGCAGTTAGTGTTGGGGCGTAAACGCTTATAATACTAACTGGGCCTGCCTCTGTCTGGAGTTGGAGCTTCAATATTCTTTCAGTGCCATCACTTGGTGGTATGATGGAATTGAGCAGCTTGTTTCTGATAGCGAAGCCAACTCCATGCTCCCTGGTCTCTCCGCACGGCTTGCCATGCCAGTAGAAAGTGAAGTCCCTCTCCTTGATGCTTCCAGATTCTTGGAGTCTGGTCTCTTGCAGGGCGACAATGTCTATCCCCAGTCTTAGCAGTTCGTTGTTTATCACTGCAGTTTTGCGGGCATCCACAATCTCATTTAGATCGTCTGAGATGCCAGGGGTCATGGTTCTTACGTTCCATGTTCCCAGCCTTAGGGCCGGTTGTTTTGTTTTTTTCTTGCTGTTAGGTGTATAGATTGCGGTCCATGTGTCAGGATTTCCCCCTAAGCTCCACACACCCTCAGGAGCAGATGAACCGTGGCGAGACAACACCTTATTGACTGGGGGCTGCCCAGCTTAGGCGGGCGGTAGCTGTCTAGTGAGATACGATGATCTCTCCCACCGTCGGAAGTAGCCCCTGGCGCCTTGCTCTACGCCAATCGAGCATTAAGACTTATAACCGGCAAATGCTACTTCCCGTGTTGTGTCACCGCTTTATGCGGTGCTGAAGTGACCTCTTCAGGGCACAAGCCTGGGCAATGGAAATCGGAGAACCAGCTGTTGCCCAGTAGCAGGTTCCCCCTCTCCACGTCGCCGATGTTGACCAAGGGAAAGGCAGTAGCCAATGCAACTTGGCATCGGTGCCGTCGCAGGAGTTGCCAGAACTATGTTGTTTACAACATGGAACTGCCTTAGGGACTCCATCTCCGGATTTGTCCTCAGGGTTTACTCCCGAAGCCTTTCCCATATGGGTATACCCGCAAGGCAGCGGAGGTTTGAGATTTAGAGTTCCCTCTCTTAGAAGAGATACCAACCAAGGCTGACGAGCCTCCTCTGCCCGGGAATCAATAAGGAGGGAAGTCTACCATTCTTCCTTCCTGGCAGTGACCATACTGATCGGATGACCGTAGCCATTGTCTCTACTGAGAGATCCTCTGCCCACCGTCACTGACTTGAAACCATAACCAACAACTATCTGTCGGCTGCTCCCAAGTCCAATCCACCACCTGCTCCCATGGCTTCACGTTACCCTGTTGGGGGGGCTAAACGGGTACTCCACCTTGCCCCAGGGTGTCCCGTAGGCTAGCGGAGGGAAGGAGGCACCTTACTTCTCCTTTGATAGGGTATACCCCACAGATATTGCTACAGCTATTATGGCTATATGTGAGTCTGCTAGTAATCATAAAACGTGTCCAGGCAATAGATCACAGGTGATTATGAAGCATAAGAGTCCTGCAACAGTAGAAGCAGACACCAAGGCTCTCAATGACAAATGTGGGGGTAAGGATGCAGCTATATACACAGATAAGTCGGTTGTTCAGCATCAGAAGTAAAGGCCTCTTTTTTACATACCAAAGGTGCATTGGTATATGAAGATTGACTCTTACTGCTTTAGACCAATGGCAACTCAATGGGTGATGTGGTTAGTATCACGCCTTAACCTCCCAAGAAATTTCTTGGTACCCATTTTAAGCTGGAGCCACTTGGAAGACCAGGTCCATTTTAAAATCCACCCCACTGAAGATTCGAACCCATCACCTCCAGGCCAGCATTTATCCACCACACTATCAGCACTTTCACATGGAAGTTGTCTAGGAAGGAAAGGTGATAAAAGGAACTGGTCACCCTACCTCTATTGCATCATGATCTAGAATATGTAAAGACCTATGAACTTACCCATGGCATTTCCTCTGTCATGCATGTTCATGCGCCAGTGGCCTTTCCCTGCACTTGAACCTGAAAAAAGATTGTACATAAATTAGGAGGTCAGCATGGCTGAATGGATAAGACAACATGATCTATTTTAAGCATCCGGTGTGCTGATGCCGAGGCAGCGGGTTCAACCCCTACACTGGTCAGTTGAACTAACATGTTGACTTTTTGTCCTTGACAAAAATTACAAGTACCTCAGAAGTCGAAGTGGGTTTGCCTGATGTCGAGGGACACTGTCAATAGAGAAAGCTAATCCGTATGTAAAAATCAGTCCAGTACACTAGAAGTAGTAGCATGTGTATCAACTATGCTGGAGTTTAAAGCAAGCGAACGCACACACACACACACACACACACACACAACCCCACACACACACACACAACCACACACACACACAACCTCTCACACACACACACACACAACCTCTCACACACACACACACACACACACAACCACACACACACACACACAACCACAAAAGATGAGGTAGCTTCATATTTCACCCCTGGAATATTGGGGATCATATGGGAAGAAGAGTAACACTAACTTTTCATGCATGTTGTAAGAGGAGCTAAAAGGGGTTGGCATTGGACTGGCTACTTCATCTCATACAAAACTTTAGCTACTAAATCCAACCAGTCATGAAGAAGCCTACAAAAGACTCGTCATGAGTTAGTGGAGGACCCATGCTCCACTTAGAGACAAAAGGCTACAGAAGAAGCATTTCTATATTTAGGAAATGGAGTGGCTTACAGATTTGCTATCACCTCTAGCTCAAGCAGACCTGTTATGACTTCTGGTGTGGCTGGTACACATTTTTATAAAATGAAAGGATGCTGGTATAAACACTCCCAACCCCTCTCACCCACCAATGTTTGGGCAGGTAAGGGTGAAAAAAACCAGGAGAACCAGTCTGCATGTTAAAAACCCTTCAGTTGTAAATAAACAAGAGAGCACTGAACAGACAACTACACAGGCTAAAGTTTAAACAGAAAACCTACCCACAAAAGAATATAGCATTTGTTATTCTGGTATACACACATCTGGAGCTCATAAGCTGTGCTGAGATTATCTTTGTGTGATCTGTCTTAAGGGACTGGAGCACCTATGGATACCAATCAGTGCTTCAATCTCTTCCAATAGATCATAGGAGATCCTCAACACAGTGCACAAACTCAGTAGCACTTGTATGGCTGTATATGTACCAAAATCACAAAGTTTGAGGTCTGACAGATACCTCTGTAAGTGTTCTGCGTTCAATCCCTATGGCAATTAACAACTTTTAACTGGTATGTTTTCCATCTTGCAAAAGGCTAAAAGCTATCTTTGCCAGTGCTGTTCTTGTTCTAATCCATCTTCCACAAGACATTATAACTGTTCTGAGGCAGTTATACCGATAACCTGTGTCAGAATGTTCCCATTTACTTGGATGTCACATTCTGGATTTGTCTTTTCTTGGAGATGACCGTAAACTTGGTAGTGACCATACTGGTCAGTGACTTTAGCCATTGTCTCTGGATGTGTGTGTGTGGATGGGGAGATATGTGTGGTGTGGGAGGTTGGGGATATGTATGTGGTGTATGGGTGGGTAGGGAATGTGTGTGGTGTGTGGGTTAGGGTATGTGTGGGTGGTGGGGTGTGTGTGTGAGTGGATTGGAGATGTGTAAGTGGTAGGGAGATGTGTGTGTGTGGGGATGTGTGGGTTGGTGCAAGATATGTGGGTTGGTGGGGGGATATGTATGTGGGTGGGGAATGTGTGTTTCAGGGAGGTGTGGTTGGAGGAGGAGGGGGGTGTAGAGGATGTGTGGGTGGGTTTGGATGTATATGTTGGTGGGTGCGGGATGTGTGGGTTGGTGGGGGATGTTTGTGTGGGTGGGTGAGTGTGTATGGGTTAGAAGAATAGGTGGGGGAAGTGTGTGTGGGTGGGGGATGTGTGTGGGAAGGGGATGGGTGGGTTGGTGGGGTATGTATGTGTTCCTGGGTGTGTGGGTGGGTGGGAGATGTGCCTCATAACATGGTAATTGGCATTGTTTATGTTTACAACATTCATTTGACAATGTTTTTTTTTCCTATGTGGATGTATCATGCACTATTGATGAATTAAATATGAGTGATTAGAAGGGCTGAATGTAAGATGGGCATGCGTGCCTAATTTGAGACCCTTTTAAAATAAAGTTGAACTGAATTTAATTGCCCAAGGGTGTCCTGCAGGCTAGTGGAAAGGAGGTGGTACTTTACTTCTTTCACACAGGATACCCCTACCCCACAACCTAAAGCCACTGTCTGACTAGCTTAAGTTATATTACAAGCAGGTATTAAACCAGAAATAATAACAAAGAACTCACTTCCACTCTTGGCAACCTTTTTGCCAGCTCCCTTGCCTTCCTGTATATCTTTCATAGACTCGAAGACAGTTTGAAGAATGGGCAAACAAAATGCCTGGCAATAAGAAAGCATAAAAGCCAATTTAATGATCACAGTACATGCATAAAATTGAAAGCATGTAACGATTTTTGTGTACAGCACATCTACAATGACAACTTACATCATTGAGAATGGAAAAGAGCTTAAACAATTTACAGAATTATTTTACGTTTATATTATGGTTTACTGAAACACTTTGCTAATATAAAATAAAATATCTCATTATCATCATGTGCCCTGTCAAATGGAGTTGACGTCATGTTTCTCCACCTATCTCAGCCCCCGGTGTTCTGGATCAACTCTGCTGATGATATTCCTCTATGCCACTGTCTCAATCAAACCAGCATCATTTCACTCTGTCTTCCTCTGCCTCTTTTCCCACTGATCTTTCCAGTAGACACATTTTCCAATGTTTCTCTTCTTATTACATGATAAAAGAATGCTGATTCTTATAGTTGCATATGTTATACTTTCATTAGCCTCTTCCAGGCAATAGTTATTAGTTACTCCAGCACTCTAAGGTATTCGCAACATTCGTCTCAGGAAACACATCTTGCTTCCAAGCTCTTCCAAATTTGTTCACTCACGTTCCATGATTCTCTCTCTGACATTCAATGAACGTGAATATAAATATGTGAGTAGGCATGCACGCACATATGCGCATGTGCACACACATACGCATAGATATCCTGACCAGCAGACAGACAAGCTGTTGGCCACATTGCTACTGTGGCTTACTGCACTTGACTGATGCACCATTAAAACATTCTAACAGAAAAACTGACTAATTATGTGTAACATAAAAGTAAACTGCTTTGACTGACTCAGTCTCACAAAACAAGGTTCAGAGATGATGTGGCTGGTTTGTCCCATCTCGCCACACAGTTTCTATGACTTCAGAGATGGTGTGGCTGGTTTGTCCCATCTCCCCACACAGTTTCTATGACTTCAGAGATGGTGTGCTGGTTTATCTCATCTCCCCACACAGTTTCTATGACTTCAGAGATGGTGTGCTGGTTTGTCCCATCTCCCCACACAGTTTCTATGACTTCAGAGATGGTGTGCTGGTTTGTCCCATCTCCCCACACAGTTTCTATGACTTCAGAGATGGTGTGCTGGTTTGTCTCATCTCCCCACACAGTTTCTATGACTTCAGAGATGGTGTGCTGGTTTGTCCCATCTGGCCACACAGTTTCTATGACTTCAGAGATGGTGTGCTGGGTTTGTCCCATCTCCCCACACAGTTTCTATGACTTCAGAGATGGTGTGCTGGTTTGTCCCATCTCCCCACACAGTTTCTATGACTTCAGAGATGGTGTGCTGGGTTTGTCCCATCTCCCCACACAGTTTCTATGACTTCAGAGATGGTGTGCTGGGTTTGTCCCATCTCCCCACACAGTTTCTATGACTTCAGAGATGGTGTGCTGGGTTTGTCCCATCTCCCCACACAGTTTCTATGACTTCAGAGATGGTGTGCTGGTTTGTCCCATCTCCCCACACAGTTTCTATGACTTCAGAGATGGTGTGCTGGGTTTGTCCCATCTCTCCACACAGTTTCTATGACTTCAGAGATGGTGTGGTGGTTTGTCCCATGTCCCCACACAGTTTCTATGACTTCAGAGATGGTGTGGTGGTTTGTCCCAACTCCCCACACAGTTTCTATGACTTCAGAGATGGTGTGCTGGTTTGTCCCATCTCCCCACACAGTTTCTATGACTTCAGAGATGGTGTGGTGGTTTGTCCCATCTCCCCACACAGTTTCTATGACTTCAGAGATGGTGTGGTGGTTTGTCCCATCTCCCCACACAGTTTCTATGACTTCAGAGCTGAATTTGGATCTCCAACACTGAAATACTTTGGTCATATTGAACGTCACAATGACTTGGAATGAACAGTGAAGGTAGAAGAGTGGTAGACGAGTGGTAGATGAGGCAGTGGTTGACCATCACAATGATGGACACAGGACAATCCAGAAACCTTTGGCATGAGGGGGCATGAGGCAGGAGACAAGGTAAGAGCTGGAGAGGCTTTCTGACGGTTATGATGAGAGTGATGTCCTGCAACGGACCTGCTTATGATGATGATGAATAATAAAGTAACACTATAGACGAGCCATTAACTAACAGAAAAACTCACTAGTTACACAACAGAAACTAATTTAACCCCTCAGGCATGCATTAACAGCCTAACAGAAAACTTACCGGTTATAGTTAAAGTTAGTTGCGTATCCTTTACAGGATGTAGCAGTCAACCTCAGCATTTTTTGGCTGTTTGTGATTTCTGGGCAAGTTTACGTTCAGTAGTTTGCCACTGCTATCTGAACGACCGGCACTCATACCTTTGTATGAAAACCAACGCAAGGTGGTCTGCCTCCAAATCGCTGGCAGCTGTGTTTTTTCGCCATATTGTTATAGATACAAATAAAATTAGCCTACTGACATACCATTAACTACTTAGCTTAGAATATACGTAGACCCAACACTTCTCATCTCACTGACCAGAGTTTCTATTGATCCACCTGTACACTCTACTCATTGTTCAAACATGGGAATATACGTAGACCCAACACTTGTCATCTCACTGACCAGAGTTTCTATTGATCCACCTGTACACTCTACTCATTGTTCAAACATGGGAATATACGTAGATCCAACACTTGTCATCTCACTGACCA
This sequence comes from Cepaea hortensis, assembly GCA_963921405.1. NCBI lineage: Eukaryota > Metazoa > Mollusca > Gastropoda > Stylommatophora > Helicidae > Cepaea > Cepaea hortensis. Next base: position 125,434,171 of record OY992876.1, on the reverse strand, counting down.
GAGTTTCTATTGATCCACCTGTACACTCTACTCATTGTTCAAACATGGGAATATACGTAGACCCAACACTTGTCATCTCACTGACCAGAGTTTCTATTGATCCACCTGTACACTCTACTCATTGTTCAAACATGGGAATATACGTAGACCCAACACTTGTCATCTCACTGACCACAGTTTCTATTGATCCACCTGTACACTCTACTCATTGTTCAAACATGGGAATATACGTAGACCCAACACTTGTCATCTCACTGACCACAGTTTCTATTGATCCACCTGTACACTCTACTCATTGTTCAAACATGGGAATATACGTAGACCCAACACTTGTCATCTCACTGACCAGAGTTTCTATTGATCCACCTGTACACTCTACTCATTGTTCAAACATGGGAATATACGTAGACCCAACACTTGTCATCTCACTGACCACAGTTTCTATTGATCCACCTGTACACTCTACTCATTGTTCAAACATGGGAATATACGTAGACCCAACACTTGTCATCTCACTGACCACAGTTTCTATTGATCCACCTGTACACTCTACTCATTGTTCAAACATGGGAATATACGTAGACCCAACACTTGTCATCTCACTGACCACAGTTTCTATTGATCCACCTGTACACTCTACTCATTGTTCAAACATGGGAATATACGTAGACCCAACACTTCTCATCTCACTGACCACAGTTTCTATTGATCCACCTGTACACTCTACTCATTGTTCAAACATGGGAATATACGTAGACCCAACACTTCTCATCTCACTGACCACAGTTTCTATTGATCCACCTGTACACTCTACTCATTGTTCAAACATGACAAGATTATGAGAAAATCTGTTACTCACTCCAGTTTTCCCACTGCCTGTCTCAGCAGCCTAACAAGGAAAATAAAATTAATTCCCAAAATTATGCATATACAAGTAACAATCAACAGCAGGTATGCTCAGGTGCGCGCGCATACACAATACACACACATATTAATTTGATAATTTGTTACTCAGTAACTATACTGCTAGTCACATTATTCAACCCAGAAAATTGTATGTTTTTTTTTGTTGTAAACATGTCACTACATCATAAATCTGTGACAGTCTACACAGTTTTATTATAAATCACCAATGTGGTGCTCATGACGAGAACAAAACTTCCAGTGAACCAAGAGGTGAAGAAGAAAATGCTGGATAAGAGACAATCTGTTAATTGTATAACTGGAAAATCTTTCCCCCTGGAGCCAACAGGGCAAAGGAAATAGAGGAAGGTCTAAAGCCAAAGGGAAATGAGATAAATAATATGGGGAGGATATTGAGGCAGCAGTTGGAGATCATAAATAAAAGAGCTTGGAGTGAGTTGACTGAGGGCCTATGCTTCACTGACGGATAGAAGGCAAACAAATATGAAGAAATCGCTCTTATAAAAGACACCCATACATACCACAGCTATCTGTTTTTGATCTCATGTATCACAGACCGTTAACTGGATATAACAGCACCATTGACATAATCAGTGAGCCAAATGAGCATAGTACGAGGGCAAGTCAATAAGTAAGTCACACAGTTCTGTGGGATGGCAGGTAAATGTAGTTGGTGTTTTCTACAGGTGTCATTAGGTGACAGCAACATCGAACTTTATATTCCCGTTCGTCAGGTGGTGCTACGTCTCATACGCATGCGCAGCACAAACAAAATGGCGACTGTACTTACGGAGTGTACAACCAAAGAGCAACTTGCTGCTGTTGTGCATTTTTTTTGTGGGCAAAAGGACTGCCTGCAAAGGACATTCATAAGGAAATGCTTCCCGTTTATGCTGACAAATGTTTGTCCCGTAAAGCGGTGCATAGCTGGGTAGAAACATTTTCTCAAGGATGCTGTAAAATTGTTGATGAAATCCGATCTGGTCGTCCTGTTGAGATTGCAACAGAAGCATCCATGCAGCGAGTGGAGGAGATGATTAGAGGTGATAGGTGAGTAACGATGGACTCTGTAGCATCTGCACTAGGGTGCTTACATGGTTCAGCATACAGCATAATGCATGATCGATTGAAATTTAAGAAAGTGTGCTCAAGGTGGGTACCAAGACAAATGAAGGAGAAACACAAAATGAACCAATTTGGCCTGTCCTTGCATCATTTCTGTCGATACGAAGATGAAATAGAAGATATGCTGAACAGGATTGTTACTGGGGACGAATCATGGGTGCATCACTACCAGCCCGAATCAAAGCGTGCTTCAATGCAATGGAAACATCCTTCTTCGTCTTGTGTCCAAAAAATCAATGTTACGCCATCAACAGGGAAGGTTATGCTGACAGTGTTCTGAGATTGTCAAGGAGTGCTTTTAACCAATTTCAAGAAGAAAGGTGACAATGTGAATTCTGAATCATACTGTGAAGTTCTATCGATGCTTCATGATGCAATTCAAATAAAACGTCCAGGACTGCTGACTAGAGGAGTGTTGCTTCTTCATGACAATGCCAGATTAACTCAGGAGAAAATTAACCAACTAAGGTGGGAAGTTCTGGAACATCCACCTTACAGCCCCGAGCGATTTCCACCCTTTTGGTCCACTGAAAACCCACCTTGGCGGGAGACATTTCGCGAATCACGCCGAAGTTGAATGTGAAGTGAAAACGTGGTGTAGAGAGCATGCAGTTCTATGCAACCGGTTTGGGAGGACTGATAAAACGATGGGATAAGTGCATCAATGTTGGTGGAAATTAAGTTGAGAAATAAAGGGACAATGTATGTATAAAAATAAACGGGTTTCACGTTGTTATCATATTTAGTTATTTTTCTACAGCCATTTGTGACTTACTTATTGACGTCCCCTCGTAGTTGCTACCTCCAAATCCATTTTCATGCTGATTATCACAAAATTTAAGCCACCTTCGGCTCAGTCAAAAAGATCCCAAGATTCACAACCCCCTCTAATAGGTCCATCCCAGGGATTACATGAAATTCATGTATATTGTATAGTTCCCGAACATCAGGTTCGTGTAAACCGAGTAGCACTCAGGCCATCTTATCTGGTCCATGTCTCGAATTCCAAGGTGAAATTTCTGACAACTGTGACCTCAGTGTCTCGGGATCAATAACGCCATTCACATCTGGTCTGTGAGTAAGGAAGATTGTATTATTTTTTTGTTTGTCGGTGGGGATGGAAGGGTGAATAAAACGTTTCACTTGTTTCAAACATGGAAAGATCTACAACCTAATCAAATAGGATTTCTGTAATACTATAGGTAAGAAAATATTTTATAAATATCTGCGGCCTGTCTGATTGCAAATTAGTACAGCATATGCAAGTAAGAAGTGACCATCGTGGGGGAAAGGTCAGCGCAGTGACCCCAATAAGCGGTTAATAATGGTCAAACAAGAAAAGGCAAAAATCATGCAGACAAATTCTAGGTGAAATGGTTTCACGGGTCGGCTGTGAGTCCTGTGGCTAATGGACTGAATGGTATCTAGGAAATACCAGGGAAATCTTACTCCTCAATTATATAGCTATCGTTTAATTCCCTACATAGGGAGTTTCGCGACCTTCCCCTTCTGATCATTATCATGTGGCTGTGCCAAGACTACCTATCTGTACTTTGCTTCACAGTAGCTGGTCAGTACCGACCTTATCTTTCAGATGCTCTGCCTTGGTCTTTGTCTGGGTCTGTCTTAGAAAGTGTTTCTAAATCTCGACTCTTTTCAAACGAGATCTATTCTCAAGGGGATGATGTCTAGTTGGACAGACCAAAGATGGTGGTCTGATCCTACCGATCTGATAGATCAGGAATGTGTTTTAAATGAGGTCATTGAACGATATGGTGAGGAAGTCGGATTATGACTGGATAGTTCCCCTGAGTTTATTATTGTTGCAGGATACCCCTTTGTTGATGACAGTATCAACAGCAACTTCCTGTGTCATTAGGAAAGATAGTAAATGCCAATTTCCTTTGTCGTTTTGCCTAAAGAGGCCTCCTGAACGAGATTGTTTATCAAGTTGGGCACCTTGTCAACTTTGTCGCCATAAGGTCGAGGAATTGAACCCTAGCCAGCTGCATTAGTAAGAAGTTGTGTTGGGGAGAGTGCCAACCACATACCAAATGACAATATGGCTGACAAAAAATCCATTTCAGCAGAGATTCTGGAGATAGGCAGGGATATTGGGTTGAGTGAAGAAGAGTTAAACTGGTATATCATGGATATGGATAGGGACTATCAAAAGCAAGAGGGGGATAGGAAGAAAGAACAAGAAAGAGAAACAGTTAAGTGGGAAGTTGGTGGAAGAGGTCTTTTGGATGTACTATACTAGCCACATCCACACAAGTCTGTATCATCAAATGGGCAAGTGGAGTGTTTTAACGGGACTGTGATGTCCATGTTGCATAAACTAGCCCAAGATAAACCTGATAGATGGCATGAATACATTCACTCAAGATACATGGCTACAAAATGGAGTTTCAGGATATTCCCTACAAATTGAATTTCAGGACATTCCCCATCTCATCATCATCTTGTGGCGGTGCAAGACCACCTAATCTGGACTTTGCTTCACAAAAGCTGGTTCGCACCGTCTATTTTTCGGACGCTCTGCCTCAGTCTTTGTATGGTGTCTGTCTTAGAAAGTGTTTCTTGATCTCGACTCTTTTCAGACAAGGTCTCCATTCTCAAGGGATGATGTCTTGTTTGACAGACCAAACATGTTGGTCTGATCCTACCGATCTGATCGATCAGGAATATGTTGAGAATGGGGTGATTGAACGATGGGGTGAGGAAGTCAGATTATGACTGGTTAGTTCACCTGGGTTTATTATTGTTGCAGGATCCCCCTTTGTTGACGACAGTATCAACAGCAACTTCCTGTGTCATTGAGAAAGATGGTCGATGCCGGTTTTCTTTGTTGTGTCACCTAAAGCGGTTGTCAACGGAGAGAGAAGCCTCCTGAACGAGACTGTTTACAAGTTGGGCACTCTGTCAACTTTATCGCCGTAAGATCAAGGACCTGAACCCCAGTCAGCTGCATTGGAAAGATCTGTGCCGTGATGATTCAGGTCAAGATTGGGGACTTGCTGTGAATACCTACAAATCCCAAGGACAACTTCAATGAGATGAACCGTTAACCAGTCTTACTATTTTCCCTGACTACACTGATCCACAACACAATTAAAAATTTCTGCACAAACTGACAATTTAACCAAGACTAGTCTTCCAGGACCTGAACACTTACTAAATAAGCTGAACAGCGCATAAATGCTTTTGAATATAAATGTTATTTTTTTTTTTTTAAAGTTGCTTAAAAGTCAACAGGGTCAACTTCATTGCACCGGGTTTTTATCCCATATGGCTCGGTCTCTTTCCGCAGCGCGGAAAGCGTCGCACAAAGCACGAACTCCGCAGCTCTAGTGACAACCCACAGGAGTCTTCGAAAAATTTCACTCATAAACCGAAGGACGCGGCTTGGAATCGAACCCACAACCTTCGGAGCCCAAGTCAAATAGCTTAACCACATGAAGAGTTTCCGAATAAATGTTATAGACAAGTTCTAAGAATATCTTAAAAATAAAACAAAGAAAATTGAAATATTTTAGTCACTTGAGACATCATGAAAGTTTGGAGAGAACAATCATGGAAGGATATATGTCCAGGAAGAGAGGAAGAGGAAGGCCAAAGAGAAGATGGGTGCAGGATGTGGCAGATGATCTCCAGATTGATGGATCGGATGCAGGATATCTTGCTTATGACCAAAATGTTTTTCCGACGGTTGTCAAGGGAGCAAAGTTCTGCCAGGAACATGCTACTGAATGAATGAATGAGTCTTCCAGGAGAGTGCTGTACAGTCTGGACAGTGACAATTCTTAGATTTATGTGTTAATGAATCCTTGAACCTTCCTGGTTGTCTGTCTGGGATACACCTGTAACTCCTAGTACAATGAAATCATATGTGTGTCAAGACAAGTTCTGTTGTTTCAATTATAAGTAAAGTATTCATCCTGTGTTCGTCTATCTCACATAGGGCAAAAGAGAAGAAAGCGTGGATAGAGTTTAGTTAAGCCTTACTTGTGAAGAGTCACTTTCTTACAATTCATAAGGCATCGAGCAAAAATATCTATAGGTTACGAAGAACACTACTTCGTCCTGTAACACCCTCTAAGTTCATGATATGAGACCATATGTCCTCCTTTTGTCAAGTTGCTTTGGTACAATAGAAGATTGTGGCAAACCATTGAAACCACTTCTTGAGAAATGTCCTCTTCATGATCCATGCCGAAGTAAACTCATGTCAAAAGCTGACCATCAAAAGATAAATTAGCAGTACCATAGAATCAGAAAGCAAGCTATTATGTGAGATATTACCATTAGCACATCACCTCCACCAAGAATCATTGGTATAGCTTCAGCTTGTACATCTGTTGGCAAACTGAAACAAATTGTGGAATACCGCTTTACAAACCAAATGTTTTACAAATCAACTAGTTCAAGTTATACATTTACAATCCAGTTGTGAAAAGTTCAGCTCAACTTAGATATTTACAATCAAGCTGTGAAAAATTTGGCTCAACTTAGATATTTGAAATTTAAATGTGAACAATTCAGCTCAACTTAGATATTTACACTCCCGCTGTGAAAAGTTTAGCTCAAATATTTATAATGCAGCTGTGAACACTTTAGCTCAATTTAGATATTTACAAGTCAGCTATGCAAAATTTTGCTTCATTTAGATAATTACAATCCAGATTTAAATAGCTGAGCTCAACTTAGATATTTATAATCCAGATGTTTACAGTTTAGTCCAAGTCAGACATTTACAATTCACATGTGATATATGTCCAGATCACAGATATTTACAATCCCCTGTGAAAAGTGTTGTTCAGATCACATAAATTTACATTCAAGCATGAAAAATTTAGTTCAGATATAATTACTTACAATCCACCTCTAAAAAGTTTAGTTCAACTTAGATATTTTCAATCTAAATGTAAACAGTTTATTTCAAATCACTTATATTTCCAGGTTATATTTTGTGTCAAGTCTTAGATATGACTGAGCTGACATGAGCTGAGCATGACAGTAGACATACTACATGCTTTCTGTTTGCGCCAAATGTTGGGCGGTACTTACCAAACCTGACAACCCACATTGTGCCAATCGCTTCAGACGGAGGAGCATAATTGGGAAGGTATAAGCCTGATCCTGGTGTGAGGAAATGCAACTTAAAGACTAAATGTCATGACAGGGCAGACCAGGCCCTAAGCCTCGGTTGGCGACTGGTCTAGGATCAAAGCTCCGACAGGCGTACAGTTAAGAGCTTTACTTTGCTAATCTGGCAGCTACTGCAGCTTGTCTTGTTCCAGATGTATTGATGTTACCTTCCCTCTGGAGTAAACTAGGCAGGCCGAGAGAGCGATCAAAATGCATGGGCAACACATGGTCTCTGCAATTCAGCCCAGATTGTGTGCTATGGAGATGTATAACTCCATCCCTGGTCTTCTACCGCCATGTGTTGTAGTTATCGTGCCTTTTTTTTTTTTTTAGCACAATGTAATAAACTATTGTCAGTCAAGACGGCATGGTGCCAATAGTATATTTCCAATACAGCTGTGAAAGTTTTCATTCAAATCACAGATTTTTACACTCCAGATGTGAACATTTTTGTTCAATCACATTATTTACATTCCAAATGTGAAAAGTTGTGTTCAGATCACAGATTATTTACACCCCAGCTGTCACAAGTTTTGTTCAAATTACATATCATTTGCATTCCTGATGTAAAAAAATGTTGTTCGAATCCAACTGTGAAAGTTTCATTCAGATTAGATATTTGTAAGCCAGGTTTGAAACTTCTAGTTCAAATCTTAGATATCTACAAACATATATCAATGAAAATGTATCATCTATAGAGTATTTTCTGTGGCTACTTTAAGTCTGCTGCCTCAGTGGAACACTCTCACATGGACAATGTGAAGAGAAACTCCAAAACTATTGGCATAAAAACAAACTCCTGGTTCAATTGATCAAGGTAAAGGAGCACATAAGACAGGCTAGTATTAAGACTAAACAGGTAATGTCTTCCCATCAGGATTCTGGTATTTCATCATTGCCAGACTCCAGCTCTATCCCAAGAGGGAACACAGGATGGGCAGAAGTCAACTATCCTGCCATGTGACAACATTAACAGTAATTTATTTTAACTAGGGAGTCTCTATGGTCAAGTGGTTACACCACCTGCCTTATGATCCAAACCTTGTGTGTTTGATTCCGGCCTGCATCGTTCGGTACATAAGTGCAGTTTTCTCAGAGACTCCTGAGTTTGTGCTTCATGTGAAACTTTTGACAGGCCACCCTGCGGAAAGAGGCCGAGCCAAATTGGATAAGGCCTGGTACAATGAAGTTGATCCCTTTGCCTGTTAAGCCCTGTATTTTAACTATTGAAACACTGTTGAGCTTGTGTAAAACAAAGGTAGTCTCCTCGTGACACACTAAGCCACAACAATACAAGTTTGCATACAAGACAAAAATCAAACCTCCAATCCATCTCCTCCACAGCTTTGGCAATCTCTGGCATTACACCCATTTCTGTGGAGAGAACATGAGACGTACAACAATAGTGAGAGTAAAGGAACAACTCCCATGCCATTACGTGTATGGAGTATACAAATGGTCAGGACACTTACACACCTTGAGGTGCATTGGGCATATGGTGCTAGAGCCATATTTGTACAGACCACCCAGCACTCGGTGGGTGATGTGATCAGTAACACACTGGCTACCTTAACTTCCCAATACATCTTCTAGTACCTATGTTAAGCTGGAACAATCTGGGACCGCAGTTCAATTATAAAAATCAACCATTTCAGATTCAAACCCATGACTCTAAACCAGCAAGCAAGTGTCTAGCATCTACACTGCCATGGCTCCTATAGTATATGATGCTAGCCCCACGCTTTGTATAGACCAATCAACACAATGTCTGTTATACCAATGAAGCAAAGAATAGTAACACTGTAACCTACCAAGAGGTGACTGAGGAGAGTTAGCATGTGACTGGATACTCCAACCACAGTTTCAAAATCCAACCGATCATGAACAAGTCTAAGGAAAAATACAGAAAAACTCAGCTAACCAAGATGAAAGGAGGCTCTTCTCTTAGAAGCAGTGTCACGTGAGTCAGGATCATTTGACTTATCCACTTTCACTTTGAATATCCACAACAGAATGCTAGAACTGTGTGTGAATTAGGAAAGAGTACAACTGGTAGGGGAAATGAAATATAAGATTAGTATTTTAGGATTATGTGAAACGAGATGGAATGGAGCAGGCCTGAAGCTTCTAAGTACAGGTGAATTGGTGAAGTTCTCAGGCCAAAGTGTAAGTAAAGGACCCTTTAACACACCATTAAAGGTATTGGACATATGGTCTCATATCATCTCATCTTGTCCCTCTTGTACCTTGCAGTGTCGACGTGAAGTATAAACAGCGGGAGAGTGCCCACTCATGGGCTTCATGTATCGATATTTCCATGGACTCTGCTATTCCCTCTGTCTATTGTTTACTTGGTCTGTCTATTGTTTACTTGGTCGGCCTCTTCTTCTGCTTCCACTTGGTCAGTACATCATTGCTTGTTGTGGTATACTGTTGGTTGGTAACCTAGTTACATGGCCAAACCATTTGACTTGATGCCTTCTAATGAAATCTAGTGCTGCTATACTTTAGTCCTGACATATAGTGCTACCCTATATTTTTATAGACCAATCAGTAATTAAGGGGTAATGCGGCCAATATCCTGCCATCCTCCATCCCTTCCCAAGACATTTCCTGATTCCAATTTTAGGTCTGGTCCATCTGGGAGCTCTGGTGAAATGTAAAAATCTGCCTCTATGCAAGCTTGAACATCTGGCAGGTGGCAAGCCAGATGCTACCATGGCTTCCTTATAAAAATCATGTCAACCAAAATACAAAAAAAGCAATGAACATTGAACAATAACTGTAATTGGTAAACATTACCAGACATACAACAAAGGACAATAAACATGACTATCATCTTTCCTGTTTTTTTTTTCTGTAACGGGATAACAGTCAATTGAGTCTTCAAACCAGGGGTCTTAACAGATTAGGTGACAAAACAGATTTTTTTCGCTATGCTCCAATCTGGCAAGGACATGTGAGCACTGACGTTCTCATTTCCGAACATGGCAGATATAGCAGTACAATTTATTTAATTCAGCTCTAGCAGTCAAGTAAGCAAAAGACCTTTTTACATGTCCTAAGATGCACTGGGCATAAGGTGCTAAATCCATATTTGTATAGACTAATCGACACTCTGTGGGTGATCTGGGAGTATTAAGCTGTTCGTCTTTACCCCCAAGATATCTCCTGGTCTCTATTTTAGGCTGGGTCAACCTGGAAGCTCGAGTCATTTCTAAAAATCCACTTTGATGAGGATTCAAACTCGTGAGCACTGGGCTGGTATGTGAGCTCACTATACAACCCACTAAGCAACTGCACTGGAGTCAAGTCAGCCTCAAAGATTTGCTTCTCTAAGATTGACACTGTCTTTAAACCATGTTTTATGCGGAAATTCAATTCGATGATGAAATGTGGCTTTAACTAATGGAATGGATGCAGTCTGGTATTAAAAGGGAGGAATTTGATAGATGCATGTAATATCAACTGGTCACAAGAACTATAGTGTCCATACTCTTAAACATCTGAAGGAGATAGAGCGCATACTCGTACGGGCATGCCCCTAGAACTGTGAAGTCAGTGTTCAATGACAAATTCTGAAATCAATTCATCAAACAGATGCCACAGAGAAGAAAAGGTCGGGTGGAAGAAAGCTGATTGTTCTTTGTAAAATGTAGAGAACACCACTGCCTGACAGTGACAAAATCTGATAGTTGAATGTATATCCCTGGTGTTCTTGATAAATTCTATTGATGTTATTCCTTCATGTCACCATCCTAGGCCGTATGGTCTGCCTCTGCTACCTCTGATGATTCCAGTCATCACAATCTTTTCCAATGCTTCTCTTCTCATTATATGACCAAAGAACATTGTCCTTACATACGCAAATGTTTTTAGTCGCCTCTTACGACATGTATGGTAGGTTACAAGGTTATTATTCTTTGCTTTCCTTAACACATGAGCAGTCAGTTTTTTTGCTTCATGCATATCATGCCCAAGGTGTCTTCAATTGCTGTATCTACCTTTGTTCTGGTCAATTTCTGAATTTCTTCCAGGAACTTACCCTTCAATTGATGTTCTTTGTAAGCCACCCCTTTTATACTCTTATTCAAGTCTCTATGTCAATTATAAGCAGAAATAATGTTATAGTATATTAACTGTCAATTAAACTTCAGTTATTGAGAGAATTAGAAAAGAATTGTTGTCACACTGCAAAAGTGTGTCATACACAATCATTTAGTAAAGACAGGAAACCACAGAGCAACCATATATGGGATGGTTTTTGGTCAAGTCCCTAGAGTTGCTTTCTTTTTACTCTCTGGGACTTGCAAAACTGGATTCTTAATAAAATACTTAGTAAGATTAAATTGCAAGAGCAGCTAAATACTATTTTGAATTAATGATTGAATGAGTACTGCTTTATAAAACAGAAGAGTAGAACTGTAATCTTCTTCTTCTTCGGCGTTCATCCGGAGGTTTTTTTCCGGACGTGATTGCGTTGTGCCTGTTTACAGCAGAGCTGCTTTCTTGTGCCGTTAGGCCGACACATCTGACTTCTGCGGGCATTTGTTGACCGGGTTAACCTTCCCGGGGGAACTGTAATCATTGGTTGCCAATCATTGAATACTAAGGGAGATCTGCAAACATCAGAACCTGTGACAAAGAGAAACTTGAAAGTTGTTTGTATATTCATAAAGCCAGCCTTTACAATTCAGAATCGCCGAGTTTTACTGGAATAATTTTTGGGGTTACATTCGGTTACTTGTGTTTGTGTCTCCGATCTAAGGGCATCACGCGTAACCATGATGTTAAATTCACCGATTATTTCAAGATCGCGTTAAAACGGACATGGATTACTTGATATAGTTTTTCCCTCCCTGCTTTACGCTGTGCACATCTCGCGTTTCTGGAAGATGTTTCCTTCTCAGAGATACAGCGTGTCTTTTTAAGATGTAAGTAGACCCGCAAATCACATTTTATGTAAATGTATTTGGTTATTCTAGTATGTATTATTAGACTTATCATCCATTTTTACATATACTGTGTAATTTTCGACTATTAAAGTCAGAGGGGTCACCGTGAGTAATGTTGCGACCTGCGGAGCTAGGTCAAATGAACATAAATGTTAACTTTATTGTACATATCACCAAAAATCATTACATCATGAGTCATTCATATCATATAGTTTTAAATTATAGCTAAGATAAATTTGGGAAAAATTCATTGGTTTTGAGCTATTTTAAATATTCCGCATTTTCGGGAAAATTCATAAATTTTAGCTATTTCAAATATCCCGCTATTTGACACTCAAGGTTACTTAGTTGTTTTGTCTGACACTAGGTGTTGATAAAAATTTAATCTGAGACTCCAACTTCTGAAATATATGTTCTGTGGTCTTCGGCGTCTTCCGGAAGCTCGCAACGTTATCGAGCTCATACTCATAACTACTTTCAGTCTAGCTTGACAAAGTTCTATGTTATTCTGTAGTTTTGTTCTATTATCGCCACAGCATCTGAAGAGATTTTGCGATCAATGTTAAAATACATATTTATCATATTTATAATAATAGTTCAAACTACTTTAACCAAGTATCCAGTCTACCATATCGATTCTATAGGTAAGTAAACCCTGAAAAGTTTTATTTATGTAATTTAAATTAATTAACTATTTTTATTTAGTATTACATGTGATGTTTTATTTTATTTTTTTCAGTTAAAAACGAAGATCTATCATGGCGTAAACTAGTAAAGAGGTTGGACCAAAGAAGAGAAAAATCACAGAATGATTAAGATGTTTTCAAGACAGGTGGAGTATAAACTATTTTTTCGTGGAAATTAAAACAAAGCCCATATGCTTGGTATGCAACGAATCTGTTTCTGTTTTGAAAGAGTATAACATCAAATGGCACTACGAGACTAAAAATGCAAATAAGTTTGATAAGTACAAAGGGCAATTTCGATGTTAACAAGTAAATGATGTTAAAAAACATACACAAAAAAAGATATTTACTAGAGCGGGTTCAGAGTCAACATCCTATGTAAAAGCTAGTTATGCAGTAGCCATGATGCTAGCAAAAATATCGAAGCCATATTCAGATTGAGAAATGGTTACGGAATGTTTGGAGAGCGTCGTTGAAATGTGTCCAGAAAAGAAGTAGGATTTCTCAAAAATAAGTCTGTCTCGTCAGAATATTACTAGGCATATGGACGACATTGGAAACCATATTGAAGATAATTTGAAAAGTCGAGCATCCAAGTTAATATTTTATGCTCTAGCATTGGATGAAATTGGATGAATTGGATGAAAGCACAGATATGGCAGATACTGCCCAACTTGCAATTTTTATTAGGGATGTTGATGTCCATTTTAAAAAAAGACAGGTGAATTAGCGGCACTGTATTCAGTTAAGGACACCACTAAGTCACGACATTTGTTAGAGGCAGTTACACTGACATTGAATTGCTTTTCGTTACAACTTAATTTTTCGGGCTTAACAACGGATGCTGCTTCAGCAATGGTTGGGAAACACGAAGATTTAGGCCTCCAAAGTTGGTAATACGAGGGTTAAGTTAATAAGTAAGCCACAAATGGCTGTAGAAAAATAACTAAATATGATAACAACTTGAAACCAGATTATTTTTATACATACAGTCCCTTTATTTCTCAACATAATTGCCACCAACATTGATGCACTTATCCCATCGTTTTATCAGTCCTCCCAAACCCGCTGCATGGAACTGCGTGCTTTGGTTTTATTTACCTGCCATCCCACAGAACTGTGTGACTTACTTATTGACTCACCCTCGTAACTTTTTCTACCCTGTTATGCACCGCTTTATGGGACAAACATTTGTCAGCATAAACACTGACAACCCACCTTGGCGGGAGACATTTCGCGAATGACGCCGAAGTTGAATGTCAAGTAAAAACGTGGTTTAGAAAACAGAGCACGCAGTTCTGTGCAGCTGGTTTGAGAGGACTAATAAAACGATGAGATAAGTGCATCAATGTTGGTGGAAATTATGTTGAGAAATAAAGGGACAATGTATGTATACAAATAAACTGGTTTCAAGTTGTTATCATATTTAGTTATTTTTCTATAACCATTTGTGACTTACTTATTAACATACCCTTGTAATTAATAAGATGTATGATCCTATTTCTGCATTTCAAATGAAACTTGGTCTTTGGGAATAACAGTTGAGGATTAAAAAACTTTACTCACTTTCCTACATTGTCACTGCAACCAGATGTCACACAGGAGGCAGTGGATAAATATGCTTCTTTGATGTCTGACTTAAACCTCGAATTTGAAAAATCGATGTCAGAATATTTTTTTTTTAAACATCATGCGCTTTTTTGTGCATTTGCAATGCCATTTGCAGTGACGTAAATTTATTACCAGTAAGATTACAAATGGAACATTGTGAAATGTGTTGTGATACACAGTTATAGGAGAACTTCCATCAAGTTGGTTTGGAAGAGTTCTATAAAACGTATTTGGACAAGGATAAATATCCTGCATTTTACAAACATGCTCTGTCGATGTTTTCGCTATTTGGAAACACTTATACGTGTGAACAGCTTTTTAGTCGCATGAACGAACGAATTACCAAAATACGATAAGTAGATTGTGAGCTTTACTAAAACACGATTACAAGAAACAAAATGGATGTTGCGGCCAAAGCCTCCATCGTCAGCACAGAACAAAACAACACAGACACAAAACTAATAAAATAATCACTACATAGAAAATACAGAAGTTACTTAGCTGAATCCTGTCTTGGTTGAATGTGTCTAAAGCGCAAGCTGTTTGATGAGTGTGGAAACGACCGGATGTGAGATTTGAAACGGGTCAATGGGTAACAGGGATTGGCTGAGATGCCTGATGTGCGGGGGGGGAGGGGGGGGGTAGAACACCCATGTGGGCAAACGGTGAAGGGCGAATTAGTAGTACACTAAAGCCGGCTCTGTGGCGAAAGTTTTAGTTCGCAATTCCGCATACCCAGTTGGCAGGCGCTTGGAATGCAGTACGCCCTGTGTTGGTTAGCATAGGATAGCATGAGTACCGGTCGCTCAGAAAGCAATGATAAACCACTGAACGCAAACTTACCAAACAATCACTAATGGCAATAGTAATGGTAGGGATGATGGCAACGCTCTGTAAAAGATACGCTATCACGTTATACTAGTGGGTTGTATAGCTGCGGGGAAAAAAAAAGAGGAGAGAGAGAGAGAAAGGGAGGGGGGAGTTGGAAGTTAAATGAAACTATGTTGGACATTAAGGCCGTGAGGGGAGAGTGTCCCCAACTGGAAGATGAGGCGGTTTTCCAACGTCTTGCGATCATGTTCGTGAGATGTGCACGATTTGAGCGCTGTGACCTGTATGTCCACCACGCCACAGTGGTCAGAACTGTTGAAGTGCATGGGCACCAGTTTCTGGGCACCACTGCTGATAATACTGATATCAGATAGGTCTTGCCTAAATCTATCAGCAAGACGTAAGCCTGTCTCACCGATATATCTCATGTCACAACGAGTGCAGACGACCGCATAGATAAGGTTGCGACTCGTGCATGAGAAACCCTCATGAATGTGGAAAGTGGTCTTGGGGAATGCCAGACGGCACTGCATTCATTTATCATCGCGACTGACCGGACAGTTCAGACACTGAACTCACACTCAAGTCGGTCAGGCGTCAGAGTTGTAATTGTAAACATCATGATAACCAAGTGAACTTAAAACCAAAAAATAATCTTGTCTCATCTATTCGTAATCATCTTTTAACGTGTCAAATTCTCAAGATAAGAAATGCAATTATACCTTCGAAAGCGGTCATTTTTGTTTGTCGGTTTGAAACAACGTCTGCTAACTTTCGCTTTTGCTAACTCAAAACTGGAAACACGCAGCAGCCACAGGAAAGGTCATCACATTCCTCAGCCGAGTTCCCGAACCGGTTTTTACTTATTTTATGTTGATACTTTTGCTAAAATAGTTTAATAGTATATAATGTTCTTAATTAACCTATTGTAACTATAATATGGTATATCTGTTATTTTAAAAATAAGCCAAAAATTAAATAAATTTGAGCTTGGATTCGAAACTTCAGTATCTTCTAAGTATATATACATTTCGCCTTCACCTTAGAAATCAAAGATTACATCCGGTGTCCTGCGAAGTAGACGTTCGAATTGCAGATATGAACAGCCTTAGTGCGACCACTACAGGACGCAGGCTCGGGGTGAGGATTATATATTTTGTTTGCTTGCACAGTGCTCTCCTGATTTGAATTCTTTCATCAATTTCATTATTTGTTTTGCTGATAAAGTTTACATTATTGCGTTTATCGAATGGAACTCACTTCACCCAGTGACTATTTCGTGCTTCATGAACTTCATGTTGTGTAAGCGGAAAGCGAAAGTATAAATTAAAACTCCAATTTGAAGAAAGTAAGTTATATTTTTCGTTGAAGTTTTTATAACTATACTTTAAACCACCGTTATTGGTTTAGTATTCGAAAGTTGTGCAATAATCTATCGTGCGAAAAAATAAAATAACGGCATTGAAATATATAATATAATTTTGTTCAGGTTTGAGAATGGCTTTCTCCGTCACGTACACCTTAACAAAGGATTAAAGGAAGAAACGGGCGACTTTGGACTTTGTACAAATAATCATATACTGATGTCTCATAGGTTAAGATACGCTATCTTGTTATTGGAATTCTTCTACAACTATTCGTACACAAATTATTGGCAGCACACGAGATTGCTGTGGACAGACATTCAGTCACCAATGGCATATAGGCATAACTAAGAAAAAGACACTTCTGTCCCTTATATAGGGTGTAATTTTAATGACACTGCAGCATTTGAAAATATTGCCGGTCCAAGTTTTGTATTCACCCTCTGTAAAGTTCATGCAACATAATCCATCCATCATGTGCCATGCCGGTAAGCGTGGACGGTCATGCAACATAATAGGTAAATACAAAACTTGGAGAGGCAATATTTTCAAACACTGCACAGTCATTAAAAATACCCTGTATCTCATTGCAGCGAAGGCTCACAACTTTACCAAGCCATCCTTGCTAGACTAAGATTAATTGGATTTCCTGGAATGCTCAGCCTTTATATTTTGCATGTTATAATAATTAACTCTTTCTGCATTTGACAGTTATTGCTTTTACTTGTAACCCATTCTGTTTTAAGTCGATGTTACTGAAAGTAAAATTTATGTGTGTCAGAAAAACACTCGTTTCCAAGTCTTGAGACATGTTGGGTATACGGTGCTGGCACCATATTTGTATGGACCAATCAGCACTTGATTGTTGATTGGTCATGTGGTCAATAGCATGCAGACACTTTTACTTTCCAGAACATTTCCTGGTACCTATTTTAACCTGGGTGGACCTGGGAGCTCAGGTTAACCTAATTTAAGAAAATGCTCGTCGCAGTGAGGATTTTAACACATTAGCACTAGGCCAGCAGATAAGCATGCCAACTAAACTATTATGACTGCCAATATGTATGTGATGGTAATAATTAAAGTTATGATTTAAATAGCCATAATTTAATCCCTGGCTGGGACAGAAGCTAATCAAATGCACATCCTTATCCTCCTTCTTTCACCTTGTATTCCCCCATTAAAGCAAGGGACCTTTTGTCCTTAATTAGTAACTAATATACATACAGCTTAATACATAATGAGTTAAACCCATATTGTGTCCTGTTTGCTTTTAAGCCCTGTTTAAGTTTGACACTAATTAAGATGACTTACTAGCTTCAAATGTAAAATGGTTTTATTTCATATATTTGCATATTAATTGGTTTGAGAAAGACGATAAAGTGAATCTGAATCTTATTCATCATAGAGGTAGAAGGGTTAAAGATCCTATGATCTTTTATGTTACCACATACAGGTGTGAGTCATGGGCCATTTCACAGTCATTAAAGAAGAAAGTTGGGGCTTTTGAACTTCAGTCAATCATGTTCCATGCCGGAAAGCGTGGGCAGTCGTGACTCGCCATTTCACTTGATCACCAGCGTCGAACTTATGTTATGGAAATATTCTTCTTAGAGTACCATGGATCAAGAGGAAGAAAAATACCAACATTTCACCAGATCTGAACATTGAAGACATCTGCATTAGGTCTTGAAAATTGAAATACTTTGTCCATATTAAATGTCACAATGGTATGTAAGGCACGCTTCCTGAAGAGGCAGAGTTCGACCAGCATGCAGGTTAACTAAAACAATAAAAACATTGCATGTCCTTTCCAGGGCATGGCGATCAACCCAAACTCCAGGTTCTAGTAGTTTCCCATTGCTTTCTGAACAAGAAGCCAATGGTGACAGAACTGCTTCAAATTTTTATATCATTTGGCACTTGATGGGTCATGTGCAGCAGAGACGGCATTTGACAGTTAGTGACACTATAGTATATATATATATAAATATATATGCATATTCTATTTACAGGATATCGCTGTGAACACCAGCATTTTACTGCTGTTGTTGATGTCTTGGCAAGTTTATGTTCAGTAGTTTGCCATTGCTTTCTGAACGGCCGGTTCCCATAACAACACATTAACCCTTTACAGGGCAGACGCTTGTCCATTTTGTAGCCCTGAACGGGCAAGATTTTTTTCAGGTTTGGAAAAAGTTCGGGTCGCGTTAGTAAAAACATCACAAATAAGGTGTTAGTCAACCGATTTTAGTTAAATAAACAACACAATGAAGGGAAAAGCATGCAGAATATGTTACTCACGTGATTGTTGCCGGTAATCCATACATGAACACAAATATTTACGAAATACGGCATGTTGTTTGTGATTTTCCGTCACCTATACGGCAATATACAAACACATTTTCAGAATCATAATCACTTTCTTTAAAGTCCGACTCACGACTGCTAATGCAAAGTAACGCTTTGCACTGATATCTAGCTCCGATTAATAGTCAACTTCGTGCCCTTTAATGTCATTTAAAATTAACCTAGCGAAATCTCGGCTATCACTTGAAGAATCGCCGAAATCCATTTTGAAAAATAGCGTAAAAATCCCGAAAACTATCAAAAATTGTCCTTAAAAGTCCGTTTAAATTGATACTATCGCGTTTACAAATGGCGGCCACGTTGTCAAGCTGTAGGCGAAAGCGAAAGTAGCCGTCGGAAGTGTCGGAAAGCCGAGAGATCGCGATTTTACAATGCATAATAGTATCGGCCGGAATCGGCCGTTGCGATCGTTTTCTCGCATCGGCCGGAATCAGACGCTGTGCCTTGTAAAGGGTTAAAACCTAGCGCGACACGGTCTGCTGCCAAATTGGTCGCAACTGTGTTTCGAACGCAGGTAAGTGGGCTCACAAATCGCGTCCACAATCCCTTAGCCACAGAGACCAGGCTCTTCATCGATGCACGAGCCGAGTGATCCAAGTTATATAATGCTCACTTCGTTTTTGTCTTTTGTGTGCTATGTGCTGGACGGCCTGGGAGCCGAACGTACACATGCCGCACACGCCACTGATTATTTGCAAAGTCAAATAAAAGCAACATGAGAAGACCATAGGGCGGGCCAGCTGTTAAAGAGCTGACCTTGTTAGACCTCACGGCCTCTAAGAGGAGCTCCTGCATAGACTCCCGAGAGCTGGGAATCATACACAGGTACCCTGTGTACTGGTTCAACAGGTTATAGTCGTGTTTTTCTTCTTTTATCTCATAATTTTTGTATGAGGCTATCAACTGTGTTAGTAAGAAGGTCCTCCACAGATCCCTATTTTCCATGATATCTGTACGTGTGTATGGGCTGTCACCTCTCTTATCAGTCATTGACTCCAAGTGACAATAGTACAAGCGGGAATAGTACAGTAAGGGTGAAAGAGTTCTATAGGTAAAGCCAATTCTTATATGAATTCGAGTGAATGAAAAGATTAAGAAAAGATGCTGACGCTTGATAGGACACAACACACTGAGAAAACCGTGACATAGTATAACTAGACAGTCCTATCACTGGAATGCACACTTCTTCTTCTTCTTCAGCTTTCCGAGCCATTGAGGTTCTTTGCTGCAAATACAATCCGTCTCCATTCGTCTCTCTGGTGGACCTTCTCTTGCCAGTCGTTGATTCCAAGTGCTTGTAGGTCTGTACATGTATTATCTCTCCACTGTCTTCTTGGTCTACCTCGGGGTCTACGGTCATTTATTTCCTGAGTGTAAGCGAGTTTTGTTTCCCTATTATCTTCCATTCTTTCTATATGCCCCAGCCATTGTAGTCTATTAGCCTTCATGATACCAGTGATTAGCGGAGACTTAAACAGATCATAAATGTCTTTGTTACTTCTTCTTTTCCACTCTCCACTTTGTGTATCCCTAATGGGTCCAAAGATGCGTCTTAAAATTTTGTTCTCAAAGGTTTGTAACAAGGCTTCGTCTCCTTTCGTTGTACTCCAGGTTTCAGAGCCATACAGCACAACTGGTCTGATCAGTGTTTTGTATATTGTGATTTTGGTGTTACGAGATAGCGCTTTTGATTTTAGTAGATGTTGTAGTGCATAGTATATCTTATTTCCAGAGTTGATTCTAGTTTGTATTTCTTCCCTTATGATGTTGGAGCAGTTGAAGATTGTACCCAGGTATTTGTATGTTTCCGTTTTTTTAATGGTCATATTATCTATTTGTATGTGGCCAGAGTTTTTAGCCATTCCGTCTCTTGAAATTACCATATATTCTGTCTTATCTTGGTTGATAACCAGCCCCATTTGTTGGGCTTTTTCCTTTAAGTGAGTCAATATTTCCAATGACTTTTGTTCTCTCCAGGCTTGTGGAATGCTGCCTAAAGTCTGTTATTGAAGATCTGCAACAGCTTTGCTTTGGCCTCTGTTCCTAGGTTCCTGATCATTTAATTGGAGATACCATCAGCTCCTGGTGACTTTCTCATTTTCAGTTTTGATATGGCTAGCTCCAGTTTGCTGATTGTGATAGGTACCTCCAGAACCTCATGTACTATTTCATTCTGTCCTGTATGTTGCCATTTCTCTCAAATCTCTTGTTTCTCTGGACTTATTTTGATATTGTTATCTTGTGCGAATGAGTCCAAAAAATGGTCAGCTGCTTGCTTTCCTGTTAAGATGTTTCAGTCTTTATGTAGTGCAATTTTTGAGTTTCTCCCTGTGCCCTCATCATTAAGTTGTTTTATTAGCTTCCACAACTTCCTTGTGTCTCTTTCAAAGTTCAGTGACTCTCTCCTGCCAGCGTTTCCTTCTAGCCTGCAGCTTGGCCCTTTAAAATTTGGCTTTTGCATGCTGTTATTTATTGTGGTGCTCTTGGCTGGGTTTGACCTCTGCTTGCTTTTTACACACTTCCACATCATTATGCAACTATTCCAGTTCACTACTCCAGTAGGGTTTATAATGTTTACGGGCTCCTCTTGGTACTGTTTCTCGTGCTGCCTGTAGTATTTTCTAAACTCTTCAACTACTTTATTTATGTCTTTCTCGGTGTTCAGGTTTCTAACCAGTATGCTGGTGCGATGCTTGTACATTGCCCAGTCTGCTTTCTTGTAGTTCCACCTTGAGAGGGTGCTGCTTTCACTTACAAGCTCATTTTCTACAGTTAGAAAGACTGGCCGATGGTCACTGCCACCAAGTTGTTTCCCAACAATTCGTGTAATGTTCCACTCCAGGTCTGGTGAATGAAAAGCCAGGTCAGGTGTAGTTGTAGTGTGCCATGATCTCGAGTAGAAAGAATGTGGGTCGGACGTCTAGTTAATCAAGATGAATCTATTCTCATCCTGCCAGTCTTCCAGTCTCTCTCCTCTCTGGTCCATGTGATCATAGCCCCAGCTCTGCGAGTGGCTGTTGAAATCGCCACACACAATCATTTTTTCTTTTAATGGTAGTGTGTCCAGTGCCTGTGGGCGGTCACTTGGACAGTAGTAATTGATCAGATGAAGGTCTGTATTGCCTGCCTTAAGTTTAAGTGTCTGATACTCAGCCCCTTCCATGTAGACTTTGATTTGAGAAGCAATGATGCTATTTTTTACAAGGGTCAGTATCCCACCTTTTCGCCTGTCCTTTCGGTCAGATCGGTAACACTGGTAGCCTCTGATTTTGAAGGCTATATTTTCATTGAGGTGAGTTTCTTGCAAGCAGCATACGCTTACTTTTTCTTGGTCCAAGATGTTTTCTAGTTCTATTTTTTTGTTGCTTACTGCCTCCACGTTCCAGTGCATTATTTTTAGTCTTTGTTTGGTATGGCGAGATGCTCTATTCTCAGGTCACCTGGCTCCACAGGACATCTTAGAAGGACCTCCAGCAGTTGTGGTTGGCCCTTTTCGAGCCATAGGGATCGGCACTGCACTTGCCTGGGAGTCCAAAGCAGGGCGAGCACCATAACATTTAGCAGTAGTCGACATATTTTATGGCGTAATTATGTGGCATCCTGATTTCTGTGGTGCGATTCCTGGCTGGTTGCCTCCGTCTACAGCGCCTTTCCTTTGCTAGAGCAGACTGTGGTCTTACTCGAATTTAGATGTGTATGCCAGGAGTTTGACTTTTGCTGCAGAGGTGATGAATGCACGAGCCATTGGGGTATTTATGCAAGGTTGGGCGCTCACCCCAACCTTGCCCTCGGCTACATAACAGCAGCATTTGGAACCAGATGTGACTAATGAGGACTGGCTGCTCCATGCTGTAGTATACTTTAGCTACTAAAGCCAGTTAATCTTAGTCTAGCAAGGGTGGCTTGACATGCATAAGTTGAGAACCTTTGCTGTAATGAAGTTGATAGGGTCAGCTTCATTGAACCACGTTTGATTCCATATGGCTCAGTCTTTCCACAGCGCTGAAAGCATCGCACAAAGCATGAACTCTGTAGCTCCAGCATTGACCCTCAGGAGTCTCCGGAAACATGTACTTGTGAATGGAAGAACGCTGCCTGGAATCGAACCTACAACCTTCAGAACCCGAGTCGGATAGCTTGACCACTTCACCAAGGAGACTCCAGCAATGAGATAATAGGGGTCAGGTGCCTTTTTCTTAGTTTTGCCATGTGGCATTGGTGATTGTCTGTCCACAGCCTTCTTGTGTGCTGCCAATCATTTTCCTTACTAATTGTCTTCCATGCCTCCCCTCCCCTCCAACTTTCTCATTGGGACAATATTTCAGCTGTCCCCTTCTCGTGACATGTCAAGAGAATGGACTGTCTTCTGGTGCGAGTGATCAGTTCTCTTTGTGAATTAACTTCTTTTAAGATGTATTCATTACACTTTCTATCCATCCACAACGTTCTCATAATTTGTCTATATCCCATCTCCGTAGCTACCATGTAATTTCTCATTTCTCTGTTAATTGCCCATGATTTGCTTCCATACATCAGGTTTGACTCACCATGATTGACAAAGACAGAATATTCTTCATCAGAAGTATAGAAACATTGTATTTTTATCTCTGTGTGTGCACACATGTACATGCTTGGTGCATACCATCATATCTACGTACATTTGTTTTCCCTGGACAGGTTCGTTTAAAACAAGCTGCTGTCATCGTCAATGGTGGCATAGCTCTGTTTGCTGGTATCAATCTTTACAGAGGAAATGAGAAATTTTATCAAGAAATTGCCATGCCATTATTTCGGGCATTGCCGCCTGAAGCTTCACACAGACTGAGTATCCAGTTGGCAAAATACAAGCTGGTTCCAAGGTCACAAGTTGCAGACTCACCATCTCTAGTAAGTTCTCTCTCTTGTTGCACAGTTTCTTTGATTCTTGTTGATTTGATTAGTTTTTATGTTTTGGGTGTGTTGTCTTCATAAGTTTGTCTTTAGCTGATTTGTTGAGGCTGAGACGTTTTAATTCTAGTTGATGGGATGAACTTTGATGTTTATTGTATTGAGATCTTCATACTGTTTGTCTTTACCTCATGTTGCTGAGGCTCAAATTTGATTCTGGTTGATATAAACTTTGATGTATTTAGACCTTCTTGCTGTTTGTCTTTAGTTGATGCTACTGAGGCTCAGATTTTAATTCTAGTTGTTGAGCTGAACTTTTTTGTGATGGATTGAGGCCTTCATTCTGTTTGTCTTTACTTAATGTTGCTTTGGCTCAAAATTTGATTCTAGCTAATGAGATGAACTTTGATGTTGTAGTCTTTAGATCCTCATACAGTTCGTCTTTAGTTGACGAGTACTATTCTTGGAGACTGTGTGTATATCACACTTCTATATAAACTGCCTTACTGTTTTATCACATTCTTTACACACACATTTAAGAATTCTTATTTGTCTCGTTCACTGTTGTTCCAGTGTACAGGTTTATGGGATGTATGTCACAGTATGTCTAGGGTTGCATTCTGTCATCATAATTCTTCATCGTCCATACAGAAAACATAATAAAAATCATCAGAAATTATGAGACTAGAGACCATTTTGATTCATTCATATTTGGTGGGAATCTAATTCCAGGGCTCAGTTATGGAGAAGGCACGGTTTTCCTCAAAAAGGACCAAGTTTGGAAACAAAACTGATAGAATACTTGATTTCTGGGAAAAGAGGCAACCATCAACCAGGACATAGATGGACCAGGGCTATGCAGACATCTTGGGATTGAAAATACATGAAGCAGGGGAATAGGCAACGGATCAAAACTCTTCAGCTGGTTGTGGTGAGAGCGATGTTCTGCAAGGACCTATACCGTGTTGGTGATGGTGCTAATGTCACTGTATTTGAGAGCTGGGTTACATTCCCAGATGGCTTTTGTGAGAATGTTTGTCTCCCCAGGCCAGTTGATGGGACATCAGAAATACAAGTCTTGTCATATGTTCAGCTGCTTGTTCTGTCCAGATGTGTGCAGAGATCATGTGCATTGCAAAGTGGCATAGGAGTTTGTGTCTCTCCACAGATCTCAACCCTTGTTCTGGATCAATTCTATTGATATTTCTGTCATCGTCTTAAACCATCAAATATCACTTCTCTTGGTCTCCCTCAGAATCTTCTACCACTGATCTATCCAGCCATCAGGATATTCTCCAATGCCTCTTCTAATTTTGTGACCCAGAAAAACACATTTTTCCCCAGTTCGTTTGCTTTCAGTTTGAGTAATACATGCACTTGCTGATAGCAGTTGTTGCACTAGGCTGGGTTTTTTTCTTCATAAGGGTTGTCTTTCCCTACTACAGTGTTCCTCACCATCAGGCAAACCCTCTCTGACTTCTGGGGTACTTGTAATTTATACCCTCGAAGTCAACGGTGAGAAGTCAACTGCGGGCAGCAGAGAAAGTGTAGGCAGGTTAAACCTTTCAGCCACACTAATGCCATGTCTTATAGTAGTGTATAACACACCATGCACTGGGATAATGGGACCAATTTCAGTGTGATATTTAGGACCAGTTTTTGAACTCATGATACGGGTGACCTTGTAATTTTACAGGAAGCATGTGTCATGGTCATGTTTCTGTATGATAACTGTTATCTAAGGATGCATGTCTTGTTCGTGTCTGCTCTTTACACTTAGTCATATTCTGTGAAATCTATTGTTATGTCTGGGTTTTTTTTATCTGGTTGATTGTTAGGTCGTATCTTCAGGTTTATCTTTTATCAAACCTGTGAAAAAGATAACGTATGTTTACGTGCATACACGCATGTCTATATCATCATAATCTTAATGTGCCTTAATTATGCGGCACTGATGTTATGTGTTATGTCTCTTGACAAATCTCAGTCCTTTGTGTCCTAGGTCATTTCTATTGACATTCCTGTGTCGTCGGCTTAAATCATTATTTTTTTTCTCTTTTCAGTTATGAGTTTTCTAGTGCCCCTCTTTTCATTATATAACCAAATGTCTATATGTATGCGTGTCAAATGTTTATATACATGTCATGAGTGTATTTCAAGGTGACATTGTCGTTAGTGAACTAGCTAGACACTGGTCTCGGCTTGATCGTCTGACATGACAGGACTTTTTTCCTGACTAGTACAGATCAGTCTACCCAGCCTTGCAAGTGGTCAGAATTGTCTAGACATTTTTTATTGAGGAAGGAAACAGTTCACCCTAACTCATTATGATGTGAGTTAATTTGTTGTAGAACCAGGAACCAGGTCACTCCCAACTCATTATGCTATGAATTAATGTTTTACATTTCAGACAACTTTGTGAGGCCTTATTTTTTTACATTTTAGGCAGCTTTGTAAGGCCTTAATGTTTTACATGTCGGGCAACAACTTTGTGAGGCCATTCATTATTTGTCTTATTGTATATCGTCTACAAATATTGATTATATGGCCCATTGCTGGTGTAGACATTAAAGAGCACTGGGGACAAGGCAGATCCCTATGGCAACCCAGGTGTAAGCCGGGGTAGTGCACTGGTTAGCATGATTGCCTGGTGGTCATATGTTCAGATCCACTTCGAGACTGGAATTGGACACCAGGAAAACTTCCAGGGACGTCAAAGTGGTCAGCATGATATTGATCTCATAGCCCATTGAGTGTTGATTGGTCTACAAATATTGATCAGATAGCCCATTGAGTGTTGATTGGTCTACAAATATTGATCACATGGCCTATTGAGTGTTGATTGGTCTACAAATATTGATCACATAGCCCATTGAGTGTTGATTGGTCTACAAATATTGATCACATGGCCCATTGAGTGTTGATTGGTCTACAAATATTGATCACATGGCCCATTGAGTGTTGATTGGTCTACAAATATTGATCACATGGCCCATTGAGTGTTGATTGGTCTACAAATATTGATCACAAGGCCCATTGAGTGTTGATTGGTCTACAAATATTGATCACATGGCCCATTGAGTGTTGATTGGTCTACAAATATTGATCACATGGCCCATTGAGTGTTGATTGGTCTACAAATATTGATCACATGGCCCATTGAGTGTTGATTGGTCTACAAATATTGATCACATAGCCCATTGAGTGTTGATTGGTTATCAAATATTGATAACATGTCCCATTGAGTGTTGATTGGTCTACAAATATTGATCACATAGCCCATTGAGTGTTGATTGGTCTACAAATATTGATAACATGACCCATTGAGTGCCAATTGGTCTACAAATATTGATAACATGACCCATTGAGTGCCAATTGGTCTACAAATATTGATAACATGGCCCAGTGGCAATTGGTCTACAAATATTGATTACAAGGCCCATTGAGTGTCAATTGGTCTACAAATATTGATAACATGGCCCATTGAATGCCAATTGGTCTAAAATATTGATCACATAGCCCATTGAGTGCTGATTGGTCTACAAATATTTATCTTATGGCCCATTGAGTGCTGATTGGTCTACAAATATGGGACTGGCATTGTAAGCTCAATTCATATCAGACATAAAAAGTTCTTTACTTTACATTGTATATCTGACTTGCACATTTATGCAGCTGCTTTGTTTTAAATTCCAGGCAACAACTTTATGGGGCCGATCTTTCTCAAACCCTCTGGGAATGGCAGCTGGATACGACAAGCATGCAGAAGCTGTGGACGGACTCTTTAAAATGGGATTCGGATTTGTGGAGATTGGCAGTGTGACCCCTGAACCACAGGAAGGAAACCCCAAGCCTCGAGTGTTTCGGTTGCCCGAGGATGAGGCCATCATTAACAGGTTTTTTTCTTTCTTCTTCAAGCCAGACTGTTCAGCATTTTGTGTTAGTAAGCACGGTTGAAATGGGAGTTGTAGTAAAGATAATGTTTTGTTAATCATCTATTTCATCATAGGGTTGTATGGGTTTGAGTTTCTCTGAAAAACATCCTCGATTATTACCATCAGCTGGATTTGAAACCTGTCAGTTTTCTTCTTAAGTTTTGTTTACACTTTCACTGTACTTATTTAAAGAAATTAAAAATCAGTAGAAAAGGACACTATCAAATATACACCAGAATTTAGGATTGGCAAATCAACCGCGCACATATGTTTACTGGTGCCCCAAACAGCAGATCGCATATTCCCAGACTGCCCTGAATACAACATATCAGGTGTTTTAGTCTGGAGAAGCAACAGCGGAAGCTACATTGTATGCACCATTGACTGAACCAAAAAAGACAATGAAATATACAGAAGTCTGAATTGCAATTATAGACAATTTATTCAAGCAAACAAAAGTAAAGAAAGCAGGTGACAACTTAAAGTTGCTGACATACCTGTAGAGTTTGTCCTCAAATGGAGCAGGTTTAGGTGGTCATAAGCATTTTCTCTGCTCTATTGGACAATTATACCAAATTATCATTTTAAGAATCTGAATCCTTACCTTGGAATCACCCGACCCATGTGAATTAATTTATTCAGAATATTTACTGCCGATTGACATTTTTACTGCTGATAGTCTTGACATTTTTACTGCCGATAGTCTGTAATCTCTGCTAAAGATAACCTCAGATTTGACATTCAATTTTAAATATTTATTGCTATGTAGCTGAATAGGTCATAAATCTCCAGCATAAATGAATCGTAAGCATGATGGTAGAATTGTGGTTCATCTGTTTCTGCTGCCCATTATCCCCTGGTGAGGTGTAGGCCTTCAACCAACACTTGCCAGGTTGTTCTTTCTTTTATCTCCTGCGGCTCCATGTCCTTCTCAGATTATTCATCTCTGTTTCTAATTTTCTTCTTCGTGTGTTTTTTGGCGTTCCTGTATTTCATTTGCCCTGCAGGTTTCAGTGAAAGGAGCTTCTAGTTATACTGTTCTCTGGTTTGCTGTTCATTATATGCTCTGTTCTCTTGTGTGTAGATATTTCTAATTCACTTCACTGCATGCTCTGTTCTCTTGTGTTCAGATATTTCTAATTCACTTCACTATATGCTGTTCTCTTGTGTGTAGATATTTCTAATTCACTTCACTATATGCTCTGTTCTCTTGTGTGTAGATATTTCTAATTCACTTCACTATATGCTCTGTTCTCTTGCGTGTAGATATTTCTAATTCACTTCACTATATGCTCTGTTTCTTGTGTGTAGATATTTCTAATTCACTTCACTATATGGTGTATGTAACATCCAATTTAACTGTATGTTATATGTAACTTCCAATTTCACTGTATGTTATATGTAACATCCAATTTCATTGTGTGGTGTATGTAACAATCAACTCCACTGTATGGTGTATGTAACAGTCAACTCCTGTATGGTGTATGTAACATTCAACTCCACTGTATGGTGTATGTAACATTCAACTCCACCGTATGGTGTATATAACATTCAACTCCACCGTATGGTGTATGTAACATTCAACTCCACCGTATGGTGTATGTAACATTCAACTCCTGTATGGTGTATGTAACATTCAGCTCCACCGTATGGTGTATGTAACATTCAACTCCACGGTATGGTTATGTAACATCCAACTCCACCGTATGGTGTATGTAACATCCATCTCCACCGTATGGTGTATGTAACATTCAACTCCACCGTATGGTGTATATAACATTCAACTCCACCGTATGGTGTATGTAACATTCAACTCCTGTATGGTGTATGTAACATTCAACTCCACCGTATGGTGTATGTAACATTCAACTCCACCGTATGGTGTATGTAACATTCAACTCCACTGTATGGTGTATGTAACATTCAACTCCACTGTATGGTATATGTAACATTCAACTCCACTGTATGGTGTATGTAACATTCAACTCCACTGTATGGTGTATGTAACATTCAACTCCACTCTATGGTGTATGTAACATTTAACTCCACTCTATGGTGTATGTAACATTCAACTCCACTCTATGGTGTATGTAACATTTAACTCCACTCTATGGTGTATGTAACATTTAACTCCACTCTATGGTGCATTCTATTCCCAAGTCCTAGTCTTACGTATGTAACATTTACAACCTGCTATTTATAATCACCTGTAATCCTAAGCCGCTGCCACCATGTGTCTTATACATGTAAGATAGAACTTCACTGCCACAGAACCCTTACACTGAATGCATGTTGCAGGTATGGTTTCAACAGTGAAGGGCACGACATCGTCTACAGCAGACTCAGCAGAAGTTCTGCAAGTAAGTTAGTTCAGTAACTTACTGTTCAGTAAGTCTTGATTTAAACATGTCTCCTGTCTCAGCTTCCATGGACATCCAATGAGGAGTCATGTCTGAGAAGTTGCCGTGTCCAAACGCTTCCGGCTCAGAAGGTGCCAGCTCCAATCCCTGCACAGGGCTAAAAAAAAATTTCCAGTAACTTGGTATCTTGGGTAGTGAGATTGAATACTTAGCCTTCTCGGATAAGGGCAAAAAAGTTTCCTGTGTGCATGTTGTGCATGTTAAAAATCCTACAGCAGTTTGAAATTGCTAAAATAGGCCATAAAGCCACTCCCCTGGCCAAATTAAGAAAAGAAAGCCTGCATATGGGTAGAGAGAGCCCACTACCTTAGACGGGATCTGTCTAGAGGTAGTGAACATTAAACAATACAGGTCACGCCGATCTCTGATGTGCATAACAAGGTATGATGCTTTCCCCTCAAAAGGAGAAATGAAGAATATAGACATTCAAGCACTGAACTGTTTGGTCTGGGTTCAATCTTTTTGAGTGGCAGGATGATTTTTTTCCTGATGAGTACCCCATGGAGTTGACCCTGAGGTTAACCCAGCCTCATAAAATATGTATCAGATCATTTACATAATTTTTGGGAATTCTCTAGGAGTGAGAGGTGACTAGGAAGGGAACTGCTCATTCAGCCTTACTGTTCCATGGCCTAGAATGTGTGGATTATACTCACAATTGTTGGTGAAAAGTGTGTTATGGTGTATGTAGTATGGTGTATAAAGAACCTATTAAACAGGAAATTAATTGGGGAACCCATTGAGGCCACTGAAACAGTTACATAAATAAACAAACATAGTATAGTTTGGCTCTCACAGAATGATAAGAAGGTAGTAGAGACTAGAGGACGCACTAGACAACATAAAATTTGAAAGCTATAGTTACTGACACTTTTTTTTTGGAGTGTCTAGTTGGTCATGCATCGAAGTACACTTGTTCCTGCAGCGAGGCGCCGTCGCCATTTGGAGGTGACAGTGCATCCTCTAGTCTCTACTACCTTCTGTGAGCGCCAAACAATACTATGTGTGTTTATTTATATAGAACACATATCTATGTTGTAAACATGTAAAACATGGACAATAAGCAAACAGCTGAGAAATATCACATGGCAGTGGAAATGCATTTTCTGTGAAAAATACCCAGCATGCCATGGCTCTTCAGAAAAATTAATTATATTTACAGCATGTTAATCAACCCCAGCATTTTTGGCTGTTCATGATTTCTTGGAAAAAACAAATTAAAAGTATGATTTTGTTTTACATGTTTCAGCAGGAAACGGCATTGTGGGTGTGAACCTAGGGAAAAACAAGACATCACCGAATGCCGTGGAAGATTATGTGAAGGGGGTCCAGAAATTTGGCCAGGTGGCCGACTATCTGGTAGTCAACATATCCAGCCCAAACACTCCTGGCCTTCGGAACATGCAAAGACAGGAGGAGCTGACAGATCTACTGGACAAAGTGAGAGTCTTTGTTTGTGGGATGGTCTCATGTTATTGTAATGTCATCTTTATATGAGATTGTGTTATGATTTTTTTTTACATGAGATTATGTTGATCTTCTTTGTGTCCTTTTTTTTTTTGTCAGCTTGTTTTATGGTTTTATTTTCTATTTCCTTTTTATGAGATTTAGTTACAAAATTTTGGTAACATATCTTATTTATTTGAGGTTGTTTTATTGGGTTTTTATTTTATGTCCCTTTTATATGAGATTGAGTTACTTTACATATCATGTTTATTTAAAATTGTGCTCAGTTTATTTATATATATATATATATATTTCATATTATATTAAATTGTTCTGGTTTTCTGTGATGTGTCATGGTTTTGTGCCAGGGAGCTATGTGTGACAATTATTTAGTTTCATTACGCCGTGTGATGGTTTTGTGAGAATTCCTCAAGGTTGTATATCAGTTTATTAATTATTGGCAAAAACAGTTTTATTTGATATCATGTCATAGGCCTGTGAGAGTGTGTATGATAGTATTGTGTGAGATTGTATGATCGTTCTATGAGAGAATATGTGACAGTTTTGTGAGAGAGAGTGTGATAGGGCTGTGAGAGAGTATAAGATTGTGTGAGATTGAATGATATATCTGTGAGAGTGTGTGATAGTTTTGTGTGAGGTTATATAAAAATTATGTATGAGCTTGTATGATAGTCCTGTGTGAGATTATATTATGCTGCTTGCTTGTGTTCGTTGGCTTGAGCTCCAACGCGAAGTCCTGTATGTCGGATGAAGGCATCCTGTTGTCCAACATCAGTGTGATGCCATACAGGACCTGAGGTTTGCATGAGTATCCGTTGTCCCATGTCTGGCTTATTGGTGTGCAGACTGGTGGTTCCTCGCCGTACAGGCAGACACTCTCCGACTTCGGAGGAATCGGCGATCCTATTGACTTCAGCCAGGACCCCGAAGGGACCTGTTGCCCAGGACGCTCGACGAGGACGCGTCAATAGGTCTTGGCCAGTATATAACCCGGCCCTGGTGCCTTGGAAACACTTCTGCGTCCCAGATTATATTATAATTTTGTATGAGCTTGTGTAATGGCCTTGTGTGAGATTATATAATAGCTTTGTGTGAGCTTGTGTAATGGCCCTGTGACAGAGGATGTGAAAGTTTTGTGTCGTGTATGTCATTTGAGAGAGTATGTGATAGTTCTTTAAGTATGCAATAGTCCTGTGGGAGAGTATGTGACATCCCTTTGAGAGGGAATGTGAGATTTGTGTGTGAGATCTAGTGGTGATCCTGTGAGGTAGTGTATGTGAGCTTTATAATGACTTTTTGAATGTCATTCAAAAAGATGTTCACATACATTGACCAGGTGGTTGCCGCCAGAGATAATCTGCCAGTCTCCCCGAAACCACCACTGCTTGTAAAGATAGCCCCTGATTTGACCGATGATGAGAAGAAAGATATTGCAGCTGTGGTTACAAGACCCAAGGTAAACAGATGCTGAACAGCCATTTCATAGTGTGCTATCAGCTAAGTTTGTCGTGTTTTGAAACGTAGTTGTGTTTACTGTCATTTGATAGTTGGAACCAGTCTGTGTTGACTGTGATTTTATGCAATAATTGGAGCTACTTAATGTTGCTGTTGGCTTTTGTAGAGTCACTGGTGTAGAGATAGTTGTGTGGAGTCATTGGTGTAGAGATAGTTGTGTGGAGTCATTGGTGTAGAGATAGTTGTGTGGAGTCATTGGTGTAGAGATAGTTGTGTGGAGTCATTGGTGTAGAGATAGTTGTGTGGAGTCATTGGTGTAGAGATAGTTGTGTGGAGTCATTGGTGTAGAGATAGTTGTGTGGAGTCATTGGTGTAGAGATAGTTGTGTGGAGTCATTGGTGTAGAGATAGTTGTGTGGAGTCATTGGTGTAGAGATAGTTGTGTGGAGTCATTGGTGTAGAGATAGTTGTGTGGAGTCATTGGTGTAGAGATAGTTGTGTGGAGTCACTGGTGTAGAGATAGTTGTGTGGAGTCATTGGTGTAGAGATAGTTGTGTGGAGTCATTGGTGTAGAGATAGTTGTGTGGGGTCATTGGTGTAGAGATAGTTGTGTGGAGTCATTGGTGTAGAGATAGTTGTATGGAGTCATTGGTGTAGAGATAGTTGTGTGGAGTCATTGGTGTAGAGATAGTTGTGTGGAGTCATTGGTGTAGAGATAGTTGTGTAGAGTCATTGGTGTAGAGATAGTTGTGTAGAGTCATTGGTGTAGAGATAGTTGTGTGGAGTCATTGGTGTAGAGATAGTTGTGTGGGGTCATTGGTGTAGAGATAGTTGTGTGGAGTCATTGGTGTAGAGATAGTTGTGTGGAGTCATTGGTGTAGAGATAGTTGTGTGGAGTCATTGGTGTAGAGATAGTTGTGTGGAGTCATTGGTGTAGAGATAGTTGTGTGGGGTCATTGGTGTAGAGATAGTTGTGTGGAGTCATTGGTGTAGAGATAGTTGTGTGGAGTCATTGGTGTAGAGATAGTTGTATGGAGTCATTGGTGTAGAGATAGTTGTGTGGAGTCATTGGTGTAGAGATAGTTGTGTGGAGTCATTGGTGTAGAGATAGTTGTGTGGAGTCATTGGTGTAGAGATAGTGAGTCATTAGTCTTGAGATAGTTGTGTAGTTACTGGTGTTGTGACGGTTGTGTGGAGATAGTGTGTGGAGTCATTGGTGTAGAGATAGTTGTGTGGAGTCACTGGTGTAGAGATAGTTGTGTGGAGTCATTGGTGTAGAGATAGTTGTGTAGAGTCATTGGTGTAGAGATAGTTGTGTGGAGTCATTGGTGTAGAGATAGTTGTGTAGAGTCATTGGTGTAGAGATAGTTGTGTGGAGTCATTGGTGTAGAGATAGTTGTGTGGAGTCATTGGTGTAGAGATAGTTGTGTGGAGTCATTGGTGTAGAGATAGTTGTGTGGGGTCATTGGTGTAGAGATAGTTGTGTGGAGTCATTGGTGTAGAGATAGTTGTATGGAGTCATTGGTGTAGAGATAGTTGTGTGGAGTCATTGGTGTAGAGATAGTTGTGTGGAGTCATTGGTGTAGAGATAGTTGTGTGGAGTCATTGGTGTAGAGATAGTTGTGTGGAGTCATTGGTGTAGAGATAGTGAGTCATTAGTCTTGAGATAGTTGTGTAGTTACTGGTGTTGTGACGGTTGTGTGGAGATAGTGTGTGGAGTCATTGGTGTAGAGATAGTTGTGTGGAGTCACTGGTGTAGAGATAGTTGTGTAGAGTCATTGGTGTAGAGATAGTTGTGTAGAGTCATTGGTGTAGAGATAGTTGTGTGGAGTCATTGGTGTAGAGATAGTTGTGTAGAGTCATTGGTGTAGAGATAGTTGTGTAGAGTCATTGGTGTAGAGATAGTTGTGTGGAGTCATTGGTGTAGAGATAGTTATGTGGAGTCATTGGTGTAGAGATAGTTATGTGGAGTCATTGGTGTAGAGATAGTTGTGTGGAGTCATTGGTGTAGAGATAGTTGTGTGGGGTCATTGGTGTAGAGATAGTTGTGTGGAGTCATTGGTGTAGAGATAGTTGTGTGGAGTCATTGGTGTAGAGATAGTTGTGTGGAGTCATTGGTGTAGAGATAGTTGTGTGGAGTCATTGGTGTAGAGATAGTTGTGTGGAGTCATTGGTGTAGAGATAGTTGTGTGGGGTCATTGGTGTAGAGATAGTTGTGTGGAGTCATTGGTGTAGAGATAGTTGTGTGGAGTCATTGGTGTAGAGATAGTTGTGTGGAGTCATTGGTGTAGAGATAGTTGTATGGAGTCATTGGTGTAGAGATAGTTGTGTGGAGTCATTGGTGTAGAGATAGTTGTGTGGAGTCATTGGTGTAGAGATAGTTGTGTGGAGTCATTGGTGTAGAGATAGTTGTGTGGAGTCATTGGTGTAGAGATAGTGAGTCATTAGTCTTGAGATAGTTGTGTAGTTACTGGTGTTGTGACGGTTGTGTGGAGATAGTGTGTGGAGTCATTGGTGTAGAGATAGTTGTGTGGAGTCACTGGTGTAGAGATAGTTGTGTGGAGTCATTGGTGTAGAGATAGTTGTGTAGAGTCATTGGTGTAGAGATAGTTGTGTGGAGTCATTGGTGTAGAGATAGTTGTGTAGAGTCATTGGTGTAGAGATAGTTGTGTAGAGTCATTGGTGTAGAGATAGTTGTGTGGAGTCATTGGTGTAGAGATAGTGAGTCATTAGTCTTGAGATAGTTGTGTAGTTACTGGTGTTGTGACGGTTGTGTGGAGATAGTGTGTGGAGTCATTGGTGTAGAGATAGTTGTGTGGAGTCACTGGTGTAGAGATAGTTGTGTGGAGTCATTGGTGTAGAGATAGTTGTGTAGAGTCATTGGTGTAGAGATAGTTGTGTGGAGTCATTGGTGTAGAGATAGTTGTGTAGAGTCATTGGTGTAGAGATAGTTGTGTGGAGTCATTGGTGTAGAGATAGTTGTGTGGAGTCATTGGTGTAGAGATAGTTGTGTGGAGTCATTGGTGTAGAGATAGTTGTGTGGGGTCATTGGTGTAGAGATAGTTGTGTGGAGTCATTGGTGTAGAGATAGTTGTATGGAGTCATTGGTGTAGAGATAGTTGTGTGGAGTCATTGGTGTAGAGATAGTTGTGTGGAGTCATTGGTGTAGAGATAGTGAGTCATTAGTCTTGAGATAGTTGTGTAGTTACTGGTGTTGTGACGGTTGTGTGGAGATAGTGTGTGGAGTCATTGGTGTAGAGATAGTTGTGTGGAGTCACTGGTGTAGAGATAGTTGTGTAGAGTCATTGGTGTAGAGATAGTTGTGTAGAGTCATTGGTGTAGAGATAGTTGTGTGGAGTCATTGGTGTAGAGATAGTTGTGTAGAGTCATTGGTGTAGAGATAGTTGTGTAGAGTCATTGGTGTAGAGATAGTTGTGTGGAGTCATTGGTGTAGAGATAGTTATGTGGAGTCATTGGTGTAGAGATAGTTATGTGGAGTCATTGGTGTAGAGATAGTTGTGTGGAGTCATTGGTGTAGAGATAGTTGTGTAGAGTCATTGGTGTAGAGATAGTTGTGTGGAGTCATTGGTGTAGAGATAGTTGTGTGGGGTCATTGGTGTAGAGATAGTTGTGTAGAGTCATTGGTGTAGAGATAGTTGTGTGGAGTCATTGGTGTAGAGATAGTTGTGTGGAGTCATTGGTGTAGAGATAGTTGTGTAGAGTCATTGGTGTAGAGATAGTTGTGTGGAGTCATTGGTGTAGAGATAGTTGTGTAGAGTCATTGGTGTAGAGATAGTTGTGTGGAGTCATTGGTGTAGAGATAGTTGTGTGGAGTCATTGGTGTAGAGATAGTTGTGTGGAGTCATTGGTGTAGAGATAGTTGTGTGGGGTCATTGGTGTAGAGATAGTTGTGTGGAGTCATTGGTGTAGAGATAGTTGTATGGAGTCATTGGTGTAGAGATAGTTGTGTGGAGTCATTGGTGTAGAGATAGTTGTGTGGAGTCATTGGTGTAGAGATAGTGAGTCATTAGTCTTGAGATAGTTGTGTAGTTACTGGTGTTGTGACGGTTGTGTGGAGATAGTGTGTGGAGTCATTGGTGTAGAGATAGTTGTGTGGAGTCACTGGTGTAGAGATAGTTGTGTAGAGTCATTGGTGTAGAGATAGTTGTGTAGAGTCATTGGTGTAGAGATAGTTGTGTGGAGTCATTGGTGTAGAGATAGTTGTGTAGAGTCATTGGTGTAGAGATAGTTGTGTAGAGTCATTGGTGTAGAGATAGTTGTGTGGAGTCATTGGTGTAGAGATAGTTATGTGGAGTCATTGGTGTAGAGATAGTTATGTGGAGTCATTGGTGTAGAGATAGTTGTGTGGAGTCATTGGTGTAGAGATAGTTGTGTAGAGTCATTGGTGTAGAGATAGTTGTGTGGAGTCATTGGTGTAGAGATAGTTGTGTGGGGTCATTGGTGTAGAGATAGTTGTGTAGAGTCATTGGTGTAGAGATAGTTGTGTGGAGTCATTGGTGTAGAGATAGTTGTGTGGAGTCATTGGTGTAGAGATAGTTGTGTAGAGTCATTGGTGTAGAGATAGTTGTGTGGAGTCATTGGTGTAGAGATAGTTATGTGGAGTCATTGGTGTAGAGATAGTTGTGTGGAGTCATTGGTGTAGAGATAGTTGTGTAGAGTCATTGGTGTAGAGATAGTTGTGTGGAGTCATTGGTGTAGAGATAGTTGTGTAGAGTCACTGGTGTAGAGATAGTTGTATGGAGTCATTGGTGTAGAGATAGTTGTGTGGAGTCATTGGTGTAGAGATAGTTATGTGGAGTCATTGGTGTAGAGATAGTTGTGTAGAGTCATTGGTGTAGAGATAGTTGTGTGGAGTCATTGGTGTAGAGATAGTTGTGTGGAGTCATTGGTGTAGAGATAGTTGTGTGGAGTCATTGGTGTAGAGATAGTTGTGTAGAGTCATTGGTGTAGAGATAGTTGTGTGGAGTCATTGGTGTAGAGATAGTTGTGTGGAGTCATTGGTGTAGAGATAGTTTTGTGGAGTCATTGGTGTAGAGATAGTTGTGTGGAGTCATTGGTGTAGAGATAGTTGTGTGGAGTCATTGTTGTAGAGATAGTTGTGTTTAGTCATTGGTGTAGAGATAGTTGTGTGGAGTCATTGGTGTAGAGATAGTTGTGTGGAGTCATTGGTGTAGAGATAGTTGTGTGGAGTCATTGGTGTAGAGATAGTTGTGTGGGGTCATTGGTGTAGAGATAGTTGTGTAGAGTCATTGGTGTAGAGATAGTTGTGTGGAGTCATTGGTGTAGAGATAGTTGTGTGGAGTCATTGGTGTAGAGATAGTTGTGTGGAGTCATTGGTGTAGAGATAGTTGTGTGGAGTCATTGGTGTAGAGATAGTTATGTGGAGTCATTGGTGTAGAGATAGTTGTGTGGAGTCATTGGTGTAGAGATAGTTGTGTGGAGTCATTGGTGTAGAGATAGTTGTGTAGAGTCATTGGTGTAGAGATAGTTGTGTGGAGTCATTGGTGTAGAGATAGTTGTGTGGAGTCATTGGTGTAGAGATAGTTATGTGGAGTCATTGGTGTAGAGATAGTTGTGTGGAGTCATTGGTGTAGAGATAGTTGTGTGGAGTCATTGGTGTAGAGATAGTTGTGTGGAGTCATTGGTGTAGAGATAGTTGTGTGGAGTCACTGGTGTAGAGATAGTTGTGTGGAGTCATTGGTGTAGAGATAGTTGTGTGGAGTCATTGGTGTAGAGATAGTTGTGTGGGGTCATTGGTGTAGAGATAGTTGTGTAGAGTCATTGGTGTAGAGATAGTTGTGTGGAGTCATTGGTGTAGAGATAGTTGTGTGGAGTCATTGGTGTAGAGATAGTTGTGTGGAGTCATTGGTGTAGAGATAGTTGTGTGGAGTCATTGGTGTAGAGATAGTTATGTGGAGTCATTGGTGTAGAGATAGTTGTGTGGAGTCATTGGTGTAGAGATAGTTGTGTGGAGTAAGTGAACTGAAATCATGTAGTGCAAAGTGAAATGGATTGATTTTTTTCAGTTGTGTGAAGTTGGTAGATTGATAATTTTGTATATAAAGTTAATGTGTGGTAGTTTGTATAGTGTAAAGCGAGTGGATTGATTAAATTGTACAGTGTATAAGTTGATGGATTGATTATTTTATACAGTGTAAAATTATGGATTGATTATTTAGTAGTGTGTAAAGTTGGTGGATTGATTATTTTGCATAGTGTAAAGTTGATGGGCTGATCATCAGTAACACCACAGTGTCCAGACCAGACTCCTTGTTGAGTAAACACAAGGATGAAGTTGGGGGATTAAGCGGGAAGCCACTGAAGGAGAAATCACTGGAGACAATCGGAGACATGTACCGTTTAACCAAAGGTAGGTCATGTGTTATGTCAAATGCAGTTCAGTGTTTATTTCTACCACCCATGCTGCCTCAAATGCATGCATTGTTCTGGCACTCCAGGTGCCATTTCTGGAGGCTATCCTAGTTGAAAGTAAGCAAGCTAATGATCCTCACTCCTTGGGGCTTAGAGCTTTCTTTCATCTTGGCTGGCTAAGTAATTCTATTTCCATATTTTTAGACTTATTCTTGGTTGGTTGTCTTCTCCTACTTCTGCATTCATCCGGAATATTTTTTGGAAATAATTGTGTTGTGCCTGTTTCCAGCAGAGCGACAATATTTACACATTTCGGCCGACATATCCGACTTCTGCTGGCATTTGTTGACCGGGTTAACCTTCCCGGGTTCTTGGTTGGTTGGATTTTGCACTTATGGGATGGGGTAGCCAGCCCCACATCGACCATCCTTAGTTACCTCTTAAAACATTCTTGGGGAGTACCCACGAGGGTCCCCGGAGCACATGGGCAGCATATTTCAAACCTCTACCAAATGTATAGCTCTATTGTAACATTATCATTATTAATCTAAAATAGTGCAATTAATGTTACAGAACAAATTCTTACCATGGATCAAGAAGAAAGATACTGACAATCTGCAAGATCTGGACATCAACATCAAGAAAGTCTGCCGCATACCCAGCATTATTTCTTGGAAACTGAAATACTGGCTATATTCAATGTGACAGAGGCTTAGAAAGGACATCTATTGCAAGACATGCTTGCTGGTGGATGAGGCAGGAGTCAGCCATGATGGAAGTGGACACATGACATTAAAGACACCTTGAGCGTGAACATTCATAGAAGAGGGAAAGTGATAACAAATTTAGTCTTTACAGTAGTTTGTCAGATGTCATGAAGTCATGCTTTTCTTCTACCCTGCTTTTAATATTTTGAGTACATGAAATCTTGCCAGTACAATGTTTGTATTTTTTATTATATCTCAAGGCCAGATACCTATTATTGGAGTTGGCGGGGTGAGCTGTGGCCGAGATGCCTACGAGAAAGTGAAGGCAGGTGCAAGTCTAATACAGCTGTATACAGCTTTGGTGTACCAGGGTCCACCTGTCATTGGCAAGATCAAGAAGGAGATGGGGGAACTTCTCAGGTAGGCTTGAGACTTGTCTAGTCCCTGAAAGTGTTTCTTCTTCTTTCGCTTGAAATTTATTGTATATATCAGCTGTCTCTCTTGTATAAACTTCACTGTCTTTTTTTTAAGATGTCAACAAGCTCAAGTTGACTGTTGCTTTCTTTAACTATATTCAGGTTGACATCTCAAAGTGTATGAAGAAGAATGTTGCTAGCCTGCCACACTTCTTACCACAGATATGTCGGTGACAAAAGTGTCCCAGTGGCACAAAATTAAATATTACTTGACTTTCAAATCTATTACATGGAAAGTCAGAATCGAAAGCTCATTGAGAGAAAATGAGTACTAACATAGATTTTTGTTTTTCCTTGCTCGCTTTGAACTCAAGTATAGTCCATACACCCTATTTTTTATAGTAGTGATGGACTGAAGTTTGCGTGTGAATTAGCTTTCCCTATTAACAGTGTCCCTCACCATCAGGTGAACCCACTCCGACTTCAATGGTAATACCTCAGCATCAGCACACCGGGTGTTTAAGAACATTGTTCTTATCCATGCAGACCTGCACATAGATTTAAATAATGATGTTCTCATACAGACTTGATGACTTCAAGCATTTATCCTTGCCAGAAAGAACTAACAGATTTAAATAATGATGTTGCTCTCACACAGACTTGATGGCTACCAGCATTTATCCTTGCCAGAAAGAACTAACATAGATTTAAATAATGATGTTGTTCTCACACAGACTTGATGGCTACCAGCATTTATCCTTGCCAGAAAGAACTAACATAGATTTAAATAATGATGTTGTTCTCACACAGACTTGATGGCTACCAGCATTTAGC
Source organism: Cepaea hortensis (assembly GCA_963921405.1). Classification (NCBI taxonomy): domain Eukaryota; kingdom Metazoa; phylum Mollusca; class Gastropoda; order Stylommatophora; family Helicidae; genus Cepaea; species Cepaea hortensis. The sequence continues at coordinate 125,392,641 of OY992876.1, read as the reverse complement.
CTTGCCAGAAAGAACTAACATAGATTTAAATAATTATGTTGTTCTCACACAGACTTGATGGCTACCAGCATTTATCCTTGCCAGAAAGAACTAACATAGATTTAAATAATGATGTTGTTCTCACACAGACTTGATGGCTACCAGCATTTAGCCTTGCCAGAAAGAACTAACATAGATTTAAATAATGTTGTTCTCACACAGACTTGATGGCTACAAGCATTTATCCTTGCCATAAAGAACTAACAGATTTAAATAATACTGATGTTCTCACACAGACTTGATGGCTACAAGCATTTATCCATGCCAGAAAGAACTAACAGATTTAAATAATGATGTTATTTTCACACAGACTTGATGGCTACCAGCAGCTATCCGAAGCGGTCGGGGCAAACTTCAAGGCAGAGACCAAGGGCAAGTCATGAGACCAGGCCAAAGACTTCACTCTTGTCAGCAGTGACTTGTGATGCAAGCTTCTGAGACATGCCAGCAAAGTTCTATACTTCCCCACTGATCATCTTCCCCACTGATCATCTATCATGAAGCAGGCTTGTGTCAGCTGTGTGTAAATTTGTACTTAATTTTAATCAGTTGTATCATGGTTTACAACACAGAATGTCTTATTGTGTACAGTGCTTGTATCTTTTTATAAAATTCCACTCTGTAAAAATTTTTAAGATGGAAGCAGTCACACTGATATGTGCAAAGTATTAGTCTTTATACAGTGAAAAGAATCAGAGATGAGGGGATAACACAGAGAATAAGAATAGCCAAAGGAACTTCCAGTAATGTAAAATAGCTTACTGCAACTAAATTGTGAATTGAAATTGATCTTTAGAACATGTTGCATATACTCTTCAATGTTGTGTTGAATGTGTAATGAAATACGTGAAAGACATGTCTGTTGAGGATGTCTGTTATATTGTCTAGAAGGAGTCTTGTGAGAAAATGAAACAAATAAGCCAATGTTAGAAAAATTGAACCAACAAGAATGAGATCAAAGTCAGACAAATATGTTTTGGACACTCATCGGAGCAAAGATGTTTTTGACATGTAGAGAGACGGCTACTTTGGACATGTAAAGAGAACTATTTTCTACATATAAATTAGACAAATAACTTAGATATATAAAGTTAAGCACGTTTTTGAACGCCTTAATTTGCTTTGGATATACAGTTCAAGATCCATAATTTTATAGAAAAGTTGGCACTTGCTAGGATTTTAGATATATAAATGGACAAATACTTGGACATGTACAAGTATAAATATTTTTGACATATATAAAGGTCAGATATTTTGGGCATATGAAGGACCTCTTTTTTTAGGACATGAAGGGGACAAGTACCTTTGACACTGAAGTGTCTTATTGAGGGTGTGCTACGGGGAAAAGCGGAGGCCATGCATTCAATAGGAAGAAAGCGTTGCAACTAGTGAACCCTTCACAATTGGTTGTAGCATTTATGTGATACTGGCGATTTAACAAATGTGCGTGACGCTGCTTTAGGGGAAAAAGTATGTCGTGGGGAAAGGCACTGGTCACAGACCCACATCACGTGCCGTGGCCTAGTATCTGTGAAAACCATAGCATTACAGGCCCCGATACCAGCATTTGATATGGGATTATTTTAATGTCTTGTGGCCTTCAAATGTTATTGGCAAACAGTATCACCGTATTCTGTAATTGCTACATCTCGTTCTCTGACTGCTACATTGTGTGCTCTGATTGTTACAACACATGACTGTAATATCAAACACACTCATTGCTATAACATAAGGACATATGACTGCTTCATCATATGTTGTATTTGCTATATCATACTTACTGCTTATTCATATGTCCTACTTTCTACGACTCTACTCTTTTCATTGTTCCGTGCATATTTTGACAATTTACACTTCCTTTGTACATTTTTAGTGATTTTAATTTATCTTGTCATAATTTATTGTATTGGTTTTACATGGATTTTGGTGATGTATTGTGTGGCATAATTGTGTTTTGTACAGGCATTGGGTTAAATAGAAAACTACTGAATGAACATCAATTTGTCTTGGCTGGGTTACAATATGAGATATAGTCTGTAAGTGAAAATACTGAAGGTAAGACCTAGGCCAAATGGCAAAGAGGGTGTTCTAGGAAAGAGTACATGACACAAGATTGCAAGGATGCTGGGGCACAGAGTTAAGGACATGATCAGACTTTACCACGAGTCCTCGGAGTGGTTGACCTAGTGAATAAGTATTGAAATCATATTACAAATCTATCAAACCATATTAGAGAACTGTATGTCCATACTTACATGCTCACACCACTTGGCTAGAACACAGGCGTATGTATACTGTGCTGTTATAGTAGTGGCTAGAGATATGTTTCATCTTGTTGAACTAGCACGGCTACTGTTTACACTGGCATGCACACATACACCCTCCAGTTTAGCTGTATCCTTTAGGTCTGAGTATGACAATAGTGATCCAGTTCTTTGTTCATTTCAAGTGTGCGTATCTTTCACTTTCATTGCACACAGATATCTACATGTGTGCTTCTTCTGACTCTTATAGATCACATCAGGATAATCTCAGCAGTGCTCAAATTCTGGGTCCAAATGTGAGCATGTACCAGAATCACACATGCTATCAAGATTTGTTTTGTGGGTAGGCATTTTCATTTTTACTTTACCTAAGCAAGCGGGGTCTAATGAGCCTGCTCTTGGCAATTTCCCACTGCCACTGTATTTTTAACATGTGTACAGGTCATCCAAGTTTCCTACCCCTGTTTGAGAGTCATTTATAACCTAATTGTTGAACTGGGCACCCGACTTTGGTTGGGAGTTATTGAGGAAAGGAACTGTTCACTTCACCTTTTTTAAACTCTGCATTCTTCTGATACTGTTTATCCTCTAATGAAGCAAAGACTCCTAAACAAGTCATGCCAAGCCCTTCTGTCTCATGCAGCTTTCCCCCATTAACAAAAAAAAAAAAAAAAGCTTTCCCCCATGTCCTCCCCATATTATCATCTCTGTCTCTATCCTCTATTAAATACATAAAAAGTGTCACGTATTAGAGTGACCATGACATATACATGAAAAGTGTGACAAATTAGAATGACATATACATAAAAAGTGTGACAAATTAGAATGACATATACATAACAAGTGTGATATATTAGAGTGACATATACATAACAAGTGTCATATATTAGAGTGACAAATGACATATACATGAAGTATTCAAGTTTCTTTTTGTGAAATAAACCATTGGAACAAATCTGCACATGCTGTGTTGATGATACATTGTTTGCATATTCTTTTATTTTTGGATATTAAACGCCGCTTTCCATGGCTAAGGTGATTCGTGAGCCCGCTTACCCATGTTCGAAACACAGAGGTGACCGATTTGGCAGCAGACCGCATTGCACTGGGTTTTAATGAGTTGGTATGGAAGCCAATCGTTCAGAAAGCAGTGGCAAACTACATAGCGTAAACTTGCCAAGATAACAGCAACAGTAAAATGCTGGTGTTGACAGTGAGTCCTGTAAAAAGGATATGTGAAGAAAAGAAAAAGATCAGTTTAAGCAATTCTCATTACAGTAGAATGTAACTCCATCACAGAACAAGCTCGACAGATGGTTTCCAACCATCAATAGTGCCTCTTTGCCAAATATTTCAACCCATTTACCTCCTCCATACTTTCCCTGGTCAGACCACCCAGGCAATGGACTCCCAGGTGTCTTTTTCCAGTCGTGCTTCGCACATCCAGCTTCAAGACATTATTCTCATCCCACAAGAACACCACTGTGTACCAACCGACAAGCCATCCTGCCCTCGGAGATACGAACACTACATGCCCAGTGCATCTTAATCTGCCAACATTACGGCACCACCCAGCTCTTTACCATGGCCATTTTGCTTGTCTCCATGTCAATGGTTTGCTATACCCCATAGGGGCAGGACATTGTCATATGCCGATGATGTTTTAGTGTATCGTCAGTGTAAGGATAGAGAGGAGGTTGCTGTGGAACTACAAACCGAACTCAATCGCATAAGTACTTGGTGTGATGAAGCTGGGGCAATGGTCAACCCAACAAAGGCAACAGTGACTTGGTTCTCGTTGAATAATCATATTGTCAACAATCCAACACCAACTGTAATGCTGTGTTCAGAGACGGTGGAAAGAACGCAGGCAATGAATTACCTGGGGATACGGTTTGATCGAAGCCTTTCTTATAATGTGCACATAGACCAGGTGATAACAAAGGCCAAGCGGGGTTTGGCAGCAATGCGGGTGATGGCGGCAGCAAACTGTGAGCAGCGCCATCTATGTCTTCTGTACGAGGGGCTGGTCATGTCTGTTTTGGAGTATGCAATGGCAATCTTGACTCTCAGCCATAAGCAGATAGAATGGATGGAAAGGATACAGAATGAAGCTATGCGCATTATTCTTGGATGTACAAGAGATACTTCTTCTTCTTCGTTCATCCGTACAAGAGATACAGCATGCAGGGCGATGCACTACCTTCTTGATTTTCCAACCATTGAAGAGAGAATACAAGTTTGCAGGGCACGCGCCTACCTCAGAATTAACGCAAACACACAACATCCACTGCATAGTGAAATTAGGAAGGTGAAGGGCAGCAGGTTAAAAAGAGGACAGTCGTGGATGGGTCAAGCCGAAGACATTCTTCAACAGGTGTGTTCACTTGAGGACTTAGAACCTGGCGAGGAGTGGGTGCAAGTGCCAACAGACTTCTGCACATCCTTTTCAGTTTGCATCCAACTAGATAGAAAATGCAGACAAGAAAATCCGGCTGCTGTTGAGGCTGAAGTACAAGCGTTCATTTTCGAGAATTCGCTAGACGGTGACGCGGTCATCTACACAGATGGGTCGGTCGTCCAACATGTGAGAAGCTCATGGGCCTTTACAGCTCGGGCCGGAGGGAGAATTGTGAAGGAGGACTCTGGTGCTTTCACTGAAACCACAAGTAGCCTGACCATGGAAGTCATGGCAGTAAGTAAAGCAATAACATGGCTCGAGACACAGACATTCACTAGGGCTTGTTTCCTTAGCGACTCAATGAACATGATCAAGAGGATAGAGGAGGGGTCGATCCGAAGAGAATGGTTGCTGCCTCTGAAGCGGTCTCAGCTGGCAAAGATTAGTTTCATCTTCGTGCCAGGGCATGCGGGAGTACAAGGAAATGAGCGGGCTGACAAGCTCGCAGGTGAGGCTACTGACTACTGTGGAGGGCGGACGCGCCGTGGACCAGGCTGACATTCTGAATGCTCTACGTGAAGTGAGACTTTTGCGAGAACCAAGTGATGACTGTGAATCTACAACAATGGCCAGACTGCGAGAGCAGCAAATTAAAAGAGGGGTGGCCAAACAAGAACACTACGCAGGAAGCCAAAGAAGATTGATAAACCAACACAGAACTGGCGTCGTTAGCCGCTACACGCTGCGGGATTTGCTGAGGAGGGGATCCGAGCACTTATGGACTGAATGGTTCGATGTGCAACGAGGATGATCTGTCGACTAACTAACTAACTATACCCCAATAGATGTCACCACCTCATCTTGTTGAACTAGCACCACTACTGTTTACTCGACACGCATGCACACATACACCCTCCAATTTAGCTGTATCCTTTAGGTCTTGTGTGTATCCCAAAAGACCAGAACAAAAGTGCCTTTTTCGCACCCTCTTCACAACTTAAGGACCCACCCTCCTGCATGCACCCAGTGGAAGCCAGCTCTTCCTCGGAGTCAGTAATATTGTGAGCTTGCGCTCCCTTCCCCTGTCTCTACCGCAGAATGAGACCTCTACAAGACACCGTATACCACTATAAGCGACCATTGACATTTTTTTTATCCCATTGATTGCTACATTATTGTTTTGACCACTCTGTAGCGTCCCTGACTTTTGTGCACTGTTCTTACTTGGTGGAGTGACTATTCGGCCGGTACTAGACAGTAAATGTTGTTTTGATCCTGTTTTGGTTTGCTTTCGCTTGCTCTTACATTACAGAAACATGGACCATTTTACTGCATCAATTTGTCCCACTCATTTTGATTGTTCCTTGGCTACCACACTCTGTAACCTCACCCTGTTGTTTTAGTGTCCTAGTACTCGACTGTCCTTTAGACCCAAATGTTTCAACTCATCGTACACAGAGTTGGGAAGCTGACCTCTTGTGCCTACCTCTATGGCAAATAGCCTGACATCATACCCATCCCGTCTTAAACTTGTGACCATATCACTGTACTTTTCCATCTTGAAGGCATGCTGCTCCTCGATTGTTGATTCATGCATTGATCATACTCCATCAGCATTAACTGCTGAATCATCAGGGAGTGTACCACATCTGGTTGCTTTTGAAACCTCCAGATTACCTCAGGGTACCTGCCACAGTCTCTTTGGTCTATCTCCAACATCCATTCATTCACGCTGTCAAGGATGGATGGCAAGTGTGCTGTGCACTCGACTCAGTTTTTGCCTAGCTTTATGGGAGTATACCCACTCATCCCTGGTAGTGATCATGTTGTAACTACCCTGATAGAGCCATATGCAATCACTACTTTTATCATTTCAAGTGCCATTTGAACTTCTTCTGCTATTTAACAATTATTAGAGCATAGACTTTCAAGAACCTGAGCACCAAGCACTCGTATCTTTTGCTATCTCATGCAGCTCCTTTAATTTCCTTCCTGTATTATTTACCTTCCTGTCTCCTTGGCGATGGGGTTAACGAATTTCTCCGTAATCCCATATATCCACATGGGGAACACAGCTGTGCGAGATTCGGCAGCAGATCACATTGCGTTGGTTACTTAATGGGTATATGACCCGGTCGCTCAGAAAGCAGTGGCAAACTATTGGAACGTAATGTTGCCAAGAACATCAACAGCTGAAAAATGCTGGTGTTGACTGCAATGTCCTGTAAGGGATATGCAACTTTTTTTTTAAAATTATTTACCTGTCTCTAATTATCGTTTCCCATGTTTTTAGATTTTCCTTTATTTCATTTTACCCTGTGTTCCAGTGGAAAGACTTTCTATCAATACTATAATCAGATTTTCTCAGTGTGTCTTATCCAGTGACTCCTTTCCCTATCATCTTGATTCTCTGGAATGCTAGTTCTATCCTTAACTTCTGCATTTGTGATTTTGTCATACTGTTTTAGTCCTATTCTCTGCAGGCAGCAATTAAACAAATCATTCATAGGCTACAAACATAGCAGCATTGATTCAGCATTAAAGTTAACTATTCTAAGTTTGTTTAGCCAATGTGTATTTTTAACATACACATAGTATGTGCTGAATCTAATTTTCAGTGTTTGAATTACTTGTGAGAAAAGTACACTGTATTGTATTTATATCAATAATATTCTGTTCTACTCTTTAGGGTTATAATTGGATTATATGGTCTTCAAAATGTTTTCCCATTGTGAATTTCAATAATGGAGATGTAAACAGTAAGTTTCCCAGTATATTGCCTGTCATATTTCTCTACATTCTGTCATGTGCATACTGCACTCAGTGTAAAACAAATTGCTTTGTTTTATGTTGACTTCTAGAGCAATCACCTTGAGAGATATAGTCTATTCTTATTTTCAAAACAATGTTTTCCCATAGTGAATTTGAATAACGAAGACACAATAGATTGCATGATTTACAATTTACATGAAATACAATTTACCAATTCACATGTAGATGCTAGGCCTTCTACATTGGTAGAACAAAGAGACAGCTGAACAAAAGTGTGTAAGAACACATACCTGAATGGGTCAAGGACACACAGGCGATGCTAGCCTAGTGAGCCGACACACCGGAAGTTCCCTGCGTCTTCAATTGGTAGGCATATTATCGAAAGCGGCCATGTGGTTGACATTGCCTTTCGCTTGTTGTTTAACACACAAAATACTCGCTTGTTAAAGTTTGCAGAAGCAATTATGATCAATCAACGCAAGCCAGAATTGTGCAAACAGAAAGACATGTTAGTCAGCTTAAAATTACAGTGGTAGACAATTGACATTACTGTGTGAACATGTGTATATTTCAACTTGAAGGATTTATCTAGTTAAATCACGTAAGTTGTGTGATTTCTGCAGTATGTACCTGACGAGATGCAGCGAAATATGCCAGGCAATAAATCGTGCAATCTATTCTTATTTTATATAAATTGTTTTTGTAACTTATACTTTTGCTATTTCATAATTATAAATTTTATAACCATATCTTTCAGACAATTGTGATATTCATATTGTGCTATCCATTTTTACTAAGTAGGTATCTTAAATTGTTAGTATTTTACTTTGTAATATTGATCCTTTTCGTCTGTCAGGTCTTAGTCAGATATGACTGAGCTACCGTATGACAGTAGACGGTACTACCTGCTTTCTGTCAGCGCCGAATGTTGGGCGGCGCTTACCAAACCCGACACCCCACATTGTGCCAACGGCTTCGGGCGGAAGAGCGCAATTGGGAGGGTACTAGCCTTATCCTGGTGCGAGGAAATGCAACCCAAAGACAAAATAAGTCATGGCAGGGCAGACCAGGCCCTAAGCCTTGGTTGGCAGCTGGTCTAGGATCGAAGCTCCGACAGGCGGACAGTTAGAGCATTGCTTTGCTGATCCGGCAGCTTCTGCAGCTTGTCTTGTTCCAGATGTATAGGTGTTAACTTTCCTCTGGAGTGAACTAGGCAGGCCGAGAGAGGGATCATGCTGCATGGGCAACACATGGTTTCTTTATTTTAGCCCAGGCTTTGTGCTATGGAGAGGCAATAACACCATCCCTGGTCTTAACCGGTCTCGGAATCAAAGCGAGAGGCAACTGTTACGGGTTATAAGTCCTTGTCAGTTGGCGTAGACATGGGGCGCCACGCGTTGCCTCTGACGGTGGGAGACACCTACAGGTGTCACTGATCAGCTACCGCCCGCCTCAAGCTGGGCAGCCCCCGGCCAATTGGGTGCTGATCCGCCACAGCCTGCCTGCTTCAATGGGTGCTTGGGGTTAGGACAAAATCTGAATCGCAGGCTGTAAAACCAATGCACCAGGCACTAATAAAAAGAATAATAGAAACCTCAAGCTACGGCTTGCAACCTGGAACGTGAGAACCATGTGTCCAGGATTTTCCACTGACTTGACAAATATTGACGATGTGAGAAAAACGGCTGTGATTGATGCTGAACTCAATCGTCTTAACATTGATATTGCTGGCCTGCAGGAGACTCGCCTCGCTGAGGAAGGGTCACTCAGGGAAAACAATTACACCTTTTTTGGAAGGGAAGAGGGCAGGCAGAAAAAAGGCATCACGGTGTGGGCTTTGCAGTGAAGAATTCGCTACTGGGAATGATTGATATCCCAGCTGGAGGTAATGAAAGATTATTATCACTGCGCTTGGCAACCTCTTGTGGATTTGCCACCATTCTCACTGCATATGCACCGACACTCACTTCCTCTGATGATGTGAAAGATACGTTCTATGAGCAGCTAGACTCTGCGATCAAGGCAGTTCCAAAATCCGACTACATTTATATGCTCGGTGATTTCAATGCTCGTGTGGGCAAGGACTCGAGTTCATGGCCAGTGTGCCTTGGAAAATACAACATCGGTCGCATGAATGATAATGGGCAAAGGCTGCTGGAGCATTGCACTAAAAATGACCTATGTATTACAAACTCCCTTTTTTAAAACAAAAGAGATGCATAAGGTCACATGGAAACATCCAAGATCCGGCCATTGGCATCAGCTGGACTTCATTATCACACGGAGACAACATCTGAACCATACATCATTAACTCGAAGTTACCACAGTGCTGACTGTGATACAGATCATTCTTTGGTTGTTGCAAGGGTTAGACTGAGACCAAAGGGAATCTACACAGCTAAACACAAGTCTAGCCCCAGGATTAATATTATTAACACTCACGATCCTGGAAAGTGCTTTGAATTTCAACAACAACTTGAGGACGCTTTCAATGATACATCAGAAAATTGTATAGTAAATGATAAATGGAGTAAACTTAAGGAAACTATTTATAAAACAGCGGTAGGGGTTTACAGCACTGTGGATCATAAGAGGCAGGACTGGTTTGCGGCAAACAGCCAGATACTGCAGCCCTTGATTGATAAAAAGAAGATAGCTCTCTTAAGAAACAAGGAAAGACCAACGCGTAACACTCTGAGTGAGCTGAAGCAAGCGAGGAAGGGTGTACAAAAGGCTGCCAGGCAGTGTGCAAATGACTATTGGATCAAGTTATGTGAGTCCATTCAAATCGCAAGTTATAAGGGAACCATAAGAAGCATGTATGAAGGGATAAAGAAAGCCTGTGGTCCAATGATCAAAAGAAGTGCACCGCTGAAAACCTTGACTGGAGAAATCATCACTGATAAGAAACAGCAGATGGATAGATGGGTCGAGCACTATTTAGAGCTTTACTCAAGTGAGACCAAGCTGGCGGATGATGCCCTCAACGCCATAGAGGCCCTGCCAACTCTTGACCACCTGGACACACTTCCCACTATAACAGAAGTTAAGTGTGCTATAAATGAGCTTGCATCTGGCAAGGCTCCAGGTAAGGATGGGATTCCAATAGAGGTTATCAGGAGTGGGCAAAACACCCTCGCTCTGCAAATCCACCAGCTAATAGAGCTATGCTGGCGAGAAGGACAAGTCCCACAGGATTTCAAAGATTCAAACATCATAACGCTGTACAAGAACAAGGGAGATCGGAGCGACTGCAACAACTATAGGGGTATCTCACTTCTGTGTATTGTTGGGAAAGTATTTGCCAGAATTGTCCTGCGCAGACTTCAAGTCCTGGGAGATCAAGTCTACCCCGAATCACAGTGCGGCTTCCGTCAGAACCGGTCTACCATTGATATGATATTCTCATTGCGACAGATGCAAGAAAAATGCCGGGAACAAAATCAGCCACTGTTTATTGCCTTCATCGACCTCACAAAGGCATTCGATTTGGTCAGTCGTGAGGGTCTGTTCAAAGCACTAAAGAAGATTGGCTGTCCACCAACTCTTCTGTCCATTGTGGAATCGTTCCACACAGGCATGAAGGGTATAATCAAGTTTGATGGCTCAACTTCAGAAGAGTTTGAAATCAAGAGTGGAGTTAAGCAAGGTTGTGTACTATCCCCCACCCTCTTTGGGATATACTTTTCACTTCTACTGAAATATGCCTTTCGTGATCAGGATGACGGTATATACATTCACTCACACTCAGATGGTGGCCTCTATAATGCTCAGAGATTGAAGGCCAAGACCAAAATTAGCAGGGTACTAATCAGAGAGTTGCTTTTTGCGGATGATGCTGCGATTACGACCCACTCTGAGGAAGAATTACAACATCTACTATCTGCATTCTCCAATGCTTGTTCTGAATTTGGTTTAACAATTAACAAAAAGAAGACACAGATTATGTCACAAGGTGCACATGGTGTACCATCAATCTTTATTGACGACGCCGAACTGGAGATAGTAGACCATTTTACATATCTTGGATCAGAGGTAAATAGCAAATTATCCCTCGATCAGGAAATCAACATCAGGATTGGCAAGGCAGCAACAACAATGAACATGTTAGCAAAAAGAGTCTGGGAGAACAGGAAGCTTACTGCCAAAACAAAAGTCCTCGTCTACCAAGCCTGTGTCCTTAGTACTCTTCTTTATGGCAGTGAAACCTGGACAACTTACTCACGCCAAGAGAAACGTTTAAACAGCTTTCATATGCGGTGTCTGCGAAGAATACTTGGTATTAAGTGGCAAGACAAAATCACAAATGCTGAAGTATTGGAAAGATCAGGTTGTGTGACGGTGTATTCCATGCTCAGTCTTCGTAGACTTAGATGGATAGGACACGTTAGGAGGATGGATGATGGTAGAATACCAAAGGACATCTTTTTTGATGAATTACAGACGGGTAGGAGATCTCAGGGTCGGCCTCTACTACGATACAAAGATGTGTGTAAGCGGGACATGATTGATACAGGCATTGATAATGCACAATGGGAGCACGTCGCCGCTGAACGTGTTGCATGGAGGGCAACTATCAGAAATGGAATAAAGACAAAGGAGAAAATGATTGCAGATAAAGCACACACAGAGCGTGAGAGACGTAAGATGGTGCAAAATGGTGGAAATGACCATGTTTTCACATGCACCTACTGTGGGCAAACATTTGCAGCAAGAATTGGCCTTACCAGCCACACTCGCCACCGCCATGGATCGTAGTTATTGCCATATGACAGTTGTTAAGCCTTTTTGAAGCACAATGTACCAAACTATCGTCTGTCAAGACGGAAAGGTGCCAATGAATGATTGATCCTTTTTATAGAACAGTTTGTTTTATAATATAGTTTTGACGCTGCATTCAGGAGAGAACTACTACTGTACTACTAGTGTTGATGCTGTATTCAGGAGAGGACTACTGCTGTACTGAATGTAGAACTGAAAGTGCGTGTTTGAACTTGTATAGTATGAAGTGTGAACTTTTATTTATTATTGTTTTAATTTTTTTTTTTTTTTAAATTTTATTTTATATTTTTTTTACTTTTGTATATTTTATTTTTATTTTTTAATTTACTTTATTGTTCTATTTATATTTTTTTATTTTATTCAATTTGTTAGAAACTTAGAATAGTTACCTTTTATATTTTATTTATTTATTTTGTAATTTTTTTAATTTTATTTAATTTTATTTATACATTGATATATTTTTATTTACTTTTTTGTTTTATTTTGTTTTGTTTTTTATTATATTTTTTTAAATTTTATTTATTTATTTATTTTACTTTTAAATTTAATGGTTTTTTTTTTAAAATTTTTTTTACTTTATTTTTATTTTTTTTAATTTTATTTATATTTTTTGTTTCACTTTTTTTATTTACTATTTTTTGTATTATTTCATTTTATTTTTTTTTTTTTATTTTACATTCATTCCATCCTTCAGCACACCTGTCGCATCCATTCTACCCTTCAGTCCGGTACCTCATGTCCACTCCAGCCTTTGGTCCAGTACCTCATGTCCAATGTATCCTTAGGTCCAGTACCTCATGTCCACTGTACCCTTCAGTCCAGTACCACATGTCCACTCCATCCTTCAGTCCAGTACCTCATGTCCACTGTACCCTTCAGTCTAGTACCTCATGTCCACTCCATCCTTCAGTCCAGTACCTCATGTCCACTGTACCCTTCAGTCTAGCACGTCACGTCCATTCTATCCTTCAGTCCAGTACCTCATGTCCACTCCAGCCTTCAGTCCAGTACCTCATGTCCACTGTACCCTTCAGTCTAGTACTTCATGTCCACTGTACCCTTCAGTTCAGTACCTCACGTCCATTCTATCCTTCAGTCCAGTACCTCACATCCATTCTATCCTTCAGTCCAGTATCTCACATCCATTCTATCCTTCAGTCCAGTACCTCACATCCATTCTATCCTTCAGTCCAGTACCTCACATCCATTCTATCCTTCAGTCCAGTACCTCACATCCATTCTATCCTTCAGTCCAGTACCTCATGTCTATTCTAAACTTCTGAATATAGTGCATTCGTCTCCATATAAAAATCCATATTTCAGAACCAACAGGGAAAATTATGAGATTTAGCATATAATCTTATCATCATGTCCACCCAACAAAATAATTTTTGTTCTGGAGATTGTACAGCAATTTCAAAGTTTGTTTATATGCGGTATATAATTTACGGGGGAGAGATGAAGTGCACATTTTTAGAAGTATTACATTTTAACACGGAAACATCAGCATTGAATGGTTAATTTTCTCGTGGTTCAAGAGAAAGGCCTTATGACAAGAACCCCGCGCAGTTTAAAATGGGAGTGTTCAGACTAGTTCAGAGGTGTCGTCAGTATGTGGGTACTTTCATGAATCCTGATTTTTTTTTTTTTAATCTTACCACTTATAGATAACATCTGAATGTGTGAATATTGTTCAGTGGGATTGAATATGAAATTGTGTACACTTCAAAGCATCGCTATGAAGTACACAAATTTTTTGACAAGATGCTGATAGAAGGAAACTGTTTCAAACTGTTAAATCCCGGAAAAAAGAATGGTGCATGCATTGGGTTTGAGTAAACGGACATTTTGTCAATGGGTGCAAGAATCTGGAATTAAACCACCACGCAATAACCAAACAGTAGGTAGAAAGGTTACTGTAGACAGCTTTGACAAGGATTTTCATAAGGCGAGCTATTATAAAAATGCTTTAAAAAGTCGCTTAAAAGCCGACAGTCAACTTCATTGCACCGGGTTCTATCCCATATGGCTTGGTCTCTTTCCGCAGCACGGAAAGCGTCACACCAAGTATGAACTCCGCAGCTCTAGTGACAACCCACAGGAGTCTCCGAAAAATTTAACTCGTGAACCGAAGGATGCGGCCTGGAATCGAACCCATCACCTTTGGAGCCCGAGTCAAAAGGCTTGACCACTTCGCCACGGAGACTCCTAAAAAGCTAAATGCATCCTAGTAACATGAATACTTATGTACAATTATTAACCAGCAACTGAAGAAACAAGAAGGAAATGAAAAATAAGGTAAGAAATATATTCCTTCTATGTCCCATTCAGTCCAGTATCCAACATCCACTCTATCCTTCTGTCTACATCTCACGCCCACTTTATCTTTATTTCAAGTACCTCACATCCACTATACCCCTTCAAGTACCTCACATCCACTCTATACTCTTCAGTCCAATATCTCACATCCATTCTATCTTTCAGTCCAGTACCCGACACCCACTCTACTCTTCAATCCAGTACTTCACATCCACACTACCCTGTTGTTCAGTGCCTCACAGCCACTCTACCCTTTTGTGAGGCACTGAACAAAATGGTGGGTTTATTTCCAGTGACTCAGTCTAATCATACAACCCCAACACTGCACAAGGAATACAATATTTAGACACAATTAACTAACACACTCAGTGAGGTATTGCATATGAATGTGTATTATGTATATATCCATATAGGTTACATTTCATCAAATTCATGCAGACATCTTGCATAGAGGTATACATAATACAGTGTGGTACATGTTACCATTTGACACAAATGAGGATAGACAGTGAAGGCACTCAAGACACAACAGATAGTGAAGGAAGAGTTATATGAAAATGACATATGTACATTAAAATATTTGTGATGCATGGTTAACAGGACAATGAAATAATCTGAACAGAAAAGTGATTAGCCAATAACTGTCACTTGAATGTACACAATATTTAACACAGTGGTTATCCAGTTTGTAAAATTGTTACTACTATCCATGAGACGCAGCAGATGAAGAGATAGGTCACCTGCATGCTCATCTACTTGTGTAGCGTTCAGGCATTGCAGCGTGTATGGTAGAGTCATACTTGCCTACTGCCACAACAGCAAGCCTGTGTGTGGTGTAGTGGCTAGACACTGGCCTGCTGATCCAGTCATCATGGGTTTCATTCACATCATGGTGTATTTGGATGTTTAATGAATTCACCTCGGCTTCCAGCCTAAACTGGGTATCAAACATGTCATAGTACCTTTGCCAGCAATGGCTTCTACATCACCGAGTGATGATGGGTCTATCAAAATATGGATCTCGGATCATTTGCCCAATGTGCCTTAACGTACTGCCATAAAAGTCCAGAATTTAATTCCCTGATGAGAGCTGCCTCATTGATATTGGTGAGCAACCATGTCAAAACTGAGAAACATATCACTAGATAGCTTTCCACCCTAAGATAGAAGTGGAAAGCTATGCATCATAGGAAAACAAACAATAGACATGCATAATATCCCTGACAATTGTAATGAAACACTGGATCTGAAAGCCTACATCAAGAGACTGAGCAATGATGTAGTGGTTTATCACTATAACAGCATCATCATCATCAAAACTAGTGGTTTATGTCATCCCAAATGTAATGTATGCAGCTCTATAAGTCGACACCCCCCCCCCCCCATATGTGGTTTCACAAACGGCATCAGATGTCCAGCTCTGGTTCTGCAGAATCCCTTGCCCTGTGGTAACAGCCGCTGTTCTGAGGTTAAACATATCTGTTCATTGTGCCTTTGTTTAACAAAGATCAGACACAACCATGTGCCATTTAATGTCCACAAATTCTGTGGTATGGGACACTGTTTTACTTGCGAGCACCAGCATATTTTCAACTAAGGGAACACAGAAACAGAACATGGGATTTAACTATAGCACATCACTATGTGTAGTGGAAACAAATACACAAAAGAGATATCAATGTGGCATGCACCATAGAGCTTCTTGAAGGCAACCAGTCGGAAGTCACGTGATCAATTCAACCGTCCTCAACTCACTTCAGCTCCAGATAGCCTTGTGCCACGGTGGTTTTGGGTTTGATCCTCATGGAGACTTTAAATTGACCTGGGTTCCCTAGATATGTCTCGGGATGTAAAGACATAATACCGAGCACATCACCCACCAAGTGTTGTTTGGCCTAGCTACACATACCAAATGTCCTAGTTATGTAAAAGGAGGGGCTACTACTTTCACACTTTGTCTTACATCCACTTCAGTGTTTTCTCCATCTTCAACAGTGTTCATCTGATCTCTTTCCTGTTCGTCCACATTCTTGCCATCTCATGTCCCAAAGCCGTATAGTGCTATGGACCACATGTGTGTCGTGATTATTTGGTTCACAGCTCAGTTGAATACTAGGAATGTTTTCCCTGGAAACACCCTTTGACTGCCAC
This sequence comes from Cepaea hortensis, assembly GCA_963921405.1. Classification (NCBI taxonomy): domain Eukaryota; kingdom Metazoa; phylum Mollusca; class Gastropoda; order Stylommatophora; family Helicidae; genus Cepaea; species Cepaea hortensis. Next base: position 125,375,912 of record OY992876.1, on the reverse strand, counting down.
AATACTATATTTTTTCTGTTTCATAAGGAACACCTGTAATACTTTCAACTTGGGTAAACAGCCAAACATCTGAAGGAACCACATGAACCAGGAGTATTGTTTGGTCAGGAGCCCATTATTTACAGGTCATTGCAATCTTTGTCAATTAAAATCTCTCCCTGGTTTATTAGGCTCCCTATTTTATTGGCATGGCTCCTTGCCATCCACCAACAGGGAATATTTTCTGAAATCACTAATGGTGGGACAGCTGCGCAGTACTTTCAAACCCCTCATGTTTTCCTGGCCATATGGATATTTTCTGAACAGAGCTTGCTTTATTCTAAATGGGTGCATATATGATATAGGTAGGTCATCAACCAACCTCTACTATCCTTGTTTCTTCCACTTTTCTCATATCTCTACTTTTATTTTTTTTTTTTTTAAATAGCCCTGCAAAGTGTCTCTCTTCTTTCAGGAACCAGACACACACACACAAAAGGATTTTAAGCTGGGCTAACCTGCTTAAAAATACACACAAAAAGCTCTTGTGGCTCATTACATTTATGAAGACTAAGGTGACATGAAAGACATTATTACATGGCAACCATATTACACTGATGAAAAAGTACATAGATTATTTATTATATAAATACATTAATTACATCAAATATACACCTGTATAGATATTACACATATCAAAAATACCTTCACAAGCAGACTGGAGGGAGCATCATTACCACAACAATCTAAGGGTGCAGAGAAAGAGCATCACCAAAATGTTAGATTTGACAGTTTCTACCTTTTAGATTGTGGTAATGAGCTCTCTCCAGTATCTGCTCCACACCCTTTATATATGTGGTAATGGTCTCTACACCCTTAAATTGTGTAAATGAGTTTCTCAGTCTGTGGTCCTTATATTGTGGTAATGAATTCTGTCTCTACACCTGTAGATCGAGTCCAGTCCCTTGGATTGTGTAAATAGAGCTCTCAGTTCATTAGACACTTCTACACGCCCTTAGATTGTGTAATAAGCTCTGTTTCTACACACTTTGTTTGTAGATATCTATTTTTGTCCATGACATTCCCCCTGATGCCATATGACAAGCGTAGGGAACAGAATGAACTGTGGTAATGTCTAGATTGCCTCCGAGACAAGAGAAGGACTTCAAGGTCTTGAAGAAGCCCTGCTCCAAGTTCAAAATGACGGCGCAGTAATGTTAAGAGGTGGGGGGGGGGGGAGAATTTTTTTTAGTGTTTCCAGGGGGGGGGGGTGTGTGTGTGTGTGTGTGTGATTATTTCAAGATCGCGTTAATACAAGAACCGATCACTTGATATTGTTTTTCCCTCCATACTTTACGGTTCTGTACTCCTTGCCTTTCTGATATTTGTCTTATAGCGTAAGTAGACCCACAAATCACGTTTTATGTAGACGCCTAAACTTGTTCTTGTACATGTTATTAAAGTTAGCTTCCATTTTTACATGTACTATGTGGTTGAGAACCACTGCCCTAAGACTTGTAATGTGGTTACACCCTAAGAATGTGGTATCCTCTTCTGCATTCATCTAGAGTTATTTTTTGGACATGATTGTGTTGTGCTTGTTTATAGCAGAGCTGTGTTCTCGTACCTTTAGTCCGACAAATCCAACTTTCCCCAGACTCGACTGTAACCTCTGTCTGTTTTCTTCATGTGGTAATGCGGTCTGTCCGTGTAGTCTATGTCAGAGGTACAGTTTACACCCTAACCTTGTATGAGTTTACAACTTGTTCGAGTTCTTAGTCTGTGGTCTAGTTTACACTCATAGATTGTGATATAGAGTTTTCAGTCTGTGTGATGTGTTGTCTGGTTACACAAAACATAAGCTTGTAAGTTTTGAGTCTGTCTAGTTGACACCCTTAGCTTGTTGTATGAGTTTTCAGTCTGTCATATAGTTACTCTAAGCTTGTGGTATGAATACTCAGTCTGTATTCTCAGTCTATAATCTAGTTCCCCTAAGCTTGTGATATAAATTCTCAGTCTGTGGTCTATTTACCCTAAGCTTGTAGTATGAGTTCTCAGTCTGTAGTCTAGTTACCCTAAGCTTGTGGTGGAGTTCCCCTAAACTTGTGCCATTAATTCTGTCTGTGGTCTAGTTACCCAGAGCTTGGGGGTTCTCAGTAATCTATTTTATACCCGACGATTGTGGTAAATAAAAGAAAACCCGTCTGTGCTAAAATTACACTCTTAAATTGTGGTATGATAAAACAGTCTAGTTCTTCCCTTCACGTGTGGTATAAAAGAAAGTCTCAGGGCAGAAACTGCTGTTTGCGATGTGAAGTTTTAGACCATCAGCTGTTCTAAGCCATGACATGAGGTCCAGTGGACAGTTTTAATCATTGTCACCTTTTCCTTTGCAGACAATTACCTGAAAATCATATATGTTCTATATATATATATATATATATATATATATATATATATATATATATATATATATATATATATATATATATATATATATATATATATATATTATTCAAGTTTACGTTCTTTTTCCATTCTTAGATCCTGTATCCATCTATATTTAGTGTTTGTCATTTTCATAATTGTTTGGATCATTCTAGAGCAAACAACATATCTTCAGTTTATGATGATGATGATAGCCAAACATGTTACATTGTCTGCAACCATTCTATGCTGAACGATAACGGCCAAACAAGTTACATTGTCTGCAATCATTCTAGATCAGACATTTCATTCTTTGTTAAATAATGACTACAGCCAAATACAGCTGTCTTCAATCATTCCCGGGAAGGTTAAACCTGTTAAATGTCTGCAGTAATCGGATGTGTTGGCAAAAAGGTGCAAATGTTGCAGTTCTGCTGTAAACAGGCACAACACAATTACGTCCCAAAAATATTCCGGATGAATGCAGAAGAAGAATCATTCAAGACCAAAATTTTCATTCTTGTTCAACAATCACTACAACCAAAGGCTAATTTTGTCTAAACTAATCTAATAGCAGGCAGCCATGTTCAATGATAACCCCCCACACATCACAGATTGGAGGTTTTTTCCTAATCCCAATGTTTGGGAGAGGGAACTAAGTTTGCAGTCTAAGGCCAGATGTGTTCAACTGGTTGAGTCACATCTGTTTAGTTTACCCTTGATCTAGTCTATCCAGTATTTTCTTGGTCATCCTTTGGATCTTGTCCTTGATTTTCTGGAATCATTTTATTGATGATATTCCTCTAGGCATAATTTCTGTCTGTCTGCTTCTGTATCTTCAACCGCTGATCTTTCCAGTTGCCATGATGTTCTCCAATACATTTCTTCTCAATTTATGACCAAAGAAGACTTTTTGTCTTTCTAATAGTTGTGTATGATGTTCTACTTTCAAGAGCTTCATCCAAGCAATCAATGTTAGTTACTCTGGCTTCCCAAGGTATTTGCAATATTCGACTCAGAAATCACAACTGTAAATTCTAATTTCTTCGTTAACATTCTCATGTGATACTCTGATTTTAAGTAGGAGTAACAAAGATATGTTAACTGCCTTGGGATGGACACATAATCATTGAAAGAAGTCACAGCCAGAATGCTGAAGATTTCACCCATAAACTGGATTTTTTTTTTTTTAAAGTGTAGATGACTTCATTAATTTTCGCCCACCAGAGGGATGGCTGATAATTTCAGCTGTGGTTTTCAGATGTGTATATTTCAACTTGAAGGATTTATCTAGTTAAATCACGTAAGTTGTGTGATTTCTGCAGTATGTACCTGACGAGATGCAGCGAAATATGCCAGGCAATAAATCGTGCAATCTATTCTTATTTTATATAAATTGTTTTTGTAACTTATACTTTTGCTATTTCATAATTATAAATTTTATAACCATATCTTTCAGACAATTGTGATATTCATATTGTGCTATCCATTTTTACTAAGTAGGTATCTTAAATTGTTAGTATTTTACTTTGTAATATTGATCCTTTTCGTCTGTCAGGTCTTAGTCAGATATGACTGAGCTACCGTATGACAGTAGACGGTACTACCTGCTTTCTGTCAGCGCCGAATGTTGGGCGGCGCTTACCAAACCCGACACCCCACATTGTGCCAACGGCTTCGGGCGGAAGAGCGCAATTGGGAGGGTACTAGCCTTATCCTGGTGCGAGGAAATGCAACCCAAAGACAAAATAAGTCATGGCAGGGCAGACCAGGCCCTAAGCCTTGGTTGGCAGCTGGTCTAGGATCGAAGCTCCGACAGGCGGACAGTTAGAGCATTGCTTTGCTGATCCGGCAGCTTCTGCAGCTTGTCTTGTTCCAGATGTATAGGTGTTAACTTTCCTCTGGAGTGAACTAGGCAGGCCGAGAGAGGGATCATGCTGCATGGGCAACACATGGTTTCTTTATTTTAGCCCAGGCTTTGTGCTATGGAGAGGCAATAACACCATCCCTGGTCTTAACCGGTCTCGGAATCAAAGCGAGAGGCAACTGTTACGGGTTATAAGTCCTTGTCAGTTGGCGTAGACATGGGGCGCCACGCGTTGCCTCTGACGGTGGGAGACACCTACAGGTGTCACTGATCAGCTACCGCCCGCCTCAAGCTGGGCAGCCCCCGGCCAATTGGGTGCTGATCCGCCACAGCCTGCCTGCTTCAATGGGTGCTTGGGGTTAGGACAAAATCTGAATCGCAGGCTGTAAAACCAATGCACCAGGCACTAATAAAAAGAATAATAGAAACCTCAAGCTACGGCTTGCAACCTGGAACGTGAGAACCATGTGTCCAGGATTTTCCACTGACTTGACAAATATTGACGATGTGAGAAAAACGGCTGTGATTGATGCTGAACTCAATCGTCTTAACATTGATATTGCTGGCCTGCAGGAGACTCGCCTCGCTGAGGAAGGGTCACTCAGGGAAAACAATTACACCTTTTTTGGAAGGGAAGAGGGCAGGCAGAAAAAAGGCATCACGGTGTGGGCTTTGCAGTGAAGAATTCGCTACTGGGAATGATTGATATCCCAGCTGGAGGTAATGAAAGATTATTATCACTGCGCTTGGCAACCTCTTGTGGATTTGCCACCATTCTCACTGCATATGCACCGACACTCACTTCCTCTGATGATGTGAAAGATACGTTCTATGAGCAGCTAGACTCTGCGATCAAGGCAGTTCCAAAATCCGACTACATTTATATGCTCGGTGATTTCAATGCTCGTGTGGGCAAGGACTCGAGTTCATGGCCAGTGTGCCTTGGAAAATACAACATCGGTCGCATGAATGATAATGGGCAAAGGCTGCTGGAGCATTGCACTAAAAATGACCTATGTATTACAAACTCCCTTTTTTAAAACAAAAGAGATGCATAAGGTCACATGGAAACATCCAAGATCCGGCCATTGGCATCAGCTGGACTTCATTATCACACGGAGACAACATCTGAACCATACATCATTAACTCGAAGTTACCACAGTGCTGACTGTGATACAGATCATTCTTTGGTTGTTGCAAGGGTTAGACTGAGACCAAAGGGAATCTACACAGCTAAACACAAGTCTAGCCCCAGGATTAATATTATTAACACTCACGATCCTGGAAAGTGCTTTGAATTTCAACAACAACTTGAGGACGCTTTCAATGATACATCAGAAAATTGTATAGTAAATGATAAATGGAGTAAACTTAAGGAAACTATTTATAAAACAGCGGTAGGGGTTTACAGCACTGTGGATCATAAGAGGCAGGACTGGTTTGCGGCAAACAGCCAGATACTGCAGCCCTTGATTGATAAAAAGAAGATAGCTCTCTTAAGAAACAAGGAAAGACCAACGCGTAACACTCTGAGTGAGCTGAAGCAAGCGAGGAAGGGTGTACAAAAGGCTGCCAGGCAGTGTGCAAATGACTATTGGATCAAGTTATGTGAGTCCATTCAAATCGCAAGTTATAAGGGAACCATAAGAAGCATGTATGAAGGGATAAAGAAAGCCTGTGGTCCAATGATCAAAAGAAGTGCACCGCTGAAAACCTTGACTGGAGAAATCATCACTGATAAGAAACAGCAGATGGATAGATGGGTCGAGCACTATTTAGAGCTTTACTCAAGTGAGACCAAGCTGGCGGATGATGCCCTCAACGCCATAGAGGCCCTGCCAACTCTTGACCACCTGGACACACTTCCCACTATAACAGAAGTTAAGTGTGCTATAAATGAGCTTGCATCTGGCAAGGCTCCAGGTAAGGATGGGATTCCAATAGAGGTTATCAGGAGTGGGCAAAACACCCTCGCTCTGCAAATCCACCAGCTAATAGAGCTATGCTGGCGAGAAGGACAAGTCCCACAGGATTTCAAAGATTCAAACATCATAACGCTGTACAAGAACAAGGGAGATCGGAGCGACTGCAACAACTATAGGGGTATCTCACTTCTGTGTATTGTTGGGAAAGTATTTGCCAGAATTGTCCTGCGCAGACTTCAAGTCCTGGGAGATCAAGTCTACCCCGAATCACAGTGCGGCTTCCGTCAGAACCGGTCTACCATTGATATGATATTCTCATTGCGACAGATGCAAGAAAAATGCCGGGAACAAAATCAGCCACTGTTTATTGCCTTCATCGACCTCACAAAGGCATTCGATTTGGTCAGTCGTGAGGGTCTGTTCAAAGCACTAAAGAAGATTGGCTGTCCACCAACTCTTCTGTCCATTGTGGAATCGTTCCACACAGGCATGAAGGGTATAATCAAGTTTGATGGCTCAACTTCAGAAGAGTTTGAAATCAAGAGTGGAGTTAAGCAAGGTTGTGTACTATCCCCCACCCTCTTTGGGATATACTTTTCACTTCTACTGAAATATGCCTTTCGTGATCAGGATGACGGTATATACATTCACTCACACTCAGATGGTGGCCTCTATAATGCTCAGAGATTGAAGGCCAAGACCAAAATTAGCAGGGTACTAATCAGAGAGTTGCTTTTTGCGGATGATGCTGCGATTACGACCCACTCTGAGGAAGAATTACAACATCTACTATCTGCATTCTCCAATGCTTGTTCTGAATTTGGTTTAACAATTAACAAAAAGAAGACACAGATTATGTCACAAGGTGCACATGGTGTACCATCAATCTTTATTGACGACGCCGAACTGGAGATAGTAGACCATTTTACATATCTTGGATCAGAGGTAAATAGCAAATTATCCCTCGATCAGGAAATCAACATCAGGATTGGCAAGGCAGCAACAACAATGAACATGTTAGCAAAAAGAGTCTGGGAGAACAGGAAGCTTACTGCCAAAACAAAAGTCCTCGTCTACCAAGCCTGTGTCCTTAGTACTCTTCTTTATGGCAGTGAAACCTGGACAACTTACTCACGCCAAGAGAAACGTTTAAACAGCTTTCATATGCGGTGTCTGCGAAGAATACTTGGTATTAAGTGGCAAGACAAAATCACAAATGCTGAAGTATTGGAAAGATCAGGTTGTGTGACGGTGTATTCCATGCTCAGTCTTCGTAGACTTAGATGGATAGGACACGTTAGGAGGATGGATGATGGTAGAATACCAAAGGACATCTTTTTTGATGAATTACAGACGGGTAGGAGATCTCAGGGTCGGCCTCTACTACGATACAAAGATGTGTGTAAGCGGGACATGATTGATACAGGCATTGATAATGCACAATGGGAGCACGTCGCCGCTGAACGTGTTGCATGGAGGGCAACTATCAGAAATGGAATAAAGACAAAGGAGAAAATGATTGCAGATAAAGCACACACAGAGCGTGAGAGACGTAAGATGGTGCAAAATGGTGGAAATGACCATGTTTTCACATGCACCTACTGTGGGCAAACATTTGCAGCAAGAATTGGCCTTACCAGCCACACTCGCCACCGCCATGGATCGTAGTTATTGCCATATGACAGTTGTTAAGCCTTTTTGAAGCACAATGTACCAAACTATCGTCTGTCAAGACGGAAAGGTGCCAATGAATGATTGATCCTTTTTATAGAACAGTTTGTTTTATAATATAGTTTTGACGCTGCATTCAGGAGAGAACTACTACTGTACTACTAGTGTTGATGCTGTATTCAGGAGAGGACTACTGCTGTACTGAATGTAGAACTGAAAGTGCGTGTTTGAACTTGTATAGTATGAAGTGTGAACTTTTATTTATTATTGTTTTAATTTTTTTTTTTTTTTAATTTTATTTTATATTTTTTTTACTTTTGTATATTTTATTTTTATTTTTTAATTTACTTTATTGTTCTATTTATATTTTTTTATTTTATTCAATTTGTTAGAAACTTAGAATAGTTACCTTTTATATTTTATTTATTTATTTTGTAATTTTTTTAATTTTATTTAATTTTATTTATACATTGATATATTTTTATTTACTTTTTTGTTTTATTTTGTTTTGTTTTTTATTATATTTTTTTAAATTTTATTTATTTATTTATTTTACTTTTAAATTTAATGGTTTTTTTTTTTAAATTTTTTTTACTTTATTTTTATTTTTTTTAATTTTATTTATATTTTTTGTTTCACTTTTTTTATTTACTATTTTTTGTATTATTTCATTTTATTTTTTTTTTTTTATTTTACATTCATTCCATCCTTCAGCACACCTGTCGCATCCATTCTACCCTTCAGTCCGGTACCTCATGTCCACTCCAGCCTTTGGTCCAGTACCTCATGTCCAATGTATCCTTAGGTCCAGTACCTCATGTCCACTGTACCCTTCAGTCCAGTACCACATGTCCACTCCATCCTTCAGTCCAGTACCTCATGTCCACTGTACCCTTCAGTCTAGTACCTCATGTCCACTCCATCCTTCAGTCCAGTACCTCATGTCCACTGTACCCTTCAGTCTAGCACGTCACGTCCATTCTATCCTTCAGTCCAGTACCTCATGTCCACTCCAGCCTTCAGTCCAGTACCTCATGTCCACTGTACCCTTCAGTCTAGTACTTCATGTCCACTGTACCCTTCAGTTCAGTACCTCACGTCCATTCTATCCTTCAGTCCAGTACCTCACATCCATTCTATCCTTCAGTCCAGTATCTCACATCCATTCTATCCTTCAGTCCAGTACCTCACATCCATTCTATCCTTCAGTCCAGTACCTCACATCCATTCTATCCTTCAGTCCAGTACCTCACATCCATTCTATCCTTCAGTCCAGTACCTCATGTCTATTCTAAACTTCTGAATATAGTGCATTCGTCTCCATATAAAAATCCATATTTCAGAACCAACAGGGAAAATTATGAGATTTAGCATATAATCTTATCATCATGTCCACCCAACAAAATAATTTTTGTTCTGGAGATTGTACAGCAATTTCAAAGTTTGTTTATATGCGGTATATAATTTACGGGGGAGAGATGAAGTGCACATTTTTAGAAGTATTACATTTTAACACGGAAACATCAGCATTGAATGGTTAATTTTCTCGTGGTTCAAGAGAAAGGCCTTATGACAAGAACCCCGCGCAGTTTAAAATGGGAGTGTTCAGACTAGTTCAGAGGTGTCGTCAGTATGTGGGTACTTTCATGAATCCTGATTTTTTTTTTTTTAATCTTACCACTTATAGATAACATCTGAATGTGTGAATATTGTTCAGTGGGATTGAATATGAAATTGTGTACACTTCAAAGCATCGCTATGAAGTACACAAATTTTTTGACAAGATGCTGATAGAAGGAAACTGTTTCAAACTGTTAAATCCCGGAAAAAAGAATGGTGCATGCATTGGGTTTGAGTAAACGGACATTTTGTCAATGGGTGCAAGAATCTGGAATTAAACCACCACGCAATAACCAAACAGTAGGTAGAAAGGTTACTGTAGACAGCTTTGACAAGGATTTTCATAAGGCGAGCTATTATAAAAATGCTTTAAAAAGTCGCTTAAAAGCCGACAGTCAACTTCATTGCACCGGGTTCTATCCCATATGGCTTGGTCTCTTTCCGCAGCACGGAAAGCGTCACACCAAGTATGAACTCCGCAGCTCTAGTGACAACCCACAGGAGTCTCCGAAAAATTTAACTCGTGAACCGAAGGATGCGGCCTGGAATCGAACCCATCACCTTTGGAGCCCGAGTCAAAAGGCTTGACCACTTCGCCACGGAGACTCCTAAAAAGCTAAATGCATCCTAGTAACATGAATACTTATGTACAATTATTAACCAGCAACTGAAGAAACAAGAAGGAAATGAAAAATAAGGTAAGAAATATATTCCTTCTATGTCCCATTCAGTCCAGTATCCAACATCCACTCTATCCTTCTGTCTACATCTCACGCCCACTTTATCTTTATTTCAAGTACCTCACATCCACTATACCCCTTCAAGTACCTCACATCCACTCTATACTCTTCAGTCCAATATCTCACATCCATTCTATCTTTCAGTCCAGTACCCGACACCCACTCTACTCTTCAATCCAGTACTTCACATCCACACTACCCTGTTGTTCAGTGCCTCACAGCCACTCTACCCTTTTGTGAGGCACTGAACAAAATGGTGGGTTTATTTCCAGTGACTCAGTCTAATCATACAACCCCAACACTGCACAAGGAATACAATATTTAGACACAATTAACTAACACACTCAGTGAGGTATTGCATATGAATGTGTATTATGTATATATCCATATAGGTTACATTTCATCAAATTCATGCAGACATCTTGCATAGAGGTATACATAATACAGTGTGGTACATGTTACCATTTGACACAAATGAGGATAGACAGTGAAGGCACTCAAGACACAACAGATAGTGAAGGAAGAGTTATATGAAAATGACATATGTACATTAAAATATTTGTGATGCATGGTTAACAGGACAATGAAATAATCTGAACAGAAAAGTGATTAGCCAATAACTGTCACTTGAATGTACACAATATTTAACACAGTGGTTATCCAGTTTGTAAAATTGTTACTACTATCCATGAGACGCAGCAGATGAAGAGATAGGTCACCTGCATGCTCATCTACTTGTGTAGCGTTCAGGCATTGCAGCGTGTATGGTAGAGTCATACTTGCCTACTGCCACAACAGCAAGCCTGTGTGTGGTGTAGTGGCTAGACACTGGCCTGCTGATCCAGTCATCATGGGTTTCATTCACATCATGGTGTATTTGGATGTTTAATGAATTCACCTCGGCTTCCAGCCTAAACTGGGTATCAAACATGTCATAGTACCTTTGCCAGCAATGGCTTCTACATCACCGAGTGATGATGGGTCTATCAAAATATGGATCTCGGATCATTTGCCCAATGTGCCTTAACGTACTGCCATAAAAGTCCAGAATTTAATTCCCTGATGAGAGCTGCCTCATTGATATTGGTGAGCAACCATGTCAAAACTGAGAAACATATCACTAGATAGCTTTCCACCCTAAGATAGAAGTGGAAAGCTATGCATCATAGGAAAACAAACAATAGACATGCATAATATCCCTGACAATTGTAATGAAACACTGGATCTGAAAGCCTACATCAAGAGACTGAGCAATGATGTAGTGGTTTATCACTATAACAGCATCATCATCATCAAAACTAGTGGTTTATGTCATCCCAAATGTAATGTATGCAGCTCTATAAGTCGACACCCCCCCCCCCCCATATGTGGTTTCACAAACGGCATCAGATGTCCAGCTCTGGTTCTGCAGAATCCCTTGCCCTGTGGTAACAGCCGCTGTTCTGAGGTTAAACATATCTGTTCATTGTGCCTTTGTTTAACAAAGATCAGACACAACCATGTGCCATTTAATGTCCACAAATTCTGTGGTATGGGACACTGTTTTACTTGCGAGCACCAGCATATTTTCAACTAAGGGAACACAGAAACAGAACATGGGATTTAACTATAGCACATCACTATGTGTAGTGGAAACAAATACACAAAAGAGATATCAATGTGGCATGCACCATAGAGCTTCTTGAAGGCAACCAGTCGGAAGTCACGTGATCAATTCAACCGTCAGTAGTTATAAATGTAGGATTCGGTTATGATTTGGAGGATTGTGGAGGATTGACCTTGACCTTGGGTGATTTTTCACTCCCCCTCGGTCATATAGTTGGGTAAGGGGTAAGGGGTGGTATCTAGGTCATATCTAAGGGCGATAATTCTAAGATTTTATGTTTCTAAGGGCAGATAATTATTGAGTGGGAGTATAAAAATTTTAATTAATTATTAAAAAATAAAATAAAATAAATAAAAAATAAAAATAAATAACGACAGGGTGCTGGGTGGTGGAGAGGGGGTGAGCTCGTGGGGTGACGCTAGGTGATTTGGGTTTAAACACTATCATCACAGGGTTACAAATGAAAACCTTAAAAAGTAAAAATGTCCGATAATATTGATTTTAGCGGGTATAGCTTAGTGAAATTCGTTGGTGAGGGGTGGGTAGCGGCTATTAGTGCTTTGTAGAGGGTCACCGTGGCGTTTTTACTATCATCATACGGGTTACAAATGAAAACCTTAAAAAGTAAAAATGGCCGATAATATTGATTTTAGCGGGTATAGCTTAGTGAAATTCGTTGGTGAGGGGTGGGTAGCGGCTATTAGTGATTTTTAGAGTGTCGTAGCTGCCTATACACTATCATCATACGGGGTACAATTGAAAACCTTAAAAAGTAAAGATGGCCGATTTTAATGATTTTAGCGGGTATAGCTTAATGAAATTCGTTGGTAAGAGGTGGGTAGTGGTTATTAGTGCTATGTAGAGGGTCGTAGTGACTTATTCACTAACATAACACGTGTTACAAATGAAACCTTGAAAGCTAAAGATCGCTGATTGTAATGGATATAGTGTAGTATCATTCGACGGTAAGGGGTGGGTACCAGGTATTAGTGGTCAAGTAAGGAAATTTTAGGGAAAAGTGATTGTAATGATATGGTGGTGATTAAAGAGTGGTAAATTAGTGGTCAATCAGTGGTCAAGCAGTGGTCAAGCGGGGAAAATTTTAGGGAAATTTTAGGGAAAAGTGATTGTAGCGACATGGTGATGCTTAAAGGGTGGTAAATTAGTGGTCAAGTAGTGGTCAAGCAGTGGTCAAGTAGTGGTCAAGTGGTCAAGTAAGGAAAATTTTAGGGGAAATTGGTCGTAGTGACATGGTGATGATTAAATTAGTGGTAAATTAATGATCAAGTAGTGGTCAAGTAGTGGTCAAGCAGTGGTCAAGCGGGGAAAATTTTAGGGAAATTTTAGGGAAAAGTGATTGTAATGAGATGGTGATGATTAAAGAGTGGTAAATTAGTGGTCAAGTAGTGGTCAAGCAGTGGTCAAGTAGTGGTCAAGGGGTCGAGTGACCACTTAAATTGTAGAGGACGATGTGCCTAAGATTATGGTAGTGATTAAAGTGATCGATGACGTGGTCAAGCAGAGGTCAAGCAGTGGTCAAGTAGTTGAGTGACCACTTAAATTATAGGGGAAAGTATGTATATTGCAATGGTGGTGGGTAAAGTGAGGAAGAATCAATAGTAGTGAAAATACTACTACGAATATTAGCGACAAGCACAAAGACAACCAAGTACATACTTGATACACACAAATACAAAGACAACGAAACACACGTACACACATACAGATACAAAGGCAACCATACCATTACTACTATCACAACAACAGCTATACACAAGTACACACCCATAATCAAAGACACAAATACACACACACACACACACACATACAAACACAAAGGCAACCATACACAGACAACCCATACCATTACTACTGTCATCACAACTATACACAAGTACACACACTTGATACACTTGTACATACAGACCTACAAGCACACAAGAACACTCAAACACAAAGACACAGACACACTTGTACATACAGACACAGAAGTACAGACAATCCATACTATTACTACTGTCATCACAACTATACACAGACACACCCATACACACTTGATACACTTATACATACAGACCTACAAGAACAAAGTCAACCACACACAGCCATAAACAAATACACAAAGACGGTCACACTTGTACATACAGACCTACAAGCACAAAGTCAACCACACACAGCCATAAACAAATACACAAAGACGGTCACACTTGTACATACAGACCTATAACATCACAACTATACACAAGTACATACCCATAATCAATTACACAAGAACACTCAAAGACAAATACAAAGACACACCCATACCATTACTACTGTCACTATCAACAGATATACACACGTGCAGAGACAACACAAAGACACACCCATACCATTACTACTGTCATCACAACCAGTACAGACACACTCACCCATACACAAGAACACTCAAACACAAAGACACAGACACACTTGTACATACAGACACAGAAGTACAGACAATCCATACTATTACTACTGTCATCACAACTATACACAGACACACCCATACACACTTGATACACTTATACATACAGACCTACAAGAACAAAGTCAACCACACACAGCCATAAACAAATACACAAAGACGGTCACACTTGTACATACAGACCTACAACATCACAACTATACACAAATACACACACACACACACACACATACAAACACAAAGGCAACCATACACAGACAACCCATACCATTACTACTGTCATCACAACTATACACAAGTACACACACTTGATACACTTGTACATACAGACCTACAAGCACACAAGAACACTCAAACACAAAGACACAGACACACTTGTACATACAGACACAGAAGTACAGACAATCCATACTATTACTACTGTCATCACAACTATACACAGACACACCCATACACACTTGATACACTTATACATACAGACCTACAAGAACAAAGTCAACCACACACAGCCATAAACAAATACACAAAGACGGTCACACTTGTACATACAGACCTACAAGCACAAAGTCAACCACACACAGCCATAAACAAATACACAAAGACGGTCACACTTGTACATACAGACCTATAACATCACAACTATACACAAGTACATACCCATAATCAATTACACAAGAACACTCAAAGACAAATACAAAGACACACCCATACCATTACTACTGTCACTATCAACAGATATACACACGTGCAGAGACAGCACAAAGACACACCCATACCATTACTACTGTCATCACAACCAGTACAGACACACTCACCCATACACAAGAACACTCAAACACAAAGACACAGACACACTTGTACATACAGACACAGAAGTACAGACAATCCATACTATTACTACTGGCATCACAACTATACACAGACACACCCATACACACTTGATACACTTATACATACAGACCTACAAGAACAAAGTCAACCACACACAGCCATAAACAAATACACAAAGACGGTCACACTTGTACATACAGACCTACAACATCACAACTATACACAAGTACATACCCATAATCAATTACACAAATTCACACCTACAAACACAAAGACAACCACACACACACATGTACACACTTGATACACACAAATACAAAGACAGCCAAGTACACACACACACATTACTACTGTCATCACAACTATACTCAAGTACAGACACACCCATCGCCTAGCATTACTACTGTCATCACAACTATATACAACTACGTACAGACACGAGTACAACAACAAAGACAGACACAAAACACATACAGACACCCATATACATTTGATACACTTGTACATACAGACACATAAGTACACAAAAAACACACCCAAACCAGTACTACTGGTATCACAACCACTACAGATACACTTGTGCATACAGACCTACAAGAATATCACATACCCCCTTTGGTAAAGAAACGCTGATATCCGAGACTACGTCATCAACGCCATGTGTAAAAGTCATTAAGTATGAGTCATCGGTTTGTGGGAAGCAGGCGTGAGAATAGCTTACTGCCACGTCAGCTAGGTCGTGTGCAGAACCAGTGTATAAAATAGAAGGCGTCTCTTGTGAGCTCAGTACCAGTTCACGGGCTGACTTGTCTATCTACAGAGGTGCTTCAGGCTGGTGTGAGCAGTGTAGTAAGCAGATATTGTTCACGTACTGACTTGGCTACATCGGTGAAACAGGTTGGTGTGAGCAGTGTTCGTGTAGTAACCAGCTATTTTTCACGTAGTGACTTGGGTACAGCAGTGAAACTTGGTGTGAGCCTTATTCGTGTCGTTGGCCTCTGATAAAACAGTGAAACATTGTATACACCAGAACATTTTTTCGTGGTTGTAAGAAAGAAGAAAAAAACAGTTTATCAATATGACCACCAGATCTACTTTCACGTGTTCAGTGTGCGACAAAGCCTATTGTGATAAGTATACCCTTAATCGTCACATTCGGACCATTCACGAGGGGAAAGACCAAGTATATCCCTGTCAGTTATGTGATAAGGTGTGTAATACGAACGATGGCCTACAAAAACACAAACGAATACGTCATCAGCCACGTATGAATACACCAAACACTCCAATACCAGAGACGACAGCACCACCTGTCTATTTACACCATCATCGTAGTGTAAGTCAAGTACCAGACTGCCACCACTGTATCTTCAATGATAACCTTACCCGTCATAATAGGAACATTCACAATGATTATCCCTGTCAGAGACGTGACAATCTATACAATTCGAACCTACAACGGTACTTACATCACCAGACATCACGAGAAAGGATGACACCCTTAGACACCCTGGCAACACCTCCACTCATAGTAGCAGAGGATATCCAACCAAATGATAGAGACAGTTTGGCAGCCCTTAAGGCGTACTGCAAGGACCTATCGCTTATGCTACCCAATCAAGTGGTAGTATTAGAAAAAAGTGTCGACCACCGCTATCGGGTGGTTTTGGTATGATAAAAAGAAGTATTCAGATATCTCATGTGTGATGACTTCGACAACAACAGTGTTTTTGATAGTCAATTGTATAATCAAAAATGAAGATCACTAATCCAGAACTTTTTTGGTGTTTCACTAAGCATCTATGTCATTGATTTTTTCTTATATCACTAAACTGTTTTTCACTAATCATCTATGTCATTGATTTTATCTTATATCATTAAACTGTTTTTCACTAAGCATCTATGTCATTGATTTTTTCTTATATCTCTAAACTGTTTTTTCACTAATCATGTATGTCATTGATTTTTTTCTTATATCACTAAAGTGTTTTGATGAATAATACATTCTTTGATATATTGAAACCAAGTTTTTTTTTGTTGATTTTCTTTAGTGGTTTTGTTTTCATGACGTTGTCTTGTCGGCTCAGAGCTTACATTACCAGACATGAACAATGTCTTAGAAGAAGTTATGGCAAATACAGAACAGTCAAATGTATAAAATATAGGAAAAAATAACCAAAGGCGAAAAGACCTAAAGAGAGAAATGTCTCGACCAAGCTTATAAATATTACAACTAAAAGGTTGATCAAAATTCAAACATTATAAAAATAACCAAATATGAAAAGGCCAAAGACAGAAATATTTCAACTAAACTTATAAATAAGTCACCAAAAGGGGAAAAGGTCAAGTACAGAAATAGCTATGGAAAAAGTAAGTCCACAAAACTAAGAAAGAAATGTAACTTCTGTAGTCAATTGTGTCTTATCTGAAAAGACGCTATCAATGTCACCCCTTTCCTTGTTTTACTTTACCAAAGAACTTCACCGTATCTGGTACAGAAACCCTTATACAGCACTCATCTCTCCACAGTCTTGGTTGCTTTCTAATACAAAGTGGTTACATCACCAAGAACTTCAAACCTCCAGTGTACACGTGCTCCATTGAAACACCCATGACAGTTAACAACATGTATGGCCATGTAATATGTGAGTCCATCGGGGATAGTTCATCCGAGTATTCCAAAAGATCCATTTCCCATGGCTGACATCTTCAACTTGCTATAACACAACTTATTCTAATATACACTTTACATGAAATTTCCCAAATTTGGGCTCTATTAAAGATTACGTAATGAGATACACAAAGACACCAAGAACATATCATACAAAACAATTCACAAATTAAAACTTAAACCATATCAGATGAACCACCCAACAAGTACTACACAAACATATAATAAGGAAACACATGACACACAGAGCTTACAGACAAATCACTTGGACTCAAACAAATTTTGCTTCTTGTACTGTAGAATTCTACCAACACTTCTTTCCTATCACCAAAACTAAACATCTACCACACAACCACTGGTCATTTATCCAACATAATACTCATACCCTCGCCAACGACATTAAGGAAATACATACTAGTTTATTTCTGGTTATAACTGTTTTAATAGAGCAGAGAGATATACATGCTAATTAGACTACAGCTGCCTTCTTCACTGCTGTCCTTTGTTCGATGACTTTTCTTCTGTGGTTGTCCCTCAAGACTGGGTTCAAAATTTTTTCCAGCTCTAGTATACGGCTTTCAAAATTCTCACGTTCTCTGATTACATGATGCCAGTTACCATTGCGTTCTTCGGTGCCAACAGTATGGACTGTCAAGAAGTGAGGTTCTGGTGCAAAACTAACCTGTGGAGGTAAATAAAACACATTGAAACTTACAAGACTACCTACTACTTCAGTAAAGAAAAAACAGTAAAAAATTCACAAGGAGAAGTGGTAGGTAGTCTTGTAAGTTTCAATGTGTTTTATTTACCTCCACAGGTTAGTTTTGCACCAGAACCTCACTTCTTGACAGTCCATACTGTTGGCACCGAAGAACGCAATGGTAACTGGCATCATGTAATCAGAGAACGTGAGAATTTTGAAAGCCGTATACTAGAGCTGGAAAAAATTTTGAACCCAGTCTTGAGGGACAACCACAGAAGAAAAGTCATCGAACAAAGGACAGCAGTGAAGAAGGCAGCTGTAGTCTAATTAGCATGTATATCTCTCTGCTCTATTAAAACAGTTATAACCAGAAATAAACTAGTATGTATTTCCTTAATGTCGTTGGCGAGGGTATGAGTATTATGTTGGATAAATGACCAGTGGTTGTGTGGTAGATGTTTAGTTTTGGTGATAGGAAAGAAGTGTTGGTAGAATTCTACAGTACAAGAAGCAAAATTTGTTTGAGTCCAAGTGATTTGTCTGTAAGCTCTGTGTGTCATGTGTTTCCTTATTATATGTTTGTGTAGTACTTGTTGGGTGGTTCATCTGATATGGTTTAAGTTTTAATTTGTGAATTGTTTTGTATGATATGTTCTTGGTGTCTTTGTGTATCTCATTACGTAATCTTTAATAGAGCCCAAATTTGGGAAATTTCATGTAAAGTGTATATTAGAATAAGTTGTGTTATAGCAAGTTGAAGATGTCAGCCATGGGAAATGGATCTTTTGGAATACTCGGATGAACTATCCCCGATGGACTCACATATTACATGGCCATACATGTTGTTAACTGTCATGGGTGTTTCAATGGAGCACGTGTACACTGGAGGTTTGAAGTTCTTGGTGATGTAACCACTTTGTATTAGAAAGCAACCAAGACTGTGGAGAGATGAGTGCTGTATAAGGGTTTCTGTACCAGATACGGTGAAGTTCTTTGGTAAAGTAAAACAAGGAAAGGGGTGACATTGATAGCGTCTTTTCAGATAAGACACAATTGACTACAGAAGTTACATTTCTTTCTTAGTTTTGTGGACTTACTTTTTCCATAGCTATTTCTGTACTTGACCTTTTCCCCTTTTGGTGACTTATTTATAAGTTTAGTTGAAATATTTCTGTCTTTGGCCTTTTCATATTTGGTTATTTTTATAATGTTTGAATTTTGATCAACCTTTTAGTTGTAATATTTATAAGCTTGGTCGAGACATTTCTCTCTTTAGGTCTTTTCGCCTTTGGTTATTTTTTCCTATATTTTATACATTTGACTGTTCTGTATTTGCCATAACTTCTTCTAAGACATTGTTCATGTCTGGTAATGTAAGCTCTGAGCCGACAAGACAACGTCATGAAAACAAAACCACTAAAGAAAATCAACAAAAAAAAACTTGGTTTCAATATATCAAAGAATGTATTATTCATCAAAACACTTTAGTGATATAAGAAAAAAATCAATGACATACATGATTAGTGAAAAAACAGTTTAGAGATATAAGAAAAAATCAATGACATAGATGCTTAGTGAAAAACAGTTTAATGATATAAGATAAAATCAATGACATAGATGATTAGTGAAAAACAGTTTAGTGATATAAGAAAAAATCAATGACATAGATGCTTAGTGAAACACCAAAAAAGTTCTGGATTAGTGATCTTCATTTTTGATTATACAATTGACTATCAAAAACACTGTTGTTGTCGAAGTCATCACACATGAGATATCTGAATACTTCTTTTTATCATACCAAAACCACCCGATAGCGGTGGTCGACACTTTTTTCTAATACTACCACTTGATTGGGTAGCATAAGCGATAGGTCCTTGCAGTACGCCTTAAGGGCTGCCAAACTGTCTCTATCATTTGGTTGGATATCCTCTGCTACTATGAGTGGAGGTGTTGCCAGGGTGTCTAAGGGTGTCATCCTTTCTCGTGATGTCTGGTGATGTAAGTACCGTTGTAGGTTCGAATTGTATAGATTGTCACGTCTCTGACAGGGATAATCATTGTGAATGTTCCTATTATGACGGGTAAGGTTATCATTGAAGATACAGTGGTGGCAGTCTGGTACTTGACTTACACTACGATGATGGTGTAAATAGACAGGTGGTGCTGTCGTCTCTGGTATTGGAGTGTTTGGTGTATTCATACGTGGCTGATGACGTATTCGTTTGTGTTTTTGTAGGCCATCGTTCGTATTACACACCTTATCACATAACTGACAGGGATATACTTGGTCTTTCCCCTCGTGAATGGTCCGAATGTGACGATTAAGGGTATACTTATCACAATAGGCTTTGTCGCACACTGAACACGTGAAAGTAGATCTGGTGGTCATATTGATAAACTGTTTTTTTCTTCTTTCTTACAACCACGAAAAAATGTTCTGGTGTATACAATGTTTCACTGTTTTATCAGAGGCCAACGACACGAATAAGGCTCACACCAAGTTTCACTGCTGTACCCAAGTCACTACGTGAAAAATAGCTGGTTACTACACGAACACTGCTCACACCAACCTGTTTCACCGATGTAGCCAAGTCAGTACGTGAACAATATCTGCTTACTACACTGCTCACACCAGCCTGAAGCACCTCTGTAGATAGACAAGTCAGCCCGTGAACTGGTACTGAGCTCACAAGAGACGCCTTCTATTTTATACACTGGTTCTGCACACGACCTAGCTGACGTGGCAGTAAGCTATTCTCACGCCTGCTTCCCACAAACCGATGACTCATACTTAATGACTTTTACACATGGCGTTGATGACGTAGTCTCGGATATCAGCGTTTCTTTACCAAAGGGGGTATGTGATATTCTTGTAGGTCTGTATGCACAAGTGTATCTGTAGTGGTTGTGATACCAGTAGTACTGGTTTGGGTGTGTTTTTTGTGTACTTATGTGTCTGTATGTACAAGTGTATCAAATGTATATGGGTGTCTGTATGTGTTTTGTGTCTGTCTTTGTTGTTGTACTCGTGTCTGTACGTAGTTGTATATAGTTGTGATGACAGTAGTAATGCTAGGCGATGGGTGTGTCTGTACTTGAGTATAGTTGTGATGACAGTAGTAATGTGTGTGTGTGTACTTGGCTGTCTTTGTATTTGTGTGTATCAAGTGTGTACATGTGTGTGTGTGGTTGTCTTTGTGTTTGTAGGTGTGAATTTGTGTAATTGATTATGGGTATGTACTTGTGTATAGTTGTGATGTTGTAGGTCTGTATGTACAAGTGTGACCGTCTTTGTGTATTTGTTTATGGCTGTGTGTGGTTGACTTTGTTCTTGTAGGTCTGTATGTATAAGTGTATCAAGTGTGTATGGGTGTGTCTGTGTATAGTTGTGATGCCAGTAGTAATAGTATGGATTGTCTGTACTTCTGTGTCTGTATGTACAAGTGTGTCTGTGTCTTTGTGTTTGAGTGTTCTTGTGTATGGGTGAGTGTGTCTGTACTGGTTGTGATGACAGTAGTAATGGTATGGGTGTGTCTTTGTGCTGTCTCTGCACGTGTGTATATCTGTTGATAGTGACAGTAGTAATGGTATGGGTGTGTCTTTGTATTTGTCTTTGAGTGTTCTTGTGTAATTGATTATGGGTATGTACTTGTGTATAGTTGTGATGTTATAGGTCTGTATGTACAAGTGTGACCGTCTTTGTGTATTTGTTTATGGCTGTGTGTGGTTGACTTTGTGCTTGTAGGTCTGTATGTACAAGTGTGACCGTCTTTGTGTATTTGTTTATGGCTGTGTGTGGTTGACTTTGTTCTTGTAGGTCTGTATGTATAAGTGTATCAAGTGTGTATGGGTGTGTCTGTGTATAGTTGTGATGACAGTAGTAATAGTATGGATTGTCTGTACTTCTGTGTCTGTATGTACAAGTGTGTCTGTGTCTTTGTGTTTGAGTGTTCTTGTGTGCTTGTAGGTCTGTATGTACAAGTGTATCAAGTGTGTGTACTTGTGTATAGTTGTGATGACAGTAGTAATGGTATGGGTTGTCTGTGTATGGTTGCCTTTGTGTTTGTATGTGTGTGTGTGTGTGTGTGTATTTGTGTATAGTTGTGATGTTGTAGGTCTGTATGTACAAGTGTGACCGTCTTTGTGTATTTGTTTATGGCTGTGTGTGGTTGACTTTGTTCTTGTAGGTCTGTATGTATAAGTGTATCAAGTGTGTATGGGTGTGTCTGTGTATAGTTGTGATGACAGTAGTAATAGTATGGATTGTCTGTACTTCTGTGTCTGTATGTACAAGTGTGTCTGTGTCTTTGTGTTTGAGTGTTCTTGTGTATGGGTGAGTGTGTCTGTACTGGTTGTGATGACAGTAGTAATGGTATGGGTGTGTCTTTGTGTTGTCTCTGCACGTGTGTATATCTGTTGATAGTGACAGTAGTAATGGTATGGGTGTGTCTTTGTATTTGTCTTTGAGTGTTCTTGTGTAATTGATTATGGGTATGTACTTGTGTATAGTTGTGATGTTATAGGTCTGTATGTACAAGTGTGACCGTCTTTGTGTATTTGTTTATGGCTGTGTGTGGTTGACTTTGTGCTTGTAGGTCTGTATGTACAAGTGTGACCGTCTTTGTGTATTTGTTTATGGCTGTGTGTGGTTGACTTTGTTCTTGTAGGTCTGTATGTATAAGTGTATCAAGTGTGTATGGGTGTGTCTGTGTATAGTTGTGATGACAGTAGTAATAGTATGGATTGTCTGTACTTCTGTGTCTGTATGTACAAGTGTGTCTGTGTCTTTGTGTTTGAGTGTTCTTGTGTGCTTGTAGGTCTGTATGTACAAGTGTATCAAGTGTGTGTACTTGTGTATAGTTGTGATGACAGTAGTAATGGTATGGGTTGTCTGTGTATGGTTGCCTTTGTGTTTGTATGTGTGTGTGTGTGTGTGTGTATTTGTGTCTTTGATTATGGGTGTGTACTTGTGTATAGCTGTTGTTGTGATAGTAGTAATGGTATGGTTGCCTTTGTATCTGTATGTGTGTACGTGTGTTTCGTTGTCTTTGTATTTGTGTGTATCAAGTATGTACTTGGTTGTCTTTGTGCTTGTCGCTAATATTCGTAGTAGTATTTTCACTACTATTGATTCTTCCTCACTTTACCCACCACCATTGCAATATACATACTTTCCCCTATAATTTAAGTGGTCACTCAACTACTTGACCACTGCTTGACCTCTGCTTGACCACGTCATCGATCACTTTAATCACTACCATAATCTTAGGCACATCGTCCTCTACAATTTAAGTGGTCACTCGACCCCTTGACCACTACTTGACCACTGCTTGACCACTACTTGACCACTAATTTACCACTCTTTAATCATCACCATCTCATTACAATCACTTTTCCCTAAAATTTCCCTAAAATTTTCCCCGCTTGACCACTGCTTGACCACTACTTGACCACTACTTGATCATTAATTTACCACTAATTTAATCATCACCATGTCACTACGACCAATTTCCCCTAAAATTTTCCTTACTTGACCACTTGACCACTACTTGACCACTGCTTGACCACTACTTGACCACTAATTTACCACCCTTTAAGCATCACCATGTCGCTACAATCACTTTTCCCTAAAATTTCCCTAAAATTTTCCCCGCTTGACCACTGCTTGACCACTGATTGACCACTAATTTACCACTCTTTAATCACCACCATATCATTACAATCACTTTTCCCTAAAATTTCCTTACTTGACCACTAATACCTGGTACCCACCCCTTACCGTCGAATGATACTACACTATATCCATTACAATCAGCGATCTTTAGCTTTCAAGGTTTCATTTGTAACACGTGTTATGTTAGTGAATAAGTCACTACGACCCTCTACATAGCACTAATAACCACTACCCACCTCTTACCAACGAATTTCATTAAGCTATACCCGCTAAAATCATTAAAATCGGCCATCTTTACTTTTTAAGGTTTTCAATTGTACCCCGTATGATGATAGTGTATAGGCAGCTACGACACTCTAAAAATCACTAATAGCCGCTACCCACCCCTCACCAACGAATTTCACTAAGCTATACCCGCTAAAATCAATATTATCGGCCATTTTTACTTTTTAAGGTTTTCATTTGTAACCCGTATGATGATAGTAAAAACGCCACGGTGACCCTCTACAAAGCACTAATAGCCGCTACCCACCCCTCACCAACGAATTTCACTAAGCTATACCCGCTAAAATCAATATTATCGGACATTTTTACTTTTTAAGGTTTTCATTTGTAACCCTGTGATGATAGTGTTTAAACCCAAATCACCTAGCGTCACCCCACGAGCTCACCCCCTCTCCACCACCCAGCACCCTGTCGTTATTTATTTTTATTTTTTATTTATTTTATTTTATTTTTTAATAATTAATTAAAATTTTTATACTCCCACTCAATAATTATCTGCCCTTAGAAACATAAAATCTTAGAATTATCGCCCTTAGATATGACCTAGATACCACCCCTTACCCCTTACCCAACTATATGACCGAGGGGGAGTGAAAAATCACCCAAGGTCAAGGTCAATCCTCCACAATCCTCCAAATCATAACCGAATCCTACATTTATAACTACTACCGTCCTCAACTCACTTCAGCTCCAGATAGCCTTGTGCCACGGTGGTTTTGGGTTTGATCCTCATGGAGACTTTAAATTGACCTGGGTTCCCTAGATATGTCTCGGGATGTAAAGACATAATACCGAGCACATCACCCACCAAGTGTTGTTTGGCCTAGCTACACATACCAAATGTCCTAGTTATGTAAAAGGAGGGGCTACTACTTTCACACTTTGTCTTACATCCACTTCAGTGTTTTCTCCATCTTCAACAGTGTTCATCTGATCTCTTTCCTGTTCGTCCACATTCTTGCCATCTCATGTCCCAAAGCCGTATAGTGCTATGGACCACATGTGTGTCGTGATTATTTGGTTCACAGCTCAGTTGAATACTAGGAATGTTTTCCCTGGAAACACCCTTTGACTGCCACAATACTATATTTTTTCTGTTTCATAAGGAACACCTGTAATACTTTCAACTTGGGTAAACAGCCAAACATCTGAAGGAACCACATGAACCAGGAGTATTGTTTGGTCAGGAGCCCATTATTTACAGGTCATTGCAATCTTTGTCAATTAAAATCTCTCCCTGGTTTATTAGGCTCCCTATTTTATTGGCATGGCTCCTTGCCATCCACCAACAGGGAATATTTTCTGAAATCACTAATGGTGGGACAGCTGCGCAGTACTTTCAAACCCCTCATGTTTTCCTGGCCATATGGATATTTTCTGAACAGAGCTTGCTTTATTCTAAATGGGTGCATATATGATATAGGTAGGTCATCAACCAACCTCTACTATCCTTGTTTCTTCCACTTTTCTCATATCTCTACTTTTATTTTTTTTTTTTTTAAATAGCCCTGCAAAGTGTCTCTCTTCTTTCAGGAACCAGACACACACACACAAAAGGATTTTAAGCTGGGCTAACCTGCTTAAAAATACACACAAAAAGCTCTTGTGGCTCATTACATTTATGAAGACTAAGGTGACATGAAAGACATTATTACATGGCAACCATATTACACTGATGAAAAAGTACATAGATTATTTATTATATAAATACATTAATTACATCAAATATACACCTGTATAGATATTACACATATCAAAAATACCTTCACAAGCAGACTGGAGGGAGCATCATTACCACAACAATCTAAGGGTGCAGAGAAAGAGCATCACCAAAATGTTAGATTTGACAGTTTCTACCTTTTAGATTGTGGTAATGAGCTCTCTCCAGTATCTGCTCCACACCCTTTATATATGTGGTAATGGTCTCTACACCCTTAAATTGTGTAAATGAGTTTCTCAGTCTGTGGTCCTTATATTGTGGTAATGAATTCTGTCTCTACACCTGTAGATCGAGTCCAGTCCCTTGGATTGTGTAAATAGAGCTCTCAGTTCATTAGACACTTCTACACGCCCTTAGATTGTGTAATAAGCTCTGTTTCTACACACTTTGTTTGTAGATATCTATTTTTGTCCATGACATTCCCCCTGATGCCATATGACAAGCGTAGGGAACAGAATGAACTGTGGTAATGTCTAGATTGCCTCCGAGACAAGAGAAGGACTTCAAGGTCTTGAAGAAGCCCTGCTCCAAGTTCAAAATGACGGCGCAGTAATGAGGTCTGGTCTACACTCTATAATTGTGTTAAGAGGTGGGGGGGGGGGGGGAGAATTTTTTTTAGTGTTTCCAGGGGGGGGGGTGTGTGTGTGTGTGTGTGTGATTATTTCAAGATCGCGTTAATACAAGAACCGATCACTTGATATTGTTTTTCCCTCCATACTTTACGGTTCTGTACTCCTTGCCTTTCTGATATTTGTCTTATAGCGTAAGTAGACCCACAAATCACGTTTTATGTAGACGCCTAAACTTGTTCTTGTACATGTTATTAAAGTTAGCTTCCATTTTTACATGTACTATGTGGTTGAGAACCACTGCCCTAAGACTTGTAATGTGGTTACACCCTAAGAATGTGGTATCCTCTTCTGCATTCATCTAGAGTTATTTTTTGGACATGATTGTGTTGTGCTTGTTTATAGCAGAGCTGTGTTCTCGTACCTTTAGTCCGACAAATCCAACTTTCCCCAGACTCGACTGTAACCTCTGTCTGTTTTCTTCATGTGGTAATGCGGTCTGTCCGTGTAGTCTATGTCAGAGGTACAGTTTACACCCTAACCTTGTATGAGTTTACAACTTGTTCGAGTTCTTAGTCTGTGGTCTAGTTTACACTCATAGATTGTGATATAGAGTTTTCAGTCTGTGTGATGTGTTGTCTGGTTACACAAAACATAAGCTTGTAAGTTTTGAGTCTGTCTAGTTGACACCCTTAGCTTGTTGTATGAGTTTTCAGTCTGTCATATAGTTACTCTAAGCTTGTGGTATGAATACTCAGTCTGTATTCTCAGTCTATAATCTAGTTCCCCTAAGCTTGTGATATAAATTCTCAGTCTGTGGTCTATTTACCCTAAGCTTGTAGTATGAGTTCTCAGTCTGTAGTCTAGTTACCCTAAGCTTGTGGTGGAGTTCCCCTAAACTTGTGCCATTAATTCTGTCTGTGGTCTAGTTACCCAGAGCTTGGGGGTTCTCAGTAATCTATTTTATACCCGACGATTGTGGTAAATAAAAGAAAACCCGTCTGTGCTAAAATTACACTCTTAAATTGTGGTATGATAAAACAGTCTAGTTCTTCCCTTCACGTGTGGTATAAAAGAAAGTCTCAGGGCAGAAACTGCTGTTTGCGATGTGAAGTTTTAGACCATCAGCTGTTCTAAGCCATGACATGAGGTCCAGTGGACAGTTTTAATCATTGTCACCTTTTCCTTTGCAGACAATTACCTGAAAATCATATATGTTCTATATATATATATATATATATATATATATATATATATATATATATATATATATATATATATATATATATATATATATATATATATATATATATATATATATATATATTCAAGTTTACGTTCTTTTTCCATTCTTAGATCCTGTATCCATCTATATTTAGTGTTTGTCATTTTCATAATTGTTTGGATCATTCTAGAGCAAACAACATATCTTCAGTTTATGATGATGATGATAGCCAAACATGTTACATTGTCTGCAACCATTCTATGCTGAACGATAACGGCCAAACAAGTTACATTGTCTGCAATCATTCTAGATCAGACATTTCATTCTTTGTTAAATAATGACTACAGCCAAATACAGCTGTCTTCAATCATTCCCGGGAAGGTTAAACCTGTTAAATGTCTGCAGTAATCGGATGTGTTGGCAAAAAGGTGCAAATGTTGCAGTTCTGCTGTAAACAGGCACAACACAATTACGTCCCAAAAATATTCCGGATGAATGCAGAAGAAGAATCATTCAAGACCAAAATTTTCATTCTTGTTCAACAATCACTACAACCAAAGGCTAATTTTGTCTAAACTAATCTAATAGCAGGCAGCCATGTTCAATGATAACCCCCCACACATCACAGATTGGAGGTTTTTTCCTAATCCCAATGTTTGGGAGAGGGAACTAAGTTTGCAGTCTAAGGCCAGATGTGTTCAACTGGTTGAGTCACATCTGTTTAGTTTACCCTTGATCTAGTCTATCCAGTATTTTCTTGGTCATCCTTTGGATCTTGTCCTTGATTTTCTGGAATCATTTTATTGATGATATTCCTCTAGGCATAATTTCTGTCTGTCTGCTTCTGTATCTTCAACCGCTGATCTTTCCAGTTGCCATGATGTTCTCCAATACATTTCTTCTCAATTTATGACCAAAGAAGACTTTTTGTCTTTCTAATAGTTGTGTATGATGTTCTACTTTCAAGAGCTTCATCCAAGCAATCAATGTTAGTTACTCTGGCTTCCCAAGGTATTTGCAATATTCGACTCAGAAATCACAACTGTAAATTCTAATTTCTTCGTTAACATTCTCATGTGATACTCTGATTTTAAGTAGGAGTAACAAAGATATGTTAACTGCCTTGGGATGGACACATAATCATTGAAAGAAGTCACAGCCAGAATGCTGAAGATTTCACCCATAAACTGGATTTTTTTTTTTTTAAAGTGTAGATGACTTCATTAATTTTCGCCCACCAGAGGGATGGCTGATAATTTCAGCTGTGGTTTTCAGATGTGTATATTTCAACTTGAAGGATTTATCTAGTTAAATCACGTAAGTTGTGTGATTTCTGCAGTATGTACCTGACGAGATGCAGCGAAATATGCCAGGCAATAAATCGTGCAATCTATTCTTATTTTATATAAATTGTTTTTGTAACTTATACTTTTGCTATTTCATAATTATAAATTTTATAACCATATCTTTCAGACAATTGTGATATTCATATTGTGCTATCCATTTTTACTAAGTAGGTATCTTAAATTGTTAGTATTTTACTTTGTAATATTGATCCTTTTCGTCTGTCAGGTCTTAGTCAGATATGACTGAGCTACCGTATGACAGTAGACGGTACTACCTGCTTTCTGTCAGCGCCGAATGTTGGGCGGCGCTTACCAAACCCGACACCCCACATTGTGCCAACGGCTTCGGGCGGAAGAGCGCAATTGGGAGGGTACTAGCCTTATCCTGGTGCGAGGAAATGCAACCCAAAGACAAAATAAGTCATGGCAGGGCAGACCAGGCCCTAAGCCTTGGTTGGCAGCTGGTCTAGGATCGAAGCTCCGACAGGCGGACAGTTAGAGCATTGCTTTGCTGATCCGGCAGCTTCTGCAGCTTGTCTTGTTCCAGATGTATAGGTGTTAACTTTCCTCTGGAGTGAACTAGGCAGGCCGAGAGAGGGATCATGCTGCATGGGCAACACATGGTTTCTTTATTTTAGCCCAGGCTTTGTGCTATGGAGAGGCAATAACACCATCCCTGGTCTTAACCGGTCTCGGAATCAAAGCGAGAGGCAACTGTTACGGGTTATAAGTCCTTGTCAGTTGGCGTAGACATGGGGCGCCACGCGTTGCCTCTGACGGTGGGAGACACCTACAGGTGTCACTGATCAGCTACCGCCCGCCTCAAGCTGGGCAGCCCCCGGCCAATTGGGTGCTGATCCGCCACAGCCTGCCTGCTTCAATGGGTGCTTGGGGTTAGGACAAAATCTGAATCGCAGGCTGTAAAACCAATGCACCAGGCACTAATAAAAAGAATAATAGAAACCTCAAGCTACGGCTTGCAACCTGGAACGTGAGAACCATGTGTCCAGGATTTTCCACTGACTTGACAAATATTGACGATGTGAGAAAAACGGCTGTGATTGATGCTGAACTCAATCGTCTTAACATTGATATTGCTGGCCTGCAGGAGACTCGCCTCGCTGAGGAAGGGTCACTCAGGGAAAACAATTACACCTTTTTTGGAAGGGAAGAGGGCAGGCAGAAAAAAGGCATCACGGTGTGGGCTTTGCAGTGAAGAATTCGCTACTGGGAATGATTGATATCCCAGCTGGAGGTAATGAAAGATTATTATCACTGCGCTTGGCAACCTCTTGTGGATTTGCCACCATTCTCACTGCATATGCACCGACACTCACTTCCTCTGATGATGTGAAAGATACGTTCTATGAGCAGCTAGACTCTGCGATCAAGGCAGTTCCAAAATCCGACTACATTTATATGCTCGGTGATTTCAATGCTCGTGTGGGCAAGGACTCGAGTTCATGGCCAGTGTGCCTTGGAAAATACAACATCGGTCGCATGAATGATAATGGGCAAAGGCTGCTGGAGCATTGCACTAAAAATGACCTATGTATTACAAACTCCCTTTTTTAAAACAAAAGAGATGCATAAGGTCACATGGAAACATCCAAGATCCGGCCATTGGCATCAGCTGGACTTCATTATCACACGGAGACAACATCTGAACCATACATCATTAACTCGAAGTTACCACAGTGCTGACTGTGATACAGATCATTCTTTGGTTGTTGCAAGGGTTAGACTGAGACCAAAGGGAATCTACACAGCTAAACACAAGTCTAGCCCCAGGATTAATATTATTAACACTCACGATCCTGGAAAGTGCTTTGAATTTCAACAACAACTTGAGGACGCTTTCAATGATACATCAGAAAATTGTATAGTAAATGATAAATGGAGTAAACTTAAGGAAACTATTTATAAAACAGCGGTAGGGGTTTACAGCACTGTGGATCATAAGAGGCAGGACTGGTTTGCGGCAAACAGCCAGATACTGCAGCCCTTGATTGATAAAAAGAAGATAGCTCTCTTAAGAAACAAGGAAAGACCAACGCGTAACACTCTGAGTGAGCTGAAGCAAGCGAGGAAGGGTGTACAAAAGGCTGCCAGGCAGTGTGCAAATGACTATTGGATCAAGTTATGTGAGTCCATTCAAATCGCAAGTTATAAGGGAACCATAAGAAGCATGTATGAAGGGATAAAGAAAGCCTGTGGTCCAATGATCAAAAGAAGTGCACCGCTGAAAACCTTGACTGGAGAAATCATCACTGATAAGAAACAGCAGATGGATAGATGGGTCGAGCACTATTTAGAGCTTTACTCAAGTGAGACCAAGCTGGCGGATGATGCCCTCAACGCCATAGAGGCCCTGCCAACTCTTGACCACCTGGACACACTTCCCACTATAACAGAAGTTAAGTGTGCTATAAATGAGCTTGCATCTGGCAAGGCTCCAGGTAAGGATGGGATTCCAATAGAGGTTATCAGGAGTGGGCAAAACACCCTCGCTCTGCAAATCCACCAGCTAATAGAGCTATGCTGGCGAGAAGGACAAGTCCCACAGGATTTCAAAGATTCAAACATCATAACGCTGTACAAGAACAAGGGAGATCGGAGCGACTGCAACAACTATAGGGGTATCTCACTTCTGTGTATTGTTGGGAAAGTATTTGCCAGAATTGTCCTGCGCAGACTTCAAGTCCTGGGAGATCAAGTCTACCCCGAATCACAGTGCGGCTTCCGTCAGAACCGGTCTACCATTGATATGATATTCTCATTGCGACAGATGCAAGAAAAATGCCGGGAACAAAATCAGCCACTGTTTATTGCCTTCATCGACCTCACAAAGGCATTCGATTTGGTCAGTCGTGAGGGTCTGTTCAAAGCACTAAAGAAGATTGGCTGTCCACCAACTCTTCTGTCCATTGTGGAATCGTTCCACACAGGCATGAAGGGTATAATCAAGTTTGATGGCTCAACTTCAGAAGAGTTTGAAATCAAGAGTGGAGTTAAGCAAGGTTGTGTACTATCCCCCACCCTCTTTGGGATATACTTTTCACTTCTACTGAAATATGCCTTTCGTGATCAGGATGACGGTATATACATTCACTCACACTCAGATGGTGGCCTCTATAATGCTCAGAGATTGAAGGCCAAGACCAAAATTAGCAGGGTACTAATCAGAGAGTTGCTTTTTGCGGATGATGCTGCGATTACGACCCACTCTGAGGAAGAATTACAACATCTACTATCTGCATTCTCCAATGCTTGTTCTGAATTTGGTTTAACAATTAACAAAAAGAAGACACAGATTATGTCACAAGGTGCACATGGTGTACCATCAATCTTTATTGACGACGCCGAACTGGAGATAGTAGACCATTTTACATATCTTGGATCAGAGGTAAATAGCAAATTATCCCTCGATCAGGAAATCAACATCAGGATTGGCAAGGCAGCAACAACAATGAACATGTTAGCAAAAAGAGTCTGGGAGAACAGGAAGCTTACTGCCAAAACAAAAGTCCTCGTCTACCAAGCCTGTGTCCTTAGTACTCTTCTTTATGGCAGTGAAACCTGGACAACTTACTCACGCCAAGAGAAACGTTTAAACAGCTTTCATATGCGGTGTCTGCGAAGAATACTTGGTATTAAGTGGCAAGACAAAATCACAAATGCTGAAGTATTGGAAAGATCAGGTTGTGTGACGGTGTATTCCATGCTCAGTCTTCGTAGACTTAGATGGATAGGACACGTTAGGAGGATGGATGATGGTAGAATACCAAAGGACATCTTTTTTGATGAATTACAGACGGGTAGGAGATCTCAGGGTCGGCCTCTACTACGATACAAAGATGTGTGTAAGCGGGACATGATTGATACAGGCATTGATAATGCACAATGGGAGCACGTCGCCGCTGAACGTGTTGCATGGAGGGCAACTATCAGAAATGGAATAAAGACAAAGGAGAAAATGATTGCAGATAAAGCACACACAGAGCGTGAGAGACGTAAGATGGTGCAAAATGGTGGAAATGACCATGTTTTCACATGCACCTACTGTGGGCAAACATTTGCAGCAAGAATTGGCCTTACCAGCCACACTCGCCACCGCCATGGATCGTAGTTATTGCCATATGACAGTTGTTAAGCCTTTTTGAAGCACAATGTACCAAACTATCGTCTGTCAAGACGGAAAGGTGCCAATGAATGATTGATCCTTTTTATAGAACAGTTTGTTTTATAATATAGTTTTGACGCTGCATTCAGGAGAGAACTACTACTGTACTACTAGTGTTGATGCTGTATTCAGGAGAGGACTACTGCTGTACTGAATGTAGAACTGAAAGTGCGTGTTTGAACTTGTATAGTATGAAGTGTGAACTTTTATTTATTATTGTTTTAATTTTTTTTTTTTTTTAATTTTATTTTATATTTTTTTTACTTTTGTATATTTTATTTTTATTTTTTAATTTACTTTATTGTTCTATTTATATTTTTTTATTTTATTCAATTTGTTAGAAACTTAGAATAGTTACCTTTTATATTTTATTTATTTATTTTGTAATTTTTTTAATTTTATTTAATTTTATTTATACATTGATATATTTTTATTTACTTTTTTGTTTTATTTTGTTTTGTTTTTTATTATATTTTTTTAAATTTTATTTATTTATTTATTTTACTTTTAAATTTAATGGTTTTTTTTTTTAAATTTTTTTTACTTTATTTTTATTTTTTTTAATTTTATTTATATTTTTTGTTTCACTTTTTTTATTTACTATTTTTTGTATTATTTCATTTTATTTTTTTTTTTTTATTTTACATTCATTCCATCCTTCAGCACACCTGTCGCATCCATTCTACCCTTCAGTCCGGTACCTCATGTCCACTCCAGCCTTTGGTCCAGTACCTCATGTCCAATGTATCCTTAGGTCCAGTACCTCATGTCCACTGTACCCTTCAGTCCAGTACCACATGTCCACTCCATCCTTCAGTCCAGTACCTCATGTCCACTGTACCCTTCAGTCTAGTACCTCATGTCCACTCCATCCTTCAGTCCAGTACCTCATGTCCACTGTACCCTTCAGTCTAGCACGTCACGTCCATTCTATCCTTCAGTCCAGTACCTCATGTCCACTCCAGCCTTCAGTCCAGTACCTCATGTCCACTGTACCCTTCAGTCTAGTACTTCATGTCCACTGTACCCTTCAGTTCAGTACCTCACGTCCATTCTATCCTTCAGTCCAGTACCTCACATCCATTCTATCCTTCAGTCCAGTATCTCACATCCATTCTATCCTTCAGTCCAGTACCTCACATCCATTCTATCCTTCAGTCCAGTACCTCACATCCATTCTATCCTTCAGTCCAGTACCTCACATCCATTCTATCCTTCAGTCCAGTACCTCATGTCTATTCTAAACTTCTGAATATAGTGCATTCGTCTCCATATAAAAATCCATATTTCAGAACCAACAGGGAAAATTATGAGATTTAGCATATAATCTTATCATCATGTCCACCCAACAAAATAATTTTTGTTCTGGAGATTGTACAGCAATTTCAAAGTTTGTTTATATGCGGTATATAATTTACGGGGGAGAGATGAAGTGCACATTTTTAGAAGTATTACATTTTAACACGGAAACATCAGCATTGAATGGTTAATTTTCTCGTGGTTCAAGAGAAAGGCCTTATGACAAGAACCCCGCGCAGTTTAAAATGGGAGTGTTCAGACTAGTTCAGAGGTGTCGTCAGTATGTGGGTACTTTCATGAATCCTGATTTTTTTTTTTTTAATCTTACCACTTATAGATAACATCTGAATGTGTGAATATTGTTCAGTGGGATTGAATATGAAATTGTGTACACTTCAAAGCATCGCTATGAAGTACACAAATTTTTTGACAAGATGCTGATAGAAGGAAACTGTTTCAAACTGTTAAATCCCGGAAAAAAGAATGGTGCATGCATTGGGTTTGAGTAAACGGACATTTTGTCAATGGGTGCAAGAATCTGGAATTAAACCACCACGCAATAACCAAACAGTAGGTAGAAAGGTTACTGTAGACAGCTTTGACAAGGATTTTCATAAGGCGAGCTATTATAAAAATGCTTTAAAAAGTCGCTTAAAAGCCGACAGTCAACTTCATTGCACCGGGTTCTATCCCATATGGCTTGGTCTCTTTCCGCAGCACGGAAAGCGTCACACCAAGTATGAACTCCGCAGCTCTAGTGACAACCCACAGGAGTCTCCGAAAAATTTAACTCGTGAACCGAAGGATGCGGCCTGGAATCGAACCCATCACCTTTGGAGCCCGAGTCAAAAGGCTTGACCACTTCGCCACGGAGACTCCTAAAAAGCTAAATGCATCCTAGTAACATGAATACTTATGTACAATTATTAACCAGCAACTGAAGAAACAAGAAGGAAATGAAAAATAAGGTAAGAAATATATTCCTTCTATGTCCCATTCAGTCCAGTATCCAACATCCACTCTATCCTTCTGTCTACATCTCACGCCCACTTTATCTTTATTTCAAGTACCTCACATCCACTATACCCCTTCAAGTACCTCACATCCACTCTATACTCTTCAGTCCAATATCTCACATCCATTCTATCTTTCAGTCCAGTACCCGACACCCACTCTACTCTTCAATCCAGTACTTCACATCCACACTACCCTGTTGTTCAGTGCCTCACAGCCACTCTACCCTTTTGTGAGGCACTGAACAAAATGGTGGGTTTATTTCCAGTGACTCAGTCTAATCATACAACCCCAACACTGCACAAGGAATACAATATTTAGACACAATTAACTAACACACTCAGTGAGGTATTGCATATGAATGTGTATTATGTATATATCCATATAGGTTACATTTCATCAAATTCATGCAGACATCTTGCATAGAGGTATACATAATACAGTGTGGTACATGTTACCATTTGACACAAATGAGGATAGACAGTGAAGGCACTCAAGACACAACAGATAGTGAAGGAAGAGTTATATGAAAATGACATATGTACATTAAAATATTTGTGATGCATGGTTAACAGGACAATGAAATAATCTGAACAGAAAAGTGATTAGCCAATAACTGTCACTTGAATGTACACAATATTTAACACAGTGGTTATCCAGTTTGTAAAATTGTTACTACTATCCATGAGACGCAGCAGATGAAGAGATAGGTCACCTGCATGCTCATCTACTTGTGTAGCGTTCAGGCATTGCAGCGTGTATGGTAGAGTCATACTTGCCTACTGCCACAACAGCAAGCCTGTGTGTGGTGTAGTGGCTAGACACTGGCCTGCTGATCCAGTCATCATGGGTTTCATTCACATCATGGTGTATTTGGATGTTTAATGAATTCACCTCGGCTTCCAGCCTAAACTGGGTATCAAACATGTCATAGTACCTTTGCCAGCAATGGCTTCTACATCACCGAGTGATGATGGGTCTATCAAAATATGGATCTCGGATCATTTGCCCAATGTGCCTTAACGTACTGCCATAAAAGTCCAGAATTTAATTCCCTGATGAGAGCTGCCTCATTGATATTGGTGAGCAACCATGTCAAAACTGAGAAACATATCACTAGATAGCTTTCCACCCTAAGATAGAAGTGGAAAGCTATGCATCATAGGAAAACAAACAATAGACATGCATAATATCCCTGACAATTGTAATGAAACACTGGATCTGAAAGCCTACATCAAGAGACTGAGCAATGATGTAGTGGTTTATCACTATAACAGCATCATCATCATCAAAACTAGTGGTTTATGTCATCCCAAATGTAATGTATGCAGCTCTATAAGTCGACACCCCCCCCCCCCATATGTGGTTTCACAAACGGCATCAGATGTCCAGCTCTGGTTCTGCAGAATCCCTTGCCCTGTGGTAACAGCCGCTGTTCTGAGGTTAAACATATCTGTTCATTGTGCCTTTGTTTAACAAAGATCAGACACAACCATGTGCCATTTAATGTCCACAAATTCTGTGGTATGGGACACTGTTTTACTTGCGAGCACCAGCATATTTTCAACTAAGGGAACACAGAAACAGAACATGGGATTTAACTATAGCACATCACTATGTGTAGTGGAAACAAATACACAAAAGAGATATCAATGTGGCATGCACCATAGAGCTTCTTGAAGGCAACCAGTCGGAAGTCACGTGATCAATTCAACCGTCCTCAACTCACTTCAGCTCCAGATAGCCTTGTGCCACGGTGGTTTTGGGTTTGATCCTCATGGAGACTTTAAATTGACCTGGGTTCCCTAGATATGTCTCGGGATGTAAAGACATAATACCGAGCACATCACCCACCAAGTGTTGTTTGGCCTAGCTACACATACCAAATGTCCTAGTTATGTAAAAGGAGGGGCTACTACTTTCACACTTTGTCTTACATCCACTTCAGTGTTTTCTCCATCTTCAACAGTGTTCATCTGATCTCTTTCCTGTTCGTCCACATTCTTGCCATCTCATGTCCCAAAGCCGTATAGTGCTATGGACCACATGTGTGTCGTGATTATTTGGTTCACAGCTCAGTTGAATACTAGGAATGTTTTCCCTGGAAACACCCTTTGACTGCCACAATACTATATTTTTTCTGTTTCATAAGGAACACCTGTAATACTTTCAACTTGGGTAAACAGCCAAACATCTGAAGGAACCACATGAACCAGGAGTATTGTTTGGTCAGGAGCCCATTATTTACAGGTCATTGCAATCTTTGTCAATTAAAATCTCTCCCTGGTTTATTAGGCTCCCTATTTTATTGGCATGGCTCCTTGCCATCCACCAACAGGGAATATTTTCTGAAATCACTAATGGTGGGACAGCTGCGCAGTACTTTCAAACCCCTCATGTTTTCCTGGCCATATGGATATTTTCTGAACAGAGCTTGCTTTATTCTAAATGGGTGCATATATGATATAGGTAGGTCATCAACCAACCTCTACTATCCTTGTTTCTTCCACTTTTCTCATATCTCTACTTTTTTTTTTTTTTTTTTTAAATAGCCCTGCAAAGTGTCTCTCTTCTTTCAGGAACCAGACACACACACACAAAAGGATTTTAAGCTGGGCTAACCTGCTTAAAAATACACACAAAAAGCTCTTGTGGCTCATTACATTTATGAAGACTAAGGTGACATGAAAGACATTATTACATGGCAACCATATTACACTGATGAAAAAGTACATAGATTATTTATTATATAAATACATTAATTACATCAAATATACACCTGTATAGATATTACACATATCAAAAATACCTTCACAAGCAGACTGGAGGGAGCATCATTACCACAACAATCTAAGGGTGCAGAGAAAGAGCATCACCAAAATGTTAGATTTGACAGTTTCTACCTTTTAGATTGTGGTAATGAGCTCTCTCCAGTATCTGCTCCACACCCTTTATATATGTGGTAATGGTCTCTACACCCTTAAATTGTGTAAATGAGTTTCTCAGTCTGTGGTCCTTATATTGTGGTAATGAATTCTGTCTCTACACCTGTAGATCGAGTCCAGTCCCTTGGATTGTGTAAATAGAGCTCTCAGTTCATTAGACACTTCTACACGCCCTTAGATTGTGTAATAAGCTCTGTTTCTACACACTTTGTTTGTAGATATCTATTTTTGTCCATGACATTCCCCCTGATGCCATATGACAAGCGTAGGGAACAGAATGAACTGTGGTAATGTCTAGATTGCCTCCGAGACAAGAGAAGGACTTCAAGGTCTTGAAGAAGCCCTGCTCCAAGTTCAAAATGACGGCGCAGTAATGAGGTCTGGTCTACACTCTATAATTGTGTTAAGAGGTGGGGGGGGGGAGAATTTTTTTTAGTGTTTCCAGGGGGGGGGGGGTGTGTGTGTGTGTGTGATTATTTCAAGATCGCGTTAATACAAGAACCGATCACTTGATATTGTTTTTCCCTCCATACTTTACGGTTCTGTACTCCTTGCCTTTCTGATATTTGTCTTATAGCGTAAGTAGACCCACAAATCACGTTTTATGTAGACGCCTAAACTTGTTCTTGTACATGTTATTAAAGTTAGCTTCCATTTTTACATGTACTATGTGGTTGAGAACCACTGCCCTAAGACTTGTAATGTGGTTACACCCTAAGAATGTGGTATCCTCTTCTGCATTCATCTAGAGTTATTTTTTGGACATGATTGTGTTGTGCTTGTTTATAGCAGAGCTGTGTTCTCGTACCTTTAGTCCGACAAATCCAACTTTCCCCAGACTCGACTGTAACCTCTGTCTGTTTTCTTCATGTGGTAATGCGGTCTGTCCGTGTAGTCTATGTCAGAGGTACAGTTTACACCCTAACCTTGTATGAGTTTACAACTTGTTCGAGTTCTTAGTCTGTGGTCTAGTTTACACTCATAGATTGTGATATAGAGTTTTCAGTCTGTGTGATGTGTTGTCTGGTTACACAAAACATAAGCTTGTAAGTTTTGAGTCTGTCTAGTTGACACCCTTAGCTTGTTGTATGAGTTTTCAGTCTGTCATATAGTTACTCTAAGCTTGTGGTATGAATACTCAGTCTGTATTCTCAGTCTATAATCTAGTTCCCCTAAGCTTGTGATATAAATTCTCAGTCTGTGGTCTATTTACCCTAAGCTTGTAGTATGAGTTCTCAGTCTGTAGTCTAGTTACCCTAAGCTTGTGGTGGAGTTCCCCTAAACTTGTGCCATTAATTCTGTCTGTGGTCTAGTTACCCAGAGCTTGGGGGTTCTCAGTAATCTATTTTATACCCGACGATTGTGGTAAATAAAAGAAAACCCGTCTGTGCTAAAATTACACTCTTAAATTGTGGTATGATAAAACAGTCTAGTTCTTCCCTTCACGTGTGGTATAAAAGAAAGTCTCAGGGCAGAAACTGCTGTTTGCGATGTGAAGTTTTAGACCATCAGCTGTTCTAAGCCATGACATGAGGTCCAGTGGACAGTTTTAATCATTGTCACCTTTTCCTTTGCAGACAATTACCTGAAAATCATATATGTTCTATATATATATATATATATATATATATATATATATATATATATATATATATATATATATATATATATATATATATATATATATATATATTTATTCAAGTTTACGTTCTTTTTCCATTCTTAGATCCTGTATCCATCTATATTTAGTGTTTGTCATTTTCATAATTGTTTGGATCATTCTAGAGCAAACAACATATCTTCAGTTTATGATGATGATGATAGCCAAACATGTTACATTGTCTGCAACCATTCTATGCTGAACGATAACGGCCAAACAAGTTACATTGTCTGCAATCATTCTAGATCAGACATTTCATTCTTTGTTAAATAATGACTACAGCCAAATACAGCTGTCTTCAATCATTCCCGGGAAGGTTAAACCTGTTAAATGTCTGCAGTAATCGGATGTGTTGGCAAAAAGGTGCAAATGTTGCAGTTCTGCTGTAAACAGGCACAACACAATTACGTCCCAAAAATATTCCGGATGAATGCAGAAGAAGAATCATTCAAGACCAAAATTTTCATTCTTGTTCAACAATCACTACAACCAAAGGCTAATTTTGTCTAAACTAATCTAATAGCAGGCAGCCATGTTCAATGATAACCCCCCACACATCACAGATTGGAGGTTTTTTCCTAATCCCAATGTTTGGGAGAGGGAACTAAGTTTGCAGTCTAAGGCCAGATGTGTTCAACTGGTTGAGTCACATCTGTTTAGTTTACCCTTGATCTAGTCTATCCAGTATTTTCTTGGTCATCCTTTGGATCTTGTCCTTGATTTTCTGGAATCATTTTATTGATGATATTCCTCTAGGCATAATTTCTGTCTGTCTGCTTCTGTATCTTCAACCGCTGATCTTTCCAGTTGCCATGATGTTCTCCAATACATTTCTTCTCAATTTATGACCAAAGAAGACTTTTTGTCTTTCTAATAGTTGTGTATGATGTTCTACTTTCAAGAGCTTCATCCAAGCAATCAATGTTAGTTACTCTGGCTTCCCAAGGTATTTGCAATATTCGACTCAGAAATCACAACTGTAAATTCTAATTTCTTCGTTAACATTCTCATGTGATACTCTGATTTTAAGTAGGAGTAACAAAGATATGTTAACTGCCTTGGGATGGACACATAATCATTGAAAGAAGTCACAGCCAGAATGCTGAAGATTTCACCCATAAACTGGATTTTTTTTTTTTTAAAGTGTAGATGACTTCATTAATTTTCGCCCACCAGAGGGATGGCTGATAATTTCAGCTGTGGTTTTCAGATGTGTATATTTCAACTTGAAGGATTTATCTAGTTAAATCACGTAAGTTGTGTGATTTCTGCAGTATGTACCTGACGAGATGCAGCGAAATATGCCAGGCAATAAATCGTGCAATCTATTCTTATTTTATATAAATTGTTTTTGTAACTTATACTTTT
Source organism: Cepaea hortensis (assembly GCA_963921405.1). Taxonomy (NCBI): domain Eukaryota; kingdom Metazoa; phylum Mollusca; class Gastropoda; order Stylommatophora; family Helicidae; genus Cepaea; species Cepaea hortensis. The sequence continues at coordinate 125,334,137 of OY992876.1, read as the reverse complement.
GCTATTTCATAATTATAAATTTTATAACCATATCTTTCAGACAATTGTGATATTCATATTGTGCTATCCATTTTTACTAAGTAGGTATCTTAAATTGTTAGTATTTTACTTTGTAATATTGATCCTTTTCGTCTGTCAGGTCTTAGTCAGATATGACTGAGCTACCGTATGACAGTAGACGGTACTACCTGCTTTCTGTCAGCGCCGAATGTTGGGCGGCGCTTACCAAACCCGACACCCCACATTGTGCCAACGGCTTCGGGCGGAAGAGCGCAATTGGGAGGGTACTAGCCTTATCCTGGTGCGAGGAAATGCAACCCAAAGACAAAATAAGTCATGGCAGGGCAGACCAGGCCCTAAGCCTTGGTTGGCAGCTGGTCTAGGATCGAAGCTCCGACAGGCGGACAGTTAGAGCATTGCTTTGCTGATCCGGCAGCTTCTGCAGCTTGTCTTGTTCCAGATGTATAGGTGTTAACTTTCCTCTGGAGTGAACTAGGCAGGCCGAGAGAGGGATCATGCTGCATGGGCAACACATGGTTTCTTTATTTTAGCCCAGGCTTTGTGCTATGGAGAGGCAATAACACCATCCCTGGTCTTAACCGGTCTCGGAATCAAAGCGAGAGGCAACTGTTACGGGTTATAAGTCCTTGTCAGTTGGCGTAGACATGGGGCGCCACGCGTTGCCTCTGACGGTGGGAGACACCTACAGGTGTCACTGATCAGCTACCGCCCGCCTCAAGCTGGGCAGCCCCCGGCCAATTGGGTGCTGATCCGCCACAGCCTGCCTGCTTCAATGGGTGCTTGGGGTTAGGACAAAATCTGAATCGCAGGCTGTAAAACCAATGCACCAGGCACTAATAAAAAGAATAATAGAAACCTCAAGCTACGGCTTGCAACCTGGAACGTGAGAACCATGTGTCCAGGATTTTCCACTGACTTGACAAATATTGACGATGTGAGAAAAACGGCTGTGATTGATGCTGAACTCAATCGTCTTAACATTGATATTGCTGGCCTGCAGGAGACTCGCCTCGCTGAGGAAGGGTCACTCAGGGAAAACAATTACACCTTTTTTGGAAGGGAAGAGGGCAGGCAGAAAAAAGGCATCACGGTGTGGGCTTTGCAGTGAAGAATTCGCTACTGGGAATGATTGATATCCCAGCTGGAGGTAATGAAAGATTATTATCACTGCGCTTGGCAACCTCTTGTGGATTTGCCACCATTCTCACTGCATATGCACCGACACTCACTTCCTCTGATGATGTGAAAGATACGTTCTATGAGCAGCTAGACTCTGCGATCAAGGCAGTTCCAAAATCCGACTACATTTATATGCTCGGTGATTTCAATGCTCGTGTGGGCAAGGACTCGAGTTCATGGCCAGTGTGCCTTGGAAAATACAACATCGGTCGCATGAATGATAATGGGCAAAGGCTGCTGGAGCATTGCACTAAAAATGACCTATGTATTACAAACTCCCTTTTTTAAAACAAAAGAGATGCATAAGGTCACATGGAAACATCCAAGATCCGGCCATTGGCATCAGCTGGACTTCATTATCACACGGAGACAACATCTGAACCATACATCATTAACTCGAAGTTACCACAGTGCTGACTGTGATACAGATCATTCTTTGGTTGTTGCAAGGGTTAGACTGAGACCAAAGGGAATCTACACAGCTAAACACAAGTCTAGCCCCAGGATTAATATTATTAACACTCACGATCCTAAAAAGTGCTTTGAATTTCAACAGCAACTTGAGGACGCTTTCAATGATACATCAGAAAATTGTATAGTAAATGATAAATGGAGTAAACTTAAGGAAACTATTTATAAAACAGCGGTAGGGGTTTACAGCACTGTGGATCATAAGAGGCAGGACTGGTTTGCGGCAAACAGCCAGATACTGCAGCCCTTGATTGATAAAAAGAAGATAGCTCTCTTAAGAAACAAGGAAAGACCAACGCGTAACACTCTGAGTGAGCTGAAGCAAGCGAGGAAGGGTGTACAAAAGGCTGCCAGGCAGTGTGCAAATGACTATTGGATCAAGTTATGTGAGTCCATTCAAATCGCAAGTTATAAGGGAACCATAAGAAGCATGTATGAAGGGATAAAGAAAGCCTGTGGTCCAATGATCAAAAGAAGTGCACCGCTGAAAACCTTGACTGGAGAAATCATCACTGATAAGAAACAGCAGATGGATAGATGGGTCGAGCACTATTTAGAGCTTTACTCAAGTGAGACCAAGCTGGCGGATGATGCCCTCAACGCCATAGAGGCCCTGCCAACTCTTGACCACCTGGACACACTTCCCACTATAACAGAAGTTAAGTGTGCTATAAATGAGCTTGCATCTGGCAAGGCTCCAGGTAAGGATGGGATTCCAATAGAGGTTATCAGGAGTGGGCAAAACACCCTCGCTCTGCAGATCCACCAGCTAATAGAGCTATGCTGGCGAGAAGGACAAGTCCCACAGGATTTCAAAGATTCAAACATCATAACGCTGTACAAGAACAAGGGAGATCGGAGCGACTGCAACAACTATAGGGGTATCTCACTTCTGTGTATTGTTGGGAAAGTATTTGCCAGAATTGTCCTGCGCAGACTTCAAGTCCTGGGAGATCAAGTCTACCCCGAATCACAGTGCGGCTTCCGTCAGAACCGGTCTACCATTGATATGATATTCTCATTGCGACAGATGCAAGAAAAATGCCGGGAACAAAATCAGCCACTGTTTATTGCCTTCATCGACCTCACAAAGGCATTCGATTTGGTCAGTCGTGAGGGTCTGTTCAAAGCACTAAAGAAGATTGGCTGTCCACCAACTCTTCTGTCCATTGTGGAATCGTTCCACACAGGCATGAAGGGTATAATCAAGTTTGATGGCTCAACTTCAGAAGAGTTTGAAATCAAGAGTGGAGTTAAGCAAGGTTGTGTACTATCCCCCACCCTCTTTGGGATATACTTTTCACTTCTACTGAAATATGCCTTTCGTGATCAGGATGACGGTATATACATTCACTCACGCTCAGATGGTGGCCTCTATAATGCTCAGAGATTGAAGGCCAAGACCAAAATTAGCAGGGTACTAATCAGAGAGTTGCTTTTTGCGGATGATGCTGCGATTACGACCCACTCTGAGGAAGAATTACAACATCTACTATCTGCATTCTCCAATGCTTGTTCTGAATTTGGTTTAACAATTAACAAAAAGAAGACACAGATTATGTCACAAGGTGCACATGGTGTACCATCAATCTTTATTGACGACGCCGAACTGGAGATAGTAGACCATTTTACATATCTTGGATCAGAGGTAAATAGCAAATTATCCCTCGATCAGGAAATCAACATCAGGATTGGCAAGGCAGCAACAACAATGAACATGTTAGCAAAAAGAGTCTGGGAGAACAGGAAGCTTACTGCCAAAACAAAAGTCCTCGTCTACCAAGCCTGTGTCCTTAGTACTCTTCTTTATGGCAGTGAAACCTGGACAACTTACTCACGCCAAGAGAAACGTTTAAACAGCTTTCATATGCGGTGTCTGCGAAGAATACTTGGTATTAAGTGGCAAGACAAAATCACAAATGCTGAAGTATTGGAAAGATCAGGTTGTGTGACGGTGTATTCCATGCTCAGTCTTCGTAGACTTAGATGGATAGGACACGTTAGGAGGATGGATGATGGTAGAATACCAAAGGACATCTTTTTTGATGAATTACAGACGGGTAGGAGATCTCAGGGTCGGCCTCTACTACGATACAAAGATGTGTGTAAGCGGGACATGATTGATACAGGCATTGATAATGCACAATGGGAGCACGTCGCCGCTGAACGTGTTGCATGGAGGGCAACTATCAGAAATGGAATAAAGACAAAGGAGAAAATGATTGCAGATAAAGCACACACAGAGCGTGAGAGACGTAAGATGGTGCAAAATGGTGGAAATGACCATGTTTTCACATGCACCTACTGTGGGCAAACATTTGCAGCAAGAATTGGCCTTACCAGCCACACTCGCCACCGCCATGGATCGTAGTTATTGCCATATGACAGTTGTTAAGCCTTTTTGAAGCACAATGTACCAAACTATCGTCTGTCAAGACGGAAAGGTGCCAATGAATGATTGATCCTTTTTATAGAACAGTTTGTTTTATAATATAGTTTTGACGCTGCATTCAGGAGAGAACTACTACTGTACTACTAGTGTTGATGCTGTATTCAGGAGAGGACTACTGCTGTACTGAATGTAGAACTGAAAGTGCGTGTTTGAACTTGTATAGTATGAAGTGTGAACTTTTATTTATTATTGTTTTAATTTTTTTTTTTTTTTAAATTTTATTTTATATTTTTTTTACTTTTGTATATTTTATTTTTATTTTTTAATTTACTTTATTGTTCTATTTATATTTTTTTATTTTATTCAATTTGTTAGAAACTTAGAATAGTTACCTTTTATATTTTATTTATTTATTTTGTAATTTTTTTAATTTTATTTAATTTTATTTATACATTGATATATTTTTATTTACTTTTTTGTTTTATTTTGTTTTGTTTTTTATTATATTTTTTTAAATTTTATTTATTTATTTATTTTACTTTTAAATTTAATGGGTTTTTTTTTTTTAATTTTTTTTACTTTATTTTTATTTTTTTAAATTTTATTTATATTTTTTGTTTCACTTTTTTTATTTACTATTTTTTGTATTATTTCATTTTATTTTTTTTTTTTTATTTTACATTCATTCCATCCTTCAGCACACCTGTCGCATCCATTCTACCCTTCAGTCCGGTACCTCATGTCCACTCCAGCCTTTGGTCCAGTACCTCATGTCCAATGTATCCTTAGGTCCAGTACCTCATGTCCACTGTACCCTTCAGTCCAGTACCACATGTCCACTCCATCCTTCAGTCCAGTACCTCATGTCCACTGTACCCTTCAGTCTAGTACCTCATGTCCACTCCATCCTTCAGTCCAGTACCTCATGTCCACTGTACCCTTCAGTCTAGCACGTCACGTCCATTCTATCCTTCAGTCCAGTACCTCATGTCCACTCCAGCCTTCAGTCCAGTACCTCATGTCCACTGTACCCTTCAGTCTAGTACTTCATGTCCACTGTACCCTTCAGTTCAGTACCTCACGTCCATTCTATCCTTCAGTCCAGTACCTCACATCCATTCTATCCTTCAGTCCAGTATCTCACATCCATTCTATCCTTCAGTCCAGTACCTCACATCCATTCTATCCTTCAGTCCAGTACCTCACATCCATTCTATCCTTCAGTCCAGTACCTCACATCCATTCTATCCTTCAGTCCAGTACCTCATGTCTATTCTAAACTTCTGAATATAGTGCATTCGTCTCCATATAAAAATCCATATTTCAGAACCAACAGGGAAAATTATGAGATTTAGCATATAATCTTATCATCATGTCCACCCAACAAAATAATTTTTGTTCTGGAGATTGTACAGCAATTTCAAAGTTTGTTTATATGCGGTATATAATTTACGGGGGAGAGATGAAGTGCACATTTTTAGAAGTATTACATTTTAACACGGAAACATCAGCATTGAATGGTTAATTTTCTTGTGGTTCAAGAGAAAGGCCTTATGACAAGAACCCCGCGCAGTTTAAAATGGGAGTGTTCAGACTAGTTCAGAGGTGTCGTCAGTATGTGGGTACTTTCATGAATCCTGATTTTTTTTTTTTTTAATCTTACCACTTATAGATAACATCTGAATGTGTGAATATTGTTCAGTGGGATTGAATATGAAATTGTGTACACTTCAAAGCATCGCTATGAAGTACACAAATTTTTTGACAAGATGCTGATAGAAGGAAACTGTTTCAAACTGTTAAATCCCGGAAAAAAGAATGGTGCATGCATTGGGTTTGAGTAAACGGACATTTTGTCAATGGGTGCAAGAATCTGGAATTAAACCACCACGCAATAACCAAACAGTAGGTAGAAAGGTTACTGTAGACAGCTTTGACAAGGATTTTCATAAGGCGAGCTATTATAAAAATGCTTTAAAAAGTCGCTTAAAAGCCGACAGTCAACTTCATTGCACCGGGTTCTATCCCATATGGCTTGGTCTCTTTCCGCAGCACGGAAAGCGTCACACCAAGTATGAACTCCGCAGCTCTAGTGACAACCCACAGGAGTCTCCGAAAAATTTAACTCGTGAACCGAAGGATGCGGCCTGGAATCGAACCCATCACCTTTGGAGCCCGAGTCAAAAGGCTTGACCACTTCGCCACGGAGACTCCTAAAAAGCTAAATGCATCCTAGTAACATGAATACTTATGTACAATTATTAACCAGCAACTGAAGAAACAAGAAGGAAATGAAAAATAAGGTAAGAAATATATTCCTTCTATGTTCCATTCAGTCCAGTATCCAACATCCACTCTATCCTTCTGTCTACATCTCACGCCCACTTTATCTTTATTTCAAGTACCTCACATCCACTATACCCCTTCAAGTACCTCACATCCACTCTATACTCTTCAGTCCAATATCTCACATCCATTCTATCTTTCAGTCCAGTACCCGACACCCACTCTACTCTTCAATCCAGTACTTCACATCCACACTACCCTGTTGTTCAGTGCCTCACAGCCACTCTACCCTTTTGTGAGGCACTGAACAAAATGGTGGGTTTATTTCCAGTGACTCAGTCTAATCATACAACCCCAACACTGCACAAGGAATACAATATTTAGACACAATTAACTAACACACTCAGTGAGGTATTGCATATGAATGTGTATTATGTATATATCCATATAGGTTACATTTCATCAAATTCATGCAGACATCTTGCATAGAGGTATACATAATACAGTGTGGTACATGTTACCATTTGACACAAATGAGGATAGACAGTGAAGGCACTCAAGACACAACAGATAGTGAAGGAAGAGTTATATGAAAATGACATATGTACATTAAAATATTTGTGATGCATGGTTAACAGGACAATGAAATAATCTGAACAGAAAAGTGATTAGCCAATAACTGTCACTTGAATGTACACAATATTTAACACAGTGGTTATCCAGTTTGTAAAATTGTTACTACTATCCATGAGACGCAGCAGATGAAGAGATAGGTCACCTGCATGCTCATCTACTTGTGTAGCGTTCAGGCATTGCAGCGTGTATGGTAGAGTCATACTTGCCTACTGCCACAACAGCAAGCCTGTGTGTGGTGTAGTGGCTAGACACTGGCCTGCTGATCCAGTCATCATGGGTTTCATTCACATCATGGTGTATTTGGATGTTTAATGAATTCACCTCGGCTTCCAGCCTAAACTGGGTATCAAACATGTCATAGTACCTTTGCCAGCAATGGCTTCTACATCACCGAGTGATGATGGGTCTATCAAAATATGGATCTCGGATCATTTGCCCAATGTGCCTTAACGTACTGCCATAAAAGTCCAGAATTTAATTCCCTGATGAGAGCTGCCTCATTGATATTGGTGAGCAACCATGTCAAAACTGAGAAACATATCACTAGATAGCTTTCCACCCCAAGATAGAAGTGGAAAGCTATGCATCATAGGAAAACAAACAATAGACATGCATAATATCCCTGACAATTGTAATGAAACACTGGATCTGAAAGCCTACATCAAGAGACTGAGCAATGATGTAGTGGTTTATCACTATAACAGCATCATCATCATCAAAACTAGTGGTTTATGTCATCCCAAATGTAATGTATGCAGCTCTATAAGTCGACACCCCCCCCCCATATGTGGTTTCACAAACGGCATCAGATGTCCAGCTCTGGTTCTGCAGAATCCCTTGCCCTGTGGTAACAGCCGCTGTTCTGAGGTTAAACATATCTGTTCATTGTGCCTTTGTTTAACAAAGATCAGACACAACCATGTGCCATTTAATGTCCACAAATTCTGTGGTATGGGACACTGTTTTACTTGCGAGCACCAGCATATTTTCAACTAAGGGAACACAGAAACAGAACATGGGATTTAACTATAGCACATCACTATGTGTAGTGGAAACAAATACACAAAAGAGATATCAATGTGGCATGCACCATAGAGCTTCTTGAAGGCAACCAGTCGGAAGTCACGTGATCAATTCAACCGTCCTCAACTCACTTCAGCTCCAGATAGCCTTGTGCCACGGTGGTTTTGGGTTTGATCCTCATGGAGACTTTAAATTGACCTGGGTTCCCTAGATATGTCTCGGGATGTAAAGACATAATACCGAGCACATCACCCACCAAGTGTCGTTTGGCCTAGCTACACATAGCAAATGTCCTAGTTATGTAAAAGGAGGGGCTACTACTTTCACACTTTGTCTTACATCCACTTCAGTGTTTTCTCCATCTTCAACAGTGTTCATCTGATCTCTTTCCTGTTCGTCCACATTCTTGCCATCTCATGTCCCAAAGCCGTATAGTGCTATGGACCACATGTGTGTCGTGATTATTTGGTTCACAGCTCAGTTGAATACTAGGAATGTTTTCCCTGGAAACACCCTTTGACTGCCACAATACTATATTTTTTCTGTTTCATAAGGAACACCAGTAATACTTTCAACTTGGGTAAACAGCCAAACATCTGAAGGAACCACATGAACCAGGAGTATTGTTTGGTCAGGAGCCCATTATTTACAGGTCATTGCAATCTTTGTCAATTAAAATCTCTCCCTGGTTTATTAGGCTCCCTATTTTATTGGCATGGCTCCTTGCCATCCACCAACAGGGAATATTTTCTGAAATCACTAATGGTGGGACAGCTGCGCAGTACTTTCAAACCCCTCATGTTTTCCTGGCCATATGGATATTTTCTGAACAGAGCTTGCTTTATTCTAAATGGGGTGCATATATGATATAGGTAGGTCATCAACCAACCTCTACTATCCTTGTTTCTTCCACTTTTCTCATATCTCTACTTTTTTTTTTTTTTTTTTTAAATAGCCCTGCAAAGTGTCTCTCTTCTTTCAGGAACCAGACACACACACACACACAAAAGGATTTTAAGCTGGGCTAACCTGCTTAAAAATACACACAAAAAGCTCTTGTGGCTCATTACATTTATGAAGACTAAGGTGACATGAAAGACATTATTACATGGCAACCATATTACACTGATGAAAAAGTACATAGATTATTTATTATATAAATACATTAATTACATCAAATATACACCTGTATAGATATTACACATATCAAAAATACCTTCACAAGCAGACTGGAGGGAGCATCATTACCACAACAATCTAAGGGTGCAGAGAAAGAGCATCACCAAAATGTTAGATTTGACGGTTTCTACCTTTTAGATTGTGGTAATGAGCTCTCTCCAGTATCTGCTCCACACCCTTAGACTGTGGTAATGAGTTCTCAGTCTTACACCCTTTATATATGTGGTAATGGTCTCTACACCCTTTATATATGTGGTAATGGTCTCTACACCCTTAAATTGTGTAAATGAGTTTCTCAGTCTGTGGTCCTTATATTGTGGTAATGAATTCTGTCTCTACACCTGTAGATCGAGTCCAGTCCCTTGGATTGTGTAAATAGAGCTCTCAGTTCATTAGACACTTCTACACGCCCTTAGATTGTGTAATAAGCTCTGTTTCTACACACTTTGTTTGTAGATATCTATTTTTGTCCATGACATTCCCCCTGATGCCATATGACAAGCGTAGGGAACAGAATGAACTGTGGTAATGTCTAGATTGCCTCCGAGACAAGAGAAGGACTTCAAGGTCTTGAAGAAGCCCTGCTCCAAGTTCAAAATGACGGCGCAGTAATGAGGTCTGGTCTACACTCTATAATTGTGTTAAGAGGTGGGGGGGGGGAGAATTTTTTTTAGTGTTTCCAGGGGGGGGGGGGGGGTGTGTGTGTGTGTGATTATTTCAAGATCGCGTTAATACAAGAACCGATCACTTGATATTGTTTTTCCCTCCATACTTTACGGTTCTGTACTCCTTGCCTTTCTGATATTTGTCTTATAGCGTAAGTAGACCCACAAATCACGTTTTATGTAGACGCCTAAACTTGTTCTTGTACATGTTATTAAAGTTAGCTTCCATTTTTACATGTACTATGTGGTTGAGAACCACTGCCCTAAGACTTGTAATGTGGTTACACCCTAAGAATGTGGTATCCTCTTCTGCATTCATCTAGAGTTATTTTTTGGACATGATTGTGTTGTGCTTGTTTATAGCAGAGCTGTGTTCTCGTACCTTTAGTCCGACAAATCCAACTTTCCCCAGACTCGACTGTAACCTCTGTCTGTTTTCTTCATGTGGTAATGCGGTCTGTCCGTGTAGTCTATGTCAGAGGTACAGTTTACACTCTAACCTTGTATGAGTTTACAACTTGTTCGAGTTCTTAGTCTGTGGTCTAGTTTACACTCATAGATTGTGATATAGAGTTTTCAGTCTGTGTGATGTGTTGTCTGGTTACACAAAACATAAGCTTGTAAGTTTTGAGTCTGTCTAGTTGACACCCTTAGCTTGTTGTATGAGTTTTCAGTCTGTCATATAGTTACTCTAAGCTTGTGGTATGAATACTCAGTCTGTATTCTCAGTCTATAATCTAGTTCCCCTAAGCTTGTGATATAAATTCTCAGTCTGTGGTCTATTTACCCTAAGCTTGTAGTATGAGTTCTCAGTCTGTAGTCTAGTTACCCTAAGCTTGTGGTGGAGTTCCCCTAAACTTGTGCCATTAATTCTGTCTGTGGTCTAGTTACCCAGAGCTTGGGGGTTCTCAGTAATCTATTTTATACCCGACGATTGTGGTAAATAAAAGAAAACCCGTCTGTGCTAAAATTACACTCTTAAATTGTGGTATGATAAAACAGTCTAGTTCTTCCCTTCACGTGTGGTATAAAAGAAAGTCTCAGGGCAGAAACTGCTGTTTGCGATGTGAAGTTTTAGACCATCAGCTGTTCTAAGCCATGACATGAGGTCCAGTGGACAGTTTTAATCATTGTCACCTTTTCCTTTGCAGACAATTACCTGAAAATCATATATGTTCTCTCTCTCTCTCTCTCTCTCTCTCTATATATATATATATATATATATATATATATATATATATATATATATATATATATATATATATATATATATATATATATATATATTTATTCAAGTTTACGTTCTTTTTCCATTCTTAGATCCTGTATCCATCTATATTTAGTGTTTGTCATTTTCATAATTGTTTGGATCATTCTAGAGCAAACAACATATCTTCAGTTTATGATGATGATGATAGCCAAACATGTTACATTGTCTGCAACCATTCTATGCTGAACGATAACGGCCAAACAAGTTACATTGTCTGCAATCATTCTAGATCAGACATTTCATTCTTTGTTAAATAATGACTACAGCCAAATACAGCTGTCTTCAATCATTCCCGGGAAGGTTAAACCTGTTAAATGTCTGCAGTAATCGGATGTGTTGGCAAAAAGGTGCAAATGTTGCAGTTCTGCTGTAAACAGGCACAACACAATTACGTCCCAAAAATATTCCGGATGAATGCAGAAGAAGAATCATTCAAGACCAAAATTTTCATTCTTGTTCAACAATCACTACAACCAAAGGCTAATTTTGTCTAAACTAATCTAATAGCAGGCAGCCATGTTCAATGATAACCCCCCACACATCACAGATTGGAGGTTTTTTCCTAATCCCAATGTTTGGGAGAGGGAACTAAGTTTGCAGTCTAAGGCCAGATGTGTTCAACTGGTTGAGTCACATCTGTTTAGTTTACCCTTGATCTAGTCTATCCAGTATTTTCTTGGTCATCCTTTGGATCTTGTCCTTGATTTTCTGGAATCATTTTATTGATGATATTCCTCTAGGCATAATTTCTGTCTGTCTGCTTCTGTATCTTCAACCGCTGATCTTTCCAGTTGCCATGATGTTCTCCAATACATTTCTTCTCAATTTATGACCAAAGAAGACTTTTTGTCTTTCTAATAGTTGTGTATGATGTTCTACTTTCAAGAGCCTCATCCAAGCAATCAATGTTAGTTACTCTGGCTTCCCAAGGTATTTGCAATATTCGACTCAGAAATCACAACTGTAAATTCTAATTTCTTCGTTAACATTCTCATGTGATACTCTGATTTTAAGTAGGAGTAACAAAGATATGTTAACTGCCTTGGGATGGACACATAATCATTGAAAGAAGTCACAGCCAGAATGCTGAAGATTTCACCCATAAACTGGATTTTTTTTTTTTTTAAGTGTAGATGACTTCATTAATTTTCGCCCACCAGAGGGATGGCTGATAATTTCAGCTGTGGTTTTCAGATGTGTATATTTCAACTTGAAGGATTTATCTAGTTAAATCACGTAAGTTGTGTGATTTCTGCAGTATGTACCTGACGAGATGCAGCGAAATATGCCAGGCAATAAATCGTGCAATCTATTCTTATTTTATATAAATTGTTTTTGTAACTTATACTTTTGCTATTTCATAATTATAAATTTTATAACCATATCTTTCAGACAATTGTGATATTCATATTGTGCTATCCATTTTTACTAAGTAGGTATCTTAAATTGTTAGTATTTTACTTTGTAATATTGATCCTTTTCGTCTGTCAGGTCTTAGTCAGATATGACTGAGCTACCGTATGACAGTAGACGGTACTACCTGCTTTCTGTCAGCGCCGAATGTTGGGCGGCGCTTACCAAACCCGACACCCCACATTGTGCCAACGGCTTCGGGCGGAAGAGCGCAATTGGGAGGGTACTAGCCTTATCCTGGTGCGAGGAAATGCAACCCAAAGACAAAATAAGTCATGGCAGGGCAGACCAGGCCCTAAGCCTTGGTTGGCAGCTGGTCTAGGATCGAAGCTCCGACAGGCGGACAGTTAGAGCATTGCTTTGCTGATCCGGCAGCTTCTGCAGCTTGTCTTGTTCCAGATGTATAGGTGTTAACTTTCCTCTGGAGTGAACTAGGCAGGCCGAGAGAGGGATCATGCTGCATGGGCAACACATGGTTTCTTTATTTTAGCCCAGGCTTTGTGCTATGGAGAGGCAATAACACCATCCCTGGTCTTAACCGGTCTCGGAATCAAAGCGAGAGGCAACTGTTACGGGTTATAAGTCCTTGTCAGTTGGCGTAGACATGGGGCGCCACGCGTTGCCTCTGACGGTGGGAGACACCTACAGGTGTCACTGATCAGCTACCGCCCGCCTCAAGCTGGGCAGCCCCCGGCCAATTGGGTGCTGATCCGCCACAGCCTGCCTGCTTCAATGGGTGCTTGGGGTTAGGACAAAATCTGAATCGCAGGCTGTAAAACCAATGCACCAGGCACTAATAAAAAGAATAATAGAAACCTCAAGCTACGGCTTGCAACCTGGAACGTGAGAACCATGTGTCCAGGATTTTCCACTGACTTGACAAATATTGACGATGTGAGAAAAACGGCTGTGATTGATGCTGAACTCAATCGTCTTAACATTGATATTGCTGGCCTGCAGGAGACTCGCCTCGCTGAGGAAGGGTCACTCAGGGAAAACAATTACACCTTTTTTTGGAAGGGAAGAGGGCAGGCAGAAAAAAGGCATCACGGTGTGGGCTTTGCAGTGAAGAATTCGCTACTGGGAATGATTGATATCCCAGCTGGAGGTAATGAAAGATTATTATCACTGCGCTTGGCAACCTCTTGTGGATTTGCCACCATTCTCACTGCATATGCACCGACACTCACTTCCTCTGATGATGTGAAAGATACGTTCTATGAGCAGCTAGACTCTGCGATCAAGGCAGTTCCAAAATCCGACTACATTTATATGCTCGGTGATTTCAATGCTCGTGTGGGCAAGGACTCGAGTTCATGGCCAGTGTGCCTTGGAAAATACAACATCGGTCGCATGAATGATAATGGGCAAAGGCTGCTGGAGCATTGCACTAAAAATGACCTATGTATTACAAACTCCCTTTTTTAAAACAAAAGAGATGCATAAGGTCACATGGAAACATCCAAGATCCGGCCATTGGCATCAGCTGGACTTCATTATCACACGGAGACAACATCTGAACCATACATCATTAACTCGAAGTTACCACAGTGCTGACTGTGATACAGATCATTCTTTGGTTGTTGCAAGGGTTAGACTGAGACCAAAGGGAATCTACACAGCTAAACACAAGTCTAGCCCCAGGATTAATATTATTAACACTCACGATCCTGGAAAGTGCTTTGAATTTCAACAGCAACTTGAGGACGCTTTCAATGATACATCAGAAAATTGTATAGTAAATGATAAATGGAGTAAACTTAAGGAAACTATTATAAAACAGCGGTAGGGGTTTACAGCACTGTGGATCATAAGAGGCAGGACTGGTTTGCAGCAAACAGCCAGATACTGCAGCCCTTGATTGATAAAAAGAAGATAGCTCTCTTAAGAAACAAGGAAAGACCAACGCGTAACACTCTGAGTGAGCTGAAGCAAGCGAGGAAGGGTGTACAAAAGGCTGCCAGGCAGTGTGCAAATGACTATTGGATCAAGTTATGTGAGTCCATTCAAATCGCAAGTTATAAGGGAACCATAAGAAGCATGTATGAAGGGATAAAGAAAGCCTGTGGTCCAATGATCAAAAGAAGTGCACCGCTGAAAACCTTGACTGGAGAAATCATCACTGATAAGAAACAGCAGATGGATAGATGGGTCGAGCACTATTTAGAGCTTTACTCAAGTGAGACCAAGCTGGCGGATGATGCCCTCAACGCCATAGAGGCCCTGCCAACTCTTGACCACCTGGACACACTTCCCACTATAACAGAAGTTAAGTGTGCTATAAATGAGCTTGCATCTGGCAAGGCTCCAGGTAAGGATGGGATTCCAATAGAGGTTATCAGGAGTGGGCAAAACACCCTCGCTCTGCAGATCCACCAGCTAATAGAGCTATGCTGGCGAGAAGGACAAGTCCCACAGGATTTCAAAGATTCAAACATCATAACGCTGTACAAGAACAAGGGAGATCGGAGCGACTGCAACAACTATAGGGGTATCTCACTTCTGTGTATTGTTGGGAAAGTATTTGCCAGAATTGTCCTGCGCAGACTTCAAGTCCTGGGAGATCAAGTCTACCCCGAATCACAGTGCGGCTTCCGTCAGAACCGGTCTACCATTGATATGATATTCTCATTGCGACAGATGCAAGAAAAATGCCGGGAACAAAATCAGCCACTGTTTATTGCCTTCATCGACCTCACAAAGGCATTCGATTTGGTCAGTCGTGAGGGTCTGTTCAAAGCACTAAAGAAGATTGGCTGTCCACCAACTCTTCTGTCCATTGTGGAATCGTTCCACACAGGCATGAAGGGTATAATCAAGTTTGATGGCTCAACTTCAGAAGAGTTTGAAATCAAGAGTGGAGTTAAGCAAGGTTGTGTACTATCCCCCACCCTCTTTGGGATATACTTTTCACTTCTACTGAAATATGCCTTTCGTGATCAGGATGACGGTATATACATTCACTCACGCTCAGATGGTGGCCTCTATAATGCTCAGAGATTGAAGGCCAAGACCAAAATTAGCAGGGTACTAATCAGAGAGTTGCTTTTTGCGGATGATGCTGCGATTACGACCCACTCTGAGGAAGAATTACAACATCTACTATCTGCATTCTCCAATGCTTGTTCTGAATTTGGTTTAACAATTAACAAAAAGAAGACACAGATTATGTCACAAGGTGCACATGGTGTA
Source organism: Cepaea hortensis (assembly GCA_963921405.1). Classification (NCBI taxonomy): domain Eukaryota; kingdom Metazoa; phylum Mollusca; class Gastropoda; order Stylommatophora; family Helicidae; genus Cepaea; species Cepaea hortensis. The sequence continues at coordinate 125,318,410 of OY992876.1, read as the reverse complement.
CCATCAATCTTTATTGACGACGCCGAACTGGAGATAGTAGACCATTTTACATATCTTGGATCAGAGGTAAATAGCAAATTATCCCTCGATCAGGAAATCAACATCAGGATTGGCAAGGCAGCAACAACAATGAACATGTTAGCAAAAAGAGTCTGGGAGAACAGGAAGCTTACTGCCAAAACAAAAGTCCTCGTCTACCAAGCCTGTGTCCTTAGTACTCTTCTTTATGGCAGTGAAACCTGGACAACTTACTCACGCCAAGAGAAACGTTTAAACAGCTTTCATATGCGGTGTCTGCGAAGAATACTTGGTATTAAGTGGCAAGACAAAATCACAAATGCTGAAGTATTGGAAAGATCAGGTTGTGTGACGGTGTATTCCATGCTCAGTCTTCGTAGACTTAGATGGATAGGACACGTTAGGAGGATGGATGATGGTAGAATACCAAAGGACATCTTTTTTGATGAATTACAGACGGGTAGGAGATCTCAGGGTCGGCCTCTACTACGATACAAAGATGTGTGTAAGCGGGACATGATTGATACAGGCATTGATAATGCACAATGGGAGCACGTCGCCGCTGAACGTGTTGCATGGAGGGCAACTATCAGAAATGGAATAAAGACAAAGGAGAAAATGATTGCAGATAAAGCACACACAGAGCGTGAGAGACGTAAGATGGTGCAAAATGGTGGAAATGACCATGTTTTCACATGCACCTACTGTGGGCAAACATTTGCAGCAAGAATTGGCCTTACCAGCCACACTCGCCACCGCCATGGATCGTAGTTATTGCCATATGACAGTTGTTAAGCCTTTTTGAAGCACAATGTACCAAACTATCGTCTGTCAAGACGGAAAGGTGCCAATGAATGATTGATCCTTTTTATAGAACAGTTTGTTTTATAATATAGTTTTGACGCTGCATTCAGGAGAGAACTACTACTGTACTACTAGTGTTGATGCTGTATTCAGGAGAGGACTACTGCTGTACTGAATGTAGAACTGAAAGTGCGTGTTTGAACTTGTATAGTATGAAGTGTGAACTTTTATTTATTATTGTTTTAATTTTTTTTTTTTTTTAAATTTTATTTTATATTTTTTTTACTTTTGTATATTTTATTTTTATTTTTTAATTTACTTTATTGTTCTATTTATATTTTTTTATTTTATTCAATTTGTTAGAAACTTAGAATAGTTACCTTTTATATTTTATTTATTTATTTTGTAATTTTTTTAATTTTATTTAATTTTATTTATACATTGATATATTTTTATTTACTTTTTTGTTTTATTTTGTTTTGTTTTTTATTATATTTTTTTAAATTTTATTTATTTATTTATTTTACTTTTAAATTTAATGGTTTTTTTTTTAAATTTTTTTTACTTTATTTTTATTTTTTTAAATTTTATTTATATTTTTTGTTTCACTTTTTTTATTTACTATTTTTTGTATTATTTCATTTTATTTTTTTTTTTTTTATTTTACATTCATTCCATCCTTCAGCACACCTGTCGCATCCATTCTACCCTTCAGTCCGGTACCTCATGTCCACTCCAGCCTTTGGTCCAGTACCTCATGTCCAATGTATCCTTAGGTCCAGTACCTCATGTCCACTGTACCCTTCAGTCCAGTACCACATGTCCACTCCATCCTTCAGTCCAGTACCTCATGTCCACTGTACCCTTCAGTCTAGTACCTCATGTCCACTCCATCCTTCAGTCCAGTACCTCATGTCCACTGTACCCTTCAGTCTAGCACGTCACGTCCATTCTATCCTTCAGTCCAGTACCTCATGTCCACTCCAGCCTTCAGTCCAGTACCTCATGTCCACTGTACCCTTCAGTCTAGTACTTCATGTCCACTGTACCCTTCAGTTCAGTACCTCACGTCCATTCTATCCTTCAGTCCAGTACCTCACATCCATTCTATCCTTCAGTCCAGTATCTCACATCCATTCTATCCTTCAGTCCAGTACCTCACATCCATTCTATCCTTCAGTCCAGTACCTCACATCCATTCTATCCTTCAGTCCAGTACCTCACATCCATTCTATCCTTCAGTCCAGTACCTCATGTCTATTCTAAACTTCTGAATATAGTGCATTCGTCTCCATATAAAAATCCATATTTCAGAACCAACAGGGAAAATTATGAGATTTAGCATATAATCTTATCATCATGTCCACCCAACAAAATAATTTTTGTTCTGGAGATTGTACAGCAATTTCAAAGTTTGTTTATATGCGGTATATAATTTACGGGGGAGAGATGAAGTGCACATTTTTAGAAGTATTACATTTTAACACGGAAACATCAGCATTGAATGGTTAATTTTCTCGTGGTTCAAGAGAAAGGCCTTATGACAAGAACCCCGCGCAGTTTAAAATGGGAGTGTTCAGACTAGTTCAGAGGTGTCGTCAGTATGTGGGTACTTTCATGAATCCTGATTTTTTTTTTTTTAATCTTACCACTTATAGATAACATCTGAATGTGTGAATATTGTTCAGTGGGATTGAATATGAAATTGTGTACACTTCAAAGCATCGCTATGAAGTACACAAATTTTTTGACAAGATGCTGATAGAAGGAAACTGTTTCAAACTGTTAAATCCCGGAAAAAAGAATGGTGCATGCATTGGGTTTGAGTAAACGGACATTTTGTCAATGGGTGCAAGAATCTGGAATTAAACCACCACGCAATAACCAAACAGTAGGTAGAAAGGTTACTGTAGACAGCTTTGACAAGGATTTTCATAAGGCGAGCTATTATAAAAATGCTTTAAAAAGTCGCTTTAAAAGCCGACAGTCAACTTCATTGCACCGGGTTCTATCCCATATGGCTTGGTCTCTTTCCGCAGCACGGAAAGCGTCACACCAAGTATGAACTCCGCAGCTCTAGTGACAACCCACAGGAGTCTCCGAAAAATTTAACTCGTGAACCGAAGGATGCGGCCTGGAATCGAACCCATCACCTTTGGAGCCCGAGTCAAAAGGCTTGACCACTTCGCCACGGAGACTCCTAAAAAGCTAAATGCATCCTAGTAACATGAATACTTATGTACAATTATTAACCAGCAACTGAAGAAACAAGAAGGAAATGAAAAATAAGGTAAGAAATATATTCCTTCTATGTCCCATTCAGTCCAGTATCCAACATCCACTCTATCCTTCTGTCTACATCTCACGCCCACTTTATCTTTATTTCAAGTACCTCACATCCACTATACCCCTTCAAGTACCTCACATCCACTCTATACTCTTCAGTCCAATATCTCACATCCATTCTATCTTTCAGTCCAGTACCCGACACCCACTCTACTCTTCAATCCAGTACTTCACATCCACACTACCCTGTTGTTCAGTGCCTCACAGCCACTGTACCCTTTTGTGAGGCACTGAACAAAATGGTGGGTTTATTTCCAGTGACTCAGTCTAATCATACAACCCCAACATTGCACAAGGAATACAATATTTAGACACAATTAACTAACACACTCAGTGAGGTATTGCATATGAATGTGTATTATGTATATATCCATATAGGTTACATTTCATCAAATTCATGCAGACATCTTGCATAGAGGTATACATAATACAGTGTGGTACATGTTACCATTTGACACAAATGAGGATAGACAGTGAAGGCACTCAAGACACAACAGATAGTGAAGGAAGAGTTATATGAAAATGACATATGTACATTAAAATATTTGTGATGCATGGTTAACAGGACAATGAAATAATCTGAACAGAAAAGTGATTAGCCAATAACTGTCACTTGAATGTACACAATATTTAACACAGTGGTTATCCAGTTTGTAAAATTGTTACTACTATCCATGAGACGCAGCAGATGAAGAGATAGGTCACCTGCATGCTCATCTACTTGTGTAGCGTTCAGGCATTGCAGCGTGTATGGTAGAGTCATACTTGCCTACTGCCACAACAGCAAGCCTGTGTGTGGTGTAGTGGCTAGACACTGGCCTGCTGATCCAGTCATCATGGGTTTCATTCACATCATGGTGTATTTGGATGTTTAATGAATTCACCTCGGCTTCCAGCCTAAACTGGGTATCAAACATGTCATAGTACCTTTGCCAGCAATGGCTTCTACATCACCGAGTGATGATGGGTCTATCAAAATATGGATCTCGGATCATTTGCCCAATGTGCCTTAACGTACTGCCATAAAAGTCCAGAATTTAATTCCCTGATGAGAGCTGCCTCATTGATATTGGTGAGCAACCATGTCAAAACTGAGAAACATATCACTAGATAGCTTTCCACCCCAAGATAGAAGTGGAAAGCTATGCATCATAGGAAAACAAACAATAGACATGCATAATATCCCTGACAATTGTAATGAAACACTGGATCTGAAAGCCTACATCAAGAGACTGAGCAATGATGTAGTGGTTTATCACTATAACAGCATCATCATCATCAAAACTAGTGGTTTATGTCATCCCAAATGTAATGTATGCAGCTCTATAAGTCGACACCCCCCCCCCCCATATGTGGTTTCACAAACGGCATCAGATGTCCAGCTCTGGTTCTGCAGAATCCCTTGCCCTGTGGTAACAGCCGCTGTTCTGAGGTTAAACATATCTGTTCATTGTGCCTTTGTTTAACAAAGATCAGACACAACCATGTGCCATTTAATGTCCACAAATTCTGTGGTATGGGACACTGTTTTACTTGCGAGCACCAGCATATTTTCAACTAAGGGAACACAGAAACAGAACATGGGATTTAACTATAGCACATCACTATGTGTAGTGGAAACAAATACACAAAAGAGATATCAATGTGGCATGCACCATAGAGCTTCTTGAAGGCAACCAGTCGGAAGTCACGTGATCAATTCAACCGTCCTCAACTCACTTCAGCTCCAGATAGCCTTGTGCCACGGTGGTTTTGGGTTTGATCCTCATGGAGACTTTAAATTGACCTGGGTTCCCTAGATATGTCTCGGGATGTAAAGACATAATACCGAGCACATCACCCACCAAGTGTCGTTTGGCCTAGCTACACATAGCAAATGTCCTAGTTATGTAAAAGGAGGGGCTACTACTTTCACACTTTGTCTTACATCCACTTCAGTGTTTTCTCCATCTTCAACAGTGTTCATCTGATCTCTTTCCTGTTCGTCCACATTCTTGCCATCTCATGTCCCAAAGCCGTATAGTGCTATGGACCACATGTGTGTCGTGATTATTTGGTTCACAGCTCAGTTGAATACTAGGAATGTTTTCCCTGGAAACACCCTTTGACTGCCACAATACTATATTTTTTCTGTTTCATAAGGAACACCTGTAATACTTTCAACTTGGGTAAACAGCCAAACATCTGAAGGAACCACATGAACCAGGAGTATTGTTTGGTCAGGAGCCCATTATTTACAGGTCATTGCAATCTTTGTCAATTAAAATCTCTCCCTGGTTTATTAGGCTCCCTATTTTATTGGCATGGCTCCTTGCCATCCACCAACAGGGAATATTTTCTGAAATCACTAATGGTGGGACAGCTGCGCAGTACTTTCAAACCCCTCATGTTTTCCTGGCCATATGGATATTTTCTGAACAGAGCTTGCTTTATTCTAAATGGGGTGCATATATGATATAGGTAGGTCATCAACCAACCTCTACTATCCTTGTTTCTTCCACTTTTCTCATATCTCTACTTTTTTTTTTTTTTTTTTTAAATAGCCCTGCAAAGTGTCTCTCTTCTTTCAGGAACCAGACACACACACACACAAAAGGATTTTAAGCTGGGCTAACCTGCTTAAAAATACACACAAAAAGCTCTTGTGGCTCATTACATTTATGAAGACTAAGGTGACATGAAAGACATTATTACATGGCAACCATATTACACTGATGAAAAAGTACATAGATTATTTATTATATAAATACATTAATTACATCAAATATACACCTGTATAGATATTACACATATCAAAAATACCTTCACAAGCAGACTGGAGGGAGCATCATTACCACAACAATCTAAGGGTGCAGAGAAAGAGCATCACCAAAATGTTAGATTTGACAGTTTCTACCTTTTAGATTGTGGTAATGAGCTCTCTCCAGTATCTGCTCCACACCCTTTATATATGTGGTAATGGTCTCTACACCCTTAAATTGTGTAAATGAGTTTCTCAGTCTGTGGTCCTTATATTGTGGTAATGAATTCTGTCTCTACACCTGTAGATCGAGTCCAGTCCCTTGGATTGTGTAAATAGAGCTCTCAGTTCATTAGACACTTCTACACGCCCTTAGATTGTGTAATAAGCTCTGTTTCTACACACTTTGTTTGTAGATATCTATTTTTGTCCATGACATTCCCCCTGATGCCATATGACAAGCGTAGGGAACAGAATGAACTGTGGTAATGTCTAGATTGCCTCCGAGACAAGAGAAGGACTTCAAGGTCTTGAAGAAGCCCTGCTCCAAGTTCAAAATGACGGCGCAGTAATGAGGTCTGGTCTACACTCTATAATTGTGTTAAGAGGTGGGGGGGGGGAGAATTTTTTTTAGTGTTTCCAGGGGGGGGGGTGTGTGTGTGTGTGTGTGTGTGTGTGTGATTATTTCAAGATCGCGTTAATACAAGAACCGATCACTTGATATTGTTTTTCCCTCCATACTTTACGGTTCTGTACTCCTTGCCTTTCTGATATTTGTCTTATAGCGTAAGTAGACCCACAAATCACGTTTTATGTAGACGCCTAAACTTGTTCTTGTACATGTTATTAAAGTTAGCTTCCATTTTTACATGTACTATGTGGTTGAGAACCACTGCCCTAAGACTTGTAATGTGGTTACACCCTAAGAATGTGGTATCCTCTTCTGCATTCATCTAGAGTTATTTTTTGGACATGATTGTGTTGTGCTTGTTTATAGCAGAGCTGTGTTCTCGTACCTTTAGTCCGACAAATCCAACTTTCCCCAGACTCGACTGTAACCTCTGTCTGTTTTCTTCATGTGGTAATGCGGTCTGTCCGTGTAGTCTATGTCAGAGGTACAGTTTACACCCTAACCTTGTAAGCCAGCTAATCCGCTTTCATTGCGGTGTAAACATTTATCACGTTTGTGACTGTTTACCGAACGCTTGGTACATTTATTCCTATTCCGTTTATTTTTAATATTTTTAGGAATAGGCGAGGGAAGCATCTGCCTTTCTGTGCGCAAGTTTTTGTTTTTCTGAGCCATGGGGATTTGCGAAGGAATGCATGCCTCTTCTTTGTGACGGTCAGCTTCCCCGCTTTCTATCAGAGTTTCGGCTTGAGTGATTGGCTTTTCCTCAATCGAGCTGGTAGATTCCTCCACGTTCAGTATTTCAATTTGCTTCTTCTTCATCTCATCTTCTTCAGCTTTGTGACGCATATCTGCTTCTAATTCTGCAACTCTTTTCATCATCTGCTCATCTTCTTTGTCCCACCCATCCATTTCTTCTCTAATAAATAGTTCTAGCTTCTCTCCTACTAAGCCGAGCCTTATGCCCCATCCTCTAGCGGACTCTAAGAAATCTGTGCGTGCATCCATGATCTCTTCTCAGCTTAAACTCAGGTAAGTAATTATATTATTACCCTACAGAGAGCTAGTCAGATTTATGCTAGAGCAGGATAGTGACAAGAGGAACAGACACTGCTATGAGAATGATAGTAGTGAATTAGAGTGAGAAAGTTGATGCAAAGCAGTCCGTCATACACTGAATTAACTAAGAATTATCAAATTATTCATGATTAAATCAAATGATAAAGCATGTAATCAAAAAATCATCAAGTAAATCATCAATAAACTAATTAATATCACTAATTAATGTGATTATTAATTCTACAGTGGTGAATGATGTAAATTAACTCATATGATATTATCCGTTATTAACTTTTTAACAAGTTATTTAAATTCTACAAACTTCCCTAGAAACAAATTCCTAAGTTAATACTTAGCAAATGTAATGGGTGAAGAATGAAAGAATGGTTTATGAAAATCAATAGTCTAGAATTTATTCTCTGATTCTATCATGGATGAGAAGTCCTGTGTCAAAATCTTGCCTACAATCAAGCAAGCTATTACATTAGAAATAAATTATAACTAACTAATGCTGCTAAGAATGTAAGTGAGAATGACCTAGGTTCTATCCATGGGCAAGACCGGAATAATACCAGACTAACAGATTTGAAATAGGTTCGTTCCTTGCGAGCGAACCAAGTTTTCTAGGGTTTACTCCCGTATTCTATAGCGGGCGAGCAGACCACTAGGCTTTAGGGTTTACTCCCGGATTCTATAGCGGACGAGCCGTCCCAATATGTCACCAACTGGCTGGGGTTAGATCCCAGATGGGCAACCACTCAGCCAAAATCATTTTCTTCTACTGGTGTTTAGTTCTGGATGCAGTTTAAGATTCCCTAATTCTGTCAGAAGGGACTTATTACCACCCAGGTCCCAGAGAGAAAACGTGGAACAAATGTCTTTTATGCTGATTAAGACACTGTCCCTGATACTCAAGAAAACAGCCAAGAAGTGGCTCGTTGAAGATAGAATATATCTATATAGTTTTGGCTGTACTTGGTATCACCAGAAGTGAGAAAGGAGGAGTTAAGACATGCAACGTAATCTGGTTACTATGACTGCATAGGCAAGATACCTCCCGGACATAGATTCCCACTTCTGGACAATATGTGCGAACCCCCACTAAATGATACAAAAATGTGTGTACTTGATTAAGCTACACAAACATTTATAAACATTTAGAATTATACGGACAAATTGAGTTTTAAAAATACAACAACTGTGTTTATTATTGCTATTGATGATCATATGATGATGATGATTATATTATGGTATACGTAACTCATCTGGCTGAAAAGCTCAGAAGCACATAGGTCCTGCTTCCCCCAGTGAGACGCAGTTCACTGTCAGATTGAAGGAGTCCAAATTGGTCCCTCACAAGGCTAAGTCACTTCCTGATATGGGTTGTTGACTGTCCATTGCTCCTACGAGATCTGGAATGAAACGAACGGAGATGGGTAGTATCTACGTCTACACATCTCAAACACATATGTCTATACATTCATATAAACATACATTCAAGTCATAATATATGATGGTATGATGATATATATGATAGCATGTTACATAAACATATATCAGTTCTAAATAAATAAATATATATATATATATGCATATATTAATAAAACTATTTAGAACATCTATAGCTCAAAACCTACATATTCATATACATTTGTGTAATGGAGTGTTTCCCATATAAGTTCACCTCACTTACTCTTTCCCTTTCTGATTCATTCATACTGTCTTGTCGGAAGGGCTGGTCGCACAGTCCTGTCGAACATTAAATGCCTTCCCTGAATCTGTCTGGGATATTGAATGTCCTAAGTCATGTCTGTCCTCATGCAGACATCATGCAGACAAGGTGAACTGGTGCCATTCCTCAAACCAAGTGGTTTCACCATAATCTTGGTAGGCACTCAAAGTGTTGGTCCAAATAATCAATGTTAATTGGACGCTATCAAGAGACTGGTAGCTCTCAGGAATTTCTCCTAAGTAGTCAGTCTCCCCAATGTTTAACATCATACAGGATGAATCTAAATGTATCTCCTGTACATGCATAAGCCACACGCTCATGTAGCTTGGATAATGGATTTCTCCAAATTATCACATACAACAAATCAGACAACCAAGTGGTGGATGAAAGAAGAAAATAAAGTTCACAGTGTAATAGTAAATCTAGAAACTGGAACATTAAGTACAAAGAAAATCCACCAGTGTAAAGTTTGGGAGAATATGCAGAACAAGAAACTACACAAGCCTTCAGACTAGCAGACAACTAATCAGAGTAATGGTCTTACCTGGGTTATAGCTAGGAAATCCTGTCATACGACTTCGTACAGAAGTCCAACAGAACGAAATGTTAATATTTCTCCAGTAGGTATCCTAAGAATGCTATTGTGAATTTGCGTCTGAAGTCTTGCTGGCCATTGCTCGTAGTTTTATTCTATCCAATTCCTGGCTAGTTTCCAGGTTGGCTAATTAATATTCCCCTTTTCATTAACTCCGCCTATTTTTCCATGTAAGATGATTTACCTAGATGGATTAAGTGCCAAATTCTTTTCACCCCTCCTCCTTTCCTGTGAAGGGTAGTTTCATCTGTCAATCAAATTGACCGATGCCCCCCACGCCTGAAACAATTAAACCTGCTTTGGCGGCAATGCAGTTGCGTCATTACATTCCAATAGGCTGGTAACACCAGCCTTCCCGGTTGCTGGTCTGGTCCTAATTGCTCCTTTGTGGTGGCAATTACAGACGTCCCGGCTCCACAAAGTCTGGACTTTTAGATAGGTGTTAGGCCTGCATTAAATTGCCGTCTTTGGATCACACGGGGTTCTGTTGAACTAAGGTGTTAGGTGTCTATTCCAACCGCAGGCTTGTAAACTAACACGTCAATCTCAACTGACTGGCTCCACGATGTATCAACGCCGTCGGCCCCAGCCTAGATTCCACACTTTGTCTTTCTCGTCCCTTGTACTGAAAACAATGAGTTTTCAACCTTTGATAGCAGCCCGCCCCGACTGGTGCCGTGGTGTCTGGGTTTTAACTTTGATCTGGACATCAAAGCTTTCTCAGACCTAGCATTACAGAAATGATGGGGCGTGCGTGGTCAAAATGTATTTTCCTCTTGTTTTCAAGTTTATTGCATTTCTATCATTTTCTGGTGGACGTTTACGCTTTTAGAGAATGATAGAAAAATAATGTGGGCCTGTAATTCCTTGAAAACTTGTGTAATTATGATGTTGCCGGGGCTGTCCCGCCACAATCTAGTCTATCCAGTATTTTCTTGGTCATCCTTTGGATCTTGTCCTTGATTTTCTGGAATCATTTTATTGATGATATTCCTCTAGGCATAATTTCTGTCTGTCTGCTTCTGTATCTTCAACCGCTGATCTTTCCAGTTGCCATGATGTTCTCCAATACATTTCTTCTCAATTTATGACCAAAGAAGACTTTTTGTCTTTCTAATAGTTGTGTATGATGTTCTACTTTCAAGAGCTTCATCCAAGCAATCAATGTTAGTTACTCTGGCTTCCCAAGGTATTTGCAATATTCGACTCAGAAATCACAACTGTAAATTCTAATTTCTTCGTTAACATTCTCATGTGATACTCTGATTTTAAGTAGGACTAACAAAGATATGTTAACTGCCTTGGGATGGACACATAATCATTGAAAGAAGTCACAGCCAGAATGCTGAAGATTTCACCCATAAACTGGATTTTTTTTTTTTTAAAGTGTAGATGACTTCATTAATTTTCGCCCACCAGAGGGATGGCTGATAATTTCAGCTGTGGTTTTCAGATGTGTATATTTCAACTTGAAGGATTTATCTAGTTAAATCACGTAAGTTGTGTGATTTCTGCAGTATGTACCTGACGAGATGCAGCGAAATATGCCAGGCAATAAATCGTGCAATCTATTCTTATTTTATATAAATTGTTTTTGTAACTTATACTTTTGCTATTTCATAATTATAAATTTTATAACCATATCTTTCAGACAATTGTGATATTCATATTGTGCTATCCATTTTTACTAAGTAGGTATCTTAAATTGTTAGTATTTTACTTTGTAATATTGATCCTTTTCGTCTGTCAGGTCTTAGTCAGATATGACTGAGCTACCGTATGACAGTAGACGGTACTACCTGCTTTCTGTCAGCGCCGAATGTTGGGCGGCGCTTACCAAACCCGACACCCCACATTGTGCCAACGGCTTCGGGCGGAAGAGCGCAATTGGGAGGGTACTAGCCTTATCCTGGTGCGAGGAAATGCAACCCAAAGACAAAATAAGTCATGGCAGGGCAGACCAGGCCCTAAGCCTTGGTTGGCAGCTGGTCTAGGATCGAAGCTCCGACAGGCGGACAGTTAGAGTATTGCTTTGCTGATCCGGCAGCTTCTGCAGCTTGTCTTGTTCCAGATGTATAGGTGTTAACTTTCCTCTGGAGTGAACTAGGCAGGCCGAGAGAGGGATCATGCTGCATGGGCAACACATGGTTTCTTTATTTTAGCCCAGGCTTTGTGCTATGGAGAGGCAATAACACCATCCCTGGTCTTAACCGGTCTCGGAATCAAAGCGAGAGGCAACTGTTACGGGTTATAAGTCCTTGTCAGTTGGCGTAGACATGGGGCGCCACGCGTTGCCTCTGACGGTGGGAGACACCTACAGGTGTCACTGATCAGCTACCGCCCGCCTCAAGCTGGGCAGCCCCCGGCCAATTGGGTGCTGATCCGCCACAGCCTGCCTGCTTCAATGGGTGCTTGGGGTTAGGACAAAATCTGAATCGCAGGCTGTAAAACCAATGCACCAGGCACTAATAAAAAGAATAATAGAAACCTCAAGCTACGGCTTGCAACCTGGAACGTGAGAACCATGTGTCCAGGATTTTCCACTGACTTGACAAATATTGACGATGTGAGAAAAACGGCTGTGATTGATGCTGAACTCAATCGTCTTAACATTGATATTGCTGGCCTGCAGGAGACTCGCCTCGCTGAGGAAGGGTCACTCAGGGAAAACAATTACACCTTTTTTTGGAAGGGAAGAGGGCAGGCAGAAAAAAGGCATCACGGTGTGGGCTTTGCAGTGAAGAATTCGCAACTGGGAATGATTGATATCCCAGCTGGAGGTAATGAAAGATTATTATCACTGCGCTTGGCAACCTCTTGTGGATTTGCCACCATTCTCACTGCATATGCACCGACACTCACTTCCTCTGATGATGTGAAAGATACGTTCTATGAGCAGCTAGACTCTGCGATCAAGGCAGTTCCAAAATCCGACTACATTTATATGCTCGGTGATTTCAATGCTCGTGTGGGCAAGGACTCGAGTTCATGGCCAGTGTGCCTTGGAAAATACAACATCGGTCGCATGAATGATAATGGGCAAAGGCTGCTGGAGCATTGCACTAAAAATGACCTATGTATTACAAACTCCCTTTTTTAAAACAAAAGAGATGCATAAGGTCACATGGAAACATCCAAGATCCGGCCATTGGCATCAGCTGGACTTCATTATCACACGGAGACAACATCTGAACCATACATCATTAACTCGAAGTTACCACAGTGCTGACTGTGATACAGATCATTCTTTGGTTGTTGCAAGGGTTAGACTGAGACCAAAGGGAATCTACACAGCTAAACACAAGTCTAGCCCCAGGATTAATATTATTAACACTCACGATCCTGGAAAGTGCTTTGAATTTCAACAGCAACTTGAGGACGCTTTCAATGATACATCAGAAAATTGTATAGTAAATGATAAATGGAGTAAACTTAAGGAAACTATTTATAAAACAGCGGTAGGGGTTTACAGCACTGTGGATCATAAGAGGCAGGACTGGTTTGCGGCAAACAGCCAGATACTGCAGCCCTTGATTGATAAAAAGAAGATAGCTCTCTTAAGAAACAAGGAAAGACCAACGCGTAACACTCTGAGTGAGCTGAAGCAAGCGTGGAAGGGTGTACAAAAGGCTGCCAGGCAGTGTGCAAATGACTATTGGATCAAGTTATGTGAGTCCATTCAAATCGCAAGTTATAAGGGAACCATAAGAAGCATGTATGAAGGGATAAAGAAAGCCTGTGGTCCAATGATCAAAAGAAGTGCACCGCTGAAAACCTTGACTGGAGAAATCATCACTGATAAGAAACAGCAGATGGATAGATGGGTCGAGCACTATTTAGAGCTTTACTCAAGTGAGACCAAGCTGGCGGATGATGCCCTCAACGCCATAGAGGCCCTGCCAACTCTTGACCACCTGGACACACTTCCCACTATAACAGAAGTTAAGTGTGCTATAAATGAGCTTGCATCTGGCAAGGCTCCAGGTAAGGATGGGATTCCAATAGAGGTTATCAGGAGTGGGCAAAACACCCTCGCTCTGCAGATCCACCAGCTAATAGAGCTATGCTGGCGAGAAGGACAAGTCCCACAGGATTTCAAAGATTCAAACATCATAACGCTGTACAAGAACAAAGGAGATCGGAGCGACTGCAACAACTATAGGGGTATCTCACTTCTGTGTATTGTTGGGAAAGTATTTGCCAGAATTGTCCTGCGCAGACTTCAAGTCCTGGGAGATCAAGTCTACCCCGAATCACAGTGCGGCTTCCGTCAGAACCGGTCTACCATTGATATGATATTCTCATTGCGACAGATGCAAGAAAAATGCCGGGAACAAAATCAGCCACTGTTTATTGCCTTCATCGACCTCACAAAGGCATTCGATTTGGTCAGTCGTGAGGGTCTGTTCAAAGCACTAAAGAAGATTGGCTGTCCACCAACTCTTCTGTCCATTGTGGAATCGTTCCACACAGGCATGAAGGGTATAATCAAGTTTGATGGCTCAACTTCAGAAGAGTTTGAAATCAAGAGTGGAGTTAAGCAAGGTTGTGTACTATCCCCCACCCTCTTTGGGATATACTTTTCACTTCTACTGAAATATGCCTTTCGTGATCAGGATGACGGTATATACATTCACTCACGCTCAGATGGTGGCCTCTATAATGCTCAGAGATTGAAGGCCAAGACCAAAATTAGCAGGGTACTAATCAGAGAGTTGCTTTTTGCGGATGATGCTGCGATTACGACCCACTCTGAGGAAGAATTACAACATCTACTATCTGCATTCTCCAATGCTTGTTCTGAATTTGGTTTAACAATTAACAAAAAGAAGACACAGATTATGTCACAAGGTGCACATGGTGTACCATCAATCTTTATTGACGACGCCGAACTGGAGATAGTAGACCATTTTACATATCTTGGATCAGAGGTAAATAGCAAATTATCCCTCGATCAGGAAATCAACATCAGGATTGGCAAGGCAGCAACAACAATGAACATGTTAGCAAAAAGAGTCTGGGAGAACAGGAAGCTTACTGCCAAAACAAAAGTCCTCGTCTACCAAGCCTGTGTCCTTAGTACTCTTCTTTATGGCAGTGAAACCTGGACAACTTACTCACGCCAAGAGAAACGTTTAAACAGCTTTCATATGCGGTGTCTGCGAAGAATACTTGGTATTAAGTGGCAAGACAAAATCACAAATGCTGAAGTATTGGAAAGATCAGGTTGTGTGACGGTGTATTCCATGCTCAGTCTTCGTAGACTTAGATGGATAGGACACGTTAGGAGGATGGATGATGGTAGAATACCAAAGGACATCTTTTTTGATGAATTACAGACGGGTAGGAGATCTCAGGGTCGGCCTCTACTACGATACAAAGATGTGTGTAAGCGGGACATGATTGATACAGGCATTGATAATGCACAATGGGAGCACGTCGCCGCTGAACGTGTTGCATGGAGGGCAACTATCAGAAATGGAATAAAGACAAAGGAGAAAATGATTGCAGATAAAGCACACACAGAGCGTGAGAGACGTAAGATGGTGCAAAATGGTGGAAATGACCATGTTTTCACATGCACCTACTGTGGGCAAACATTTGCAGCAAGAATTGGCCTTACCAGCCACACTCGCCACCGCCATGGATCGTAGTTATTGCCATATGACAGTTGTTAAGCCTTTTTGAAGCACAATGTACCAAACTATCGTCTGTCAAGACGGAAAGGTGCCAATGAATGATTGATCCTTTTTATAGAACAGTTTGTTTTATAATATAGTTTTGACGCTGCATTCAGGAGAGAACTACTACTGTACTACTAGTGTTGATGCTGTATTCAGGAGAGGACTACTGCTGTACTGAATGTAGAACTGAAAGTGCGTGTTTGAACTTGTATAGTATGAAGTGTGAACTTTTATTTATTATTGTTTTAATTTTTTTTTTTTTTTAAATTTTATTTTATATTTTTTTTACTTTTGTATATTTTATTTTTATTTTTTAATTTACTTTATTGTTCTATTTATATTTTTTTATTTTATTCAATTTGTTAGAAACTTAGAATAGTTACCTTTTATATTTTATTTATTTATTTTGTAATTTTTTTAATTTTATTTAATTTTATTTATACATTGATATATTTTTATTTACTTTTTTGTTTTATTTTGTTTTGTTTTTTATTATATTTTTTTAAATTTTATTTATTTATTTATTTTACTTTTAAATTTAATGGTTTTTTTTTTTTAATTTTTTTTACTTTATTTTTATTTTTTTAAATTTTATTTATATTTTTTGTTTCACTTTTTTTATTTACTATTTTTTGTATTATTTCATTTTATTTTTTTTTTTTTATTTTACATTCATTCCATCCTTCAGCACACCTGTCGCATCCATTCTACCCTTCAGTCCGGTACCTCATGTCCACTCCAGCCTTTGGTCCAGTACCTCATGTCCAATGTATCCTTAGGTCCAGTACCTCATGTCCACTGTACCCTTCAGTCCAGTACCACATGTCCACTCCATCCTTCAGTCCAGTACCTCATGTCCACTGTACCCTTCAGTCTAGTACCTCATGTCCACTCCATCCTTCAGTCCAGTACCTCATGTCCACTGTACCCTTCAGTCTAGCACGTCACGTCCATTCTATCCTTCAGTCCAGTACCTCATGTCCACTCCAGCCTTCAGTCCAGTACCTCATGTCCACTGTACCCTTCAGTCTAGTACTTCATGTCCACTGTACCCTTCAGTTCAGTACCTCACGTCCATTCTATCCTTCAGTCCAGTACCTCACATCCATTCTATCCTTCAGTCCAGTATCTCACATCCATTCTATCCTTCAGTCCAGTACCTCACATCCATTCTATCCTTCAGTCCAGTACCTCACATCCATTCTATCCTTCAGTCCAGTACCTCACATCCATTCTATCCTTCAGTCCAGTACCTCATGTCTATTCTAAACTTCTGAATATAGTGCATTCGTCTCCATATAAAAATCCATATTTCAGAACCAACAGGGAAAATTATGAGATTTAGCATATAATCTTATCATCATGTCCACCCAACAAAATAATTTTTGTTCTGGAGATTGTACAGCAATTTCAAAGTTTGTTTATATGCGGTATATAATTTACGGGGGAGAGATGAAGTGCACATTTTTAGAAGTATTACATTTTAACACGGAAACATCAGCATTGAATGGTTAATTTTCTCGTGGTTCAAGAGAAAGGCCTTATGACAAGAACCCCGCGCAGTTTAAAATGGGAGTGTTCAGACTAGTTCAGAGGTGTCGTCAGTATGTGGGTACTTTCATGAATCCTGATTTTTTTTTTTTTAATCTTACCACTTATAGATAACATCTGAATGTGTGAATATTGTTCAGTGGGATTGAATATGAAATTGTGTACACTTCAAAGCATCGCTATGAAGTACACAAATTTTTTGACAAGATGCTGATAGAAGGAAACTGTTTCAAACTGTTAAATCCCGGAAAAAAGAATGGTGCATGCATTGGGTTTGAGTAAACGGACATTTTGTCAATGGGTGCAAGAATCTGGAATTAAACCACCACGCAATAACCAAACAGTAGGTAGAAAGGTTACTGTAGACAGCTTTGACAAGGATTTTCATAAGGCGAGCTATTATAAAAATGCTTTAAAAAGTCGCTTTAAAAGCCGACAGTCAACTTCATTGCACCGGGTTCTATCCCATATGGCTTGGTCTCTTTCCGCAGCACGGAAAGCGTCACACCAAGTATGAACTCCGCAGCTCTAGTGACAACCCACAGGAGTCTCCGAAAAATTTAACTCGTGAACCGAAGGATGCGGCCTGGAATCGAACCCATCACCTTTGGAGCCCGAGTCAAAAGGCTTGACCACTTCGCCACGGAGACTCCTAAAAAGCTAAATGCATCCTAGTAACATGAATACTTATGTACAATTATTAACCAGCAACTGAAGAAACAAGAAGGAAATGAAAAATAAGGTAAGAAATATATTCCTTCTATGTCCCATTCAGTCCAGTATCCAACATCCACTCTATCCTTCTGTCTACATCTCACGCCCACTTTATCTTTATTTCAAGTACCTCACATCCACTATACCCCTTCAAGTACCTCACATCCACTCTATACTCTTCAGTCCAATATCTCACATCCATTCTATCTTTCAGTCCAGTACCCGACACCCACTCTACTCTTCAATCCAGTACTTCACATCCACACTACCCTGTTGTTCAGTGCCTCACAGCCACTCTACCCTTTTGTGAGGCACTGAACAAAATGGTGGGTTTATTTCCAGTGACTCAGTCTAATCATACAACCCCAACATTGCACAAGGAATACAATATTTAGACACAATTAACTAACACACTCAGTGAGGTATTGCATATGAATGTGTATTATGTATATATCCATATAGGTTACATTTCATCAAATTCATGCAGACATCTTGCATAGAGGTATACATAATACAGTGTGGTACATGTTACCATTTGACACAAATGAGGATAGACAGTGAAGGCACTCAAGACACAACAGATAGTGAAGGAAGAGTTATATGAAAATGACATATGTACATTAAAATATTTGTGATGCATGGTTAACAGGACAATGAAATAATCTGAACAGAAAAGTGATTAGCCAATAACTGTCACTTGAATGTACACAATATTTAACACAGTGGTTATCCAGTTTGTAAAATTGTTACTACTATCCATGAGACGCAGCAGATGAAGAGATAGGTCACCTGCATGCTCATCTACTTGTGTAGCGTTCAGGCATTGCAGCGTGTATGGTAGAGTCATACTTGCCTACTGCCACAACAGCAAGCCTGTGTGTGGTGTAGTGGCTAGACACTGGCCTGCTGATCCAGTCATCATGGGTTTCATTCACATCATGGTGTATTTGGATGTTTAATGAATTCACCTCGGCTTCCAGCCTAAACTGGGTATCAAACATGTCATAGTACCTTTGCCAGCAATGGCTTCTACATCACCGAGTGATGATGGGTCTATCAAAATATGGATCTCGGATCATTTGCCCAATGTGCCTTAACGTACTGCCATAAAATTCCAGAATTTAATTCCCTGATGAGAGCTGCCTCATTGATATTGGTGAGCAACCATGTCAAAACTGAGAAACATATCACTAGATAGCTTTCCACCCCAAGATAGAAGTGGAAAGCTATGCATCATAGGAAAACAAACAATAGACATGCATAATATCCCTGACAATTGTAATGAAACACTGGATCTGAAAGCCTACATCAAGAGACTGAGCAATGATGTAGTGGTTTATCACTATAACAGCATCATCATCATCAAAACTAGTGGTTTATGTCATCCCAAATGTAATGTATGCAGCTCTATAAGTCGACACCCCCCCCCCCATATGTGGTTTCACAAACGGCATCAGATGTCCAGCTCTGGTTCTGCAGAATCCCTTGCCCTGTGGTAACAGCCGCTGTTCTGAGGTTAAACATATCTGTTCATTGTGCCTTTGTTTAACAAAGATCAGACACAACCATGTGCCATTTAATGTCCACAAATTCTGTGGTATGGGACACTGTTTTACTTGCGAGCACCAGCATATTTTCAACTAAGGGAACACAGAAACAGAACATGGGATTTAACTATAGCACATCACTATGTGTAGTGGAAACAAATACACAAAAGAGATATCAATGTGGCATGCACCATAGAGCTTCTTGAAGGCAACCAGTCGGAAGTCACGTGATCAATTCAACCGTCCTCAACTCACTTCAGCTCCAGATAGCCTTGTGCCACGGTGGTTTTGGGTTTGATCCTCATGGAGACTTTAAATTGACCTGGGTTCCCTAGATATGTCTCGGGATGTAAAGACATAATACCGAGCACATCACCCACCAAGTGTCGTTTGGCCTAGCTACACATAGCAAATGTCCTAGTTATGTAAAAGGAGGGGCTACTACTTTCACACTTTGTCTTACATCCACTTCAGTGTTTTCTCCATCTTCAACAGTGTTCATCTGATCTCTTTCCTGTTCGTCCACATTCTTGCCATCTCATGTCCCAAAGCCGTATAGTGCTATGGACCACATGTGTGTCGTGATTATTTGGTTCACAGCTCAGTTGAATACTAGGAATGTTTTCCCTGGAAACACCCTTTGACTGCCACAATACTATATTTTTTCTGTTTCATAAGGAACACCTGTAATACTTTCAACTTGGGTAAACAGCCAAACATCTGAAGGAACCACATGAACCAGGAGTATTGTTTGGTCAGGAGCCCATTATTTACAGGTCATTGCAATCTTTGTCAATTAAAATCTCTCCCTGGTTTATTAGGCTCCCTATTTTATTGGCATGGCTCCTTGCCATCCACCAACAGGGAATATTTTCTGAAATCACTAATGGTGGGACAGCTGCGCAGTACTTTCAAACCCCTCATGTTTTCCTGGCCATATGGATATTTTCTGAACAGAGCTTGCTTTATTCTAAATGGGGTGCATATATGATATAGGTAGGTCATCAACCAACCTCTACTATCCTTGTTTCTTCCACTTTTCTCATATCTCTACTTTTTTTTTTTTTTTTTTTTAAATAGCCCTGCAAAGTGTCTCTCTTCTTTCAGGAACCAGACACACACACACACAAAAGGATTTTAAGCTGGGCTAACCTGCTTAAAAATACACACAAAAAGCTCTTGTGGCTCATTACATTTATGAAGACTAAGGTGACATGAAAGACATTATTACATGGCAACCATATTACACTGATGAAAAAGTACATAGATTATTTATTATATAAATACATTAATTACATCAAATATACACCTGTATAGATATTACACATATCAAAAATACCTTCACAAGCAGACTGGAGGGAGCATCATTACCACAACAATCTAAGGGTGCAGAGAAAGAGCATCACCAAAATGTTAGATTTGACAGTTTCTACCTTTTAGATTGTGGTAATGAGCTCTCTCCAGTATCTGCTCCACACCCTTTATATATGTGGTAATGGTCTCTACACCCTTAAATTGTGTAAATGAGTTTCTCAGTCTGTGGTCCTTATATTGTGGTAATGAATTCTGTCTCTACACCTGTAGATCGAGTCCAGTCCCTTGGATTGTGTAAATAGAGCTCTCAGTTCATTAGACACTTCTACACGCCCTTAGATTGTGTAATAAGCTCTGTTTCTACACACTTTGTTTGTAGATATCTATTTTTGTCCATGACATTCCCCCTGATGCCATATGACAAGCGTAGGGAACAGAATGAACTGTGGTAATGTCTAGATTGCCTCCGAGACAAGAGAAGGACTTCAAGGTCTTGAAGAAGCCCTGCTCCAAGTTCAAAATGACGGCGCAGTAATGAGGTCTGGTCTACACTCTATAATTGTGTTAAGAGGTGGGGGGGGGAGAATTTTTTTTAGTGTTTCCAGGGGGGGGGGGTGTGTGTGTGTGTGTGTGTGTGTGTGTGATTATTTCAAGATCGCGTTAATACAAGAACCGATCACTTGATATTGTTTTTCCCTCCATACTTTACGGTTCTGTACTCCTTGCCTTTCTGATATTTGTCTTATAGCGTAAGTAGACCCACAAATCACGTTTTATGTAGACGCCTAAACTTGTTCTTGTACATGTTATTAAAGTTAGCTTCCATTTTTACATGTACTATGTGGTTGAGAACCACTGCCCTAAGACTTGTAATGTGGTTACACCCTAAGAATGTGGTATCCTCTTCTGCATTCATCTAGAGTTATTTTTTGGACATGATTGTGTTGTGCTTGTTTATAGCAGAGCTGTGTTCTCGTACCTTTAGTCCGACAAATCCAACTTTCCCCAGACTCGACTGTAACCTCTGTCTGTTTTCTTCATGTGGTAATGCGGTCTGTCCGTGTAGTCTATGTCAGAGGTACAGTTTACACCCTAACCTTGTATGAGTTTACAACTTGTTCGAGTTCTTAGTCTGTGGTCTAGTTTACACTCATAGATTGTGATATAGAGTTTTCAGTCTGTGTGATGTGTTGTCTGGTTACACAAAACATAAGCTTGTAAGTTTTGAGTCTGTCTAGTTGACACCCTTAGCTTGTTGTATGAGTTTTCAGTCTGTCATATAGTTACTCTAAGCTTGTGGTATGAATACTCAGTCTGTATTCTCAGTCTATAATCTAGTTCCCCTAAGCTTGTGATATAAATTCTCAGTCTGTGGTCTATTTACCCTAAGCTTGTAGTATGAGTTCTCAGTCTGTAGTCTAGTTACCCTAAGCTTGTGGTGGAGTTCCCCTAAACTTGTGCCATTAATTCTGTCTGTGGTCTAGTTACCCAGAGCTTGGGGGTTCTCAGTAATCTATTTTATACCCGACGATTGTGGTAAATAAAAGAAAACCCGTCTGTGCTAAAATTACACTCTTAAATTGTGGTATGATAAAACAGTCTAGTTCTTCCCTTCACGTGTGGTATAAAAGAAAGTCTCAGGGCAGAAACTGCTGTTTGCGATGTGAAGTTTTAGACCATCAGCTGTTCTAAGCCATGACATGAGGTCCAGTGGACAGTTTTAATCATTGTCACCTTTTCCTTTGCAGACAATTACCTGAAAATCATATATGTTCTATATATATATATATATATATATATATATATATATATATATATATATATATATATATATATATATATATATATATATATATATATATATATTTATTCAAGTTTACGTTCTTTTTCCATTCTTAGATCCTGTATCCATCTATATTTAGTGTTTGTCATTTTCATAATTGTTTGGATCATTCTAGAGCAAACAACATATCTTCAGTTTATGATGATGATGATAGCCAAACATGTTACATTGTCTGCAACCATTCTATGCTGAACGATAACGGCCAAACAAGTTACATTGTCTGCAATCATTCTAGATCAGACATTTCATTCTTTGTTAAATAATGACTACAGCCAAATACAGCTGTCTTCAATCATTCCCGGGAAGGTTAAACCTGTTAAATGTCTGCAGTAATCGGATGTGTTGGCAAAAAGGTGCAAATGTTGCAGTTCTGCTGTAAACAGGCACAACACAATTACGTCCCAAAAATATTCCGGATGAATGCAGAAGAAGAATCATTCAAGACCAAAATTTTCATTCTTGTTCAACAATCACTACAACCAAAGGCTAATTTTGTCTAAACTAATCTAATAGCAGGCAGCCATGTTCAATGATAACCCCCCACACATCACAGATTGGAGGTTTTTTCCTAATCCCAATGTTTGGGAGAGGGAACTAAGTTTGCAGTCTAAGGCCAGATGTGTTCAACTGGTTGAGTCACATCTGTTTAGTTTACCCTTGATCTAGTCTATCCAGTATTTTCTTGGTCATCCTTTGGATCTTGTCCTTGATTTTCTGGAATCATTTTATTGATGATATTCCTCTAGGCATAATTTCTGTCTGTCTGCTTCTGTATCTTCAACCGCTGATCTTTCCAGTTGCCATGATGTTCTCCAATACATTTCTTCTCAATTTATGACCAAAGAAGACTTTTTGTCTTTCTAATAGTTGTGTATGATGTTCTACTTTCAAGAGCTTCATCCAAGCAATCAATGTTAGTTACTCTGGCTTCCCAAGGTATTTGCAATATTCGACTCAGAAATCACAACTGTAAATTCTAATTTCTTCGTTAACATTCTCATGTGATACTCTGATTTTAAGTAGGACTAACAAAGATATGTTAACTGCCTTGGGATGGACACATAATCATTGAAAGAAGTCACAGCCAGAATGCTGAAGATTTCACCCATAAACTGGATTTTTTTTTTTTTAAAGTGTAGATGACTTCATTAATTTTCGCCCACCAGAGGGATGGCTGATAATTTCAGCTGTGGTTTTCAGATGTGTATATTTCAACTTGAAGGATTTATCTAGTTAAATCACGTAAGTTGTGTGATTTCTGCAGTATGTACCTGACGAGATGCAGCGAAATATGCCAGGCAATAAATCGTGCAATCTATTCTTATTTTATATAAATTGTTTTTGTAACTTATACTTTTGCTATTTCATAATTATAAATTTTATAACCATATCTTTCAGACAATTGTGATATTCATATTGTGCTATCCATTTTTACTAAGTAGGTATCTTAAATTGTTAGTATTTTACTTTGTAATATTGATCCTTTTCGTCTGTCAGGTCTTAGTCAGATATGACTGAGCTACCGTATGACAGTAGACGGTACTACCTGCTTTCTGTCAGCGCCGAATGTTGGGCGGCGCTTACCAAACCCGACACCCCACATTGTGCCAACGGCTTCGGGCGGAAGAGCGCAATTGGGAGGGTACTAGCCTTATCCTGGTGCGAGGAAATGCAACCCAAAGACAAAATAAGTCATGGCAGGGCAGACCAGGCCCTAAGCCTTGGTTGGCAGCTGGTCTAGGATCGAAGCTCCGACAGGCGGACAGTTAGAGTATTGCTTTGCTGATCCGGCAGCTTCTGCAGCTTGTCTTGTTCCAGATGTATAGGTGTTAACTTTCCTCTGGAGTGAACTAGGCAGGCCGAGAGAGGGATCATGCTGCATGGGCAACACATGGTTTCTTTATTTTAGCCCAGGCTTTGTGCTATGGAGAGGCAATAACACCATCCCTGGTCTTAACCGGTCTCGGAATCAAAGCGAGAGGCAACTGTTACGGGTTATAAGTCCTTGTCAGTTGGCGTAGACATGGGGCGCCACGCGTTGCCTCTGACGGTGGGAGACACCTACAGGTGTCACTGATCAGCTACCGCCCGCCTCAAGCTGGGCAGCCCCCGGCCAATTGGGTGCTGATCCGCCACAGCCTGCCTGCTTCAATGGGTGCTTGGGGTTAGGACAAAATCTGAATCGCAGGCTGTAAAACCAATGCACCAGGCACTAATAAAAAGAATAATAGAAACCTCAAGCTACGGCTTGCAACCTGGAACGTGAGAACCATGTGTCCAGGATTTTCCACTGACTTGACAAATATTGACGATGTGAGAAAAACGGCTGTGATTGATGCTGAACTCAATCGTCTTAACATTGATATTGCTGGCCTGCAGGAGACTCGCCTCGCTGAGGAAGGGTCACTCAGGGAAAACAATTACACCTTTTTTTGGAAGGGAAGAGGGCAGGCAGAAAAAAGGCATCACGGTGTGGGCTTTGCAGTGAAGAATTCGCAACTGGGAATGATTGATATCCCAGCTGGAGGTAATGAAAGATTATTATCACTGCGCTTGGCAACCTCTTGTGGATTTGCCACCATTCTCACTGCATATGCACCGACACTCACTTCCTCTGATGATGTGAAAGATACGTTCTATGAGCAGCTAGACTCTGCGATCAAGGCAGTTCCAAAATCCGACTACATTTATATGCTCGGTGATTTCAATGCTCGTGTGGGCAAGGACTCGAGTTCATGGCCAGTGTGCCTTGGAAAATACAACATCGGTCGCATGAATGATAATGGGCAAAGGCTGCTGGAGCATTGCACTAAAAATGACCTATGTATTACAAACTCCCTTTTTTAAAACAAAAGAGATGCATAAGGTCACATGGAAACATCCAAGATCCGGCCATTGGCATCAGCTGGACTTCATTATCACACGGAGACAACATCTGAACCATACATCATTAACTCGAAGTTACCACAGTGCTGACTGTGATACAGATCATTCTTTGGTTGTTGCAAGGGTTAGACTGAGACCAAAGGGAATCTACACAGCTAAACACAAGTCTAGCCCCAGGATTAATATTATTAACACTCACGATCCTGGAAAGTGCTTTGAATTTCAACAGCAACTTGAGGACGCTTTCAATGATACATCAGAAAATTGTATAGTAAATGATAAATGGAGTAAACTTAAGGAAACTATTTATAAAACAGCGGTAGGGGTTTACAGCACTGTGGATCATAAGAGGCAGGACTGGTTTGCGGCAAACAGCCAGATACTGCAGCCCTTGATTGATAAAAAGAAGATAGCTCTCTTAAGAAACAAGGAAAGACCAACGCGTAACACTCTGAGTGAGCTGAAGCAAGCGTGGAAGGGTGTACAAAAGGCTGCCAGGCAGTGTGCAAATGACTATTGGATCAAGTTATGTGAGTCCATTCAAATCGCAAGTTATAAGGGAACCATAAGAAGCATGTATGAAGGGATAAAGAAAGCCTGTGGTCCAATGATCAAAAGAAGTGCACCGCTGAAAACCTTGACTGGAGAAATCATCACTGATAAGAAACAGCAGATGGATAGATGGGTCGAGCACTATTTAGAGCTTTACTCAAGTGAGACCAAGCTGGCGGATGATGCCCTCAACGCCATAGAGGCCCTGCCAACTCTTGACCACCTGGACACACTTCCCACTATAACAGAAGTTAAGTGTGCTATAAATGAGCTTGCATCTGGCAAGGCTCCAGGTAAGGATGGGATTCCAATAGAGGTTATCAGGAGTGGGCAAAACACCCTCGCTCTGCAGATCCACCAGCTAATAGAGCTATGCTGGCGAGAAGGACAAGTCCCACAGGATTTCAAAGATTCAAACATCATAACGCTGTACAAGAACAAAGGAGATCGGAGCGACTGCAACAACTATAGGGGTATCTCACTTCTGTGTATTGTTGGGAAAGTATTTGCCAGAATTGTCCTGCGCAGACTTCAAGTCCTGGGAGATCAAGTCTACCCCGAATCACAGTGCGGCTTCCGTCAGAACCGGTCTACCATTGATATGATATTCTCATTGCGACAGATGCAAGAAAAATGCCGGGAACAAAATCAGCCACTGTTTATTGCCTTCATCGACCTCACAAAGGCATTCGATTTGGTCAGTCGTGAGGGTCTGTTCAAAGCACTAAAGAAGATTGGCTGTCCACCAACTCTTCTGTCCATTGTGGAATCGTTCCACACAGGCATGAAGGGTATAATCAAGTTTGATGGCTCAACTTCAGAAGAGTTTGAAATCAAGAGTGGAGTTAAGCAAGGTTGTGTACTATCCCCCACCCTCTTTGGGATATACTTTTCACTTCTACTGAAATATGCCTTTCGTGATCAGGATGACGGTATATACATTCACTCACGCTCAGATGGTGGCCTCTATAATGCTCAGAGATTGAAGGCCAAGACCAAAATTAGCAGGGTACTAATCAGAGAGTTGCTTTTTGCGGATGATGCTGCGATTACGACCCACTCTGAGGAAGAATTACAACATCTACTATCTGCATTCTCCAATGCTTGTTCTGAATTTGGTTTAACAATTAACAAAAAGAAGACACAGATTATGTCACAAGGTGCACATGGTGTACCATCAATCTTTATTGACGACGCCGAACTGGAGATAGTAGACCATTTTACATATCTTGGATCAGAGGTAAATAGCAAATTATCCCTCGATCAGGAAATCAACATCAGGATTGGCAAGGCAGCAACAACAATGAACATGTTAGCAAAAAGAGTCTGGGAGAACAGGAAGCTTACTGCCAAAACAAAAGTCCTCGTCTACCAAGCCTGTGTCCTTAGTACTCTTCTTTATGGCAGTGAAACCTGGACAACTTACTCACGCCAAGAGAAACGTTTAAACAGCTTTCATATGCGGTGTCTGCGAAGAATACTTGGTATTAAGTGGCAAGACAAAATCACAAATGCTGAAGTATTGGAAAGATCAGGTTGTGTGACGGTGTATTCCATGCTCAGTCTTCGTAGACTTAGATGGATAGGACACGTTAGGAGGATGGATGATGGTAGAATACCAAAGGACATCTTTTTTGATGAATTACAGACGGGTAGGAGATCTCAGGGTCGGCCTCTACTACGATACAAAGATGTGTGTAAGCGGGACATGATTGATACAGGCATTGATAATGCACAATGGGAGCACGTCGCCGCTGAACGTGTTGCATGGAGGGCAACTATCAGAAATGGAATAAAGACAAAGGAGAAAATGATTGCAGATAAAGCACACACAGAGCGTGAGAGACGTAAGATGGTGCAAAATGGTGGAAATGACCATGTTTTCACATGCACCTACTGTGGGCAAACATTTGCAGCAAGAATTGGCCTTACCAGCCACACTCGCCACCGCCATGGATCGTAGTTATTGCCATATGACAGTTGTTAAGCCTTTTTGAAGCACAATGTACCAAACTATCGTCTGTCAAGACGGAAAGGTGCCAATGAATGATTGATCCTTTTTATAGAACAGTTTGTTTTATAATATAGTTTTGACGCTGCATTCAGGAGAGAACTACTACTGTACTACTAGTGTTGATGCTGTATTCAGGAGAGGACTACTGCTGTACTGAATGTAGAACTGAAAGTGCGTGTTTGAACTTGTATAGTATGAAGTGTGAACTTTTATTTATTATTGTTTTAATTTTTTTTTTTTTTTAAATTTTATTTTATATTTTTTTTACTTTTGTATATTTTATTTTTATTTTTTAATTTACTTTATTGTTCTATTTATATTTTTTTATTTTATTCAATTTGTTAGAAACTTAGAATAGTTACCTTTTATATTTTATTTATTTATTTTGTAATTTTTTTAATTTTATTTAATTTTATTTATACATTGATATATTTTTATTTACTTTTTTGTTTTATTTTGTTTTGTTTTTTATTATATTTTTTTAAATTTTATTTATTTATTTATTTTACTTTTAAATTTAATGGTTTTTTTTTTTTAATTTTTTTTACTTTATTTTTATTTTTTTAAATTTTATTTATATTTTTTGTTTCACTTTTTTTATTTACTATTTTTTGTATTATTTCATTTTATTTTTTTTTTTTTATTTTACATTCATTCCATCCTTCAGCACACCTGTCGCATCCATTCTACCCTTCAGTCCGGTACCTCATGTCCACTCCAGCCTTTGGTCCAGTACCTCATGTCCAATGTATCCTTAGGTCCAGTACCTCATGTCCACTGTACCCTTCAGTCCAGTACCACATGTCCACTCCATCCTTCAGTCCAGTACCTCATGTCCACTGTACCCTTCAGTCTAGTACCTCATGTCCACTCCATCCTTCAGTCCAGTACCTCATGTCCACTGTACCCTTCAGTCTAGCACGTCACGTCCATTCTATCCTTCAGTCCAGTACCTCATGTCCACTCCAGCCTTCAGTCCAGTACCTCATGTCCACTGTACCCTTCAGTCTAGTACTTCATGTCCACTGTACCCTTCAGTTCAGTACCTCACGTCCATTCTATCCTTCAGTCCAGTACCTCACATCCATTCTATCCTTCAGTCCAGTATCTCACATCCATTCTATCCTTCAGTCCAGTACCTCACATCCATTCTATCCTTCAGTCCAGTACCTCACATCCATTCTATCCTTCAGTCCAGTACCTCACATCCATTCTATCCTTCAGTCCAGTACCTCATGTCTATTCTAAACTTCTGAATATAGTGCATTCGTCTCCATATAAAAATCCATATTTCAGAACCAACAGGGAAAATTATGAGATTTAGCATATAATCTTATCATCATGTCCACCCAACAAAATAATTTTTGTTCTGGAGATTGTACAGCAATTTCAAAGTTTGTTTATATGCGGTATATAATTTACGGGGGAGAGATGAAGTGCACATTTTTAGAAGTATTACATTTTAACACGGAAACATCAGCATTGAATGGTTAATTTTCTCGTGGTTCAAGAGAAAGGCCTTATGACAAGAACCCCGCGCAGTTTAAAATGGGAGTGTTCAGACTAGTTCAGAGGTGTCGTCAGTATGTGGGTACTTTCATGAATCCTGATTTTTTTTTTTTTAATCTTACCACTTATAGATAACATCTGAATGTGTGAATATTGTTCAGTGGGATTGAATATGAAATTGTGTACACTTCAAAGCATCGCTATGAAGTACACAAATATTTTGACAAGATGCTGATAGAAGGAAACTGTTTCAAACTGTTAAATCCCGGAAAAAAGAATGGTGCATGCATTGGGTTTGAGTAAACGGACATTTTGTCAATGGGTGCAAGAATCTGGAATTAAACCACCACGCAATAACCAAACAGTAGGTAGAAAGGTTACTGTAGACAGCTTTGACAAGGATTTTCATAAGGCGAGCTATTATAAAAATGCTTTAAAAAGTCGCTTAAAAGCCGACAGTCAACTTCATTGCACCGGGTTCTATCCCATATGGCTTGGTCTCTTTCCGCAGCACGGAAAGCGTCACACCAAGTATGAACTCCGCAGCTCTAGTGACAACCCACAGGAGTCTCCGAAAAATTTAACTCGTGAACCGAAGGATGCGGCCTGGAATCGAACCCATCACCTTTGGAGCCCGAGTCAAAAGGCTTGACCACTTCGCCACGGAGACTCCTAAAAAGCTAAATGCATCCTAGTAACATGAATACTTATGTACAATTATTAACCAGCAACTGAAGAAACAAGAAGGAAATGAAAAATAAGGTAAGAAATATATTCCTTCTATGTCCCATTCAGTCCAGTATCCAACATCCACTCTATCCTTCTGTCTACATCTCACGCCCACTTTATCTTTATTTCAAGTACCTCACATCCACTATACCCCTTCAAGTACCTCACATCCACTCTATACTCTTCAGTCCAATATCTCACATCCATTCTATCTTTCAGTCCAGTACCCGACACCCACTCTACTCTTCAATCCAGTACTTCACATCCACACTACCCTGTTGTTCAGTGCCTCACAGCCACTCTACCCTTTTGTGAGGCACTGAACAAAATGGTGGGTTTATTTCCAGTGACTCAGTCTAATCATACAACCCCAACACTGCACAAGGAATACAATATTTAGACACAATTAACTAACACACTCAGTGAGGTATTGCATATGAATGTGTATTATGTATATATCCATATAGGTTACATTTCATCAAATTCATGCAGACATCTTGCATAGAGGTATACATAATACAGTGTGGTACATGTTACCATTTGACACAAATGAGGATAGACAGTGAAGGCACTCAAGACACAACAGATAGTGAAGGAAGAGTTATATGAAAATGACATATGTACATTAAAATATTTGTGATGCATGGTTAACAGGACAATGAAATAATCTGAACAGAAAAGTGATTAGCCAATAACTGTCACTTGAATGTACACAATATTTAACACAGTGGTTATCCAGTTTGTAAAATTGTTACTACTATCCATGAGACGCAGCAGATGAAGAGATAGGTCACCTGCATGCTCATCTACTTGTGTAGCGTTCAGGCATTGCAGCGTGTATGGTAGAGTCATACTTGCCTACTGCCACAACAGCAAGCCTGTGTGTGGTGTAGTGGCTAGACACTGGCCTGCTGATCCAGTCATCATGGGTTTCATTCACATCATGGTGTATTTGGATGTTTAATGAATTCACCTCGGCTTCCAGCCTAAACTGGGTATCAAACATGTCATAGTACCTTTGCCAGCAATGGCTTCTACATCACCGAGTGATGATGGGTCTATCAAAATATGGATCTCGGATCATTTGCCCAATGTGCCTTAACGTACTGCCATAAAAGTCCAGAATTTAATTCCCTGATGAGAGCTGCCTCATTGATATTGGTGAGCAACCATGTCAAAACTGAGAAACATATCACTAGATAGCTTTCCACCCCAAGATAGAAGTGGAAAGCTATGCATCATAGGAAAACAAACAATAGACATGCATAATATCCCTGACAATTGTAATGAAACACTGGATCTGAAAGCCTACATCAAGAGACTGAGCAATGATGTAGTGGTTTATCACTATAACAGCATCATCATCATCAAAACTAGTGGTTTATGTCATCCCAAATGTAATGTATGCAGCTCTATAAGTCGACACCCCCCCCCCCATATGTGGTTTCACAAACGGCATCAGATGTCCAGCTCTGGTTCTGCAGAATCCCTTGCCCTGTGGTAACAGCCGCTGTTCTGAGGTTAAACATATCTGTTCATTGTGCCTTTGTTTAACAAAGATCAGACACAACCATGTGCCATTTAATGTCCACAAATTCTGTGGTATGGGACACTGTTTTACTTGCGAGCACCAGCATATTTTCAACTAAGGGAACACAGAAACAGAACATGGGATTTAACTATAGCACATCACTATGTGTAGTGGAAACAAATACACAAAAGAGATATCAATGTGGCATGCACCATAGAGCTTCTTGAAGGCAACCAGTCGGAAGTCACGTGATCAATTCAACCGTCCTCAACTCACTTCAGCTCCAGATAGCCTTGTGCCACGGTGGTTTTGGGTTTGATCCTCATGGAGACTTTAAATTGACCTGGGTTCCCTAGATATGTCTCGGGATGTAAAGACATAATACCGAGCACATCACCCACCAAGTGTCGTTTGGCCTAGCTACACATAGCAAATGTCCTAGTTATGTAAAAGGAGGGGCTACTACTTTCACACTTTGTCTTACATCCACTTCAGTGTTTTCTCCATCTTCAACAGTGTTCATCTGATCTCTTTCCTGTTCGTCCACATTCTTGCCATCTCATGTCCCAAAGCCGTATAGTGCTATGGACCACATGTGTGTCGTGATTATTTGGTTCACAGCTCAGTTGAATACTAGGAATGTTTTCCCTGGAAACACCCTTTGACTGCCACAATACTATATTTTTTCTGTTTCATAAGGAACACCAGTAATACTTTCAACTTGGGTAAACAGCCAAACATCTGAAGGAACCACATGAACCAGGAGTATTGTTTGGTCAGGAGCCCATTATTTACAGGTCATTGCAATCTTTGTCAATTAAAATCTCTCCCTGGTTTATTAGGCTCCCTATTTTATTGGCATGGCTCCTTGCCATCCACCAACAGGGAATATTTTCTGAAATCACTAATGGTGGGACAGCTGCGCAGTACTTTCAAACCCCTCATGTTTTCCTGGCCATATGGATATTTTCTGAACAGAGCTTGCTTTATTCTAAATGGGGTGCATATATGATATAGGTAGGTCATCAACCAACCTCTACTATCCTTGTTTCTTCCACTTTTCTCATATCTCTACTTTTTTTTTTTTTTTTTTTAAATAGCCCTGCAAAGTGTCTCTCTTCTTTCAGGAACCAGACACACACACACACAAAAGGATTTTAAGCTGGGCTAACCTGCTTAAAAATACACACAAAAAGCTCTTGTGGCTCATTACATTTATGAAGACTAAGGTGACATGAAAGACATTATTACATGGCAACCATATTACACTGATGAAAAAGTACATAGATTATTTATTATATAAATACATTAATTACATCAAATATACACCTGTATAGATATTACACATATCAAAAATACCTTCACAAGCAGACTGGAGGGAGCATCATTACCACAACAATCTAAGGGTGCAGAGAAAGAGCATCACCAAAATGTTAGATTTGACGGTTTCTACCTTTTAGATTGTGGTAATGAGCTCTCTCCAGTATCTGCTCCACACCCTTAGACTGTGGTAATGAGTTCTCAGTCTTACACCCTTTATATATGTGGTAATGGTCTCTACACCCTTTATATATGTGGTAATGGTCTCTACACCCTTAAATTGTGTAAATGAGTTTCTCAGTCTGTGGTCCTTATATTGTGGTAATGAATTCTGTCTCTACACCTGTAGATCGAGTCCAGTCCCTTGGATTGTGTAAATAGAGCTCTCAGTTCATTAGACACTTCTACACGCCCTTAGATTGTGTAATAAGCTCTGTTTCTACACACTTTGTTTGTAGATATCTATTTTTGTCCATGACATTCCCCCTGATGCCATATGACAAGCGTAGGGAACAGAATGAACTGTGGTAATGTCTAGATTGCCTCCGAGACAAAAGAAGGACTTCAAGGTCTTGAAGAAGCCCTGCTCCAAGTTCAAAATGACGGCGCAGTAATGAGGTCTGGTCTACACTCTATAATTGTGTTAAGAGGTGGGGGGGGGGAGAATTTTTTTTAGTGTTTCCAGGGGGGGGGGGGTGTGTGTGTGTGTGTGTGTGTGTGTGATTATTTCAAGATCGCGTTAATACAAGAACCGATCACTTGATATTGTTTTTCCCTCCATACTTTACGGTTCTGTACTCCTTGCCTTTCTGATATTTGTCTTATAGCGTAAGTAGACCCACAAATCACGTTTTATGTAGACGCCTAAACTTGTTCTTGTACATGTTATTAAAGTTAGCTTCCATTTTTACATGTACTATGTGGTTGAGAACCACTGCCCTAAGACTTGTAATGTGGTTACACCCTAAGAATGTGGTATCCTCTTCTGCATTCATCTAGAGTTATTTTTTGGACATGATTGTGTTGTGCTTGTTTATAGCAGAGCTGTGTTCTCGTACCTTTAGTCCGACAAATCCAACTTTCCCCAGACTCGACTGTAACCTCTGTCTGTTTTCTTCATGTGGTAATGCGGTCTGTCCGTGTAGTCTATGTCAGAGGTACAGTTTACACCCTAACCTTGTATGAGTTTACAACTTGTTCGAGTTCTTAGTCTGTGGTCTAGTTTACACTCATAGATTGTGATATAGAGTTTTCAGTCTGTGTGATGTGTTGTCTGGTTACACAAAACATAAGCTTGTAAGTTTTGAGTCTGTCTAGTTGACACCCTTAGCTTGTTGTATGAGTTTTCAGTCTGTCATATAGTTACTCTAAGCTTGTGGTATGAATACTCAGTCTGTATTCTCAGTCTATAATCTAGTTCCCCTAAGCTTGTGATATAAATTCTCAGTCTGTGGTCTATTTACCCTAAGCTTGTAGTATGAGTTCTCAGTCTGTAGTCTAGTTACCCTAAGCTTGTGGTGGAGTTCCCCTAAACTTGTGCCATTAATTCTGTCTGTGGTCTAGTTACCCAGAGCTTGGGGGTTCTCAGTAATCTATTTTATACCCGACGATTGTGGTAAATAAAAGAAAACCCGTCTGTGCTAAAATTACACTCTTAAATTGTGGTATGATAAAACAGTCTAGTTCTTCCCTTCACGTGTGGTATAAAAGAAAGTCTCAGGGCAGAAACTGCTGTTTGCGATGTGAAGTTTTAGACCATCAGCTGTTCTAAGCCATGACATGAGGTCCAGTGGACAGTTTTAATCATTGTCACCTTTTCCTTTGCAGACAATTACCTGAAAATCATATATGTTCTATATATATATATATATATATATATATATATATATATATATATATATATATATATATATATATATATATATATATATATATTATTCAAGTTTACGTTCTTTTTCCATTCTTAGATCCTGTATCCATCTATATTTAGTGTTTGTCATTTTCATAATTGTTTGGATCATTCTAGAGCAAACAACATATCTTCAGTTTATGATGATGATGATAGCCAAACATGTTACATTGTCTGCAACCATTCTATGCTGAACGATAACGGCCAAACAAGTTACATTGTCTGCAATCATTCTAGATCAGACATTTCATTCTTTGTTAAATAATGACTACAGCCAAATACAGCTGTCTTCAATCATTCCCGGGAAGGTTAAACCTGTTAAATGTCTGCAGTAATCGGATGTGTTGGCAAAAAGGTGCAAATGTTGCAGTTCTGCTGTAAACAGGCACAACACAATTACGTCCCAAAAATATTCCGGATGAATGCAGAAGAAGAATCATTCAAGACCAAAATTTTCATTCTTGTTCAACAATCACTACAACCAAAGGCTAATTTTGTCTAAACTAATCTAATAGCAGGCAGCCATGTTCAATGATAACCCCCCACACATCACAGATTGGAGGTTTTTTCCTAATCCCAATGTTTGGGAGAGGGAACTAAGTTTGCAGTCTAAGGCCAGATGTGTTCAACTGGTTGAGTCACATCTGTTTAGTTTACCCTTGATCTAGTCTATCCAGTATTTTCTTGGTCATCCTTTGGATCTTGTCCTTGATTTTCTGGAATCATTTTATTGATGATATTCCTCTAGGCATAATTTCTGTCTGTCTGCTTCTGTATCTTCAACCGCTGATCTTTCCAGTTGCCATGATGTTCTCCAATACATTTCTTCTCAATTTATGACCAAAGAAGACTTTTTGTCTTTCTAATAGTTGTGTATGATGTTCTACTTTCAAGAGCTTCATCCAAGCAATCAATGTTAGTTACTCTGGCTTCCCAAGGTATTTGCAATATTCGACTCAGAAATCACAACTGTAAATTCTAATTTCTTCGTTAACATTCTCATGTGATACTCTGATTTTAAGTAGGACTAACAAAGATATGTTAACTGCCTTGGGATGGACACATAATCATTGAAAGAAGTCACAGCCAGAATGCTGAAGATTTCACCCATAAACTGGATTTTTTTTTTTTTTAAAGTGTAGATGACTTCATTAATTTTCGCCCACCAGAGGGATGGCTGATAATTTCAGCTGTGGTTTTCAGATGTGTATATTTCAACTTGAAGGATTTATCTAGTTAAATCACGTAAGTTGTGTGATTTCTGCAGTATGTACCTGACGAGATGCAGCGAAATATGCCAGGCAATAAATCGTGCAATCTATTCTTATTTTATATAAATTGTTTTTGTAACTTATACTTTTGCTATTTCATAATTATAAATTTTATAACCATATCTTTCAGACAATTGTGATATTCATATTGTGCTATCCATTTTTACTAAGTAGGTATCTTAAATTGTTAGTATTTTACTTTGTAATATTGATCCTTTTCGTCTGTCAGGTCTTAGTCAGATATGACTGAGCTACCGTATGACAGTAGACGGTACCACCTGCTTTCTGTCAGCGCCGAATGTTGGGCGGCGCTTACCAAACCCGACACCCCACATTGTGCCAACGGCTTCGGGCGGAAGAGCGCAATTGGGAGGGTACTAGCCTTATCCTGGTGCGAGGAAATGCAACCCAAAGACAAAATAAGTCATGGCAGGGCAGACCAGGCCCTAAGCCTTGGTTGGCAGCTGGTCTAGGATCGAAGCTCCGACAGGCGGACAGTTAGAGCATTGCTTTGCTGATCCGGCAGCTTCTGCAGCTTGTCTTGTTCCAGATGTATAGGTGTTAACTTTCCTCTGGAGTGAACTAGGCAGGCCGAGAGAGGGATCATGCTGCATGGGCAACACATGGTTTCTTTATTTTAGCCCAGGCTTTGTGCTATGGAGAGGCAATAACACCATCCCTGGTCTTAACCGGTCTCGGAATCAAAGCGAGAGGCAACTGTTACGGGTTATAAGTCCTTGTCAGTTGGCGTAGACATGGGGCGCCACGCGTTGCCTCTGACGGTGGGAGACACCTACAGGTGTCACTGATCAGCTACCGCCCGCCTCAAGCTGGGCAGCCCCCGGCCAATTGGGTGCTGATCCGCCACAGCCTGCCTGCTTCAATGGGTGCTTGGGGTTAGGACAAAATCTGAATCGCAGGCTGTAAAACCAATGCACCAGGCACTAATAAAAAGAATAATAGAAACCTCAAGCTACGGCTTGCAACCTGGAACGTGAGAACCATGTGTCCAGGATTTTCCACTGACTTGACAAATATTGACGATGTGAGAAAAACGGCTGTGATTGATGCTGAACTCAATCGTCTTAACATTGATATTGCTGGCCTGCAGGAGACTCGCCTCGCTGAGGAAGGGTCACTCAGGGAAAACAATTACACCTTTTTTTGGAAGGGAAGAGGGCAGGCAGAAAAAAGGCATCACGGTGTGGGCTTTGCAGTGAAGAATTCGCAACTGGGAATGATTGATATCCCAGCTGGAGGTAATGAAAGATTATTATCACTGCGCTTGGCAACCTCTTGTGGATTTGCCACCATTCTCACTGCATATGCACCGACACTCACTTCCTCTGATGATGTGAAAGATACGTTCTATGAGCAGCTAGACTCTGCGATCAAGGCAGTTCCAAAATCCGACTACATTTATATGCTCGGTGATTTCAATGCTCGTGTGGGCAAGGACTCGAGTTCATGGCCAGTGTGCCTTGGAAAATACAACATCGGTCGCATGAATGATAATGGGCAAAGGCTGCTGGAGCATTGCACTAAAAATGACCTATGTATTACAAACTCCCTTTTTTAAAACAAAAGAGATGCATAAGGTCACATGGAAACATCCAAGATCCGGCCATTGGCATCAGCTGGACTTCATTATCACACGGAGACAACATCTGAACCATACATCATTAACTCGAAGTTACCACAGTGCTGACTGTGATACAGATCATTCTTTGGTTGTTGCAAGGGTTAGACTGAGACCAAAGGGAATCTACACAGCTAAACACAAGTCTAGCCCCAGGATTAATATTATTAACACTCACGATCCTGGAAAGTGCTTTGAATTTCAACAGCAACTTGAGGACGCTTTCAATGATACATCAGAAAATTGTATAGTAAATGATAAATGGAGTAAACTTAAGGAAACTATTTATAAAACAGCGGTAGGGGTTTACAGCACTGTGGATCATAAGAGGCAGGACTGGTTTGCGGCAAACAGCCAGATACTGCAGCCCTTGATTGATAAAAAGAAGATAGCTCTCTTAAGAAACAAGGAAAGACCAACGCGTAACACTCTGAGTGAGCTGAAGCAAGCGTGGAAGGGTGTACAAAAGGCTGCCAGGCAGTGTGCAAATGACTATTGGATCAAGTTATGTGAGTCCATTCAAATCGCAAGTTATAAGGGAACCATAAGAAGCATGTATGAAGGGATAAAGAAAGCCTGTGGTCCAATGATCAAAAGAAGTGCACCGCTGAAAACCTTGACTGGAGAAATCATCACTGATAAGAAACAGCAGATGGATAGATGGGTCGAGCACTATTTAGAGCTTTACTCAAGTGAGACCAAGCTGGCGGATGATGCCCTCAACGCCATAGAGGCCCTGCCAACTCTTGACCACCTGGACACACTTCCCACTATAACAGAAGTTAAGTGTGCTATAAATGAGCTTGCATCTGGCAAGGCTCCAGGTAAGGATGGGATTCCAATAGAGGTTATCAGGAGTGGGCAAAACACCCTCGCTCTGCAGATCCACCAGCTAATAGAGCTATGCTGGCGAGAAGGACAAGTCCCACAGGATTTCAAAGATTCAAACATCATAACGCTGTACAAGAACAAGGGAGATCGGAGCGACTGCAACAACTATAGGGGTATCTCACTTCTGTGTATTGTTGGGAAAGTATTTGCCAGAATTGTCCTGCGCAGACTTCAAGTCCTGGGAGATCAAGTCTACCCCGAATCACAGTGCGGCTTCCGTCAGAACCGGTCTACCATTGATATGATATTCTCATTGCGACAGATGCAAGAAAAATGCCGGGAACAAAATCAGCCACTGTTTATTGCCTTCATCGACCTCACAAAGGCATTCGATTTGGTCAGTCGTGAGGGTCTGTTCAAAGCACTAAAGAAGATTGGCTGTCCACCAACTCTTCTGTCCATTGTGGAATCGTTCCACACAGGCATGAAGGGTATAATCAAGTTTGATGGCTCAACTTCAGAAGAGTTTGAAATCAAGAGTGGAGTTAAGCAAGGTTGTGTACTATCCCCCACCCTCTTTGGGATATACTTTTCACTTCTACTGAAATATGCCTTTCGTGATCAGGATGACGGTATATACATTCACTCACGCTCAGATGGTGGCCTCTATAATGCTCAGAGATTGAAGGCCAAGACCAAAATTAGCAGGGTACTAATCAGAGAGTTGCTTTTTGCGGATGATGCTGCGATTACGACCCACTCTGAGGAAGAATTACAACATCTACTATCTGCATTCTCCAATGCTTGTTCTGAATTTGGTTTAACAATTAACAAAAAGAAGACACAGATTATGTCACAAGGTGCACATGGTGTACCATCAATCTTTATTGACGACGCCGAACTGGAGATAGTAGACCATTTTACATATCTTGGATCAGAGGTAAATAGCAAATTATCCCTCGATCAGGAAATCAACATCAGGATTGGCAAGGCAGCAACAACAATGAACATGTTAGCAAAAAGAGTCTGGGAGAACAGGAAGCTTACTGCCAAAACAAAAGTCCTCGTCTACCAAGCCTGTGTCCTTAGTACTCTTCTTTATGGCAGTGAAACCTGGACAACTTACTCACGCCAAGAGAAACGTTTAAACAGCTTTCATATGCGGTGTCTGCGAAGAATACTTGGTATTAAGTGGCAAGACAAAATCACAAATGCTGAAGTATTGGAAAGATCAGGTTGTGTGACGGTGTATTCCATGCTCAGTCTTCGTAGACTTAGATGGATAGGACACGTTAGGAGGATGGATGATGGTAGAATACCAAAGGACATCTTTTTTGATGAATTACAGACGGGTAGGAGATCTCAGGGTCGGCCTCTACTACGATACAAAGATGTGTGTAAGCGGGACATGATTGATACAGGCATTGATAATGCACAATGGGAGCACGTCGCCGCTGAACGTGTTGCATGGAGGGCAACTATCAGAAATGGAATAAAGACAAAGGAGAAAATGATTGCAGATAAAGCACACACAGAGCGTGAGAGACGTAAGATGGTGCAAAATGGTGGAAATGACCATGTTTTCACATGCACCTACTGTGGGCAAACATTTGCAGCAAGAATTGGCCTTACCAGCCACACTCGCCACCGCCATGGATCGTAGTTATTGCCATATGACAGTTGTTAAGCCTTTTTGAAGCACAATGTACCAAACTATCGTCTGTCAAGACGGAAAGGTGCCAATGAATGATTGATCCTTTTTATAGAACAGTTTGTTTTATAATATAGTTTTGACGCTGCATTCAGGAGAGAACTACTACTGTACTACTAGTGTTGATGCTGTATTCAGGAGAGGACTACTGCTGTACTGAATGTAGAACTGAAAGTGCGTGTTTGAACTTGTATAGTATGAAGTGTGAACTTTTATTTATTATTGTTTTAATTTTTTTTTTTTTTTAAATTTTATTTTATATTTTTTTTACTTTTGTATATTTTATTTTTATTTTTTAATTTACTTTATTGTTCTATTTATATTTTTTTATTTTATTCAATTTGTTAGAAACTTAGAATAGTTACCTTTTATATTTTATTTATTTATTTTGTAATTTTTTTAATTTTATTTAATTTTATTTATACATTGATATATTTTTATTTACTTTTTTGTTTTATTTTGTTTTGTTTTTTATTATATTTTTTTAAATTTTATTTATTTATTTATTTTACTTTTAAATTTAATGGTTTTTTTTTTTTAATTTTTTTTACTTTATTTTTATTTTTTTAAATTTTATTTATATTTTTTGTTTCACTTTTTTTATTTACTATTTTTTGTATTATTTCATTTTATTTTTTTTTTTTTATTTTACATTCATTCCATCCTTCAGCACACCTGTCGCATCCATTCTACCCTTCAGTCCGGTACCTCATGTCCACTCCAGCCTTTGGTCCAGTACCTCATGTCCAATGTATCCTTAGGTCCAGTACCTCATGTCCACTGTACCCTTCAGTCCAGTACATGTCCACTCCATCCTTCAGTCCAGTACCTCATGTCCACTGTACCCTTCAGTCTAGTACCTCATGTCCACTCCATCCTTCAGTCCAGTACCTCATGTCCACTGTACCCTTCAGTCTAGCACGTCACGTCCATTCTATCCTTCAGTCCAGTACCTCATGTCCACTCCAGCCTTCAGTCCAGTACCTCATGTCCACTGTACCCTTCAGTCTAGTACTTCATGTCCACTGTACCCTTCAGTTCAGTACCTCACGTCCATTCTATCCTTCAGTCCAGTACCTCACATCCATTCTATCCTTCAGTCCAGTATCTCACATCCATTCTATCCTTCAGTCCAGTACCTCACATCCATTCTATCCTTCAGTCCAGTACCTCACATCCATTCTATCCTTCAGTCCAGTACCTCACATCCATTCTATCCTTCAGTCCAGTACCTCATGTCTATTCTAAACTTCTGAATATAGTGCATTCGTCTCCATATAAAAATCCATATTTCAGAACCAACAGGGAAAATTATGAGATTTAGCATATAATCTTATCATCATGTCCACCCAACAAAATAATTTTTGTTCTGGAGATTGTACAGCAATTTCAAAGTTTGTTTATATGCGGTATATAATTTACGGGGGAGAGATGAAGTGCACATTTTTAGAAGTATTACATTTTAACACGGAAACATCAGCATTGAATGGTTAATTTTCTCGTGGTTCAAGAGAAAGGTCTTATGACAAGAACCCCGCGCAGTTTAAAATGGGAGTGTTCAGACTAGTTCAGAGGTGTCGTCAGTATGTGGGTACTTTCATGAATCCTGATTTTTTTTTTTTTTAATCTTACCACTTATAGATAACATCTGAATGTGTGAATATTGTTCAGTGGGATTGAATATGAAATTGTGTACACTTCAAAGCATCGCTATGAAGTACACAAATTTTTTGACAAGATGCTGATAGAAGGAAACTGTTTCAAACTGTTAAATCCCGGAAAAAAGAATGGTGCATGCATTGGGTTTGAGTAAACGGACATTTTGTCAATGGGTGCAAGAATCTGGAATTAAACCACCACGCAATAACCAAACAGTAGGTAGAAAGGTTACTGTAGACAGCTTTGACAAGGATTTTCATAAGGCGAGCTATTATAAAAATGCTTTAAAAAGTCGCTTAAAAGCCGACAGTCAACTTCATTGCACCGGGTTCTATCCCATATGGCTTGGTCTCTTTCCGCAGCACGGAAAGCGTCACACCAAGTATGAACTCCGCAGCTCTAGTGACAACCCACAGGAGTCTCCGAAAAATTTAACTCGTGAACCGAAGGATGCGGCCTGGAATCGAACCCATCACCTTTGGAGCCCGAGTCAAAAGGCTTGACCACTTCGCCACGGAGACTCCTAAAAAGCTAAATGCATCCTAGTAACATGAATACTTATGTACAATTATTAACCAGCAACTGAAGAAACAAGAAGGAAATGAAAAATAAGGTAAGAAATATATTCCTTCTATGTCCCATTCAGTCCAGTATCCAACATCCACTCTATCCTTCTGTCTACATCTCACGCCCACTTTATCTTTATTTCAAGTACCTCACATCCACTATACCCCTTCAAGTACCTCACATCCACTCTATACTCTTCAGTCCAATATCTCACATCCATTCTATCTTTCAGTCCAGTACCCGACACCCACTCTACTCTTCAATCCAGTACTTCACATCCACACTACCCTGTTGTTCAGTGCCTCACAGCCACTCTACCCTTTTGTGAGGCACTGAACAAAATGGTGGGTTTATTTCCAGTGACTCAGTCTAATCATACAACCCCAACACTGCACAAGGAATACAATATTTAGACACAATTAACTAACACACTCAGTGAGGTATTGCATATGAATGTGTATTATGTATATATCCATATAGGTTACATTTCATCAAATTCATGCAGACATCTTGCATAGAGGTATACATAATACAGTGTGGTACATGTTACCATTTGACACAAATGAGGATAGACAGTGAAGGCACTCAAGACACAACAGATAGTGAAGGAAGAGTTATATGAAAATGACATATGTACATTAAAATATTTGTGATGCATGGTTAACAGGACAATGAAATAATCTGAACAGAAAAGTGATTAGCCAATAACTGTCACTTGAATGTACACAATATTTAACACAGTGGTTATCCAGTTTGTAAAATTGTTACTACTATCCATGAGACGCAGCAGATGAAGAGATAGGTCACCTGCATGCTCATCTACTTGTGTAGCGTTCAGGCATTGCAGCGTGTATGGTAGAGTCATACTTGCCTACTGCCACAACAGCAAGCCTGTGTGTGGTGTAGTGGCTAGACACTGGCCTGCTGATCCAGTCATCATGGGTTTCATTCACATCATGGTGTATTTGGATGTTTAATGAATTCACCTCGGCTTCCAGCCTAAACT
Organism: Cepaea hortensis; assembly: GCA_963921405.1. Lineage (NCBI taxonomy): Eukaryota > Metazoa > Mollusca > Gastropoda > Stylommatophora > Helicidae > Cepaea > Cepaea hortensis. The sequence goes on along the minus strand of OY992876.1, from coordinate 125,274,698 downwards.
GGGTATCAAACATGTCATAGTACCTTTGCCAGCAATGGCTTCTACATCACCGAGTGATGATGGGTCTATCAAAATATGGATCTCGGATCATTTGCCCAATGTGCCTTAACGTACTGCCATAAAAGTCCAGAATTTAATTCCCTGATGAGAGCTGCCTCATTGATATTGGTGAGCAACCATGTCAAAACTGAGAAACATATCACTAGATAGCTTTCCACCCCAAGATAGAAGTGGAAAGCTATGCATCATAGGAAAACAAACAATAGACATGCATAATATCCCTGACAATTGTAATGAAACACTGGATCTGAAAGCCTACATCAAGAGACTGAGCAATGATGTAGTGGTTTATCACTATAACAGCATCATCATCATCAAAACTAGTGGTTTATGTCATCCCAAATGTAATGTATGCAGCTCTATAAGTCGACACCCCCCCCCCCATATGTGGTTTCACAAACGGCATCAGATGTCCAGCTCTGGTTCTGCAGAATCCCTTGCCCTGTGGTAACAGCCGCTGTTCTGAGGTTAAACATATCTGTTCATTGTGCCTTTGTTTAACAAAGATCAGACACAACCATGTGCCATTTAATGTCCACAAATTCTGTGGTATGGGACACTGTTTTACTTGCGAGCACCAGCATATTTTCAACTAAGGGAACACAGAAACAGAACATGGGATTTAACTATAGCACATCACTATGTGTAGTGGAAACAAATACACAAAAGAGATATCAATGTGGCATGCACCATAGAGCTTCTTGAAGGCAACCAGTCGGAAGTCACGTGATCAATTCAACCGTCCTCAACTCACTTCAGCTCCAGATAGCCTTGTGCCACGGTGGTTTTGGGTTTGATCCTCATGGAGACTTTAAATTGACCTGGGTTCCCTAGATATGTCTCGGGATGTAAAGACATAATACCGAGCACATCACCCACCAAGTGTCGTTTGGCCTAGCTACACATAGCAAATGTCCTAGTTATGTAAAAGGAGGGGCTACTACTTTCACACTTTGTCTTACATCCACTTCAGTGTTTTCTCCATCTTCAACAGTGTTCATCTGATCTCTTTCCTGTTCGTCCACATTCTTGCCATCTCATGTCCCAAAGCCGTATAGTGCTATGGACCACATGTGTGTCGTGATTATTTGGTTCACAGCTCAGTTGAATACTAGGAATGTTTTCCCTGGAAACACCCTTTGACTGCCACAATACTATATTTTTTCTGTTTCATAAGGAACACCAGTAATACTTTCAACTTGGGTAAACAGCCAAACATCTGAAGGAACCACATGAACCAGGAGTATTGTTTGGTCAGGAGCCCATTATTTACAGGTCATTGCAATCTTTGTCAATTAAAATCTCTCCCTGGTTTATTAGGCTCCCTATTTTATTGGCATGGCTCCTTGCCATCCACCAACAGGGAATATTTTCTGAAATCACTAATGGTGGGACAGCTGCGCAGTACTTTCAAACCCCTCATGTTTTCCTGGCCATATGGATATTTTCTGAACAGAGCTTGCTTTATTCTAAATGGGGTGCATATATGATATAGGTAGGTCATCAACCAACCTCTACTATCCTTGTTTCTTCCACTTTTCTCATATCTCTACTTTTTTTTTTTTTTTTTTTTTAAATAGCCCTGCAAAGTGTCTCTCTTCTTTCAGGAACCAGACACACACACACAAAAGGATTTTAAGCTGGGCTAACCTGCTTAAAAATACACACAAAAAGCTCTTGTGGCTCATTACATTTATGAAGACTAAGGTGACATGAAAGACATTATTACATGGCAACCATATTACACTGATGAAAAAGTACATAGATTATTTATTATATAAATACATTAATTACATCAAATATACACCTGTATAGATATTACACATATCAAAAATACCTTCACAAGCAGACTGGAGGGAGCATCATTACCACAACAATCTAAGGGTGCAGAGAAAGAGCATCACCAAAATGTTAGATTTGACGGTTTCTACCTTTTAGATTGTGGTAATGAGCTCTCTCCAGTATCTGCTCCACACCCTTAGACTGTGGTAATGAGTTCTCAGTCTTACACCCTTTATATATGTGGTAATGGTCTCTACACCCTTTATATATGTGGTAATGGTCTCTACACCCTTAAATTGTGTAAATGAGTTTCTCAGTCTGTGGTCCTTATATTGTGGTAATGAATTCTGTCTCTACACCTGTAGATCGAGTCCAGTCCCTTGGATTGTGTAAATAGAGCTCTCAGTTCATTAGACACTTCTACACGCCCTTAGATTGTGTAATAAGCTCTGTTTCTACACACTTTGTTTGTAGATATCTATTTTTGTCCATGACATTCCCCCTGATGCCATATGACAAGCGTAGGGAACAGAATGAACTGTGGTAATGTCTAGATTGCCTCCGAGACAAGAGAAGGACTTCAAGGTCTTGAAGAAGCCCTGCTCCAAGTTCAAAATGACGGCGCAGTAATGAGGTCTGGTCTACACTCTATAATTGTGTTAAGAGGTGGGGGGGGGAGAATTTTTTTAAGTGTTTCCAGGGGGGGGGGGGGTGTGTGTGTGTGTGATTATTTCAAGATCGCGTTAATACAAGAACCGATCACTTGATATTGTTTTTCCCTCCATACTTTACGGTTCTGTACTCCTTGCCTTTCTGATATTTGTCTTATAGCGTAAGTAGACCCACAAATCACGTTTTATGTAGACGCCTAAACTTGTTCTTGTACATGTTATTAAAGTTAGCTTCCATTTTTACATGTACTATGTGGTTGAGAACCACTGCCCTAAGACTTGTAATGTGGTTACACCCTAAGAATGTGGTATCCTCTTCTGCATTCATCTAGAGTTATTTTTTGGACATGATTGTGTTGTGCTTGTTTATAGCAGAGCTGTGTTCTCGTACCTTTAGTCCGACAAATCCAACTTTCCCCAGACTCGACTGTAACCTCTGTCTGTTTTCTTCATGTGGTAATGCGGTCTGTCCGTGTAGTCTATGTCAGAGGTACAGTTTACACCCTAACCTTGTATGAGTTTACAACTTGTTCGAGTTCTTAGTCTGTGGTCTAGTTTACACTCATAGATTGTGATATAGAGTTTTCAGTCTGTGTGATGTGTTGTCTGGTTACACAAAACATAAGCTTGTAAGTTTTGAGTCTGTCTAGTTGACACCCTTAGCTTGTTGTATGAGTTTTCAGTCTGTCATATAGTTACTCTAAGCTTGTGGTATGAATACTCAGTCTGTATTCTCAGTCTATAATCTAGTTCCCCTAAGCTTGTGATATAAATTCTCAGTCTGTGGTCTATTTACCCTAAGCTTGTAGTATGAGTTCTCAGTCTGTAGTCTAGTTACCCTAAGCTTGTGGTGGAGTTCCCCTAAACTTGTGCCATTAATTCTGTCTGTGGTCTAGTTACCCAGAGCTTGGGGGTTCTCAGTAATCTATTTTATACCCGACGATTGTGGTAAATAAAAGAAAACCCGTCTGTGCTAAAATTACACTCTTAAATTGTGGTATGATAAAACAGTCTAGTTCTTCCCTTCACGTGTGGTATAAAAGAAAGTCTCAGGGCAGAAACTGCTGTTTGCGATGTGAAGTTTTAGACCATCAGCTGTTCTAAGCCATGACATGAGGTCCAGTGGACAGTTTTAATCATTGTCACCTTTTCCTTTGCAGACAATTACCTGAAAATCATATATGTTCTCTCTCTCTCTCTCTCTCTCTCTCTCTCTCTCTATATATATATATATATATATATATATATATATATATATATATATATATATATATATATATATATATATATATATATATTATTCAAGTTTACGTTCTTTTTCCATTCTTAGATCCTGTATCCATCTATATTTAGTGTTTGTCATTTTCATAATTGTTTGGATCATTCTAGAGCAAACAACATATCTTCAGTTTATGATGATGATGATAGCCAAACATGTTACATTGTCTGCAACCATTCTATGCTGAACGATAACGGCCAAACAAGTTACATTGTCTGCAATCATTCTAGATCAGACATTTCATTCTTTGTTAAATAATGACTACAGCCAAATACAGCTGTCTTCAATCATTCCCGGGAAGGTTAAACCTGTTAAATGTCTGCAGTAATCGGATGTGTTGGCAAAAAGGTGCAAATGTTGCAGTTCTGCTGTAAACAGGCACAACACAATTACGTCCCAAAAATATTCCGGATGAATGCAGAAGAAGAATCATTCAAGACCAAAATTTTCATTCTTGTTCAACAATCACTACAACCAAAGGCTAATTTTGTCTAAACTAATCTAATAGCAGGCAGCCATGTTCAATGATAACCCCCCACACATCACAGATTGGAGGTTTTTTCCTAATCCCAATGTTTGGGAGAGGGAACTAAGTTTGCAGTCTAAGGCCAGATGTGTTCAACTGGTTGAGTCACATCTGTTTAGTTTACCCTTGATCTAGTCTATCCAGTATTTTCTTGGTCATCCTTTGGATCTTGTCCTTGATTTTCTGGAATCATTTTATTGATGATATTCCTCTAGGCATAATTTCTGTCTGTCTGCTTCTGTATCTTCAACCGCTGATCTTTCCAGTTGCCATGATGTTCTCCAATACATTTCTTCTCAATTTATGACCAAAGAAGACTTTTTGTCTTTCTAATAGTTGTGTATGATGTTCTACTTTCAAGAGCCTCATCCAAGCAATCAATGTTAGTTACTCTGGCTTCCCAAGGTATTTGCAATATTCGACTCAGAAATCACAACTGTAAATTCTAATTTCTTCGTTAACATTCTCATGTGATACTCTGATTTTAAGTAGGAGTAACAAAGATATGTTAACTGCCTTGGGATGGACACATAATCATTGAAAGAAGTCACAGCCAGAATGCTGAAGATTTCACCCATAAACTGGATTTTTTTTTTTTTAAAGTGTAGATGACTTCATTAATTTTCGCCCACCAGAGGGATGGCTGATAATTTCAGCTGTGGTTTTCAGATGTGTATATTTCAACTTGAAGGATTTATCTAGTTAAATCACGTAAGTTGTGTGATTTCTGCAGTATGTACCTGACGAGATGCAGCGAAATATGCCAGGCAATAAATCGTGCAATCTATTCTTATTTTATATAAATTGTTTTTGTAACTTATACTTTTGCTATTTCATAATTATAAATTTTATAACCATATCTTTCAGACAATTGTGATATTCATATTGTGCTATCCATTTTTACTAAGTAGGTATCTTAAATTGTTAGTATTTTACTTTGTAATATTGATCCTTTTCGTCTGTCAGGTCTTAGTCAGATATGACTGAGCTACCGTATGACAGTAGACGGTACTACCTGCTTTCTGTCAGCGCCGAATGTTGGGCGGCGCTTACCAAACCCGACACCCCACATTGTGCCAACGGCTTCGGGCGGAAGAGCGCAATTGGGAGGGTACTAGCCTTATCCTGGTGCGAGGAAATGCAACCCAAAGACAAAATAAGTCATGGCAGGGCAGACCAGGCCCTAAGCCTTGGTTGGCAGCTGGTCTAGGATCGAAGCTCCGACAGGCGGACAGTTAGAGCATTGCTTTGCTGATCCGGCAGCTTCTGCAGCTTGTCTTGTTCCAGATGTATAGGTGTTAACTTTCCTCTGGAGTGAACTAGGCAGGCCGAGAGAGGGATCATGCTGCATGGGCAACACATGGTTTCTTTATTTTAGCCCAGGCTTTGTGCTATGGAGAGGCAATAACACCATCCCTGGTCTTAACCGGTCTCGGAATCAAAGCGAGAGGCAACTGTTACGGGTTATAAGTCCTTGTCAGTTGGCGTAGACATGGGGCGCCACGCGTTGCCTCTGACGGTGGGAGACACCTACAGGTGTCACTGATCAGCTACCGCCCGCCTCAAGCTGGGCAGCCCCCGGCCAATTGGGTGCTGATCCGCCACAGCCTGCCTGCTTCAATGGGTGCTTGGGGTTAGGACAAAATCTGAATCGCAGGCTGTAAAACCAATGCACCAGGCACTAATAAAAAGAATAATAGAAACCTCAAGCTACGGCTTGCAACCTGGAACGTGAGAACCATGTGTCCAGGATTTTCCACTGACTTGACAAATATTGACGATGTGAGAAAAACGGCTGTGATTGATGCTGAACTCAATCGTCTTAACATTGATATTGCTGGCCTGCAGGAGACTCGCCTCGCTGAGGAAGGGTCACTCAGGGAAAACAATTACACCTTTTTTTGGAAGGGAAGAGGGCAGGCAGAAAAAAGGCATCACGGTGTGGGCTTTGCAGTGAAGAATTCGCTACTGGGAATGATTGATATCCCAGCTGGAGGTAATGAAAGATTATTATCACTGCGCTTGGCAACCTCTTGTGGATTTGCCACCATTCTCACTGCATATGCACCGACACTCACTTCCTCTGATGATGTGAAAGATACGTTCTATGAGCAGCTAGACTCTGCGATCAAGGCAGTTCCAAAATCCGACTACATTTATATGCTCGGTGATTTCAATGCTCGTGTGGGCAAGGACTCGAGTTCATGGCCAGTGTGCCTTGGAAAATACAACATCGCTCGCATGAATGATAATGGGCAAAGGCTGCTGGAGCATTGCACTAAAAATGACCTATGTATTACAAACTCCCTTTTTTAAAACAAAAGAGATGCATAAGGTCACATGGAAACATCCAAGATCCGGCCATTGGCATCAGCTGGACTTCATTATCACACGGAGACAACATCTGAACCATACATCATTAACTCGAAGTTACCACAGTGCTGACTGTGATACAGATCATTCTTTGGTTGTTGCAAGGGTTAGACTGAGACCAAAGGGAATCTACACAGCTAAACACAAGTCTAGCCCCAGGATTAATATTATTAACACTCACGATCCTGGAAAGTGCTTTGAATTTCAACAGCAACTTGAGGACGCTTTCAATGATACATCAGAAAATTGTATAGTAAATGATAAATGGAGTAAACTTAAGGAAACTATTTATAAAACAGCGGTAGGGGTTTACAGCACTGTGGATCATAAGAGGCAGGACTGGTTTGCAGCAAACAGCCAGATACTGCAGCCCTTGATTGATAAAAAGAAGATAGCTCTCTTAAGAAACAAGGAAAGACCAACGCGTAACACTCTGAGTGAGCTGAAGCAAGCGAGGAAGGGTGTACAAAAGGCTGCCAGGCAGTGTGCAAATGACTATTGGATCAAGTTATGTGAGTCCATTCAAATCGCAAGTTATAAGGGAACCATAAGAAGCATGTATGAAGGGATAAAGAAAGCCTGTGGTCCAATGATCAAAAGAAGTGCACCGCTGAAAACCTTGACTGGAGAAATCATCACTGATAAGAAACAGCAGATGGATAGATGGGTCGAGCACTATTTAGAGCTTTACTCAAGTGAGACCAAGCTGGCGGATGATGCCCTCAACGCCATAGAGGCCCTGCCAACTCTTGACCACCTGGACACACTTCCCACTATAACAGAAGTTAAGTGTGCTATAAATGAGCTTGCATCTGGCAAGGCTCCAGGTAAGGATGGGATTCCAATAGAGGTTATCAGGAGTGGGCAAAACACCCTCGCTCTGCAGATCCACCAGCTAATAGAGCTATGCTGGCGAGAAGGACAAGTCCCACAGGATTTCAAAGATTCAAACATCATAACGCTGTACAAGAACAAGGGAGATCGGAGCGACTGCAACAACTATAGGGGTATCTCACTTCTGTGTATTGTTGGGAAAGTATTTGCCAGAATTGTCCTGCGCAGACTTCAAGTCCTGGGAGATCAAGTCTACCCCGAATCACAGTGCGGCTTCCGTCAGAACCGGTCTACCATTGATATGATATTCTCATTGCGACAGATGCAAGAAAAATGCCGGGAACAAAATCAGCCACTGTTTATTGCCTTCATCGACCTCACAAAGGCATTCGATTTGGTCAGTCGTGAGGGTCTGTTCAAAGCACTAAAGAAGATTGGCTGTCCACCAACTCTTCTGTCCATTGTGGAATCGTTCCACACAGGCATGAAGGGTATAATCAAGTTTGATGGCTCAACTTCAGAAGAGTTTGAAATCAAGAGTGGAGTTAAGCAAGGTTGTGTACTATCCCCCACCCTCTTTGGGATATACTTTTCACTTCTACTGAAATATGCCTTTCGTGATCAGGATGACGGTATATACATTCACTCACGCTCAGATGGTGGCCTCTATAATGCTCAGAGATTGAAGGCCAAGACCAAAATTAGCAGGGTACTAATCAGAGAGTTGCTTTTTGCGGATGATGCTGCGATTACGACCCACTCTGAGGAAGAATTACAACATCTACTATCTGCATTCTCCAATGCTTGTTCTGAATTTGGTTTAACAATTAACAAAAAGAAGACACAGATTATGTCACAAGGTGCACATGGTGTACCATCAATCTTTATTGACGACGCCGAACTGGAGATAGTAGACCATTTTACATATCTTGGATCAGAGGTAAATAGCAAATTATCCCTCGATCAGGAAATCAACATCAGGATTGGCAAGGCAGCAACAACAATGAACATGTTAGCAAAAAGAGTCTGGGAGAACAGGAAGCTTACTGCCAAAACAAAAGTCCTCGTCTACCAAGCCTGTGTCCTTAGTACTCTTCTTTATGGCAGTGAAACCTGGACAACTTACTCACGCCAAGAGAAACGTTTAAACAGCTTTCATATGCGGTGTCTGCGAAGAATACTTGGTATTAAGTGGCAAGACAAAATCACAAATGCTGAAGTATTGGAAAGATCAGGTTGTGTGACGGTGTATTCCATGCTCAGTCTTCGTAGACTTAGATGGATAGGACACGTTAGGAGGATGGATGATGGTAGAATACCAAAGGACATCTTTTTTGATGAATTACAGACGGGTAGGAGATCTCAGGGTCGGCCTCTACTACGATACAAAGATGTGTGTAAGCGGGACATGATTGATACAGGCATTGATAATGCACAATGGGAGCACGTCGCCGCTGAACGTGTTGCATGGAGGGCAACTATCAGAAATGGAATAAAGACAAAGGAGAAAATGATTGCAGATAAAGCACACACAGAGCGTGAGAGACGTAAGATGGTGCAAAATGGTGGAAATGACCATGTTTTCACATGCACCTACTGTGGGCAAACATTTGCAGCAAGAATTGGCCTTACCAGCCACACTCGCCACCGCCATGGATCGTAGTTATTGCCATATGACAGTTGTTAAGCCTTTTTGAAGCACAATGTACCAAACTATCGTCTGTCAAGACGGAAAGGTGCCAATGAATGATTGATCCTTTTTATAGAACAGTTTGTTTTATAATATAGTTTTGACGCTGCATTCAGGAGAGAACTACTACTGTACTACTAGTGTTGATGCTGTATTCAGGAGAGGACTACTGCTGTACTGAATGTAGAACTGAAAGTGCGTGTTTGAACTTGTATAGTATGAAGTGTGAACTTTTATTTATTATTGTTTTAATTTTTTTTTTTTTTTTAAATTTTATTTTATATTTTTTTTACTTTTGTATATTTTATTTTTATTTTTTAATTTACTTTATTGTTCTATTTATACTTTTTTATTTTATTCAATTTGTTAGAAACTTAGAATAGTTACCTTTTATATTTTATTTATTTATTTTGTAATTTTTTTAATTTTATTTAATTTTATTTATACATTGATATATTTTTATTTACTTTTTTGTTTTATTTTGTTTTGTTTTTTATTATATTTTTTTAAATTTTATTTATTTATTTATTTTACTTTTAAATTTAATGGTTTTTTTTTTTAAATTTTTTTTACTTTATTTTTATTTTTTTAAATTTTATTTATATTTTTTGTTTCACTTTTTTTATTTACTATTTTTTGTATTATTTCATTTTATTTTTTTTTTTTAATTTTACATTCATTCCATCCTTCAGCACACCTGTCGCATCCATTCTACCCTTCAGTCCGGTACCTCATGTCCACTCCAGCCTTTGGTCCAGTACCTCATGTCCAATGTATCCTTAGGTCCAGTACCTCATGTCCACTGTACCCTTCAGTCCAGTACCACATGTCCACTCCATCCTTCAGTCCAGTACCTCATGTCCACTGTACCCTTCAGTCTAGTACCTCATGTCCACTCCATCCTTCAGTCCAGTACCTCATGTCCACTGTACCCTTCAGTCTAGCACGTCACGTCCATTCTATCCTTCAGTCCAGTACCTCATGTCCACTCCAGCCTTCAGTCCAGTACCTCATGTCCACTGTACCCTTCAGTCTAGTACTTCATGTCCACTGTACCCTTCAGTTCAGTACCTCACGTCCATTCTATCCTTCAGTCCAGTACCTCACATCCATTCTATCCTTCAGTCCAGTATCTCACATCCATTCTATCCTTCAGTCCAGTACCTCACATCCATTCTATCCTTCAGTCCAGTACCTCACATCCATTCTATCCTTCAGTCCAGTACCTCACATCCATTCTATCCTTCAGTCCAGTACCTCATGTCTATTCTAAACTTCTGAATATAGTGCATTCGTCTCCATATAAAAATCCATATTTCAGAACCAACAGGGAAAATTATGAGATTTAGCATATAATCTTATCATCATGTCCACCCAACAAAATAATTTTTGTTCTGGAGATTGTACAGCAATTTCAAAGTTTGTTTATATGCGGTATATAATTTACGGGGGAGAGATGAAGTGCACATTTTTAGAAGTATTACATTTTAACACGGAAACATCAGCATTGAATGGTTAATTTTCTCGTGGTTCAAGAGAAAGGCCTTATGACAAGAACCCCGCGCAGTTTAAAATGGGAGTGTTCAGACTAGTTCAGAGGTGTCGTCAGTATGTGGGTACTTTCATGAATCCTGATTTTTTTTTTTTTAATCTTACCACTTATAGATAACATCTGAATGTGTGAATATTGTTCAGTGGGATTGAATATGAAATTGTGTACACTTCAAAGCATCGCTATGAAGTACACAAATTTTTTGACAAGATGCTGATAGAAGGAAACTGTTTCAAACTGTTAAATCCCGGAAAAAAGAATGGTGCATGCATTGGGTTTGAGTAAACGGACATTTTGTCAATGGGTGCAAGAATCTGGAATTAAACCACCACGCAATAACCAAACAGTAGGTAGAAAGGTTACTGTAGACAGCTTTGACAAGGATTTTCATAAGGCGAGCTATTATAAAAATGCTTTAAAAAGTCGCTTTAAAAGCCGACAGTCAACTTCATTGCACCGGGTTCTATCCCATATGGCTTGGTCTCTTTCCGCAGCACGGAAAGCGTCACACCAAGTATGAACTCCGCAGCTCTAGTGACAACCCACAGGAGTCTCCGAAAAATTTAACTCGTGAACCGAAGGATGCGGCCTGGAATCGAACCCATCACCTTTGGAGCCCGAGTCAAAAGGCTTGACCACTTCGCCACGGAGACTCCTAAAAAGCTAAATGCATCCTAGTAACATGAATACTTATGTACAATTATTAACCAGCAACTGAAGAAACAAGAAGGAAATGAAAAATAAGGTAAGAAATATATTCCTTCTATGTCCCATTCAGTCCAGTATCCAACATCCACTCTATCCTTCTGTCTACATCTCACGCCCACTTTATCTTTATTTCAAGTACCTCACATCCACTATACCCCTTCAAGTACCTCACATCCACTCTATACTCTTCAGTCCAATATCTCACATCCATTCTATCTTTCAGTCCAGTACCCGACACCCACTCTACTCTTCAATCCAGTACTTCACATCCACACTACCCTGTTGTTCAGTGCCTCACAGCCACTCTACCCTTTTGTGAGGCACTGAACAAAATGGTGGGTTTATTTCCAGTGACTCAGTCTAATCATACAACCCCAACACTGCACAAGGAATACAATATTTAGACACAATTAACTAACACACTCAGTGAGGTATTGCATATGAATGTGTATTATGTATATATCCATATAGGTTACATTTCATCAAATTCATGCAGACATCTTGCATAGAGGTATACATAATACAGTGTGGTACATGTTACCATTTGACACAAATGAGGATAGACAGTGAAGGCACTCAAGACACAACAGATAGTGAAGGAAGAGTTATATGAAAATGACATATGTACATTAAAATATTTGTGATGCATGGTTAACAGGACAATGAAATAATCTGAACAGAAAAGTGATTAGCCAATAACTGTCACTTGAATGTACACAATATTTAACACAGTGGTTATCCAGTTTGTAAAATTGTTACTACTATCCATGAGACGCAGCAGATGAAGAGATAGGTCACCTGCATGCTCATCTACTTGTGTAGCGTTCAGGCATTGCAGCGTGTATGGTAGAGTCATACTTGCCTACTGCCACAACAGCAAGCCTGTGTGTGGTGTAGTGGCTAGACACTGGCCTGCTGATCCAGTCATCATGGGTTTCATTCACATCATGGTGTATTTGGATGTTTAATGAATTCACCTCGGCTTCCAGCCTAAACTGGGTATCAAACATGTCATAGTACCTTTGCCAGCAATGGCTTCTACATCACCGAGTGATGATGGGTCTATCAAAATATGGATCTCGGATCATTTGCCCAATGTGCCTTAACGTACTGCCATAAAAGTCCAGAATTTAATTCCCTGATGAGAGCTGCCTCATTGATATTGGTGAGCAACCATGTCAAAACTGAGAAACATATCACTAGATAGCTTTCCACCCTAAGATAGAAGTGGAAAGCTATGCATCATAGGAAAACAAACAATAGACATGCATAATATCCCTGACAATTGTAATGAAACACTGGATCTGAAAGCCTACATCAAGAGACTGAGCAATGATGTAGTGGTTTATCACTATAACAGCATCATCATCATCAAAACTAGTGGTTTATGTCATCCCAAATGTAATGTATGCAGCTCTATAAGTCGACACCCCCCCCCCCCCCCATATGTGGTTTCACAAACGGCATCAGATGTCCAGCTCTGGTTCTGCAGAATCCCTTGCCCTGTGGTAACAGCCGCTGTTCTGAGGTTAAACATATCTGTTCATTGTGCCTCTGTTTAACAAAGATCAGACACAACCATGTGCCATTTAATGTCCACAAATTCTGTGGTATGGGACACTGTTTTACTTGCGAGCACCAGCATATTTTCAACTAAGGGAACACAGAAACAGAACATGGGATTTAACTATAGCACATCACTATGTGTAGTGGAAACAAATACACAAAAGAGATATCAATGTGGCATGCACCATAGAGCTTCTTGAAGGCAACCAGTCGGAAGTCACGTGATCAATTCAACCGTCCTCAACTCACTTCAGCTCCAGATAGCCTTGTGCCACGGTGGTTTTGGGTTTGATCCTCATGGAGACTTTAAATTGACCTGGGTTCCCTAGATATGTCTCGGGATGTAAAGACATAATACCGAGCACATCACCCACCAAGTGTCGTTTGGCCTAGCTACACATAGCAAATGTCCTAGTTATGTAAAAGGAGGGGCTACTACTTTCACACTTTGTCTTACATCCACTTCAGTGTTTTCTCCATCTTCAACAGTGTTCATCTGATCTCTTTCCTGTTCGTCCACATTCTTGCCATCTCATGTCCCAAAGCCGTATAGTGCTATGGACCACATGTGTGTCGTGATTATTTGGTTCACAGCTCAGTTGAATACTAGGAATGTTTTCCCTGGAAACACCCTTTGACTGCCACAATACTATATTTTTTCTGTTTCATAAGGAACACCTGTAATACTTTCAACTTGGGTAAACAGCCAAACATCTGAAGGAACCACATGAACCAGGAGTATTGTTTGGTCAGGAGCCCATTATTTACAGGTCATTGCAATCTTTGTCAATTAAAATCTCTCCCTGGTTTATTAGGCTCCCTATTTTATTGGCATGGCTCCTTGCCATCCACCAACAGGGAATATTTTCTGAAATCACTAATGGTGGGACAGCTGCGCAGTACTTTCAAACCCCTCATGTTTTCCTGGCCATATGGATATTTTCTGAACAGAGCTTGCTTTATTCTAAATGGGGTGCATATATGATATAGGTAGGTCATCAACCAACCTCTACTATCCTTGTTTCTTCCACTTTTCTCATATCTCTACTTTTTTTTTTTTATTTTTTTTTTAAATAGCCCTGCAAAGTGTCTCTCTTCTTTCAGGAACCAGACACACACACACAAAAGGATTTTAAGCTGGGCTAACCTGCTTAAAAATACACACAAAAAGCTCTTGTGGCTCATTACATTTATGAAGACTAAGGTGACATGAAAGACATTATTACATGGCAACCATATTACACTGATGAAAAAGTACATAGATTATTTATTATATAAATACATTAATTACATCAAATATACACCTGTATAGATATTACACATATCAAAAATACCTTCACAAGCAGACTGGAGGGAGCATCATTACCACAACAATCTAAGGGTGCAGAGAAAGAGCATCACCAAAATGTTAGATTTGACGGTTTCTACCTTTTAGATTGTGGTAATGAGCTCTCTCCAGTATCTGCTCCACACCCTTAGACTGTGGTAATGAGTTCTCAGTCTTACACCCTTTATATATGTGGTAATGGTCTCTACACCCTTTATATATGTGGTAATGGTCTCTACACCCTTAAATTGTGTAAATGAGTTTCTCAGTCTGTGGTCCTTATATTGTGGTAATGAATTCTGTCTCTACACCTGTAGATCGAGTCCAGTCCCTTGGATTGTGTAAATAGAGCTCTCAGTTCATTAGACACTTCTACACGCCCTTAGATTGTGTAATAAGCTCTGTTTCTACACACTTTGTTTGTAGATATCTATTTTTGTCCATGACATTCCCCCTGATGCCATATGACAAGCGTAGGGAACAGAATGAACTGTGGTAATGTCTAGATTGCCTCCGAGACAAGAGAAGGACTTCAAGGTCTTGAAGAAGCCCTGCTCCAAGTTCAAAATGACGGCGCAGTAATGAGGTCTGGTCTACACTCTATAATTGTGTTAAGAGGTGGGGGGGGGGGGGGGGGGGGGAGATGATTTTTTTTAGTGTTTCCAGGGGGGGGGGTGTGTGTGTGTGTGTGATTATTTCAAGATCGCGTTAATACAAGAACCGATCACTTGATATTGTTTTTCCCTCCATACTTTACGGTTCTGTACTCCTTGCCTTTCTGATATTTGTCTTATAGCGTAAGTAGACCCACAAATCACGTTTTATGTAGACGCCTAAACTTGTTCTTGTACATGTTATTAAAGTTAGCTTCCATTTTTACATGTACTATGTGGTTGAGAACCACTGCCCTAAGACTTGTAATGTGGTTACACCCTAAGAATGTGGTATCCTCTTCTGCATTCATCTAGAGTTATTTTTTGGACATGATTGTGTTGTGCTTGTTTATAGCAGAGCTGTGTTCTCGTACCTTTAGTCCGACAAATCCAACTTTCCCCAGACTCGACTGTAACCTCTGTCTGTTTTCTTCATGTGGTAATGCGGTCTGTCCGTGTAGTCTATGTCAGAGGTACAGTTTACACCCTAACCTTGTATGAGTTTACAACTTGTTCGAGTTCTTAGTCTGTGGTCTAGTTTACACTCATAGATTGTGATATAGTTTTCAGTCTGTGTGATGTGTTGTCTGGTTACACAAAACATAAGCTTGTAAGTTTTGAGTCTGTCTAGTTGACACCCTTAGCTTGTTGTATGAGTTTTCAGTCTGTCATATAGTTACTCTAAGCTTGTGGTATGAATACTCAGTCTGTATTCTCAGTCTATAATCTAGTTCCCCTAAGCTTGTGATATAAATTCTCAGTCTGTGGTCTATTTACCCTAAGCTTGTAGTATGAGTTCTCAGTCTGTAGTCTAGTTACCCTAAGCTTGTGGTGGAGTTCCCCTAAACTTGTGCCATTAATTCTGTCTGTGGTCTAGTTACCCAGAGCTTGGGGGTTCTCAGTAATCTATTTTATACCCGACGATTGTGGTAAATAAAAGAAAACCCGTCTGTGCTAAAATTACACTCTTAAATTGTGGTATGATAAAACAGTCTAGTTCTTCCCTTCACGTGTGGTATAAAAGAAAGTCTCAGGGCAGAAACTGCTGTTTGCGATGTGAAGTTTTAGACCATCAGCTGTTCTAAGCCATGACATGAGGTCCAGTGGACAGTTTTAATCATTGTCACCTTTTCCTTTGCAGACAATTACCTGAAAATCATATATGTTCTCTCTCTCTCTCTCTATATATATATATATATATATATATATATATATATATATATATATATATATATATATATATATATATATATTTATTCAAGTTTACGTTCTTTTTCCATTCTTAGATCCTGTATCCATCTATATTTAGTGTTTGTCATTTTCATAATTGTTTGGATCATTCTAGAGCAAACAACATATCTTCAGTTTATGATGATGATGATAGCCAAACATGTTACATTGTCTGCAACCATTCTATGCTGAACGATAACGGCCAAACAAGTTACATTGTCTGCAATCATTCTAGATCAGACATTTCATTCTTTGTTAAATAATGACTACAGCCAAATACAGCTGTCTTCAATCATTCCCGGGAAGGTTAAACCTGTTAAATGTCTGCAGTAATCGGATGTGTTGGCAAAAAGGTGCAAATGTTGCAGTTCTGCTGTAAACAGGCACAACACAATTACGTCCCAAAAATATTCCGGATGAATGCAGAAGAAGAATCATTCAAGACCAAAATTTTCATTCTTGTTCAACAATCACTACAACCAAAGGCTAATTTTGTCTAAACTAATCTAATAGCAGGCAGCCATGTTCAATGATAACCCCCCACACATCACAGATTGGAGGTTTTTTCCTAATTCCAATGTTTGGGAGAGGGAACTAAGTTTGCAGTCTAAGGCCAGATGTGTTCAACTGGTTGAGTCACATCTGTTTAGTTTACCCTTGATCTAGTCTATCCAGTATTTTCTTGGTCATCCTTTGGATCTTGTCCTTGATTTTCTGGAATCATTTTATTGATGATATTCCTCTAGGCATAATTTCTGTCTGTCTGCTTCTGTATCTTCAACCGCTGATCTTTCCAGTTGCCATGATGTTCTCCAATACATTTCTTCTCAATTTATGACCAAAGAAGACTTTTTGTCTTTCTAATAGTTGTGTATGATGTTCTACTTTCAAGAGCCTCATCCAAGCAATCAATGTTAGTTACTCTGGCTTCCCAAGGTATTTGCAATATTCGACTCAGAAATCACAACTGTAAATTCTAATTTCTTCGTTAACATTCTCATGTGATACTCTGATTTTAAGTAGGAGTAACAAAGATATGTTAACTGCCTTGGGATGGACACATAATCATTGAAAGAAGTCACAGCCAGAATGCTGAAGATTTCACCCATAAACTGGATTTTTTTTTTTTTAAAGTGTAGATGACTTCATTAATTTTCGCCCACCAGAGGGATGGCTGATAATTTCAGCTGTGGTTTTTTTTTTTGTACACTTGAACAAAAATTTGCAGCTGCTATGGCTGATTTTTAATTATTATTCCAATTTCGGTATTTTAAGTAGTTAACCGCGATTAGTATATCATTCCAGGTTAATCATATATTTAGCTACCCACAAATGATCTTAAACACTTGATATATATATTTCTATTAAAACAGAAAGCCCTGCTACTCAAAAAGTTGTATAAAAACAAGCGTTCTGGCACTCAACCAGTGACCACTGCTGACTTGTCTCCAGCAATCAACGATACGAAGCTGTTGGGGCACTGGTTTTCTGGGGTTTCAGGGCATCTGCATTCCACGTTCTCAAGTTGGCTAGAGTGCGGTTGATTTTGTTACACCACACAATACGTTCTTCTTTCGAGTCTGCTGACATCTGATGCCTGTAGAAACAGATCAAACAGTTTTATGATTGGTGTTCATCATACAATTTGTTGTTCGTTTCAGTCAGCTCACAATCTAAGTCTTTATGAACAGATCAAATGTACCATGACACTTATGACGCCATCTTTATTGTTATGACACCTTTTTTTTTTAACATCACCCTACATTATGTTTCAGTCTGCTTAGATCTAGTGCCTTTGTAAAGAGATAGTTATCACTACATACTTACCCTGTAACATACATTCACTGGTATTGATTGACACTCATGACAGGACTACAACAGTTAATCTTTTCTCAACTGTTTCTATAGGTTAGCATGGCCAAATGGATAAGAACGCACGTTCTTAAACATCCGGTGAGGTGATGCGGAGGTAAGAGGTTCAACCCCTACACCGGACAGTTGGGACTAAAATGCTGACCTATCATCCTTCACTTGGGGACGTAAAATACAAGTATCTCTGAAGTTGGAGTGGGTTCACTTGATGGTGAGGGACACTGTTAATAGGGGAAAACTAATTCAGTCCAGCATAACTAGAAGTAGTGTGTACGGACTACGCTCAAGTTCAAAGCCAGCAAGCGATAAATAAAAAAAGAAAGAAAAACAAAATTTCTATCAATGGGCCTTATGAAAAATACAGTATTTTGTTGATTTTGTTTTGTTGATCTGTGCTATCTTCCTTCTTCGTCTGACAACCTATGTCATCTAATGTTAGTTATGTTTGTCCACAACCTTCTATCTCTTGTACTAAGTGGACAATTCCCCCATTCTATGATGTCACACAGAATAGCATCCTCTCTTGCATCCCTTCCCTCCAACTTCCCCACATATTTTTGTATATTAACAGGAGGGAGAGCCATAACAGTTTTTGCTATCAATGGATGGCTTCATAAACTAAAATGCGGTCATATTTATTTCTGTCAGCTCAAATGCCCTTGATGGTGTCAATAAACATAAATATCAGCTTTCTACACCTGTCTGCCCAATGTCATGTCCTCATATGTGAGGTTTACAGGGCATCTGGTAGTATACAAGCATGATATTCAAGACAGAGGAAACACACAAGGGCATCACCTGTCTGGCAATAGAACTTGTTTACTCAAGATTTGTATGGTTTTAATATCTCTCTCTCGCTCTCTCTAGATATCTCTCGCTCTCTCTAGATATCTCTCTCTCTCTCTCTGTGAGTGAGAGTCAATATAGTGAGGGCTACTTTTACTTCTGAAGATTTTCTGGCACACATTTTAAGTAGGAAGCCCAGATCGATTTATTTAAACGCCTGAATGTCAATGTGAACACATGACAAGCATGCTAGCACACAGTGCTACTACAGATCCCCCAAAAACAGCACTATATGAACACACATTTGTTTCACTGATAACGGTGTCAATTATACCAATGTTTGTGATTATACCAATATGAATTCCATAGTTTAAGAGAGGGGTAACTACAGGCACACAGACTGCAAATATTACAAGAGTCATGTCTGCATAAGATAACATAAAGAAGAAGAGATTATACGAGAATAATACAAATATTAGATTAGATTATAAGAGTGTGGATTCCCTAACTTAAGAGAGGGGTAACTATAGGCTGCAAATATTATGAGAGAAAGTCATGCTACACGAGAGCAGATTAAAATAAAAGATTTGAGAGAGGCTGCAAATATTTACGAGCTCGTCACAGTTACACAAGATGATGAATATATACATGTCTGACCTGACAGATGTTGTGGAGTTGTAAGTCCGTGAGACCAGGGTGTCATGCTCTCCTTTTAAGGGCTGCCTGATCGTGGTCATCTCAAATGTGTTGGGGCGAGCACAGATGTCCCTCGGCACCAAGCCAACCTTTTCTGTGATGCAGCGTTTCAGGTCAATAAGTGTCATGGGATCCTGGACACAGAAATTAATTTATCTTGTAAACTTAGATCTAAGCTGTCTGTCAATCATGCAACTTCTTAATCTTACAACTGACTGTATTCCAATTTCTCATTCATGCAATTGATTTACAACGACTCAGTTTTAAAAATGACAAGCTATTTGTTGATTTCTCAATCTTGTGATTAGTTATGTATATCAAATTCTCATTTTTGTGACTAACTATAAGATTAAGTCGCAAACTACAAATTGTGTGTTATTTCTCAAAAGTCTCAGTCTGACAACACACTTGGTTCACTAGTTTGTTGATGACTTCTAGGACAGTTTTTGGATGTGGACTTCAACCAATTTTGCACTGCCTCCATTACCTCATAGCCATGTGCAAACCTCTAACATCGCAGACGTTCTTACAAGAGTCAGAACAATTGAAAGTCCGATGTCGCTGAGTCAGGACTGTACGCTGGATGTTTTAAGACCTCAAATTTCATAGCACAAAGTGAACCCACTGTATGTGCAGCTGTATGAGGGCAGGTGTTGTCATGCAGCAAAAATACTCCTTTTCAGAGTGTTGTGATCGTATTGTGGGCTTCGATTTGTTCACTATCATATTAGTGCACTGAGCACAAGTCAGTTGCACCCCTTTCCTGGAAATGCATTAAAATAGGACCCTTGATATCCTAACAGATAGTCATCATGACTTCCCCAGTAGATTCCTGCATCTTGAATTTTTTTCTTAATCAGAGACAACAGGTGTCGCCACTGCGTCAACCCATTTATATACTCTCTCCTGACTCAAACAATGGCCTCTGTATGAAACCATCATTCTTCTGACACCCTCTGACCACAGACAAACAGAAACCCAGTAACGCCTATGTGTTCTTCCATGGTGCAAGTAGACAGTTATGCAGCCATGTTGTAATCACTTTTGCACATGCCCAATACTCCCACATAGTGAAGGAAACTGTATCCTCAAATAAGATTTTCCGGTCGTTCAGAAAACAATGGCAAACTACTGAACATAAACTTGCCAAGAGAGCAAACCAGCAACAAACAAACAAATGCTAGTGTTGACTGCGACGTCCTGTAAAGGATATGTACCTTTAAAAAAATACTGATCCATGCAGTTTATAGTAACATTCCTGTTAATAACTTTCTCGTCATAGTTATTTTTGTCAAGTTCTCAATCTTGTGATTAACTAGCTATCTGCCAAATTCTCAATCTTGCAATTGACAAGATATGTGTTAAACTGGCAATCTTGTTATTAAAAAGCTTGTTTCTCAACTGTATCAACTTATAACTGACTGCTGGCAGCTAATACATGGCTGCGTGGTCTCGAGGTATGGTGTCCGCCTCGAGTGCTCGAGGTCCCGTGTTCAAGCCCCGGTGAGGGCCAGGATTTTTTCACGGGACTTCTAGTAGCAAATTTTCTCCTGGTCTCTGGGTAGTGAGATCGGACGTGCGTGTGTATTTTTGCACACGTAAAAATATCCCTTAGCAGTTGGAAATAGAAAAATAGTAGCCTAACGGCACTGTCCGGGCAAGATTTTTAGTTAACAATCTACCCAAAGTATTTCAGGATCATCGTCAGTGCTACTGGAGTTCGTGCATTGAGTTGAGTTTCTCCGGACTCTGGCTTGAGTTAATAGTAGAACAGAGCATGTATGGGTTACACCTGTGTGCCGTGATGTTGATCCATCAACTAAACTAAACTAAACATGTTTTACTGAAGACAATTAAAGGTGTATTATTTGTAGTGACATCATCAACCTGCGTCAAAACTTGTCCACTCACCTTTCTGGTTTCATCATCAGGATATTTCCAGACACAGATCTTGTTGCCAGCGAGGACACACCAACGACGGTGCCATGCACCAAATCCACTAACATCTTCAAACATTGTCTGCGGAATGGTTCAATATATCATTTCAGTTCTTCTTCTTCTATTTAAGAATATTTCTATGCAAAACAGAAGGCTGTCAAAATAAGATGTTCACTGTCCCCTAATTTGTCTTTATTATACACTAAACAAATCTTGAGATCTACAGATTGTTGCTGGTATTCATTTTAATTTTGTATAATTTTGTGCCAAGGTACAGATAGCAACAAGTCAGAAAGAAGTACATAAAAATACTCTATAATATAGGCTAAAATGATACAAATGCCCTCTATCACAGATATACATGATAAAAATACCTTCTAATACAGATATATATATAATACAAATGCCCTCGGATACCAACTAAAATTATACAATTACTCTCTAATGCCATGGACAGACAGAAAAACCAATGACCAAGTACTACAGGAGACAAATGACAATGGTAAATTGATTAGAGAAATTAGACACAGACAGTCAAAGTTTTTTGGACATGTTATAAGAAGAAATGGATTGGAGAACTTAGTGACAACTGGCAAGATCGAAGGACCAAGACCTCAGACCAAGAGGAAGACTGAGAGGAAAGTATCTGGATTACTTGGCCACATGGCATGGACGAGACAGGAACACTGAGCTGATCCACGACTCTGGTGATCGAGTGAAATGGCGAGTCATTATCGCCCACGCTTTCCAGCATGGCACATGATTGATTGACCCTCTAATAAAACATGTTAAAAATGACCTCTAATACAGATAAACATGATACAAATGCCCTCTATTACAGACTTACATGATACCAATACCCTCTATCAGAGATATACATGATACAAATACCCTCTAATCCAGATATATGATTTAATGCCCTCTAGTACAGATATATATGATATAAATACCCTCTAATACAGATATATAAGGGGCGTTCATTTGAAATCTGTTCGTGTCCCATCACGCGTAATTGCGTACGTTGAACATGATCATGTCATGGTCATGTGATAAGTACTGACTAATAAATAAAATAGGAAGCACTTATCTCCCATGATGCATAGGTTCTGTTTCTGACCGTTGAGAAAATGGTCGGGTTGATCCAAATTCCATCCAAAGAAGCTCAAAGAGTGGTGATTCCGTTTCTTTCATTTGAAGGATGTCGACCAGTGGGCATTCACCGAAGAATGTAGGCAGCCTATGGTAACACATGTGTGTCGAAGACAACAGTGACAGACTGGGCACGAATGTTTCGGAAAGGACGTCAGTTCACGACAGATCTTTGACGGCCGGGTGAAGCCCATATTGTTGCAACAGACAAAATCATCGCCAAAATTGATGCAGCAGTACAGATGAACCACTGTCAAAGCCTACGTTCTCTAGTGAAAGAATTTGATGTGCCAATTGGGACAATTAAAAAGGTAATTCATAAGAAACTGCAATATAGGAAGGTGTGTTCACAGTGGGTACCACGGATGTTGACCGACCACCAAAAAGAGGAACGCATGGGATGGTGTTTGAACCACTAGCTGAGTTACAGAGTGGAGGGTGATGCATTTCTCTTCCACATAGTGGCAGGCGATGAATCATGGTGTCACCACTTTGAGCCGAGCAGTAAAAGAGAGAGCATGCAATGGAAGCATGCTGGATCACCAAATGCCAAAAAAATTCAAGTTACAGGTTTCCGCTGGTAAAGTTATGCTGAGCGCATTTTTTGACCATGAAGGGCTATTGTTGGCCGACTTTAAAAAACCTGGTGTCAACATCAACTCTACCCACTATTTGCAAACATTAGACAAGCTGCAAAAAGCCATCAAGAAAATACGACCCGGCATGCTTTCTCACTGTGCGATTCTGTTGCACGATAATGCTCGTCCGCATGTCGTAAAGACTGTGCAGGAAGCATTAGCAAGGAAGAAGTGGGAAATTCTGCAACATTCAGCCTATAGTTCTGATTTGTCACCATGTGATTTTCATTTGTTACCTCTAAAAAAACTCTCAAGGGGCAACGATTTCACACAGATGAAGACGTAGTGAACGCAGTAAACACTTGGTTCAGTGAGCAACCACAATCCTTTTTTGCGAACGGCATTTGCCGCCTACCTAAGCAATGGGATGCTTGCCTGAATGCCTACGGCGACTTCTTCTGACCAAGCCATAGTGCATAATTCATTCTAAATGAATGCTTTGTTCACTACCACACCTGTTAATGTTTCTTTCATGCTTTTTGTAATAAAGAACGGGTTTCAAATGAACGTCCCTAATATATGATACACATGACCTCTAATACAGACCAACGTGAAACAATTACTCTCTAATACAGATATTTACAGATATACATGATACAAATGCCCTCTAACACAAATATGATACGAATCTCCTCTAATACAGACTAACATGATATAAATACCCTCTAATACAGTGGTTCTCAACCTTTTTTGGCCCGTGCCACCCTTCATCATATTTTCAGGTCATCATTCCCCCCCTTTTGTATTTCCTACCTAAAAATCCTGCCCCTTCAAAGCATATGTAATAATGGAAGCTAAATTTAATAGCACATACTAAAACAAATCAAGACATCCACATAAAACATGATTTGTGGGTCTACTTACTTTATAAAATGAATTTTAGAAGGGCGAGACGTACAAAACCGTACAGTATGAAGGGAAAAACAATATCAAGTAATTGGTTCTTGTATTAACGCGATCTTGAAATAATCTTAATTCTCCCCTGGAAACCCTTAAATTCCCCACCGGTTGAGAACCACTGCTCTAATAGATATACATGGTACAAATACCCTCTAAAACATTGGGGGGGGGGGGGGGGCGGCGGCCTCGCTCGATTTCAACTCAAGCGTAGTCCATACACACTATTTATAGTAGTGATGGGCTGAATTTTGCGTGTGGATTAGCTTTCCCTGTTAACAGTGTCCCTCGCCATCAGGCAAACCCACTCAGACTTCAGAGGTACTTGTACTTGAGGACGACAAGTCAACATTTTAGTCCAGCTGTCCGGTGTAGGGGTTGAACCGCTTACCTCTGCATCAGCACACCAGATGTTTAAGAACACGTTCTTATCCATTCTGCCCTGCTCTAAAAACAGATATACAATGATACAAATACTCCGCAATAGGTACTAACATGGTACAAAACACCCTCAAAGACTAGTATCTTGTGAAATAGTTAGTGCTCCAGAAAGATTGGCAAAAGGATGGAACTATTCAGGCAAAGCAACATTAGACAGAACTACCAACACTAACAAATAAAACATGTCAACTGCCAGCACTGATAACACAACATCCTTGATATCAAACTAGAGTACTCACTAAAAATCCTCGCTCCTCCACGTTTGTCTCCATCAAACACTTGAGCCTCATGAAAATCTGGCCATACAGTGGTGACAAGTGAGGCAGCTGAAACACACACAAATCACAGTAGATGTGAACACAATACCACAGCAAATCCTACAAATGATCACAATGGACTATCATCACTGCACGTCGGAGGTGCTCAGATATTCTTGTCAGAGCTACGGGGTTCACTATCTACAGATTTTGGGGGTGTTCATGGTGATGGACAAACCAGGGCTCAGTGTTGTTAAAAGGAAACATTGAAGAGGTAGGAGAGGATGTAGTAAAAACCAGCAAGGCTGGGTAAGAAATATGTTAGCACTTTATACTGTCTGCAAGACAGAGTATTGTAGTCCAATCTGGCAGTAATTGTTATGCAACAGACAAAGGTTCTTATGACTGTTATTGTGGTCTTTGCTTAGTTTCAGTGGTTTGTTGACATGTGTACAATCTGTGTGTATCTCGCTATAGTGATTATAGTATGAATCTACCAACACAATGATCCCAGGTTTCATTCTTAAAAGTGACTGATCTCTGACCATTACCACTCTGCTTGATAAGTGAACATGTGTCCCAATTGAGTATTTTTTTTTTAAACTACTACTTTTTCTGCGTTCATTCAGAGTTTTTTTTTTTTTTTGGACGTGATTGCGTTGTGCCTGTTTACAGCATGGCTGCGTTCTTGCGCCATTAGGCCGCCACATCCGACTTCTGCGGGCATTTGTTGACCGGGTTAACTTTCCCGGGGTTTGTTTTTTTTAAATGAAGAAGGGGAAAAGACTGCCTGGGCATAAGGCATGGATGAAGAATGTTTTGCTACATGATGACGACAGATTTTCTATATCTAGACTCGTATGGTTTTACATAGGAGAACTGAATCCTGGAAGTGTTACTGCTGTCCCACCTAAGGATAAGTTAAGCACGGTACTTGTTACTACTAGCACAAAGTCAAGCAACCACTCATGCTGCTTGTGTAAAGGGTTATCAAGTAGAATAACAATAAAGCTACAGACAATTCTGCATGGTGTCAACAGCTACTGGTCATTCCTGAAGTTATAGCTGGTTTAGAGCATTTGCAGATGATTCAGGACAATATGGAACATTCTTAGTTATAGACATTTCTCTAAACTAGGCAAATATAAAAGTTTAAGACATTTCTAAAACCCATCAATAAAAATTACAGTTGAGGTCAACATCAGCAAACAAACAAAAGTAATCATATATCTACCCTGTGCAATAAACAGATGTCAATCATGGACCATTTCACCATCTGTAAAGAACAAAAACTGGGGCTTTAGAGCTGAAATGTTACAGAAACATTCTTAGAATACTGTGAATGACATTCTGACATTCTACTAGATCTGAACAGAGGCAACAACAACAACATTAAAGACCACCATAAATAGCATCATGTCTCAGACACTGAAATACTGTGGTCAAATGAATCAGCACCTTGGTTTAGAAAGAACTGCAATGGCAGGCAGTTTCTGGAAGGAGGAGATTGAGGAACATGATGCAGACACAAGACATTAAGATACCATGGGCATGGCAAGTATGTGTCAGGAGAACTGGTGCAAGAGAGTGAATGTCTCCAGCAGATGGTTTCGGCAGCTGCGTTCTACACAGAACTTGCTACATAATGGTGATGAATGAATCTGTGCTGGTTTAATTAATTCAGTATGACACCTGTCTGACTAACCCTGTCCAGATGGAAGGAATTCTTATCCAGGCATTTCATGGTCAGGATGACTGATGTGACCTGACTGAAGCTGGTGGTTCTTACAGCTGTGGGACCTCCAGGACTTTCCACTGTGTAGACAGGAATAAATTACAGAAATTGTTTGAGTGCTGGTTATATACAAACTAACCAAAAAAAATGTATTGATATCTATTATTCAGCAAACATAATAGTCAAGGAAAATGTTTAGAATACTAATTCATGCTAGCTGAAGGCAAAACAGATGAAACAACCCATTTAAGGATGCTTTGGAGGTAAACCAGTGAATCAAGAGACAAAGTCAAGGCTGGACAAGAATACAATGAGAAAACCTGAGAATAGTACAACTAGAAAGGCCTTTGGGATCCACAGGTCACATGCAATAGAGAAATGGAGAAGAGAAGTAGAAATAGTAATTAATCATGGGAGGATGACCACTGGACAACAGACAAGTGTGCTAGCCACGGCGCTACTTCTCAGAATAAATTTACACGTTTATATACTTTTCATGAAAACATTGAATATGTGACACAGGATTACAGAATCGCTATATCCAATGATTCTTTTACTAGAATTATAATCTTGAAAAACAGAAATATCATAAGTACTAATATTCACTTTATGAAACATGCTTGTCCCGTTCTTATGTATGGAAGCAGATGTTGGACAATGATTAATGAAATGGTGAAGAAACTGGAGGAAGTGGAAGTGTGGTTTTTTTTTATTTTTGAAGAATGCTGAGAAGAAAACAAACACTGAGGTGCTGAATGTGTTACAAGACCACTCATTCATCATCTCATCTCGTTCCTCTTGTACTTTACTGTGTCAAGGTGAAACATAAATAGAAGGAGAGTTCCCGTCCATCATCTCATCTTGTTCCTCTTGTACCTTGCGGTGTCAAGGTGAACCGTGAACAGCGGGAGAGTGCCCGGTTATGGGCTTCATGTATCGAGATTCTCATGGGCTGCTATTCCCTCTGTCCATCGTTTATATTGCCGGCCTCATCTTCTGGTTCCATTTGGTCTGTACATCATTGCTCGTATACTGTTAGTTGGTAATCTAGTTATATCATCATCATGTGCTGTGCCGATAAGCGTGGGCTGTCATGTTTCACCATCTCACACGATCACTAGAGTCATGGATCAGCTCTGTGTTCTTCACTTTACCATACCATGTGGCCTAGCCATCCAAGTATTTACTTCTCTGCCTTCCCCTTGTATGGCCATACCATTTAACTTGTTGTTTTCTGATGAAATCTAGTCCTGCTATAATTCCCACTTTAGTCCTAATTTCTTCATTTCTCTCTTCTTAATACATTTATTCTCAGGTATCTCATTTCTGTTATAATTTTTCTTTTCTCTTTTTCTATCATTTTCCAGGTTTGGCATTGGTTGTGTAGAAGATAGGAAGATTGTGTTGTAGAGTGCTTTTTTAAGTACCTATTGATACGTGTTTGTTTTTTATTATTGGTGCCATTTGTCCAATGAGTCTTATTACATCTATTTTCGATCATCTTCTGATTTGCCATTTTATATTATACTTCTCAAGTATTTGAAGCTCTTTACTTGTTTCAGGGGGTGTAAATTATTCTTCTGATATTGCTATTGGTGCTTGATCTTTAACTTGTCATTGGTTAATCTTCTGTATTTGGTTCATCATGTGGTGTGGTTACAACCATAAGGAAAACAAAAAATTAAATTTATGGAGATCGCCAATGACTGTTCCAAACCAGGCATCTGCATGCAGCTGGAGGAGCAGCAGCAGAAGAGAAGGACGAAAAAGAAAGGAAAAAAAAAAATTAAGTACAGCAAGTAAAATAGAAAACCACTTACACGCCATGGCATAGCCCTTTAATTTCTTAGGTGTCTTCTTTTTCTTGTCCTTGGAGCTCATTTCTCTGGACACACTCTACAAGATACGAAACAAGCAGAGTTACAAATTTCCACTCAAGATAATATCCCATTTATTGTACAAACTTTAAATGATATTCCATTTATCCCTAACTTTTCATTCTAGATATTTCATTCATGCCAAACTTTACAATCAAGGCACCCATCCACTTATGCCACACTTCAAATGCTAGGTAACATTCCACTCCAAACAAGATCTCATCTATGCCACTTTCCACTCTAGACAAATCCCCATCTATGCCAAACTTTCCCTCTCTTGACAACATCCATTTATGCCTAACTTTCAACTCCAGACAACATCACATCTAAGCCAAACGTTCAAATTCAGACAACATCCATTTATGCAAACTTTCAACTACAGACATCATCCATTTATGCCAAAACTCCAGACAAAATCCCATCTATGCCAAACATTCCCCCTCTATACAACACCCCATCTATGCCAAACTCTCCACTCTAGACAATATCTATTTATGCCTAACTTTCAACTCCAGACAACATCCATTTATGCCAAACTTTAAACTCCAGACAACATCCATTTATGCCAGACTTTCAGCTCCAGACAACATCCATTTATGCCAAACTTTCACTCTAGACAACATCACATCTAAGCCAAAGTTTCAACTCCAGACAACATCCATTTATGCCAGATTTCAACTACAAACAACATCCATTTATGCCAAACTTTCAACTCCAGACAACATCCATTTATGCCAAACGTTCAACTCCAGACAACATCCATTTATGCCAAACTTTCAGCTCCAGACAACATCCATTTATGCCAAACTTTCAGCTCCAGACAACATCCATTTATGCCAAACTTTCAACTCCAGACAACATCCATTTATGCCAAACTTTCAACTCCAGACAACATCCATTTATGCCAAACTTTCAGCTCCAGACAACATCCATTTATGCCAAACTTTCAGCTCCAGACAACATCCATTTATGCCAAACTTTAAACTCCAGACAACATCCATTTATGCCAGACTTTCAGCTCCAACAACATCCATTTATGCCAAACTTTCACTCTAGACAACATCACATCTAAGCCAAACTTTCAACCCCAGACAACATCCATTTATGCCAAACTTTCAACTCCAGACAACATCCATTTATGCCAAACTTTCAACTCCAGACAACATCCATTTATGCCAAACTTTCAACTCCAGACAACATCCATTTATGCCAGACTTTCAGCTCCAGACAACATCCATTTATGCCAAACTTTTACTCTAGACAACATCACATCTAAGCCAAACTTTCAACTCCAGACAACATCCATTTATGCCAGATTTCAACTACAAACAACATCCATTTATGCCAAACTTTCAGCTCCAGACAACATCCATTTATGCCAAACTTTTACTCTAGACAACATCACATCTAAGCCAAACTTTCAAATCCAGACAACATCCCACCTATGCCAAACTTTCCACTCTATGCAACATCCCACCTATGCCAAACTTTCCACTCTATACAACATCTCATATATGCCAAACTTTCCACTCTATACAACATCTCATCTATGCCAAACTTTCCACGTTATACAACAGTGGTTCTCAACCGGTGGGGAATTCTCTCCCCCCCCCCCCCCACCAACAGGGGGGGGGGGGGGAGGAGGGAGAGAGGGGTTTAAAGATTATTTCAAGATCGTATCAATACAAGAATCAATTACTTGATATTGTTTTTCCATCCATACAAAGTTTCTGTACTTCTCGTTCTTCTGAAATTTGTTTTATAACGTAAGTAGATGAGCAAATCACATTTTATGTAAGCGTATAAACTTGTTCTAGTATGTGTTATTAAATTAAGCTTCAATTCTTATGTATACTGTGTGTGTATGTGGGGGGGAGAGAGAATTTATAGGGAGGGCATATGAAGGGGGGGGGGGGGAGAATGACATTTCGAACATATGGTGAAGGGGTGCATGGGCCAAAAAAAGTTGAGAACCTCTGCTATACATCCCATCACAGCCAAACTTTCCCCTCCAGACAATATCCCATCTATGTCAAACTGTCCCCTGCAGACAATATCCCATCTATGTCAAACTTTCCCCTCCAGACAATATTCTCTAAGCCATTGATTGTTTCCAACAAAAGCGACCAATGACAGACTAATCATCCTGGCAGGCCTTCCTTGCAGTCACCAAATAGCTGGCTCTACTGCAGATAACTTACCATGCTGTAGATGTCCATGGTCAGTTTGAAGTTAGCCGTGATCCCATTAATTTTGATTAAGTTTGGAAAGTCCAGGCTTCCCCTCATCATTGGGTCATGAGTAGATAGCATCTGTGTACAGATGAGCTGAGGCCCGTTCCGGATTAACAGTATGAAGTAGTGTGTGATTGTGTCTGCAACAAGAGAACAATATGAGTCATCTGTTCCCAATACACCAATAAACTGGCAGTTATTGCACTTTAATTAGCAGGTCCAAATCTGTCAGGTGTCATTTAGACAGCAGGACAATTACCTAAATTAAATGTGAGGGAGGGAGGGGGTGGGCAAAGAGACAGGGAGGAGAGAGGAAGTGAAAGAGTCATGTACCTCTTGTAATGTCTAGGCTTCTTGAGTGCACAAGGCAGATCAAATAAGCCAACAAAAGAGCAGATGGCAGTGTCGACTGCTTTATTATATCACATCACAAAGACATTAGACCCTGATATCTGTGACCAGACAGCTCACGCTGATCGCATTCTTTTATGTTTTTTTTTTTTTTTTGGTCACTTACCGCTTGGCATAGCGGTGTTTCCTTTTTAGTGAGATAACTGGTTTTCTCCATTCGCATAGTAAGCCTATCTGTCTCTCAATTCTCTAGAAGTCAGGTCCACTGAGAACTCAGTATATATCAGTTATATCAATGAATATCACTGTTGATGTCAGCCAATTCATATGTCACCTCATGCAGGAATATACTCGTTACTCGCGGTTCCAACTTCACGGCAAAGGGCCGCCTGATTATGCTCCATTCCTGTACCAGTGAATATCACACAAAATGCTCCTCATTGCCCCATGTGAAAAGTGGAACAAACAGGAGTCTCGACAAACCAACAGCCCCGCACAGGTATACTATGTATAATGCTGCTGCCAGAATGCCAACACATAAGTCCGCCACGAAAAATAGTTCATCGCAAATGGAAGCGGCAGTCACTAGAAAACTAGCAGCCACACATGACTACATAAGGCAACCCAGTTAGTTCAGTGACCTGCAGCCCACCATTTTTATGAAACATACAGTTCGTGCTACAAACAGCAGACAGATGTTAAAGCGCTCCAAACAAAATTCAGTGTCGTTCTACACACTTAACTCAGTGACAGGAATATGCTGCTGGCATCAAATATGGGCGCTGTTTCACATGGCCATCAGTTCTGTCAAATTACATTAGCACTTCTAGATTCTTCTTCTTCGTTCATCCAGATATTTTTTTTGGCACATGACTGCGTTGTGCCGGTTTACAGCAGAGCTGCGTTCTTGCGCCGTTAGCCTGACACATCTGACTTCTGCGGGCATTTGTTGACCGGGTTAACCTTCCCGGGACTTCTAGATTCAAACTCCCATCTACCCAACTAGAAAACCAAGTGTCTGTCCTGATTGCTTCAATTTTGTCATCAGTTTCTGTCTGAGCTACTGTCCTGCAAGTTTGTCATATAATAATAATACAACAGTTCAGAATCGATGTGTCCTGGTTTCTACGTTTCGTGTCTCAAATCCAGGCCAACTGTATGACCTGTGTTCATATTAACTCTTGTCTTGTCTACTAATGTTCATAATTCTTATTAAATCCTGCTCTATAGTATAGTGTTGTAAATAGAAAAGAGAGATTAAAGAAAAGTGGTGGTAGAGGGAGAAGAGAGAGAGAGCACCGTATATACAACTCACCTTGCGAGGTTCCAATCTTGGTGACAAACTCCTTCTTCAGGGGTAGCCTAATATCACTGATAGTAAGAGATCCTTGGGGCCCAGGTCCTTCATGTGACAATATTCCAGAATCTTTCAGCCGCTGGATCTCAGTCATGTAACACTGGCGCTTTTGACCTGTACACAAGACGATAAAATCCTAGAGTTACATGTCCACAGACAAGTCACAATCCTAAAATGACACATCAATGTCCACAGACAGACAAGCCACAATCCCAGTTACACATCAATGTCCACATACACACAAGCCACAATCTCAGTTACACATCACTGTCCACAGAGAGACAAACCACAATCCCAGTTACACATCACTGTCCACAGAGAGACAAACCACAATCCCAGTTACACATCACTGTCCAGAGAGAGACAAACCACAATCCCAGTTACACATCAATGTCCACATACACACAAGTCACAATCCCAGTTACACATCACTGTCCACAGACAGACAAGCCACAATCCCAGTTACACATCAATGTCCACATACACACAAGTCACAATCCCAGTTACACATCACTGTCCACAGAGAGACAAACCACAATCCCAGTTACACATCAATGTCCACATACACACAAGTCACAATCCCAGTTACACATCACTGTCCACAGACAGACAAGCCACAATCCCAGTTACACATCAATGTCCACATACACACAAGTCACAATCCCAGTTACACATCAATGTCCACAGAGAGACAAATCACAATCCCAGTTACACATCAATGTCCACAGAGAGACAAACCACAATCCCAGTTACACATCAATGTCCACAGAGAGACAAACCACAATCCCAGTTACACATCACTGTCCACAGAGAGACAAGCCACAATCCCAGTTACACATCACTGTCCACAGAGAGACAAGCCACAATCCCAGTTACACATCACTGTCCAAATACACACAAGTCACAATCCCAGTTACACATCAATGTCCACAGAGAGACAAACCACAATCCCAGTTACACATCACTGTCCACAGAGAGACAAGCCACAATCCCAGTTACACATCACTGTCCACATACACACGTCACAATCCCAGTTACACATCAATGTCCACAGAGAGACAAACCACAATCCCAGTTACACATCAATGTTCACAGACAGACAAGCCACAATCCCAGTTACACATCACTGTCCACAGACAGACAGACAAGCCACAATCTCAGAGTTACACATCAATGTCCACAGACAGACAAGTCACAATCCCAGAATTACAAATCAAGGTCCAAAGACAAACCAATACAAATCTATATTTAGATAAGTTTAGTTTAGTCATTGGATCAACATCACGGCACACGGTTTAACTCATAAATGCCCCGTTTTCCTCCTAACTCAAACCTGAATCTGGAGAAACTCAGCTCATTTAGATAAATCAAAGCTATATACTGTTATAACCAAAATCAGTTAACGGCATACCCTTTACAGGACATTGCAATCAAGCTCAGTATTTACAGGCTGTCTGTGATTACTATGCACTGTTAGTTCAGTAGTTTGCCACTTTTTTTTTTGAACGATGATGCCGTATACCAGTGAAATCAATGCAAAGCAGCCTGCTCCCAAATTGCCTGCAGTTGATTTCAAAGACTCGACTTGGTATGTAGGTAATTATAAAACTGTCCGCCTCACTATCCCCTAAACTACAGCAACGATTTGTTAAACAAAAATAAGTCAACATAAAACAATGAACAAACAAACCAGTATAACATCACATGCACACACATGTCAATATAAAACAATGAACACACAAACCAGTATAACATCACATGCACACACATGTCAATATAAAACAATAAACTAACAAACCAGTATAACATCACATGCACACACATGTCAATATAAAACAATGAACACACAAACCAGTATAACATCACATGCACACACATGTCAATATAAAACAATAAACTAACAAACCAGTATAACATCACATGCACACACATGTCAATATAAAACAATGAACTAACAAACCAGTATAACATCACATGCACACACATGTCAATATAAATCAATGAACACACAAACCAGTATAACATCACATACACACACAAGTCAATATAAAACAATGAACACACAAACCAGTATAACATCACATGCACACACAAGCCAATATGAAACAAACTAACAAACCAGTATAACATCACATGCCAATATAAAACAATGAACTAACAAACCAGTATAACATCACATGCACACACAACTCAATATAAAACAATGAACTAAGAAACCAGTATAACATTATATAGGTACTTTGGTTCTGGTTTGCCATATTTAATCAGAATTTTTCTTGTAGTTACGTTCGGTCATTTGTTTTCGTGTCTTCAATATAGGGACAGTAAGCGTACTCATGATGTTAAATTCCACGATTATTTCAAGATCGAGTTAAAACAGACACCGATTACTTGATATAGTTTTTCCCACCCCGTTTTGCGTTCTGCATTTCTGGCAAGTCAGGACCCCTTGTTATACCGGAGAAACAGGCTGCCTATTCTAAGTGGTAAGTAAACCCGTAAATACCGTTTTATAAGACAAATTACATTGTTATGCTATGTATTATTAAATGTAGCATCCGTTTTTACGTGTATGTTATAATTTTCGACCATTTAAGTTGGCATTCAATCTCACACTAAAATTATGAAGATTGCATGCTGTAATGTGGTATTTCAATGTTGGGGGATGGCAGTTTTCGTTGTCATACTCCATTTAATTATTGTTATGGAGTATTCAGAGCGATTAACATGATAATGAATGCATGTGTACATTCAACACCCATTATTGTATGTATGTGTAATTTTTCATCACTCTTCAAGGACAAGATCATTGATAATTTTGCATCTTTCCAACGGGACTTCTTTTATCAAAATGCATCTACGCCAGCGGCCTTCGCGTTGTCAAGATAGCTCGAGCAGTCACGCACTGCGTCTGACGCCATCACAGCATGGCGTGGAAATGTGTATATCTGAGTGTGTGTGAGTATGAGTGTGTGTGTGTGTATACATATATATAAACTGGCAGAGTTAATTTGCCCTTGAGTTAGTCAGCAACAGTGGTAATATCCCTTGGTGACAGTGTAACCAACAGTTGTGTGAGTGTGTAGGTAGGGTCACAACAAGTGAAAGGTCATAATCGTTTTTCTTCTATATGTCTGTTTTAAATGATAAACTGACACACAAACTTTAATATCTCGATTTAAAAATGAATTACAGAGTTGAATAAGGTACCATTGAATTTGTTTTTTCAAGAGGTATCCAACTATGCAATGTTACTAAAGTGGCTACATTATATGCACACATTTGTCAATATGAAACAATGAACACACAAACCAGTATAACATCACATGCACACACAAGTCAATATAAAACAATAAACACACAAACCAGTATAACATCACATGCACACACAAGTCAGTATAAAACAAACACACAAACCAGTATAACATTACATGCACACACAAGTCAATATAAAACAATGAACACACAAACCAGTATAACATCACATGCACACACAAGTCAGTATAAAACAATAAACATACAAACCAGTATAACATCACATGCACACACAAGTCAGTATAAAACAATAAACCCACAAACCAGTATAACATTACATACACACACAAACCAGTATAACATTGCATGCACACACAAGTCAATATAAAACAAGGAACACACAAACCAGTATAACATCACATACACACACAAGTCAATATAAAACAAACATACAAACCAGTATAACATCACGTGCACACACAAGTCAGTATAAAACAATGAACACACAAACCAGTATAACATCACATGCACACACAAACCAGTATAACATTACATGCACACACAAGACAATATGAAACAATGAAACACACCAACATATACGTGCAGATGGTCCAACACAAAATAGTATATCCAGACAACCAACATAAAATAATAGGGGTAAAAAAGTATGCTACAAATGAATATAGAAAAATATACATGAGACGCTATTTATGAATTGACTAGCTGACCCTGCCCGGCTTCGCCCAGACCCTGGTGGGGAGCATCTCATTTAATTCATATAAGTAGTCATATAAGTTCCCGTTCCCGTTACCGACTATCTGTCTGTCTGTCTGTCTGTCTGTCTGACCCGGCCCGACATCGCCCAGCTTCTGGTGTGAAGCATCTCATTTAATTTATATAAGTAGTCATATAAGTTCTCGTTCCCGATGTTATCGCGGACCTCAGAGAGAAGTGTCTATGTAGAAGACCATTTCCTGGACGTACGTATTTTGGGAGGGGGAGGAGGGAGGAGGAGGAAGAAGAAAAAAAAAATACGACAGTTGGCATCTCTGGAATGAAAGGAAGGCGTGTAGAAAATTTCATCTCAATCGGATGGGCCGTTCGCGAGCGTATAAAGGACATACGGACAGAGATACGCACAAGTCTTTTTTATATATAAGATTGATATGTCCTCATATTGCTGAACACAAGCCAGCTCCGTGGCAAAGGGGTTACGGGCGCAGTTCATGATCCCGCATTCGAAACACAGCTGTGCATGATTTGGCAGCAGACTGTGTTGCATTGTTTTTTTCATGAAATGGTATAGGTGCTGGTCATTCAGAAAGCAATGGCAAACTACTGAACATAAACTTTCCAAGAAATCACAAAAGCAAACAATGCTGGTGTTAATTGCAACGTACTGTAAAGGATATGCAACTAACCAATTTATAGCTGAACACAAGATAAATAAACATATCCCATTGCTGTATCAGTGCTTCAAAATGTACAGCATAGATGCATACACAGCATAGATGCATACACAGCATAGATGCATACACAGCATAGATGCATACACAGCATAGATGCATACACAGTATAGATGCATACACAGCATAGATGCATACACAGTATAGATGCATACACAGCATAGATGCATACACAGTATAGATGCATACACAGCATAGATGCATACACAGCATAGATGCATACACAGCATAGATGCATACACAGCATAGATGCATACACAGCATAGATGCATACACAGTATAGATGCATACACAGCATAGATGCATACACAGCATAGATGCATACACATCAATGTCCACATCTGCCCCTGAAGCTGTAGCATCCACATTTGCACCTCAGGTTCAACCTCTGTTCAACCGTGTCATGTTTACTATCAAGGTGAGCAAACAGAGAAAAGCACTCTAGGCTATGTGAGGAAAGCAAGACTGATGTTGAAGACCTTGTCACCAGATGTTCAATAGTTACTTTCTTCTCCTTCTGTCTTGTATCCCCCACTGGAGTATACAAACCTCAGCCAACCTACTCAAGTTCAGCCATCCTATCTTGTGCTATCTCCATGCCCCTGCCATATTGTTCATCAGTCACTACTTCACTTCAACATGTGTTTGTTTAGTCTCCCTCCATTTCATGTGCCCTGTAGCTTCCATAAAAAGGACCCTCTAGTAATACTATTACTATGTCAGGTTTTCTCAGTTTGCCCCTGCCTTCCTTCCCAACTCGCTGGAATCTGTCTAGATCTCTCCCTACATTCCACATCAGTGACCCTGTCCCACCACTCCAGCCATCATATTCTTCGCAGGTACCAACCAATAATCACCTGAATTTCACCAGCAACTGCTCTAGTCATTCTCAATGTTTCTGATCCACACAGCGACACTGACTGTCACCCATCAAGTTGAGTTCAATATTCAAAGTTTAGAATTGTCACCTGGGTTAATCAAACTGTACATGGTCTTGTACTGTTGCAATGGAGCTGTACTTCTCTGAGCATTTTCTTTCAATTGCACCTCAAGGCATCACCAGAAGTTCACAGTATGATGTAGTTTTTCACATTCTCACCTTTCTTTTGGCAAGTGGCTACAGGAAAGTGCTGAGGGTAAAACCTGAAATATCTTGACTGAAGATGAAGAAGGATGTTTCTACTGTATTAAGTACACTGAATCAGGATGGCAGTCATACACCTATGATCAATCCCTTTTAACAACCCTCTTCAGAGTATCTTCCCCTTCATCTGCACAGCAAGAGCGGTATTCCATAGATAGGTCCATTTTTTTTTTCCAGTCAGTTGTTCTGGGCTCCCAGTTTGCAGACAATCAAACATGCATTGTGGTGTAGGCTAAGATATGACATCCTACTGTTGTTGCTACCTTGTCTATCTTTACTTGCCTACCAGCTCGAATCATCATCTCCACAAATATGTTTCTATCCCACTCTCAACAGAGTGATCAAGTCAGTCACCACTATAGTTGTTGTGTCCTTTAGAGAATGTATTGACCCAGATGTATTCTGCTTGTCATGGAAGACACTTCTCACCTAAGACAGGCAAGTATTTTCTTTAACAAATTCAATGTGGGAAGTCCTGTTCAAACAAGAAAAAAAACATACAGCAGCATGTTGATCTTCCTTTGTACATCCCATCAGTTACCATTTTGATGAGGTCTGCTCATGCGGCATCTAGTCATCTGCTAAGCTAATCATAAAGCTGGATGATGATGCCACCGAATGACACCTACAGAAACTAACATTTTCTGCTGTTCATTGTCAGGTTATAGCCTACACATTGACTTTTCCTCATGTGAAGATCAAAACCATTATTGACTTAAATGAAAAAAACAAGACACCTAAAACAGACTTACAGGCAATCAGCAAAACCCTGTTGCACTCCACTTGTTCAGCTGAGCCTGCAAAGTAAGCGTTGCCCACACAGCACTTGTTCAGGGCATTGCTGGTCTGCATGATGACACTCTGCTCCTGCTGGACCAGGTCTTGTAGCTCCTGTGACAGATGCATGTTATATATGTACACAGTTAAACCAGCATCACTGTGACAGATGCATGTTATATATGTACACAGTTAAACCAGCATCACAGGTAGAGGGGACAAACAGGAATGATTGAGAGGGTCAGGAGACATGGTATCAGTGACATGATTGGCTGTTGATATGTTAAGTTTAGGATCTGCCCTTATCTTTTGTTTTGCAGTTTCTACAAAGTTGCTACGCTTCAGTCTTCCCTTTCCAAAACCATTAAACCTGTTATACATAGGGTGGTCTGTCAATCCTCTAAATTTTTCTGCTTGTTGCTGGGCTCTGCTATCTCTTCTATCCTGCTTTGGTTGTAAACAAGAAATCTTTTCTAGTTCATTAATAGGTGTTGTCTTCAGGCTTCCAGTTATGATTCACATTCCTTGATTTTGGACTCTACTTATTTTGTTAAAGTTTGACTTAGCTGCTGTTGCCCAAGCTGCAATGCCATATTCCAGTACTGGTCTCACCCGTCCAGTATATAACTTCTTGAGAACTTTCTCATCTGCTCCCCACATTGTACCAGCAAGCTTTTTCATGATTGCCATTCTTTGCCTTGCTCTTGTTTGATTTTTCTCAATCTATGTCTTTCATATCAGGCGACGATCAAAGGTGACGTCTAGATAGTTTGGATTTTCTTCATGGCGCAATATTTTTTCATTCAATACCAGCTTAGGTTGCTGAGTTTTATTTGAGAGGGAGAACACTGTGCATGTTGTTTTCTCCTCTCTTATCTTCACTAGCCATGATTTTTACCAGTCCTCTAGCGCTAATAAAGCTTGCTGTATTCTGTTGTTAGCTGTACTAATATATTCTTCAAATGTCCATATGGCTAGGTCATCTGCAAAGGAGGATGTGTGTACTCTGGCTGGAAAATTGTCCGTGATGTCATTTATATATGCTAGGAATAATGTTGCTGAAAGAACTCCTCCTTGGGGGACACCTTGCTCCAACAGCATCTTTTTGCTAGTTTGTCCTCGCAGTTCTGTTCTCAAGGTAGTGGCTGATCCATTTGTACATTTTCCCACAAACATGCATTTTTTGCAGTTTTACTTTCAGTCCTTCCTTCCATACTTTATGAAATGCTTTTTCTAAATCTATCCAGACTGCTAGTGTGTGCTTTTTCTCTTGGAAGGCATCCTCTATTTCCTGAGCTATATAGGTTATTTGATCTTCAGTGGATCTGTACTCTCTGAATCCTGCTTGGTGTGGTGTTAAGAGTTGGTTTTCTTCCAGATGCCATGTTTAGCCTGCCATTGATAATGTGTTCCATTAATTTTCCTACACAGCTAAGTAGACTGATAAGGTCGATAGCCATTTGGTTCTTCCAGGTCTTTTATTTTCTTTGGGACTGGTATTAGTATAGCTTCCTTCCATGCCTGTGGGACTATTCCTCTCTTCCAGCTGTAATTTAGGACTGCTAGTAGTTTCTTTTTTGCCTTAGTGCCTAGTCCTATAAGATTTGTGATTCCATCCTTTCCTGGTGATTTCTTTTTTAGGGTATTCATTGCCTGTTCTGTTTCTTCCATTGTTAGATTTACCATCATATATTCTGCTGCTGAGAGACATGGTACAAATGACATGATTCGATGGAGAGGATCAGGAGACATGGTATGAGTGACATGATTCGATGGAGAGGGTCAGGAGACATGGCATGAGTGATATGATTCAATTGAGAGGGTCAGGAGACATGGTATGAGCGACATGATTCGAATGAGAGGGTCAGGATACATGGTATGAGTGACATGATTCGAATAAGAGGGTCAGGAGACATGGTATGAGTGACATTGTTCGCTACAATAGTGTGAATCACGAGTGATTGATATTTGTTAAAGAAATGTGAGAGAACAAGGGTGATCAGTCAACACTTCAACATCAAGGACAGTTGAAAACCAGAGAGTACTAGACCAGTGATGATATGGCGGTTAGCAACCAGTCCTTGTGGACATATTTAATATTGACATAGAACATTGTTGCCAGTGTTGTAGAGATAGTCAGGGCACCAGAATTCATGGACAAAAGGAAAAGTACATTTGTATTATTATACATATAAACTGAAATCATTATGTGTGTCACTGATTGTTACAAAATTGAATTTAAAAGAATAAACTTAAGAAAACCAATGCTTCTTATCAACACTCAACGTGGATATAAGTGTGTACTGTAGTATCAGTTGTCCGTCCAGTATTGTGTGTGTATCATTGCAACTAAGAAGATGGCAAGCCAGAATGAGGTGAGAATTCCCAGCATAAATATCTCCACTTCAAATATCAACACATGAAAGATTATGTCATTAAGCATCCTTGAGATCCAGTATAACAACACATGAAAGTTTACATCAGACATCCCTTGAGATCCAGTATAACAACACATGAAAGATTACATCATCAGACATCCCTTGAGATCCAGTATAACAACACATGAAAGATTACATCATCAGACATCCCTTGAGATCCAGTATAACACCTACCCCTGACAACAAGTAACAGGTCTTTTCTCCTTCTGCCTTTCATTCCTCATTGGATCATAGGCCCTCAAGCAACTCGCACCAACTTACAGGCAATTATACTACCTCACACCACATTCATATCTGAACCATCTGCTAAGAATGTGTGAAATAAAAAACAGTCAAGAATGATTCAATGAAAGAAGGCATCGAACAAAGACCCACCCTGATTCTATCCAGGACAGCCCGCCTATCATCTTTCTGTGGTGGTTGAATGGTTGGCATGACAACATCTTCATCCTGAACATAAGCCCCAGCATATCGGCTTTTGCGCACCACCGGCTCCATGATGTGTTGATGAACGTTGCTGTATAGAAATATCACATACACAGTACTCTGTCATGACAACAAATAAAGCAACATGTGATCACACCGACAGCAAACAAGCATGGATTTTTCCTGTGGTAACATAAGGATGTGATAAGCATGGTCCATTTCATGATCACTAAAGAAGAAATCCGGAGCCTCTGATGTTTATTAAAAAAACATTCTTAGAATACCATAGAACCAGGAAGGAAAGTACTGAAACTCTGCAAGCTCTGAACACCGAAGACTATTGGCTCATAAACAGCATCATGTGTCAGAAACTGAAACACTCTGGCTATTGTAAACACCAGACTGACTGGTTTGGACAGAACAGTAATAGAATCATGTTTCCTAGAAGAAGAGGCAGGGTTGATCAGAACGAACATTGCAGATGCATAAAATGCATTAGACAAGAGAACAGATGGGAATCAAGACACTTTACAGCATATTACAAACATGACATTCTGCAAAGGACCTGCTGTATAATGAGGGTCAAAGCACAGAAGCTCATTAGACACAAGTCAGGTCCTATTCTTTAGCCATTTTCAGGCTAACATCTGAAGGTAAATGAAGAAGAAGTATGCTTCCCACATTTCCCACCTGTTTTCAATTATCTTCCTGTATGTTCTAATTCCACATTAAATCTTTAACCTTATGTATTGCAGAAACCATAGTAGGTAAACAGCTTCAGTTAATGCAATGAAAGGATAAGTATCAATGGGACAGTACCCAGTTCCCAAACCCTTTTTTACATTTAGAAACAAGAAAAACAATGCTGAGTAGGACTTCCATCTCTATAACCCACAAGTGACAACATTTGGTAAGAAAATTGAGGACTTTTGTCAATGTCTTTCCCTAATATACCAGAAACATTTATTTTAATCTCATTGTATTTTAGAAAAGACCATTCCATTTGGTAAATGGAAATATGATTATATTAAGCAGGCACAAGCAAACTTATAATTTGCATTTTTACATAATGTAATTGAATATCTCATATTCCTTAAACTAAAACATTTTACTCTTACCTGAAACATTAATAGTTTAATCATTTCAAATTGTAAATCACTTAGGAACAACTTGTGACAATAACAATATTTTCTAATCAAAATATTACAATGTAATAGTTGCTTGTAAATAAATATGACAAATTATAGCGAGATGTATGAAATAATTTACCCAAACTCAAAAGAATAGAAAATAAGATCTCACAAAACCATGTGGAACCATAATTTCAATTTAGAATAAATTCACTTATGAATTGTCACTGCATCAAGAAGATAAAATATTCAAAAGATGGAGCGGAAACATTCAAACTACAATTAAAATGTCAAGAACTCT
The DNA here is from genome assembly GCA_963921405.1 of Cepaea hortensis. Lineage (NCBI taxonomy): Eukaryota > Metazoa > Mollusca > Gastropoda > Stylommatophora > Helicidae > Cepaea > Cepaea hortensis. The sequence continues at coordinate 125,231,282 of OY992876.1, read as the reverse complement.
GAAAGTCTCTCAAAACTTCTCAATATCTGCATTGTTTACAAATAAACTGAAGATTCTTGAGTGAAAAGTGTACACAAAACTACTGCAAATGCTGACTGGAGCCTTTTGCAAATGTTACCCAGTCAATCAATCATGCCGGAAAGCGTGGGCGGTCATGACTCGCCATTTCACTCAATCACCAGAGTCGTGGATCAGCTCAGTATTCCTGTCTCGACAATGCCATGTGGTCAAGCCATCCAGGTATTTACTTCTTGGTCTTCCCCTTGGTCTGTTTCCTTCGATCTTGCCAGTTGTCACTAAGTTCTCCAATCCATTTCTTCTCATAACATGTCCTTTCTCTAATCAATTTACGATTTTCATTTGTCTCCTGTAGTACTAGCAATGTCAGAGTCACCGGGTTTTCCCGTTTACTTCCTGTTTCGTTTTCGTAATTTCGCGAACTTTTAGTCGCGACCAACGATTTCACTTCCGGTCTGAGCATGTCCTTCTAAAAATTCCCAAAAAAAATGAAAGAAACGTGGTACGATGAAAGGGGAAGTTATTCTAATATTTTAAGTATTGGATCGTCTACTTCGCGGGAAAGTGATTGCGCCGAAAATACCGTTTTCTCAAGATTTTATTTGACTATATTCACGAATATTACGGTAATCTGTCTTATAACTCTTGTAGCTTAAAGAAGCCTAAACTTTTTATTGTATTTTTGAATGCCTCGTCCAATTTTACATAAATATGAAGAGTTTCAACACAGCTGCTGTCAGCTGAAGTTCAGGGGGAAAAAATTAGTGACATCGCAATGGCCGTCATGTAAGAATAAGATTGCGGCCATTTTAAATTGTTAATTAGGTCACGGCGCATCCTATAAAAAAAAATTAAAAATACGTCAAGTTAGGCCTCGCCGCCCCGGACGCAATGATATATGGCACAATGTTGTCCGTTTACAAATAAACAAGCCACGGTAATAGAAGGCAAATAATAAACAATTGGCGACCATTTTAAATTGTTAATTAGGTCATGGCGCATCCTATAAAAAAAATTAAAAATACGTCAAGTTAGGCCTCGCCGCCCCGGACACAATGATATATGGCACAATGTTGTCCGTTTAAAAATAAACAAGCCACGGTAATAGAAGGCAGAATTTCTCAGCTTCCAATCTTAGGGCCGCGATAAATCCTGACTTATCAGTTAATTTATCATTGCACTTCCTGGTATTAAATTATGTCACCAGAAAATTCATAACTCCGCTTGGAATTAACACACCCTCTTCGTTGAGATACCGTTGGATTCGTCTTGTCAAGCTCTATCTAACTGGTATGATTTCATAAGTAAAAACCCAATTTTTAAATATTGACCAAAATTGCTAGTAGTACTTGGTCATTGGTTTTTCTGTCTGTCCATGGTACTCTTTGCATTTTCCTCAGAAACCACATTTCTGCAGCCATCAAATGTTTTTCAGCTTGACATCCATACAAAAGAACAGGCTCTATGAATCCCCTCAACACTCTTTTTCTCGTTTCAATTGACATCTTTTTATTGGTCAGTATGTTTTTCATCTTGCTAAAGGCTACTTTCGCCATGGCGATTCTTGTTCTAATCTCTTCAAGGCATCTCCCATCAGATGTTATGACTGTTCCGAGATAATTGTACCGATTCACTTGTTGAAGAATATTCCCATTTACTTGTATATTACATTGTGGTATTTCGTTCTTCCTAGTGACGACATAATCTGTGTCTTTTTACAATTTAATTCTAATCTCAGTTGTTCACTGTGTACAACAACCGCATCTACTAATTGTTGCAGATCCTGCTCATTGTCTGCAATCAATACTGTATCATTTGCATATCTAATGTTATTGATGATTCGTCCTCCAATGCTTATTCCATTTATATCTTCTACATTTCTGAAAATATTTTCACTGTATAGGGAAAAAAGATCTGGAGACATTACACATCCCTGCCTAACACCTCTCTTAATGGGTTGATATTGTCCCACTTCATTATCAATCCTTATGGCAGCTTCTTGTTTCCAATATGTTTTTTAGAAGTCTAATTGTCTTTCCCATCAATTTGTAGATCTACAAGCATATCTACCATGTTTACATGTCTTACTCTATGGAAAGCCTTTGTGTAGTCAATAAAGCAAAGATGTATATCTTTGTTTACTTCTATAGAATGTTCAATAACTGAACGCAGCATATACACAGCATTTACTGTACCCTTTCCTTCTACAAATCCACATTGTTCTTCCCCTATTTACCTAGTACGGATCCGTTTTTCGAATATTAAGAGCTAAAATTCCAGAAATTGTATAAATGACACTATGGATAGTCTGTGTTTTGTAAAACATGAGGCCATGTCCAGGAAAATGACAGTTAAACAGCCCTAATATCTAAAGAATCTACATTTTTTATAGGACCCTGGAATTATTCCGATCTTTCCTGTCATCACCATGTTTTCCAATGCCTTTCTTCTCATAGCACAACTAAAGAATACTGTGTCTCTTTCTTATAGTTGTGTATAATATTCTACTTCCATTAGGCCCTTGCAGCTAATCATTAGTCACTGGCTGTCCAAGGTCCAACAATCACCTCAGAAACCAATCACCATTTCCTTTGTCTAAGCTCTTCCTAATTTGTTAGTTCACATTCCAAGATTCACTGTCATACAGTGACTCAGTTTCAGACTCAGGTTCAATATCACATGTCAGTACTCTTTCTGGCATTCAATGCAAGTGATTTATCATGTACGATATTTTTTTTTCACTTCAGCTTTTATTTGACACCTTCCCACCGATGTTTACTCCTTATACATAATACAAATAAAGTAGACCTATGACATAATGAAACAGAAAAAGACAACTATGCATAATACAAATGGGAAGACAAGGAATATAACATACGCGCTCTTCCTGTAGGACTCCAGGCTGTAGGGTTTGTCACGGACATCATCATCACTCGAGTCCATGCTTCTCCCATGGTTCCTTTGAGCCTGAAATGAGACCGCCTGTGTTTTACACACAACATTTCACTGCTACTTATGCCTTTCATCTAGTAATGGAGCACTGGCCCTCATCAAAGTTGTTCATGATTGGCTGGATTCTGCTGCTAAAGGTCTCTACTGGAAGAGGTAGCCAGTCTCACGCCACCCCTCCTTAGCTGCCTCATATGACATGCATGGCAGGTTACAGAGTTACTATACTTTGCTTCCATTACAGGCCCCGGTAACACATGCATAATATTTATGTTGTGCAATGTCCCCCTCCTTTCTTTACCTGTGAGTGGATGTGTGTGTGCATATATATGTGGATAGTGAATTGTATTGTTCAATAAAGCTACATCTCACTGTTAAAAAAAGCTACACATTATTAAGTAAAACCACATATCAATATTAAATAAAACAACAACTCACTATTAAATAAAGATACACCTTACTTAAATAGCAAAAACAAACCCCTTGGTTACAGAAGTCAAGCAATATCTAGTCTCATCATCTCATCTCATGATCCTCTTGTACCATGCGGTGTCGAGGTGAATTATAAACACCGTGAGATGCCCGATTATGGGCTTCATATATCGATATTCCCATGGACTCTGCTATTCCCTCCGTCCAACGTTTACGTGGTCGGCCTCTTCCTGTGTTTCGATCTGGTCTGTACATCATTGCTTGTGATATGCTGTTGACTGGTAACCTACTTGCATGGCCAAACCATTTCTTCTTCTTCTGCTTTCATCCGGAGTTTTTTTCGGACGTGATTGTGTTGTGCCTGTTTACAGCAGAGCTGCGTTCTTGCGCCGTTAGGCCGACACATCCGACTTCTGCGGGCATTTGTTGACCAGGTTAACCTTCCCGGGGCCAAACCATTTGACTTGCTGCTTTCTAATAAAATCTAGTGCTGCTTTAACCCCCACTTTAGTCCTGATTTCTTCATTTCTGATCTTATCTCTTCTTGATACGTTGAGTATTCTTCTCAGGAACCTCATTTCTGTTGTGATTTTTCTTTTCTCTTTTTCTGTCATTGTCCAGGTTTGGCATTGGTAGCACAGAGTTGGTAGGAAGATTGTGTTGTAAAGTGCTTTCTTAGTAGTTATTGATACATGTTTGTTCTTTAGTATTGGTGCCATTTGTCCAATGAGTTGATTTGCCTTATTGCACCTATTTTTGATCTTGTCTTCTGATCTGCCATTTGATGATGATATACTTTCTAGGTACTTGAAACTCTTTACTTGTTTCAAGGGATGTTCGTTTAGGTGAACTGTTGTTGTTTGTTCTTCTTTAGTTATAGTCAATACCTCTGTTTTGCTTGTGCTAATTTTCATGTTATGTTCCCTACACATTTCGTTTAGACTATTCATGTGGTATTGCAATTCAGCTTCTGATATTGCTATTAGTGCTTGGTCGTCTGCAAACAGTTCTCTAATGGTTAGATTTGCAGATGGTTCTTCTTCTGTGTTCTCGTCATGTGGTATTCTTGCTGTCTCTGCTTGGCTGGTTTCTTTACATATGTTGTCTATATATGTTATGAACAAGAGAGGGGACAGGACACAACCTTGTCGTACTCCAGATCTTATGGTGAAGGGTTCTGAGTGTCCTCCAGTTGCTCTCACTATGCATTCACTGTTGTTGTATAAACTTCTACATAGGTTTGTTAGATGTGTACTCTCCATATTGTTTAAGGATTTCCCACAGCTTGTTTCTATCTACTCTATCGAATGCCTTTTCTTGGTCGACAAAGGCTAAGTAGAGTGTTTCATTGAATTCGATTGATTTTTCTATAAGTTGTCTAAGAGCAAAAATGGCATCTGTGCATCCTTTGTTTTTCCTTAAGCCAAGCTGTGTTTCACTTAGCTGGGGTTCTAAAGTAGTTCGTAATCTTTTTTCAAGAATTTTGCAAAATATTTTCCCATTGTGACTCAACAGTGAAATGCCTCTGTATTGTGTGCAGTCTCTTTTGCTGCCTTTGTTTTTCCAAATTGGGATAATTATGGCGTTTCCCCAGTCTCGCGGTGTCTGTTGTTCTACTCAAACATGGTTGAATAGTCTATGTAGCCAAGCTGTTCCTATGCAGAACACTGCTGGCAAGTTACTGGAGAAAATTGTAGCACACAGACTTGCTTGTGACTTGGAACAACTCAGCTGCTTCCCGCCCACACTCGGAGGATACAGACGCAACAAAGAGTCATGGCTGAATGTGGCGGTCTTTGCTCAAGATGTTTATGAAGGATTTCAGGTCAGAGAAGAGACATGTGCGGCCGCCATAGACTTAGAGGATGCATATAACAAAGTATCTTTCGAGCACTTGATGCAAACCCTCCTCAGACTGAAAGTGCACCCTCATCTTGTACGATGGATAGCTGCAGTTCTGCTCCAAAGGAAGGTGGTGCTAAGATGCGGGAGTTGGTCTTCTGAGCCGATAACGATATGCCCAGGATTGCCGCAGGGTTCACCACTGTCACCAGTACTATTCAACGTATATACGGTGCCGATCACTGAACAACAGTTGGACGGGAGGGGTAGGACTCTGTCATTCGTTGACGACATCCTCATGTATCGACAGGGGCGAGATAGACAGGCGGTTGCCAATGATATGCAGGGAGAACTAGATCGAATTTCCTCATGGTGTGCTGATGCCGTGCCCTTGTCAACCCTGCAAAGGCATCGGTTACATGGTTCTCACTAAACAACCATATTTTGAAAACAGACATGCCGGCAGTAAGAATGGATGGGAGCATTTTGAGTAGAACCCAGTCAATGACATATCTTGGCGTGAGGCTTGATCGTAGCCTGTCCTTCAGAGATCATGTCGATTATGTCATAACAAAAGCTCGAAAAGGATTGTCAGCAATGAGAGTCATGGCGACTGCCAATATCGAGCAAAGACTGCTAATACTTCTGTTCCAAGGACTTGTGCTTTCATGCATCGAGTATGCCCTGGCCATCCTCACTGTCAGCCCTACACAGATTGGAAGACTTGAAAAGGTACAAAACGAAGCCATGCGCATCATTTTGGGCTGCACGAGAGACACCAGCTGTGTAGCAATGAGATACCTCCTTGACTTCCCGACAATGGAACACAGGATCAAGATCTGGAGAGCTCGTGCATACTTAAAAATAAGTGCAGATGAGCAGCACCCTCTGCATGACGCTATATTCAGAGAAAAGAGTGACAGGCTAAAGAGGGGCAAATCATGGATGGGTCGGGCGGAAGATGTCAGACAGGTCTGCAGTCTTACCAGTATCAACCCCGGCAAGGAATGGGTGCCGGTTCCTCCAGCTTTTAAGTGCACTTTCTCCTGCATTATCACACTCGACAGACGGTGCAGAGAGCAGAACCCTGCAGCTGCCAATGCTGAGGTTAACGAGCTCATCTATGAACACTCAGATAGCCCCGAAGTGCTCATTTATACAGATGGATCTGTTGTAAAGCAGCAGAGAAGTGCGTGGGCATTTACAGCCCGTTCAGCAGGCCGAACCGTTCAAGAATCCAGTGGTTCCCACGCTATGACCACGAGCAGCATGACGATGGAGGTGATGACAGTTACACAGGCTTTCATATGGCTGGAATCACAGCATTATACCAACGTGTGTGTACTAAGTGATTCAATGAGCATGATTCAGAAGGTCGAAGCTGGATCTGTACGTAGACAGTGGACTGAGTCGCTGCGGAAGTGTTGTCCGTAAAGTCACCTTCATCTTCATCCCGGGACATGCGGGAGTCGAGGGAAATGAACGAGCTGATAAACTGGCTGGCTCTGCACCCCCTGTAGATGGCCAGCCCATGGATCGTGCCGATGTTATTAACGTCCTCAAAGATAGGCAAGAACAGAGGACTCTGACATCAGTGATTCCACATCGCTGTCCAGGATGAAAGACGGGTTAAGAATTGGCACTGCCAGACGTGAGAAGTACATCGGGAAAACGAGGTGCCTCGTCAACCAACACAGAACTGGCACTATTAGCCACCGGACGCTGATGCATATGCTGGGGGGAGGATCTGAGCACCTATGGACATGTCCGGAGTGCAATGAAGATACCCCAACTGATAACTGATAACTGACTGAAGCTGTTCCTACTTCTCTTGCTGCTTTAATTAATTGGTATTTCATCCTGTCCCGGTGATTTGTTCAATAGGGCTAATCTGATGGCTTCTATAATTTCTTCTTTTAGTATGTCTGGTTCTAGTTCTTCGGTGACATCTGTGTAGGTCTCTTGAATTCCTGTGACATCTAATGGGATATTGAGAAGTTGTTCGAAATACTGCTTCCATCTTATTAGGATTTGTTTTTATTCACTTATTGGTTCTCCATATTCGCTGTTAATTATTTCAGTTGGGTCAAAGGGTTCTCCTCTGGTTCGCATTCAGTCTTTTTGTTTTTCCCTCTTTACTATTCTACTCACATGTCTTCTCGCTATTCTATATTCTATGTAATAAAATTCCTGTTTGCTCTTCAACCACTTTTTATATTTTTCCTTTTTGTCTTTTACCGCTTTCTTTACTTCTGCGTTCCACCAACTTATTTTCTTTACCCGTGTTTTGCGTTTTTTCGTGGTTCCGCATGTTATTATTGCAGTATTTAAAATGCTTGATTTGAACATCTCCCATTCTTCTTCCATTGTTTTTCTTTCTGTGGGTAATTTTACAAAGAGTTCAGTTAGTTCTTTCTCATAATTTTCCCGTACTGTCTCGTCTTTAAGGTTTTTTTAAGTTTACTGATTCGCATGGCATGTATTTTCCTGCTCTTTGCTTTCTTCTTCTGATAGTTCATATTGTGGCAACGACTGCTTTATGATCTGTGTTTATACTGAAATTGGGCACTGCCCTTGCATCTAATATATTTCTCTTTGTTATTTCTTGTTAATATAAAATCAATTTGGCTTTTAGTATCTAAATCATTCCATTTATACCAGATGTATACATGTGAGTCTTTATGTTTATAGAATGTGTTTGTTATATAGAGGTCGTGTTGGCTGCATAGATCTATCAGTTTACTTCCATTATCATTCCTTTCATTATGCTGATCTCCAAATGCTCCCAGATGTTTTTCTATGCCCACTCTGTTATGTCCTAGTCTTGCATTGAAGTCTCCCATAACTATGATGTTGTCCTGCTTATCTATTTTATTTAGCACGTCATGGATGTCTTCGTAGAAGTCCTCGCATTCTTGCTCATTATTGTTAGCATTACATGGTGTGTATATTTGTACATAAGTTGTAATTGTTTGTTTTATTATTCTCACTGTTATGATTCTTTCTGATATATATTTTACTAGCTGACCCGGCCCGGCTTCGCCCAGACCCTGGCGGGGATCTATCTATCTATCTATCTATCTATCTATCTATCTATCTATCTATCTATCTGTCTGTCTGACCCGGCTTCACCCAGTCCCTGGTTGGGAGCATCTCATTTAATTCATATAAGTAGTCATATAAGCTCCCGTTCCCGATTATCTGTCTGTCTTATCTGTCTGTCTGACCCAGCCCGGCTTCACCCAGTCCCTGGTGGGGAGCATCTCATTTAATTCATATAAGTAGTCATATAAGCTCCCGTTCCCGACTATCTGTCTGTCTGACCCAGCCCGGCTTCGCCCAGGCCCTGGCGGGGATCTATCTATCTATCTATCTGTCTGTCTGACCTGGCCCGGCTTCGCCCAGCTCCTGGTGGGGAGTATCTCATTTAATTCATATAAGTAGTCATATAAGATCCTGTTCCCGTTCCCGACTATCTATCTGTCTGTCTGACCCGGCCCGGCTTCACCCTGTCCCTGGTGGGGAGCATCTAATTTAATTCATATAAGTAGTCATATAAGTTCCCGTTCCCGACTATCTATCTATCGGTCTGTCTGTCTCTGTCTGTGTCTGACCCAGCCCGGCTTCGCCCAGCCCATGATGGGGATCTGTCTCTCTGTCTATCTATCTATGTATCTACTATCTATCTATAGCCAGGGGACTTAACTTAAGATATAGCAATGCTACTAAAAGTTATGTCCCTTGTTTTATTTTTTCTTATGTTGAGTCATGTAATTACAAAATTAAATTTTAGTAAGTAAATAGATGATTGTACACTAAGAAACTATTACAGTTGGTTGCACAGGAATGAAAAGAAGACGTGTCGAAAATTTCATCTCAATCGGATGGACCGTTCGCGAACGCATAAAGAACGGACATACATACACACACACACACACACATACATACATCCTTTTTTATAGGTATAGATTTCTAGTATTCCTCTTGCTAGCCGTGGTTCGATGACTATTCCCACACCGTGTCTTGCTCTTTCTTGCTGTTCTACTCCAGAGTAAACAAACGTGTGACTGCGGTGGAGCTCCTTGCATCCTTTCCCCTTTGATCTGGTGTCCGCTATTCCCATCAGTCCAATTTTCCTCTCTTCTATTGTTTCTATAAGCTCTTCTTCTTTACTATTCTTTACTAATATCTAGTCAAGTGTTTTTAATGCCTGTGCAGTATTTGAAAATATTGCCGGTCCAAGTTTTGTATTTACCTATTATGTTGCATAAACTTTACAGAGGGTGAACACAAAACTTGCACCGGCAATATTTTCAAACACTGCAGTCATTACAAAATACATCCTATACCTGCCTTCAGGTGTATTCGGCATACAGTGCTAGATCCAGATTTGTGTAGACCAACCAGCACTTCATGAGTGATGTGGTCAGCAACATGTCAGCCATCTTTACTGACAAGACATTGTTGGGTGGCCATTTTGGTCAGGGTCAACCTGGAAGCCCAAGTAAATTTGTTAAAATCTAAATCCGCCCACATGTGGATTAAACCCATGCCCAGCAGGTCAGCATCTAGCCACTTCACTACCCTAGCTCTTGGTTGGCACTTTTCCAATATTATTTAACATTCATTCATTAGCATGTCCTTTGCAGAACCTCGCTCCCATAACAACCTTCCGGAAAACCTCTCGATCATAAGCAAGATGTCCCGCGACCGATACACCCATCTGGAGATCATCCACCACATCCTGCACCCATCTTCTCTTTGGCCTTCCTCTTCGTCTCTTCCCAGACATATATCCCTCCATTATTGTTCTCTCCAAACTTTCGTGACGTTTCAATTGACCAAAATATTTCAATTATCTTTGTTTTATCGTTTTTAACAGCCAACCTTCTTCAATATTCAGCTCTTGAAGTATGGATGCATTTGTTCTTTTCTTTACCCAAGATATTCTTAGAACTCGTCTATAACATTTATATTCAAAGGCATTTATGCGCTGCTCAGCTTGTTTAGAAAGTGTCCAGGTCTCACAGGCGTATGTTGCAATGGGAAAGATGCATGCTCTTAAAAATCTAATGTTTGTAGTTCTGTCTGTCCCATTCCATAATTTATTCAGTTGTTTTAGTCTTTGAAGAGCAACCGATAGTCGTCGTTTAATTTCTTTCATTGTGTCACTGTTGTTGGTAATCAATGACCCAAGATATTCAAAATTTTCCACCACCTCCAATTTTTCCTCATTACCATATATTTCTTTCTCCATAGTGGTTTTATCTGTATGCATTATCTTTGTTTTTGTAATGTTGAGATACTTCTTCTTCTGCGTTCATCCGGATTTTTTTTCCGGATGTGACTGCGTTGTGCCTGTTTACAGCAGAGCTGCGTTCTTGCGCCGTTAGGCCGACACATCCGACTTCTGCGGGCATTTGTTGACCGGGTTAACCTTCCCGGGGTGTTGAGATACAAGTTGTGATTTTCACTATTCAATTGGGTTGAGGCTGGGTTTTCTATACCAGTCTGTGTTGTGGATAGCAATACTGTATCATTAGCATACCGAATCTCTGGTATGTCAAGACCACCGATATTTAGGGCATCATATAGCTCCCTACTTATATAACCTCTTACATTTCTCCTTATATTTTCGGCGTACAGGTTAAACAAATAGGGAGACAGCACACATCCTTGACGGACTCCTTGCTTGATGTCAAACCAAACTGATGTCTGGCCATCTATTCTAACCGCTGCTTGTTGGTCTAGATCAGGGGTCACCAAACTATCATTTCATCCGGCCCGCCGACGGTACTCGAACTTGCTTGATATAACTTGTGGAACACGAGACGTTGTGATATAGTTTAAATGTAAATATTATGTTTAGAATAATAAGAGATCTTCACACGTGCGGAGACCTCCTGGCTGCTATGTGTCTTAAATTTACTTTTTTTAAAGTAAATAAATATGTTGGTTGTCTTTGTTTTTTTTTTGGTGTGCACTCCATGCCACTTACTCATGATTTACTTAGGTTTTCATCTTTTTTCCCCCAGAACTTTCGTTCTGGCTTGCAAGTATTGTTAAAGTTAGTCGCATAATCTTTACAGGACGTTTGCAGTCAACACCAGCATTTTTTGCTGTTGTTGATGTCTTGGCAAGTTTACGTTCAGTAGTTTGCCATTGCTTTCTGTACGACCGACACCCATACCATAGAGTAACAAACAGCACAACGTGGTCTGCTGCCAAATCACGCACAGCTGTGTTTTGAATGCGGGTATATGGGATTACGAACCGCGCCCGTAAAACTTTCGTCACGGAGACGATGCAAGTATTGTACAGAATTATTATGCGGCCCGTGCTCGTCATTTTGTCAGTTATCCGGCCCGCCATGAAAAAAGTTTGGTGACCCCTGGTCTAGATAGAGCATTCTTATGAGTTGTATTACATGTGGTGAAAAGCCCATATTCCTCATGATTTCTCAAAGTTTCTGATGTTGTGCAGTCAAATGCCTTTGAATAATCCATAAAACATAAGAATAGGTTTACATTAAATCCTCTGCACTTCTCTACTATTAAACGCATATTGAGAATGTGATCTCTTGTTCCTCTTCCTTGTCTAAATCCAGCTTGAACCACGTTAATTTCTTCTATTTTCTTACGAAGTCTTCTCATTATGATTTTTAGTAGAAATTTACTTGCATGACTGATCAGGACAACAGTTCTATAGTTGGTGCATAATTTCAGGTTGCCCTTTTTTGGTATTGGAATGAAGATAGTTCTCTTCCAATCTTTTGGCCATATACCATATTTCCATTATCTTTTTACATAATGCGTGATAGATTTGTATGCTTTCTTCTCCTCCCGCTTTAATTAGCTCAGCTGGTATCTCATCACATCCAGGTGATTTACCATTCTTCAGGTTCTTTATTGCCCATGCAATTTCATCTAATGAGGGTTCAGGTTCTATCTCTGCTGTCATTGGCTCATGTATCTCATTCATATCCTCACTGTCACTCATATCATACATTCCACTGCAATACTCCTGCCATCTTTCTAGAATTTGTCTACATTCTGTTAAGGTATTTCGCATCTTGTCACAGATAACATTCAATTGAGGTTGAACATTTCTTGTCAATAACTTCATTTCTTTGAACATTTCGTAATCTCTTCCAGTCTTATGATATTGCTCTATTCTGGTACAGCAATCTTGTATATATTGATTGTTGTCCTTTCTTGTGTTCTTTCTTATGTCTCGAGTTAAAGATTTATACTTCATCCTGCTGTTATCGGATGCACCTCCTTTCTGTTTCAGTTCCCTTCGTTGTTTTATTAAATCTAATGTGCCTGTTGTGATCCATGGCTTAAATTGCTTTTTCTTGTTCCGAATTAAATCTTTGGCTGCAGTTATCAAGATATCTCTAGCTTGTACTGCCAGTTCATCTGGTGTCATTTCCTCTTGTACAGACATCAAGACCCCAAAACGATTCCTAACTCCTACAGTGTATGCATCTGGTATTTTTGTGAGATCAAAACGAAGTGGCCTTGGTCCTCGGGTAAGCTTTTTGAGTTTTTTAATTTCAGATCTTCTAATAACTGATGATCCGTATCACAGTCTGCACTTCGTAGTGTTTTTACAGATGTTATGCTTGATCTCCATCTTCTTTGTATTAAAATATAATCTATCTAATTTTTGGTTATACTGTCTGGGGACTTCCATCTGAAGAGTCTTCTTGAGTGTTGTTTAAAAAGCGTGTTGGCTATCGTGAACATTTTCTGTGCAAAATTAAATTAATTTGTCACCTGCATCATTTCTATTTCCCAATCAAAATTTTCCTAAAACGTGTCTCTCATTTTCAGCTCTTCCTGCACCTACTTTTGCATTAAAATCTCCCCTTATTATTGCTATATCATTATGACCAATCTTATTTAATGTGTCTTGCAGTGTGTTGTAAAAATCTTCAATTTCGTCCTCCTCTGCTGTTGAAGTAGGTGCATATATTTGTACAAGAGTTGTGTTTTTTGGATGGCCTTTAAGTTTAATAGTGAGGATTCTATCACTAACTGGATTATATCCCATTAAAGCTTTTGCAGTTGTCTTATCTAAACAAAATGGCACTCCACTCTGGCCTCCGACGTCTCTACCAGAATAAATGAAAAGACTTCCATTTTCAGTTGTAAAATGTCCCTTGCCACTCCAGCGATGTTCACTAATTCCTAAAATTTGAATGTTTAACCTCTCAATCTCATCACATACTACTTTAAGCTTCCTCTCATACAGACCTCACATTCCACGTTCCCATTCTCTCTTTTTCTTAGTCTGACACAGGGGATTTCCTTGGTAACACAGTCAGGGTTAACTCCGTCAACACGATTACTAGTACTGGTCCCTGTGTCACACTCTTCCCCATTGTTATCTGATCTGCCTGGCCTGGGGGTCTCGTCACCAGATCTCTTTCTTATTATGTTTTCTGTCATAGTTATGGTTTCTTGGCAAGTTTTGCAGAAGGTAGTTTGCCATTGCTTTCCTTCTGGGCAGCAACTGTACTAGTCGGTGGCCATAGCCATAGTCTCTACTGATGAGATCATCTGCCTATCGCCACAGAGTGCAAGACCATAACCAACAACAATCGGCTGTTGGCTGCTCTCACACTCCATCCACCACCTGCTTCCATGGCTTCACGTAACCCTGACTGGGGGCTAAACGGGTACTCCACCTTGCCCTAAGGTGTCCCGTAGACTAACGGAGGAAAGGAGGCATCTTACATCTCCTTTGATAGGGGACACCCCTACCCTGCTAACCGGATTTAACATTACAAAATGTTATTTGAGGAAAAATATTGCCCAAAAGCAGACAATAGAGCACTCAGTACATGTCTATATGTGCTCCGTCCCCCTGAGATGTATGAATACTAGTTCCAGTATCCAGTGGATTACTATTTGAAGTAACAACCACTCAGTTACACATTTTATCATTTCACTGCACTTCTACCCTGGAGTATGTTTGTTATTAACGCAGGCCGTATGGCCATTTGCTCTTTAAACCACCTACTGGTAATTTCTTAACCTGATGTAGAGAGATACCATAATACTATTAGTTTACCACGCTTACATATTATAATAATTGTGCCCATCTATTAATACCAACAACTGATATGCTCATGTATGTACACTTTGGTGCTTGTCATCATAATAAAGTGAGTTCGCTTGCACTGTTTCATCAAGCCTGTGGCCCAGTACACTTGATACTGACAAGCATGTTTTAGAGTTTACTTTCACTAGCCTTCAACTGTCCCCAGTTCATCTATAAAGCATCAGGTTTGTGCTTCAAATTGTTTGGTCCCTATTCCTTGACCTGTCCGCCATCAGAGACTCTACCAATAGATATGCTACTGTCGACATAGCTCTTGGTGATCACTGGAACATGCAAGCCCCTCTACCACTTCACGGTGGATCCACAACAGAGAGGTACTTTAACTTCAAAGCCTGCTATATTTGTCACATATATAACAGGTTTTAGAGAAAGGGAAATTCTCCACCCTCCCTCCAAGCCAAACCAGCAATAAATGATAAAGAACAAACTTAACAAAGCCAAGCATGGCCAGAACCAGAAGCACACAACCAATCATACTCACTGGTACAGGTAGAGCATAAGATTTCTTCCTCATCACAACATTGCTGACGTCCATGTCCGGGTCATAGCCTGGATCGTGCTGGGGTTTCCGTCTGAGAACCACATTTCTGGGGTCCATGTCTGCATCAACGTCGTCTGAGGTGTCATCAAAAGCTTCGTCTAGCAGATCATCGACTGCACGTCGGTCGTCACATTCGTTATTACTGTCATCGTCATAACCTGCATGCTTTGAGGAAGATGCAGCACTTTCCTCACTGTCCATTGTCATCCTATCATCATCGTAGCTATCCAGACTGGACTGACTAGAGCTCTGTAGTTTTGGCGATGGCAGGATGCTTTCTCTTCGAACCGCTTCAGAAACAAAGCCTTTCAGACTGATATCATCATCATCAATATCCATTAGTTGCCTGCCATAAAGAAACAACCAGAATCAGTATCAGAGATAATTACAGAAAAGCTAAAGTTCATCTAATGGCAGATATGACTGAGAGGATGTACAGTGATTGACTTTCAAACAATCAAGGTCATTACAGGATCATTATGTCCGGTGAAATGATACAGGAGTTAGTGCCACTCCACAGATCAGTCCTTGGTGTTTTGGGTTAACTTTGTTGATATTCCTCCATACCAGATTTTAGGTCATCCAGCACCACCTGCCTTTGTTACCACTGATCTTTCCACTCAACCTGATGTTTTTTTTAATGCCTCTCCTCTCATTATGTGACCAAAAACATTGTATTTTTCTTGAAGTTGTGGATAAGATAATCACAACATATTTTCTTAGAAATCACATTCCTGTTGTTTCCAAGTTCTTAATTTATTTGTTGACATTACATAGGTTGCGGATTATAGTTTATAAAGAAAGTGATAATTTTGTGAAAAATTTGTCATTACCGAGTTTTAATTTACTGCTGTTTACTGGTTAATTATTACAAGTACTGCTATAGATTGCTAGTTAATTATTACAAGTACTGCTATTGAGGGCTACTTAATTATTGCTTTTACTGCTACAAATTACTGATTATTACCATTACTGCCACAGATTTCTGTTTAATTATTACCATTATTGCTACAGATATTACTGGTTATTTATCACCATTACTACCAGACATTACTGGTTATTAGCCTTAATGCCTCAGACACTTGTTAATTACCCCATTACTGAAGACATTACCATAGTCTGTCCGGAAATTAATGCCATCATTCACGATCAATTATTTTGAAAACTATGTTGCATCGTTATGAAATATTTCCTGCCGTCTTATATTTACCCCCACCCAAGGAATATGTCTTTGATAAGTCCAAAAGCAACTTCAATCATCGAAAGCGGCGACATTTCTTTGATGTTTTGCAGACAAACTAGTCTTACAGTAAACCACGTTATTTCTGGTAAGGACACAAGTATAAGGCTTAGCCAGATTCGTATGGGAGTGGGTACTATAAAAAAGTAGCTTAAAAGTCGACAGGGTCGGCTGCATTGAGTTTTTATCCCATATGGCTCAGTCTCTTTCCGCAGGGCAGAAAGACCTTAACCCTTTACAGGGCAGACGCTTGTCCGTTTTTTAGCCCTGAACGGGCAAGATTTTTGCAGGTTCTGTAAAATTTCGGGTTGCGTTAGTAAAAACATCACAAATAAGGTGTCAGTCAACCGATTTTAGTTAAATAAACAACACAATGAAGATAAAAGCATGCAGAATATGTTACTCACGTGATTGTTGTCGATAATCCATATATGAATACAAATATTTACGAAATACGGCATATTGTTTGTGAATTTCCGTCATCTATACGGCAATTTAGAAACACATTTTCAGAATCATAATCACTTTGTTTAAAGTCCAACTCACGACTGCTAATGCAAAGTAACGCTTTTCACTGATATCTAGCTGCTATTAATAGTCAACTTCGAGCCCTTTAATGTCATTTAAATTGAACCTAGCGAAATCTCGGCTATCACTTGAAGAATCGCCGAAATCCATTTTGAAAAACTAAGCGTAAAAACCGCGAAAACTTTTTTAAAAAGTCTGTAAAAGTCCGTTCAAATTCATAGTAGGTGCTTACAAATGGTGGCCACGTTGTCAAGCTATCGGTGAAAGCGAAAGTAGCCGTCGGAAGTATCGGAAAGCCGAGAGAACGCGTTTTTACAATGCATAATAGTATCGGGCAGTTTGGGACGTTTCGCCCATTTACGGTATCGGACGTAAATGGCCATTCACCCTGTAAAAGGTTAATAGTGCAGTCTGAGTTAGTATCTTGACGTCAGACAATTTGAATAGATTGATTGGAACTCTTGATTGATTTAGAAATCGACATCACAGCATTCGGGTCATTCCCATAAGCGCTCCGTCCCCATCCTCAACAGCCAGCAAAGAGTTCCAACACCAATAATTCCAGTAGCAACCTGATTATATGTCTGTCTTGCCTTTCCTCTGAGCGTCGAGCCTCGGCCAGAACCCCTCGTCACTCCTCGCTGCCTCATTCTTGCCAGACTATGGTGATCCATTTGCTCCTCCGAGGTGTACACGTGCTCCCACAAGGCCACAACCATGTCTGCCTTGTCATGCATCAATGCCGTAGATATTTTGTCAACTATATTGTGATATGATGCATTGTCCATAATTAGACAAGACGGTCTATCTAGGGATAGAAGCACTGTATTCTCGAGCCAATCGCTAAATACATTGCCATTCATCTCATTATGATAATCCCTATTGTCTGTATGCTTTGATACGAACACGAGTCCAGCATTCTGTAGTAAACCATTTTGAGTACTACCAGCATGGGCTATGACGAAACGCCGTCCTTTACTACTGGCACATATCGCGTTATCTTTCCGTCCGCTGATTGCCATTCCTTTTCACTTGTGTGGTGTGCATTGATCCACATTTCATCCAAACACACTATGTCATAATTTTATTTGCGCATTTCCCTTATTTCACGTAGGTATCTGCTTCTTGTGGCTCCTAAATGCGGTTGCTCGCAGATGATATTTCTACCTCCCTTGTACTTTCTAAACGTGAAGCTTTATATGAAAGGACCCATATTAATGAAACACCTCTGAAGATACTGCGACACCACATGAACACTCCCCGTTTCACTTCTCAAGGCTCTTTTCATAAGGCTAATCCCGTGAAAAACGTGAAAATTTACTACTGAACGCGCATGTTTCCTCGTGAAGATGTAATACTTCTAATAATGTGCACTTCATCTCTGTCCCGTAAATTATATACCGCATATAAACAAACTTTGAAATCTGCTGTACAATCTCCAGAACAAAAATTTTGTTGTTGGGTGCACATCATGATAAGGTTATATGCTAAATCTCATCATTTTCTCTCAGCTGGTTACTGAGATATGGAATTTTATATTGGGGCAGACAAAAATAAATGGACTATAGTTATAACCCTTATTGCCAAAGATACTGGTTAATTATTACCACAGTCAAATATCATGAGACAATATTCACAAACTTACTTCTCACTGGGACCAAATTCTTCGTCTCCAACATCGGAGCTGCTGAGAGGATCGGACTCACTGTCCGATCTCAGCTTTGGCACTTGAGGCTTTTTGAACACCTGGTCTTCATCAGATAGTTGCTGAGCTTGTCGGCGAACTGCAGACAGTGGAATTGTACGCTGGCAGTCGTCATCTGTGTCATCAAAACTATCCTCAAACTGCACCTGTCAAGGTATTGTAGGCAATTCAAACTATAAAGATCATATGGCTAGCTACAATAACTTGTTCATAACATATTAATGATAAATATTTCAAGACAGCAAATGCAAGCCAAAGTCACACAAGCTGACCTTTCAGGTGTGTAACTAGGTGTAACGCATTCTCCCCTCAAAACAACAACAAACAAGAAGTAGAAGAATCAAGGAAGACACAGGAGATAAGAATAGACAAAACAGCATTCACAAGCTATACAGAAATGAGGAAACAAAGAGCTTCAGACTCAGAAAAAGGACAATATGAACTCAGAACTAAGCTTCACGAAATGAGTCTTAGAGAGACTACCATCTGCCACTGAAGGGCGCTCAACACCAGAAAACATCTTAAATAACTGCTCCAGTTTCCCCACAGATAGAATGTGAATATGATTCACAGAAACAACGCTTTACTACAGTGGTTCTAAACCTTTTTTGGCCCATGCCTCCCTTCACCATATTTTCAGAATGTCATTCCCCCCTCCCCCTCTTCGTATTTGCTACCTAAAAATTTTGCCCATGCCCCCCCCCCTTCACCATATTTTCAGCCCCCCCCCCCCTTCATATTTCCTACCTAACACCCCCCCCCCTTCCCGCCCCCACACAGTATACATAATGGAAGCTAAATTTAATAGCACATACTAAAACAAGTCTAGGCGTCCACATAAAATGTGATCTGTGGGTCTACTTTATAAAATGAATTTTAGAAAGGGTGAGATGTACAGAACCGTAAAGTATGAAGGGAAAAAACAATATCAAGTAATCGGTTCTTGTATTAACACGATCTTGAGATAATCTTAATTTCCCCCCCCCCCCCCTGGAAACCCTAAAATTCCCTGGGGGTGGGGGGGGGGGGGGAGAATTCCCTACCGGTTGAGAATCACTGCTTTAATACAAACTTTAGAGTACATGACAGTAGTTTGTAGAAATAGTAGCAGTAGAATAAAAACAATAATGTGGGCTGCAGTACATTTTAAAGAAACTTTCAAATAAGTGCCTCATGTAGTTTTAAAACATTACATGTGAAATAGAACCCAGATATGCTAAATATATGACGCTAGCCAAATATTTGCGTGCACCAATAAGCATTTGACAGATGATGTGATTAGTGCCACATCAGCAACTTCTACTTCACAGACTAAGTCAGCCACAGGCCCATTATTTTTAAAAAATCCTCCACCTCAATGAGAATTTCAACACATGGCCACCGAGCCAACAGGTAAGTGTGATCGACTGCAAATAACCAGCACTAACCATAAGATGGTCTCCGTGGCGAAGGGTTTACGGACGTGAGTCGTAAATCCACTTACCCGCGTTCGAAACGCAGCTGCGACCAATTTGTCAGCAGACCACGTTGCGCTGGGTTTTAATGAATTGGTATGGGAGCTGGTCGTTAAGAAATCAATGGCAAACTACTGAACGTAAACTTTCCAAGACATCAACAACAGCAGTAAAATGCTGGTGTTGACAGCAATGTCCTGTAAAAAGGATATGACAAAAACATAAAAAACCATGACACATTAACAGAACCAGCGGTTAAGTGTGATCGACTGCTAGTACCCAGCACTAACCATAAGATACATTAACACAGTGGTTCTCAACCTTTTTTGGCCCGTGCCCTCCTTCACCATATTTTCAGAACGTAATTCCCCCCCCCCCCTTTTGTATTTCCTACCTAAAAATTCCCCCTCCCGCCCCTACACAGTATACATAATAATGGAAGCACATACTAAAACAAGTCTAGACGTCCACATAAAACATGATTTGTGGGTCTACTTACTTTATAAAATGAATTTTAGAAGGGTGAGACGTACAGAACTGTAAAGTATGAAGGGAAAAACAAGATTAAGTAATCGGTTCTTGTATTAACGCGATCTTGAAATAATAATCATTCTCCCCCCCCCCCCCCCCCTGGAAACCCCAAAATTCCCGGGGGGGGGGGGGGGGGGGGGGTGGGAAGATTCCCCACCGGTTGAGAACCATTGCATTAACAGAACCAGCGGGTAAGTGTGATCGACTGCTAGTACCCAGCACTAACCATAAGACACACATTAACAGAGCCAGCGGGTAAGTGTGATCGACTGCTAGTACCCAGCACTAACCATAAGACACACATTAACAGAGCCAGCGGGTAAGTGTGATCGACTGCTAGTACCCAGCACTAACCATAAGACACACATTAATAGAGCCAGCGGGTAAGTGTGATCGACTACTAGTACCCAGCACTAACCATAAGACACACATTAATAGAGCCAGCGGGTAAGTGTGATCTACTACTAGTACCCAGCACTAACCATAAGACACATTAACAGAGCCAGCGGGTAAGTGTGATCTACTACTAGTACCCAGCACTAACCATAAGACACACATTAATAGAGCCAGCGGGTAAGTGTGATCTACTACTAGTACCCAGCACTAACCATAAGACACACATTAATAGAGCCAGCGGGTAAGTGTGATCGACTGCTAGTACCCAGCACTAACCATAAGACACACATTAATAGAGCCAGATGGGTAAGTGTGATCTACTACTAGTACCCAGCACTAACCATAAGACACATTAATAGAGCCAGCGGGTAAGTGTGATCGACTGCTAGTGCCCAGCACTAACCATAAGACACACATTAACAGAGCCAGCGGGTAAGTGTGATCTACTACTAACCATAAGACACACATTAATAGAGCCAGCGGGTAAGTGTGATCTACTACTAGTACCCAGCACTAACCCTAAGACACACATTAACAGAGCCAGCGGGTAAGTGTGATCTACTACTAGTACCCAGCACTAACCATAAGACACACATTAATAGAGCCAGCGGGTAAGTGTGATCTACTACTAGTACCCAGCACTAACCATAAGAAACATTAACAGAACCAACATTAAGCACCACCTTCTTAGTGTCTGAATGCTGTGGTACGTCATCCTTTTTCTTAATGAGGTTGTAAATGCTAGATGTCTGGCTGCCACTTGCTGTGCTGGGTGCAGATCTTGTTGCAGATGACATTTCTTGAACAGGAGGAGGAGGAGGTGGAGGTGGTGGTGGTATTGGTGATGCTGGTCCACTTCCACCAAAGCCAATCTCAGCCAGCTTCTGGTTGAATTCTGTACAAGGAAAACAGAACACCCTATGGTCATATGTGTCAAACCAGTCAGATGTAGACTGGCATAGCAAAGCAATGTTACAACAATATTAAGCGCCTACAGCACAATACCAGCAAACAAACTAAAGTAACATTACTGACAGCATGCATCTTCCCTATGACAACTTATTGATGTGAGTTATGACCATTTCACAATCACTAATGAAGAAAATCAGGGCTTGATTTTTACAGAAAAATTCTTACAACAATGTAGATCAAGAAGAAGTAAAATAGTGACATTCTACATGATCTGGACATAGAAGACCACTAACTTTTATAGAGCATAACAGAAATACTTTGGCCATATTAAACATCAGTGGTTTGGAAAGAACAATTATGGAAGGCATATTTCCTGGAAGATGGGGCAGAGTCAACCAACAAACAGATGGACACAGGACGCTGAAGACACCTTGGGCATTAAGGAGGAGGAGAGGGAGGGGGGGAGGGGTTTGTTGTGAGATGACGGTGTCTGCCTCAAGCTCAGAAGGTACAGGTACAGGTTCAATTCAGGGCTGGGCATTCTTCCAACAACTACTGGTATCTAATGAGATGACACATTCTCCTGAACTTGTAGATGGTTTGATCGGATCCCAGGCTTCTGAGAGACGGGTGAAAAACAGCAAATCCTGTGTGCAAGTTAACAATCCCATGGCAGTTGGAAATTGCAAAGATTCGGCCATGAGGTCAGTGCCCTGGAAAAATTGTTAGCAAAGAAAACCTCCCCACTGGTAGAGTGACACACCCCCACCCCGCCCCCCCATAGAGCAAGCCTACCTGACACAAATACATGCCACAGTCACACACCCTGACCATTGAGCTGCATACCTAGATGTAACACCCTCCTCTCAAGAGGAATGAAGAAGTTGAAGAATTCAACTTTCATATTTTTAAAATAAATTTGACTGAACTTTGCAACTATGTACCTTCGTGATCTACCATTTTCCTGATAGCAACACATTTTATTCCATGTTGGATCTAATAAACTCACAAAAACTCTAATGTATATATTTTTTATTGCAAGCATTAACAAATGGAGAAATTCAGGCTAAAATACACACACACAAAACCATTAAATGAAATTAGACATAGACTCTACCAAGAATAACTCACAAGGGTAGAAGAGAAGGGTATGACTTCTATAAATAAACACACTAAGAGTTTGTTTACCAGCTCTGGCTCTATTCCGGGATTCCTCTCGTTTGCTGCTGGCTGGGGCTCTGTCTTCCTCATCAGCTCTCTTTGGACTTCTGCTGCGGCCTCTTTCACTTGGTGGTTCTGGCTGCTTCTGAGGACAGAAACAGCGTTCAATGTGCTAATGTCACAAGTTAGCAAGGCCAGCTGTGCTTCATGCTCGGAATCCCAGGGAAAGCCCTTTGCATCATAAGGGAGTTTCCCGGTTATAAATACCACGGGGAAAATTGAGTTGTTTCTACGGCCTAGAAGGTTCGGGAAGCAACGAGATTCGACAGAGTAAGGTCGCGAGCTGCACTCCAAGTATCCCGTGAGTTAACTAGGAATGTTCTATACTCGGGAGAAGTCATGTTGCACGTACAACGTGAAATTCTCCTGGATCCACGACTTCTCCATGGTTTGAGATTCATACGCAAAAGCGGAACTAGCCATGTTGGTTGTCATTCACTCTCAAGTCACCCACCAGAGCAGTTGCTCATAAAATCGGTTTATACTCTCAAGCCCCAGGACAGTAATTTCAGCTAAGTTGGTGAAGGTTCCAAGGGTTCAGGTAAATGAAACTGTATTTTCGTGGTTTAATTCAGCGAAACATGTGATTGTAATGCAGCTAATTATCTTTGTGAAATCTCATGATTAATTAATCACTTGGCGATCGATAAGCGACAGGAATATAAGCCGCAGTTCGTGTGTGTACTACCGTGTCGTGATCGATATTGGTGACAGTATAGCATAACTATACTGGTCTTGCACAAGTCCCTTAACGAGGCAATGTGTGGTTATTTATAAGTCAGATTACAGGCTGTGAGAACTTGCATTTATTAGTTTATTTTTACAAGTGTGTTAAACTGTTTACTGCTATCACCTGAGGTACCTTTGTGAAGCCAGTTTATGTTGTTTATTGTTAGTGGTGCTTCTTGATTGTGTAGCTAGGTGGAATTCGGACAACGGAGTGATTCGTCTATCTCAAGCAGAGCATGTAGTTCTAGGCACTAGGAGATGATGCAGCTATTTTGTGATTGGTAAATAGTGGTGGTGTCATTTCTGGAAAGTGTGTAGTTACTGTAAGTAGTGATCATGAAGTTGTGTTAATATATACTGTACTGTTGGGGCGTATATATTAGATGATGAAGTGTGGTACCTACCTGAGCTTGCTTGCTTGTGTTCGTTGGCTTGAGCTCCAACGCGAAGTCCTGTATGTCGGATGAAGGCATCCTGTTGTCCAACATCAGTGTGATGTCATACAGGACCTGAGGTTTGCGTGAGTATCTGTTGTCCCATGTCTGGCTTATTGGTGTGCAGACTGGTGGTTCCTCGCCGTACAGGCAGACACTCTCCAACTTCGGAGGACCTACCTGAGCGACGTGATATGCCTGTGCGTTAACGTCGCAATTGTTGGGAGACCGATCGGGGTTCTACTCTACACTTTCCTGTATCTTTTCGTACCTGAGCATGCGTACTTGAGTGCTTGTGTGCTGGATGTAAGGGAAGATGCGTGAATGTTGAACAAGGCACCAGGACATGTGGGATATGGGATTTATTGCAATGCTAAAATGTATTTAACTGGCACACCAGGCCGGTTGAGCCATTCAGCACCTACCCAAGGCTAATCCGCTTGGGAGGAGAATGGAATAGGAGCGGACACCTTGAACATGTGGTGAACCATACATGTTTTATGTAAGATAACTTCTTGCCATCTCTAACAGGAGGATTATCAAGGAGGATTTCACTGTTATCTGGGAAGGACATCCCAGCAGCGAAACGGATGGATTCAATGTACATTGGAAGTATTATGTGTTTATTGGTTAATTTGTGAGTTAATTAATAACCATAATTGTAGTCCATTGATGGAGTGGTCCAGGGACCGACTCTTCCGGAGATTTAGTTGCTATGTAGTAAATAGAACTAGTGCAGTTACTTAACAAAACCTACAGGAGATCAGAGAAAGGTAGAAGTATGAGAGTAAAGTAGGATCAGACTCAATCTGCACGGAACCTAATCTTTCCAACGGGCTGATCCAGGTGCCATCTGACATGGGATGTCTAGCCATGCTTCCACTATGCCTTGATAGGGATAATTAGTTAGAGCTGAAGGCGTTATATATTGGATGTATGCATGTAGATCCGTGTTGGTACCGAATGCTCTCATCTACCCCTCTTCCTTTCAAGTGTTGCCTGTTATATGAGTTCTACAACAAAGCTGAGATTTCAAGGGCAGATTTTGATAATTCGCTCGATCCAGAGGACAACCCAGGGTTGGATAACGTCATAGCACTGGGAGCACCTCAGCTCAGTCATCGTTATTGACCGCCACTGAACCATTTTGTGACACCACCAGGTAGTACCAGAGTATTACCCGAAGATAGGTGAGGTAACTACGCTCGGAGCAATGTCGAGTCTTAAAGAGACCAAACTGACTTTGTCGTCTTGATGTTACGCACTAGGTACTTACTAATGCATCAGCTGAAGATCTTAACCAGATCCTACTGAAATTATCATTGTGGTTATCCAAAAAGGATGTATGTGTTCCACAGTGCTAGACCCTCATCAGATCTGAATGACACTCAGAATTCTTATTCAATTAGACACTGTGTCAACATTATGAATGCCATTGTTCTGAACCAGACTCAGGTGGAGTCCGGTCAATCCCGAGTTCCAGTCATCTATTCAGTTAGTCATCTACCAGAGAGTAGAAACATGCATGAGACATTCAATAGCCAAGTTATGAAATGCTTCATCCTAGATGCTACAGTTTAGCAGTGCTTCTGAGAGTAAATTCGCCCAACCAAGGGTGTATCGTTATTTGACATTGTAGTGAATGTTGCAAGGACAATGTATACAGCTATTGTCAAGGGGATACCTCAAGGTAGAGGGTCTCCCATCCAGACTGTGTAGGCAAAGCAGCCATTTGGACAGTAGCTAGTGACTATTCTCGCATTGTTGAGGTGTGATCTCAGTCCAGTCATCGGAGGTCCAGATGGCTAATCCCATTATATGATCACCGGGAGCCCGAGGCAGAAGTCCACAAGTTTCCAGACAACAGTTCTGGGAGAGAACCAGGTGAGTCTATTGGACCAACTTGACGGAAACACCCTGCAAATCTGCTGCTACATCTAGGGATGAACTTGGAATCATCTCTGACTCTTTCTCTAACCTATTCTCTATATTGTATATAACTCCTCTCCTATCTAATTTTGACCTATGTCTTTAGTGTACATAATTATTTAATCATTGACATGTCGTTTCTACAATTACTGTGGGTGGTCTTGGACGAGGCCTGAGGGTTTAAGATCCCTAGGTAGAGGGTAGATAGAAGTCTAGGATCTGGGAGGGGCTTGTAGACATACTACTTTTGATCTTGCAAAGGGGGTCAGTAATAGTAGTGTATCTACCTGTCCAACCCCTAGGGTTAGTATACACAAGAGGCAGTGATACTCGGCTCTTGTGTTAACTCTCAACAACCGAGGCCATCTTATTACAGCTAGTTTGGGTCTGATGAGGGATAAATGTTACTGCACATGCTCCTGTCTCCTCCCATAGCATCTCTCTCAGCATAGTAAATAAACTCTGTAGTATCATTACAAGGCCAGATTTGTGTATGTGTGTGCCAGAATCACACAAACTATACATATTCATTTATGGGTAGTTTTCTAATATAGAAATTTAGCTGCGACAGTGGTCTATTTGACCAGCCCTTTTCAATGTCCATTTGCTGAAGGACTTTGAACGTGCAAGTAGGCTGCTTTTCAAGTTGTCCAAATACACCAGACATCTAATCCAATACTCCAGGATTAGGGTGACGTATGCCATTAGGCTACATTGTTCCTAAACAAAACCCCGGTAGCATTTGTGAATAAGAAGACATAGGTGGTTACCCATAAAGCTGTCAACCTGGAAACCCTACAGACCACTCCTTGCTCACACATCTTCACATGTTCATGTGAACATTTCAGTTATTTGTCTCAATGACACTGCAGTCACCCCCATCTCATACAGAGGATCCTCTTCACATGCCTGGTTTGGATGATGCTCCAATCTTCTCTATCACCTAATTTGTTAATAAAGTTGGTGTTGCCAAGATTATTATTTATTATCTTAACGCAACTGTTTAAGCTTTATGTTGTCCTCTGCCTTTCTTGCCTAGTAATTCTCTTTCTTCCATTTCTTCCCCACCCACACACACACAGAGGAGACACAGGGAGAGAGAGGGGGGGAGGGGAGGTGGTGGTTAATTTCACTATTCCACCTCATGTTGATGTCTCATAAATGTCAGATCTTTTTATTATGATTTTTATGAGTGACCTGCAGCTCTCAATATCCATGAACTGTGTGGATTTGTACAAAATCAGAAATGTGTGCTCTAATTCAACCAGATCTTGGGGTAGCGAACTGGATATTTAGCATTCTCACACAAGGGTGAACAAATTGGGAGACCCACATGTATGCCTAGTCTACATTATTTAGAAAAAGCATTTGCAGCTAAACATTCTATCACACACAGAGACAACCCTGGCATGTGACAACAACTAACCCCTGATTCATCAGACGAACTGTCGTCCTTGAGAACTCCATTTTTCCACCTATTCTGAATTTCCTCCAGTTCTGCCAAGCGTGCAGCCCGACTCTGTGCTGCCAGAGAGCTGCATGTGGTGTTACTGTCTTGTACACGGCCAACCAAACGTTGCTGGACAGTCTTTGTTCCTGCACTCACCTGCTGGGACAGAAACAACACATCTAGCTTGTACATGGTACAGGGACAACTAACGCCACTTCTGTCACATAGAAAGATACCTTTAACAACTAAAGCAAATCTCATAACTATTTTTGGACCAACATTATGCTACTAGTGTCAAACAAGGACACTTACTGCAAGTAAACGCAACATAATAACAGAGAGTAGATGCCTTAGAATTCCAGAGAATTCAACACCAGTATCCAGAGGGGTCAGGTCAAAGAAGAATGGCTACACAGCTACTTGCTGCCGCTGCCAAAACTGAACAAAGACCATTCCAAGATAAGCGGCTACAGAATCATTACGATGCAGAATACTGTTGGCAAGCTACTGGAGAAAATTGTAGCACACAGACTTGCTTGGGACTTGGAACAGCTCGGATGCTTCCCGCCCACACTTGGAGGATACAGACGCAACAAAGAGTCATGGCTGAATGCGGCGGTCTTTGCTCAAGATGTTTATGAAGGATTTCAGGTCAGAGAAGAGACATGTGCGGCCGCCATAGACTTAGAGGACGCATATAAAAGAGTATCTTTTGAGCACTTGATGCAAACCCTCCTCAGACTGAAAGTGCACCCTCACCTTGTACGATGGATAGCTGCAGTTCTTCTCCAAAGGAAGGTGGTGCTAAGATGCGGGAGTTGGTCTTCTGAGCCGATAACGATATGTCCAGGATTGCCGCAGGGTTCACCACTGTCACCAGTACTATTCAACGTGTATACGGTGCCGATCACTGAACAATAGTTGGACGGGAGGGGTAGGACTCTGTCATTTGCTGACGACATTCTCGTGTATCGACAAGGTCGAGATAGACAGGCGGTTGCCAATGATATGCAGGGCAAACTAGATCGAATTTCCTCATGGTGTGCTGATGCCGATGTCCTTGTCAACCCTGCAAAGGCAACGGTTACATGGTTCTCACTAAACAACCATATTGTGAACACAGACCTGCCGGCAGTAAGAATGGATGGGAGCATTTTGAGTAGAACCCAGTCAATGACATATCTTGGCGTGAGCCTGTCCTTCAGAGATCATGTCGATTATGTCATAACGAAGGTTCGAAAAGGTTTGTCAGCAATGAGAGTCATGGCGACTGCCAATATCGAGCAAAGACTGCTAATACTTCTGTTCCAAGGACTTGTGCTTTCACGCATCGAGTATGCCCTGGCCATCCTCACTGTCAGCCCTACACTGATTGGAAGACTTGAAAAGGTACAAAACGAAGCCATGTGCATCATTTTGGGCTGCACGGGAGACACCTGCTGTGTAGCAATGAGATACCTCCTTGACTTCCCGACAAGGGAGTCGAGGGAAATGAACGAGCTGACAAACTGGCTGGCTCTGCACCCCCTGTGGATGGCCAGCCCATGGATCGTCCCGATGTTATTAACGTCCTTAAAGATATGGCGAGAACAGAAGACTTTGACATCAGTGATTCCACATCGCTGTCCAGGATGAAAGACCTGGGAGTAAGAATCAGCACAGCCAGACGTGAGAGGTACATTGGGAAAACAAAGCGCCTCGTCAACCAACACAGAACTGGCACTATTAGCCACCGGACGCTGATGCATATGCTGGGGGGAGGATCTGAGCACCTATGGACATGTCCGGAGTGCAATGTAGATACCCCAACTGATAACTGAATAACTGATAAGATGCCTTAGAAGAGCTGAGGGAGTAACTGTGAGAGATAGGGTAACAAATTTGGAAATTACAAGAAAATTAGGACTGAAACCAGGCATGTAATTCACTAAAGAACAATATATTAAATGGTTCTCCCATCTGACAAAATGCCCTGGTACCATTTAACACAAATACCTACACTGAAGAAATATAATGGCTGCAGATCAAGGGGAAGACCCACATAAGAGATGGAGTGATGGTATCAATTTTAACAGAGAAATGAAGACCAACTTACAAAACGTACAGGAAAGAGAGCACAGAAAAGAGCACACAAAAGGGCCTTACATCTCCCCCACAAGACTTCACTGAGGTAAATGGAGGAAGAGAAAAGGCAGAAGAAGTCTGCACATTCTAATTTACTGTATTGTATCTCTTACACCCTGTAGTGTCTATCAGACTTCATTAAACCATGGGAGATAACAAGAACCATTAACTCTGCAGATGTAGTGGTAATCACAAAGTAAAGTCACACAGAATGTAACAACACAGTAATTCTGAAGCAAATGACAGAGTTCAAATCTCGGGACATCCTGAAAACAGCAGATGGAAGATGTTTTAAAGAGGTAAAATGCAGAATTGCTCAAATTAAAGCAGCACTCCATTATTTTGTCAGAAAGTGTTTTTACAAGTTATATAGGGCCAAATCTGATGTACGGAAGTCAGCCATGAACAATTAACAGGTCAGTGAGAAATTACATAGAGATTGCAGAGATGTTCTATAGAAGAATAATTAGATTACTCTGGACAGGCAAAAGAAGTAATGAAGACATCTGGACAGAAATCAACTCACAAAGAGTACTGATTACAAGTATCAGAATTAACCAATCTAGATGCTATGGACACACCATGAGATGGTGTAAACTGGAAAATGTGACAACAGAAAAGTTGGAAGAAAAGAAAAACAGGAACAATTAACTATTATCAAAAGGCACCTCAAGAGATGAGGAAACAGCGCTGGATGGGTCAGGACGCAGATGGATCTGCAGAAGACAGCCAAGGATAAGACAACTGGTTACGAGTTGTTTGAGGCCCTTTACTCCACTGGGAGATCACAGGCAGAAGAAGAAAAAATAGACAACTGAATAGCGGTATAAATAATATTTGGATAACTTAAACTGACCACACCAAGGTAGACTACACAAGCATAAGTTGGTTGAGAAGTCTATGGACAGCTGAAAAGTGGAAGAACATGATAATTCAGTCTTTGCTAACGCATATATATCTTCAAAATGCCACAAAACGATAGCAATTGTACTGAATGCCCTCAACTTTACATACATAAACTGTATTAAATTAAGAGATTTATAATGTATGCAACCATATATATATATATATATATATATATATATATATATATATATATATATATATATATATATATATATATATATATATATATATATATATATATATATATATATATGGTTACCACTGAAATTATTGAATTGCGACATTTACAGAATCCCCTCAACGAAATGCCAGTTCCACACTTTGTGGCAGGATATAGACAGCACAAACATTTATGGCAGCTGTCCAGATGAAAACAAGCAACCTGCCTTTACTCTTTCAGGAAAGGTATAGGTACTATAAGACTCAAAGTAGGGAAATGATCACCACATCCCATTATGTTGTTACCTTGTATAAGAAAAAACTAATAAATACTCAGACCAACAGCAAATGTTTCTAGGTCTTAATATTTAAATTAACCTTGTTGTATATGTGACCTACTTCAGACATGACATACTTAACTAACCTTGCTGGGAGAATGGCAGATTTTACTTGGTGATCCTCCGGCAGTCTTAACTGGTGAGGCCACTTTGACAGGTGATGTGCCCTTAGGTGGCACAGATTCCACCTGGACCGCTTTCCTGGCCAGAACTTGTGAAGCCTTCTCTTCAATGCATTCCTTAAAGCTTTTCTTTGTGCTCAGGGATTTGCTCACAGCTGGTGGTGGTGGAGGGTTCTGTCAAACACAGATTTCAATAAACCTGATAATTTAGGTAATGTTTCATGGATGTACTCTCTGTGGTTGACAAGCAGTGCAACTAGCTATAACCGAAGACAAGCAAGGGTTAACATTCTAGTTACTAACAAATATATAATCAGCTGTTAATGTATATCCATCACTATTTTGAAGCCTAGATACTTGTTACAAACAAATAAATAGCTGGTATGTGAGCCCTTCACTGTTGTGAAGCCTACATACATGTTACTAACAAATAACCAGCTGTTATGTTAAGCCCTACACTATTGTGAAGCCTACATACTTGTTTCTGACAAATAACCAGCTGTTATGTGAGCCCTACACTGTTTTGAAGCCAACATACTAACAAGTAATAATTTCATCATTATGTAAGCCCTCCAGAGTTCTAAAGCCTACATACAAACAAGTAACAATTTCACTACTATGTAAGCCCTCCAGAGTTCTAAAGCCTACATACAAACAAGTAACATTTTCACTACTATGTAAGCCCTCCAGAGTTCTGAAACCCACAAACAAGTAACAATTGCATTATTATGTAAGCCCTCCCGATTTATGAAGCCTACAAACAACCATGTAACAATTTCACTATTTTGTATGCATCCGGGGTTCTGAAGCCAACATAAAGCCCTAGTAATGTAGTGAGCTCACGGTGATTCAGGGATCAAACCCCACTAGTGCTGTGAGCTAACAGAGGTTCAAGGATCAAGAACAACAGTGGTAATGTTGGATTGTTTGCAACCAGTGTGGGAGATGGTTACATTCTATTAAAATGTGATCTGGTGTATGTGCATGTCAAACCTCTACATTAGTATCTACCACGGGTTAACATACTATTAAACACTATATACAGTACACTTAAACAGTAAAGAATGCATAATCACTTAGAATCATTCAGGCAGAGAGATGTGAAGCTGAAAGAGATCCTACCGGAGGGGGTTCACTGGTCTGTGGTACAGACTTTGGAGTGAACTCTGATACAGGTCTGGCTTTGCTGACTGCGGGAGTCCCCTCTACTGGGTTCACCTTCTTGATGTCACTGACCAGATTGGAAGAAGTCATGTTCTCCCAGGCTGACATTCGGGCACCCACTGAGAAGGCAGTCGGCTCGTCCTGCTGACGGCGCAGCTGGGGCGTGTTGCTGAGTTTCTCCTGCATCTGAGACATGCGCTGGGAGATTGGCAACTCTGTTGGGTCACAACCTTTCAGGCGAGAACTGGCGGATGAGGAAGGAGTTGACAATGCTGGTGTTGTCACCTGAAAGTAACATATCAAAGAGTGTCAACAAAACTCCAGTAAAGTTCAATAAACACATATTGCTGATATGCATAAACAATTCATGAATTCACAAAGTGCTCTTTACATGACCACATATTGCTGTAATACATAAATAGTTCATGAATTCACTAAATGTTCTCTAAATGGTCATGTTTAAATGCATAACCAAATGAATTTACTTCTTCTTCTTCTGCGTTCATCCAGAGTTTTTTTTTTTTCAGATGTAATTGCATTGTACCAAGTTTATTTGTGCCGTTAGACCAGTGGTTCTCAACCGGTGGGGAATTACCCCCCAGGGGGGAATTTTGGGGTTTCCAGGGGGGGAATGAAGATTATTTCAAGATCGCGTTAATACAAGAACCGATTTCTTGATCTTGTTTTTCCCTTCATACTTTACGCTTCTGTACGTATCACCCTTCTGAAATTCATTTTATAACGTAAGTAGACCCGCGAATCACATTTTATGTAGATGTCTAGACTTGTTTTAGTATGTGCATTTAAATTTAGCTTCAATTATTACATATACTGTGTAGGGGCAGGGGGAAATTTTTAGGGAGGAAATACGAGGGGGGAGGGGGAAATGACGTTCTAAAAGTATGGTAATTGGGGGGGGGGGGGGGGAATGACGTCCTAAAAATATGGTGAGGGGGGGGGGGGGGAATGACGTCCTAAAAATATGGTGAAGGGGGGAACGGACCAAAAAAGGTTGAAAACCACTGCGTTAGACTGACAACCTGACTTCTGCGGGCGTTTGTTGACCGGGTAGCCTTCCAGGGTGTTTTAAAGCACTTGAAGGACATTCGACTCCCACTGTTGTAGTGCGTCCACATTCCGCGCAAACCAGGAGAAGTCAGGATACAAACGCCATCACTCAGCGAGCTTTCGGTTTGGACTTCCCACGAGATAGCTTTGCCAGCCAACCAATATTTCCATTTAGGCTTTTGGGTCGCTTTCTCGACTCTTACCATTGTGGTGTCATCCCTATCCCAGCTGGTCTACTCAGAACAGCCGAAGACATCCCAGTCGGCCCTCAAGGACAGGCAGGGGCAGACGACTGGCATTCCCCGCCATCCAAGGAGACTTCCATAACTGCACAGTGAACACATAGCGCTTTGGTACTGGGTTCAGCCAAAGAATCGTCACGCCTGGGTCAGCCCATGAGACAGTGAGGACATGCAACTTAGAGTCTTGCACAGTCACAATTTGCATGGAAATAGCAAAGTGTATTACCTGGCAGGGGGCAACTCTACTGCAAGAAAACTGTTGAACTTGGACTACGGTCAGGGTCAGACCTAGTTCTGAGTGTAGTAGAACAGCCACATACTGAGCCCTACTTTTGTAGTTAGAATGTGTTAAACTGTGGTCTCTGAATATTATATTTATGTCAAACGTAGTGAATATGATGAATGTAATTCGTCATATTCAGAAACAAAAAGAAGTAGAAAATCATACTGGCGTTGAGTTATTTCGGACATGTTGAGTTTGTTCTAGATTCCTAGTTCTTGTGAATAGTCCTGTGAAAGAACTTAAATCTATCTCAGATGATGTGTGAATTAATCACAATGAGAAGATCACTGCACTGCCACTCGGAAAGAGCTGGTCCAGAAACAATGTACATAATCTACAGTGACAATTAAAATGTGTATCAGCCATCGGGCGATAGTATTAATTACCAACGAGCCTAATCTGCCATCATATTGAGCAGTGGCTATCAAATCACCCTCTGGCTCTGTTCTATGAACAATGATTATAATATACTATGAATCGAGCATATGCCGGGATCCCGGCTGAACCACCTTATATCCCCCCATGGCACTGCACATGGCTCCCTGATAATCATTACCTCCAGTTCAGAAAACCTACAAAATGGAACCAAGGTCCTATTCCATTATTCCATGCACCATTATTCATTCAGGCAGCCGAGGCCTGCTTTGAACACACTAATTTTTTCAAAGTACATGTGCGGCCACCTGGGACGCGCACCAAAGAGCACCCACAGGAGAGAGCCGGCAGACAATAGGGCGGGAACAATGGGCAGTGAACCGGAGGGAGCCGGACTGCCTGCCTGCACCTGAGATCCAACTACGGGCTTTTTAACTGCAACAACTTTAATATACGCTATTGGAGCTAGAATCACTGCGGCTGCTGGCACCAGACTTGCCCTCCAATAGATCCTTGTTAAAAGGTTTAAAGTGTATGCATTCCAATTACGGGGCCTCAATAGAGTCCCGTATTGTTATTTTTCGTCACTACCTCCCCATGCCGGGAGTGGGTAAGTTGCGCATCTGCTGCCTTCCTTGGATGTGGTAGCCATTTCTCATGCTCCCTCTCCGGAATCAAACCCTGATTCCCCGTTACCCGTTAAACATGGTAGGCATGTCACGTACCATCAACATTTGAAAGATGTGTCGCCGGCATGTAAGGTCGCTCTATCAGCACAAAGTTATACAGTCACCAGTGGGAATGCCACACCCTGCAAAGGGCAACGACGAATGGTTTTGAACTAATAAAACGCTCTTTCCGCGAGGATCGCAGCTTGGTAAGCATGCATTAGCTCTAGAATTTCCAGTTATCCAAGTAGGATCGTGTCATCTAAGGAACCTCGATTGATTTAATGAGCCATTTTCACGGTGAGACAGTATGAACTTAGACATGTATGGCTTAATCTTTGAGACAAGCATATGACTACTGGCAGGATCAACCAGATATCTATAGCACAGACGGACTATTCACACACACGCAGGCCAAGATTAGCAATCGCTCAGCGCACTCCCTCGCCACCCGGTGATACATGCAAAACCACTGGACGCCTACTGACGAGCTTTCAAGCTACGTCAGACAGGACTGACCGAAAAACTATACAGCTGACTGACTGCAGGCCCACTACTCATCGAGAGTGGACGCTTATTGAGACTGTCGAACGGTCGTACAAAAATTGCTCTTTCGCCCGCGCAAACCACGATTATGGTTTCGCTCTGCAGTCACATTCTCGAAACGCCTGCCTCGCTAACTTGCATCAGCTGGGAAGTTCCCAATTGGATGCACCTCACACAGCCATGCGAGGCAACGAACGCCAGACCCAAATGAATTTACTAAATGTACTCTAAATTGTTAAATGCATAAACGATGAATTCACTAAATGCTTTATAAACAAACACATATTACTGAAATGCAAAAACAGCTAATGAATTCACTAAATGTTTTTTACATTTGAAACAAACATTCAAGTATTGATGGAAAACAAGTGATATTTATAGCTCTAAACAGACAGAGAGCCATACACCTCTCCTCACATAATGTAATATTTAGTAAAATGAAAACAAAATGCTCCATAATCCCACAGCTTGGAATATTCAAGGGTTTGGAATAATATGGGAAGATATATGCAGTAAAATACAATTTAAAACATGTTACTTTTACTGTTATTTGTGTCCAAAGACAGTGACATGCAATCAGTAGTGTTTCCATTTATAAGCATACTTAACAAAATCACAGCTATATTTTTAACTAGTGTGTAAAGAATTTTCACAAACCACTAAGGTATCTTATGAACAGTTGCACATCTGTGTTACCAGGGTCCATAAGGGAAGCAAATAATAATAACACCATAACATACCATGCATGCTGTAAGATGACATGAGAATGGCTGCCTCATTCCACAGAAAACCGCTGCCAAAGCTAAGAACCGAACAGCAGACTAATGTGTTATTTCTTCTTCTTTTTCTGCATTCATCCAGTTTTTTTTTTTTTCAGACGTGATTGCGTTGTGCTGCGCTCGTGCACCGTTAGGCAGACACATCCAACTTCTGCGGACATTTGTTGACCAGGTCAGGTTAACCTTCCCGGGGATATGTTATTTGAGTGCACAAGCCACAAGATTACCAGGATGTCATCATGGTCGAATGGATCAGTCTG
Source organism: Cepaea hortensis (assembly GCA_963921405.1). Lineage (NCBI taxonomy): Eukaryota > Metazoa > Mollusca > Gastropoda > Stylommatophora > Helicidae > Cepaea > Cepaea hortensis. Next base: position 125,194,805 of record OY992876.1, on the reverse strand, counting down.
CTCGCTCTCACACTCTAGTCTGCTGATGTCAAGGTGGTGGGTTCAACACCTTACACTGGTCAGTTTGGACTAAATTGTCGACTTCTCGTCCTTGTCTTGGGGATGTAACTTACAAGTACTTCAGAAGGGTTTGCCTGATGGCGAGAGACACTAGTAATAGGGAAAGCTAATCCACACACACACAAATCAGTCCAGTGCACTAGAAGTAGTAATACGTGTATGGAGTTCAAAGCCATCTAACACACTGGTTCTCAACCGGTGGGGAATTTCCCCTCAGGGGGGTATTTTCGGGCCGGGGGGGGGGGGGGGGGGGGGGAGAGAGAGAGAGAGAGAGAGAGAGAATATTTCAAGATCCCGTTAATACAAGAACATATTGTTTTTCCCTCCATACTTTATGGTTCTATACTTCCGCCCTTCTGAAATTCATTTTATAACTAAGTAGATCCGCAAATCATGTTTTATGTAGAGGTCTAGATTTGTTCTAGTATGTGTTATTAAATTTAGCTTCCATATTTACATATACTGTGTGTGTGTGTGGTGGTGTGTGTGTTGAGGGGGGGGGGGGGGGGGGATGTGTGTGTGTGTGTGAGAGAGAGAGAGAGAGAGAGAGAGAGAGAGAGAGAGAGAGAGAGAGAGAGAGAGAGAGAGAGAGAGAGAGAGAGAGAGAGAATATATTTACATGGAAGAAATACGGGGGGAGGGGGGGGGGAGAGAGAGAGAGAGAGAGAGAGAGAGAGAGAGAGAGAGAGAGAATATATTTACAGGGAAGAAATATGGGGGGGGGGGGGGAGAGAGAGAGAGAGAGAGAGAAGAGGAGGGATGTTCTGAAAATATGGTCACGGGGTGCATGGGCCAAAAAAAAAAAGGTTGAGAACTACTGATCTAACAGATGTAGTAGCCAGGAAATAATAAAGCTATGAGACAGCCACAAACAGAGCATACACATAAAGAAGGCATTCAGATAAATAATTTGGGTAACCTTTTTCGGGGTCTTTGACACAAAGGGCGAGCGTGTCTGTTTGGCCTTAGGTGTGTTCTGTACAATCTTTTTCTCAAATGACGCCAACTTTGCGGACAAAGGTTGCTTGGACGGTTCCACTGGCGGTGATCTGGAGGCGTCCACCTTCTTGGCCCAGGAAGCCAATCTTTGTGACACTGGTCTGAGAGTTGGTTCGTCTAAAGTCACATTAAGCTGATCATCTGAAGAAGCGGCCTCAGACATGAAGTCCTTGGAGCTCAGCGTGGGGTCTGACTCAGTGCTGGCAACTGATGTTTTATGGTTAGTCTTGCTGATGTCTGACCTTGTGGCTGATGAAGACATCACCGTGTCTGATGCAGTCTTCACCGGAGTGGCTTCTTGTCTAGGGGAGTTTACTCTTACTAGCTCTGTAGCAGACTTTGAAGGCGATGATACATTGTCAGCATAACTTGAAGAAAATGGTTTTGGTGAACGATTCCATTCCACCTTTAATTAAAGAGAAGCATGCATATAAAAGAAACAGAAAATAGCAAAATTTCAAAAGCTGCAACTTATTAAACTAGAAATAACTATGGAATATTTAACAGGCAACATAGATTTAACATTATATATGGCATGCAATAAACAATAGCTGGATAAACCTCGATTAATATGTAATTATGTAAGGCAACACTGGGTGTAAGTAAGTATTGGACACTTCTGTACTTGAGTCACACAACACTAGGTTAAGTAAGTAAAGGACACTTCTGTACTTAAGTCACACAACATTAGGTTAAGTAAGTAAAGTAAAGGACACTTCTGTATTTGAGTCACACAACACTAGGTTTAAGTAAAGGACACTTCTGTACTTAAGTCACACATTAGGTTAAGTAAGTAAAGTAAAGGACACTTCTGTATTTGAGTCACACAACATTAGGTTAAGTAAGTAAAGTAAAGGACACTTCTGTATTTGAGTCACACAACACTAGGTTTAAGTAAAGGACACTTCTGTATTTGAGTCACACAACACTAGGTTTAAGTAAAGGACAATTCCATATTTGAGTGAGACAACACTGGGTGTAAGTAAGTAAAGGACACTTCTGTACTTGAGTCACACAACACTAGGTTAAGTAAGTAAAGGACACTTTCATACTTGAGTCACACAACACTGGGTGTAAGTAAAGGACACTTTCATACTCGAGTCAGACAACACTGGGTGTAAGTAAGTAAAGGACACTTTCATACTTGAGTCACACAACACTAGGTGTAAGTAAAGGACACTTTCATACTTGAGTCACACAACACTAGGTGTAAGTAAAGGACACTTTCATACTTGAGTCACACAACACTAGGTGTAAGTAAAGGACACTTTCATACTCGAGTCAGACAACACTGGGTGTAAGTATGTAAAGGACACTTCTGTACTTGAGTCACACAACACTAGGTTAAGTAAGTAAAGGACACTTTCATACTTGAGTCACACAACACTAGGTGTAAGTAAAGGACACTTTCATACTCGAGTCAGACAACACTGGGTGTAAGTAAAGGACACTTTCATACTCGAGTCAGACAACACTGGGTGTAAGTAAAGGACACTTTCATACTCGAGTCAGACAACACTGGGTGTAAGTAAGTAAAGGACACTTTCATACTTGAGTCACACAACACTAGGTGTAAGTAAAGGACACTTTCATACTTGAGTCACACAACACTGGGTGCAAGTAAAGGACACTTTCATACTCGAGTCAGACAACACTGGGTGTAAGTAAGTAAAGGACACTTCTGTACTTGAGTCACACAACACTAGGTGTAAGTAAAGGACACTTTCATACTTGAGTCACACAACACTAGGTGTAAGTAAAGGACACTTTCATACTTGAGTCACACAACACTAGGTGTAAGTAAAGGACACTTTCATACTCGAGTCAGACAACACTGGGTGTAAGTAAGTAAAGGACACTTTCATACTTGAGTCACACAACACTAGGTGTAAGTAAAGGACACTTTCATACTTGAGTCACACAACACTGGGTGTAAGTAAAGGACACTTTCATACTCGAGTCAGACAACACTGGGTGTAAGTAAGTAAAGGACACTTCTGTACTTGAGTCACACAACACTAGGTGTAAGTAAAGGACACTTTCATACTTGAGTCACACAACACTAGGTGTAAGTAAAGGACACTTTCATACTTGAGTCACACAACACTAGGTGTAAGTAAAGGACACTTTCATACTCGAGTCAGACAACACTGGGTGTAAGTATGTAAAGGACACTTCTGTACTTGAGTCACACAACACTAGGTTAAGTAAGTCAAGTAAAGGACACTTTCACATTCTGTAATCCCATATACCCACGTAGAGTAACGCAGCTGCACGAAATTCGGTAGCAGATCGCGTCGCATTGGTTATTATGGAGGTAAGTGAGCTGGTCGCTCAGAAAGCAATGGCATACTACTGAGCGTTATCTTCCCAAGAAATCAACAACAGCAGTAAAATGCTGGTGTTGACAGCAATGACCTGTAAATAGAATATGCGAGAGGGAAAAAAAAAAAAAAGTGAGCTGATAAAGGCCAAGAAGTATCATTAAGATATTGAGCTCAACAAACAAAAAGACATAACATCAAGTATTTTGAAACAAATTTTGAATTGCGTCTGTTACTTAATGAGTAAATAGTTAAACACAGAAAGAACAGATGTACTAGCCAGGGTAGAAGGAAGTTCAGGAGCCATTACAATTAAAAGCAATAATGCAATGAAAATATTCAGATAAATTAGATTTGGAGATAAGCAACTCACAAGTAGATATCAAACAGATGACCAGTGAAACAATATGACAGAGGATAATAGACATAGATTGTGGTTAAAGATAGTAGTCTAAATGGCTCAGAGTGGATAAAAAAAAACATGAATTAAGATAATGGATTTAGTGTAAATAAAAGTATATATGCTTTACACATGCTATATTTGTAGCTGACCGATGTGATATTCATATGCTAGAGGAGATACAAGATCATGCAACTTTCGCGATTATATACACCTGGAGAACCGCGGGTACATCACACCAGTTACAGCACTAGGTTAGCATATAGCCTACAATATTCAGAAGAAGCATTCTTTTCTTTAATTTTTGTATTATTTTCGTTCACTTGGAATCAGCCTATATTTGCAGTTTTATTTTCAGCATAAACGAGATTTTTTTTGGTGCTCGCTCACTTTGAACTCAAGCATAGGCCATACACACTATTTATAGTAGTGATGGACTGAATTTTGTGTGTGAATTAGCTTTCCCTATTAAGAGTGTCCCTCGCCATCAGGCGAACCCACTCTGACTTCAGGGGTACTTGTAATTTACGTCCCCAAGTCAAGGTGTAGAGGTTGAACCACTGACCTCGGCATCAGCACACCGGATGTTTAAGAACACGCATTCTTGGCTATGCGGACCTGCAACAACTCTAGATGTATTGGGTATATGCTGTTATTTTTTGCCTTCACTTCCGTAACATTTCCTGTTCTCATTTCTGGCTGAGATGACTTGGTAACCCAGCACGTCCAGCACTGTGCTGTATATCCATGGTGTAAGACTGGAGAACTTATAGAAGTGTCAGTATGCAATTTTGATGATCCTTTACCAACCAACTTTCCAACCAAAAAATTGCTCCCAATACTGAGAAGAGGAGACTGATACCATATGTTACAACCTGGAGTGTGTTGAGTCATTCTGCTTGATTTCTAACCAACTGCCAAATCACATAAACAATTACTGGCTTTGATGGCTACATTACAATAACATCAGCAGCCCTGGTACTGCAGTGGCTAGTAGACTTGCCTGCTGGCCAGACCATTTGTTTTAATCCCCATCAAGGCAGATTATTTTTTTTAATTGACCCATTTGAGATTTGGATGGCTTGGCCACATGGCATGGACGAGACAGGAACACTGAGCTGATCCACGACACTGGTGATCGAGTGAAATGGCGAGTCATGACCGCCCACGCTTTCCGGCATGGCACATGATTGATTGATTGATATGATACCAGAAAATGCCCTGGAAAGGAAAGGCAGACAGTTTTGATGAAGTCACACATCAAGTGCTGACTGTGCTATACAAATATGAAGCTAGCACCAGAATCTCTCAGTGTGTAAAAGGCATCTGTACTTTTTAGTGACAGTTAGTTGCATGTCCTTTATAGGACGTTGCAATCAACCCCAGCATTTTTGGCAGTTTGTGAATTCCAAAACAATTCTTTAGGTTCAGTGGTTTGCCATTACTTTCTGAATGACTGACGATCATACCGTGAAATTAACGCAAGGTAGTCTGTTTCTAAATTGTCTGCAGCTGAATTAGAACCCTCGACCTGGTAGGTTGGGGAATTGAGAAAGGCATTCACTGCCCTAGACCACAGCATCGGCATTTTACTTCTTCTTCTTCTGCGTTCATCCAGTTTTTTTTTCGGACGCGATTGTGCCTGTTTACAGCAGAGCTGCGTTCTTGCGCCGTTAGGCCGACTTCTGCGGGCATTTGTTGACCGGGTTAACCTTCCCGGCAGCATTTTACTTTACTTTATAATGATAGCAACATGATGCATATGAGCAATAATGTGCTCAGTTTTAGTCAGCAAAACAAATTCCTGACAATGAATTCTGCTGCAACCAACCTACAGAAACAAGATGACAGGTCACATGCTAGTGCAGACAGAGCAGCTTATGTTGAATACAAATGATGCACTGGAACAAACCTTGGATGTTCTCAGGGGGGAATTTCTCGTCAGACTGCTAGCCGAATTGGCTGGGATATGTGAAGGCAGGTCTTGAGTTTTCTTTGGAGAGTACACTTCAGCTGCAGCAGGTGCAGTTTTCTTTGGAGAGTATACTTCAGATACGGCAGATGCGGTTTTCTTTGGAGAGTACACTTCAGATGTGGTTTTCTTTGGAGAGTACACTTCAGCTGTGACAGAAAACATGTTTTCTGCAGGGGGAGGAGGCGGAGCTGGGCCTTTTCCTGAGGGTGCAGACTTCAGCGGGGCAGGTGCGCTACAGACTTTCACTGGGGGTTGCCATCTGGGCTTCTTTTCTTCCTCCTTCCTAATCAGAGATAAAGTTGGATGTCAAATGTTGATATACAGTTAGGTCACATGCTAAAAAAATTGTTTCAACGTGATTATTAAAATGTACTGATAAGTTATAGTTATTGCAACTTGCCACTCTATGCTTCTATTATCAAACTGGTTGGTTAAAGAATTTTTTTGGAAAATGGAGTTTTAATTCTTAAGTCTGTTGCATTGGCATTCAGGATGCTTTCTTTTTTGCGCACACGCGCTCGCTTTTAACTCAAGCATAGTCCATACACACTATAGTAATAATGGACTGAATTCTGCGTGTGGATTAACTTTCCCTATTAACAGTGTCACTTGCCATCAGGTGAACCCACTCCGACTTCAGAGGTTCTTGTAATTTACATCCCCAAGTCAAGGACGGCAGGTCAACATTCTAGTCCAACTGTCCGGTGTAGGGGTTGAACCGCTTACCTCAGCATCAGCACACTGGATGTTTAAGAACACACCTTACCCATTTGACCATGCTGACCTACGTTCAGGATGTTTGAGCCTGGCATAGGATTGGTATTTATCTGAGTAAGGTTGGTTTACAGACGTTTCCCGGCCCAGTGCTAAAGTGTCATCTCCACAGAGACTGTTGCAAAGCTCTCCTTCCCATTCCAAACTCTGAAATGGTGTGTGCACGGCCGGTAGTGAACTTCACAACTAGTTTAGACGGATCAACATCACGACACATGGGTTAACCTAACCCATAAGTGCTCCGTTATACTCGTAACTCAAGCCTGAGTCCGGGGAATCTTGCGCAGTGCATGAACTCAGTAGCACCATTGAGGATACTGAAATACTTTGGGTAGATTTTTAACTCTCAATTTTGCCCAGACAGTGCCGTTAGGCTACTCTTTTTTTTATTTCCAACTGCCAAGGGATTTTTTACGTGCGCAACAATACACACGGGCGTCCGATCTCACTACCCAGAGACCTGGGGAAATTTTGTTACTAGAAGTCCACATGAAAAAATATATATATATTATACTACTATACTAACTATAATTGACAGTCGTAAGAACTCCGACGCAGAGCAAACACGGCAGGGGGGCTTCTGATCATCTGAAGGAAACCCCCTTCCCCAAGTATTTTAGACACAATTTCTTAATACTTTCTAGGGGCGGTCCCGTCTGGGTTATGACTCCTAGGCGTCTCTCCCCTGCAATGGAGACGTTCGGTTACATTTTAGTTATCCCTGATTGTTAGATGTTACGCTTTCCCTTCGATGTTACCTTGTCCGCTCTCCAGCCCCTCCTCTTTCGGTGGGGAAAGTCTGTGCAGCCTGGGTTGTGTGTGTGTGGATGGGAGGTGTGTGTTTGTGAATGGGGGATGTGTTGGTGGGTGAGGATGTGAGTGTGGGTGGGAATGCGTGTGTATATGGGTAGGGGTGTGTGGTTAAGGGATGTGTGGCTGGGGGATGGGTGGGTGGAGGATGTGTGATTGGGTAGAGGATGGGTGGGTGGGTGATTGTATATGGGTAAGGGTGTGTGGTTAAGGGATGTGTGGTTGGGGGATGGGTGGGTGGAGGATGTGTGGGTGGGTAGAGGATATATGGGGGGATGAGAGTGTGTAGGTTAGGAGATGGTAAGGGATGTTTTTACGGGTGGGCTCGGGATCTGTCAGTGGGATGGGGGAGTTGGGAGATTATGTGGGTGGGTGCAGAATTTGTGTGTAGGTAGGTGCGGGATATGTGAGCTGGCGGGGAGAATGTGTGTGCGTGGGGGATGTGTGGTTGAGGGATGTGTGTTTGGCTGGGTGGTTGAAGGTGTGTGGGTGGAGGATATGTGGGTGGGTGATTGTTGGTGGGTAATGGGATGGGTGGAGGGTATGTAAGTGGGTGGGGAGATGTGTGTAGGTGGGTGGGTGTGTGTGGGTGGGGGATGTGTGGGTTGGGGAATGTATGTGTGCTTGAGGTGTGGGTGGATGGGAGATGTGTAGGTGTGGAGATGTGGTGGATGGGTGGGGGAATGTATGTGCGTCTGGGTTGTGTGTGTGGTTGGGTGGGGGATGTGGGGTGAACGGGGGATGTGTGGGTGGGTGGTGGATGTGTCTCATAACATGGTAATATGCATTGTTTATGTTTCACGTTTGTTCCTATGCACTACTGATGAACGAAAGATGAGTGAATGGAAGGGCCGAATGTAAGACGGGCCTGCGTGCCCAATTTGTTACCCTTTGAAAATAAAGTCTGTTTGTTTCTTTGTTTGTAACCTCCAGCACTCGAGGCGGACACCATATCTTGAGACCACTCCTCATAGAACACTTTGGGATGTCACCAGACAATGATTCAGCACAGACTGGCTGAGATTAGGTCTGGGTTTTGGAGGTCTTGATGGCGAGGGACTCTAGTAATAAGGAAAGCTACCCCACAAGCAAAATCAGTCCAGTGCACTAGAATTAGTAGCACCTGTGTGGACCACACTTGAGTTCAAAGTAAGCGAGCACCAAAAAATAAAGAGAGACCTGGGTTTAAGGTATTTCATGGTCAACAGACTTCAACCTAATGCCCAGAGAGACTATTGTTAGATAACAAGTTTGCAGACAAATATTAACCCCAACACAAGAGACTGCCATTGCGTGTTCACCTTACCAATGTTAGTTATGTTGTTCCTATACATGCATTCATTTATAGCTGAATACAGCAAATTCTGCAGCCATCACCTGAGGCAGGTTGTAAACAGGCAATATAAATCCTGTTACTTTATTCCTACAAGAACTTTACAAATGGCTTGAGAGAATGTCACAGACATCTGGTATATTGAACATTATATTGGCAATCATCTGCCTATACTAAATCGTGTAAATGGTCGCAGTACTGTAGGACGAAGACTACAAAGTGACAAAAAATTCAAACAGTTGTTAATTTTGCAATGAAAGTGTAGGATAGGAGAACACAAATACAAAGGGAACTTTGCATACAACTGTCAGGATGAGGGAAATGGAACTGAGATAGTTATGGAAAATTCCTACTCCACTCATACACTTGCTGGACTGACAGGCATGCACACCCATGCTGGACCTTCATTCGCTGATGAATTTCTATAGGTTTCGCCTCTTCATTGATTTTTTTTTTAAACGGATAACAGAACGCTACTCCACTTTGGTGCAGGTCAAAAGTGGGGCGGCCATCTTTAAACCGCATTCGTCTTCACCGTGATATCATATGTTTAACACTCTCGACATCCTTAACAACAACACTGACAGATTACAAGACAATGGCATGGGTATTGTAATTTCTATCACACTTTTAAGGTTTTCATTTGATGCCACCTCTTTTGTTTGCTGGTGTTGTACCATGTATTCTCAATACCGTTTCATCTCTGCAGGGCTACGGCAAGTCTATGTCGCACTTCTTTCAAACATGTCGCACTTCTTTCAAACATGTCGCACTTCTTTCAAACATGTTGCACTTCTTTCCAACAGTTCCCACTGTAGTTAATTATCCCTTCTGTTACCACTTATGTCAATATAGTCGTGAAAACCATGCACCATTATTCTTTATCGATAAATTGACAAGTTCATAGACAAAAATATCCATTCATTTCCCTCACGAGTTATACAGCATACACACTATCTCTGAAACAAACAGCAGAGGTCACTCAACAATGAACTTAATGAATCACAAGAGTAAGTTCATCCTCAGGGAAGTAATCACTCAATACTCAACAATGAACTTACTGAATCACATGGTGGGTTAAATCATCCTCCCAGTTGTTAATCTGGTTTGCCAGGGCTGCAAATCTGCCCTTTCTTGACATGGACACACCAGACGTGGAGATGTTATCTCTGGCCGGAGACTTCGACAGTGATGCAGGAGTTCTCCTCTCCAGCGGTGGTGAAGAAATGCTTTTTCTGGGCTTTGGGGTTGGTGTCCCTTCCATATTTTCTGTGATCAATTTTAACAAGTGTAATCACAAGAATTATAGTGTACCCACTCTACTAGCCTGTGTTCATTTTATAAAGAATAACAGGAAATAATATCGTATTAGTTTTCATTTCTAAACACGTAACATACCACATTACTAGAGATAGAAAAAACAATAGAACTCAGGAGTCAGCCCCACTTTCACAGGAACCAGGACAATTATTTTGCAATAAAGGCTAAGATAAAGATTGCACATTTAGGCTCAAAATACAAATAATAAGAAAGTACAGAACTATCAACATTGTGTGCTTGTCTCCACAAATATAACTTTCACACTGCAGTGTAGAAGGAAGTGGTGAAGTCAGCAAATCTGACAAATGTAATCAATGGGGGAAATGCCACATTATTTCCAGCATCTACATATTATGAAATCTGTTCTCCTCAATGTATATGTACAGAGCATTCATTTCTGCTTATTAAAAGTTAGTTCCATGGGCAAGATGCTAATAACTACAACGTCCATTTATTCCAGTAATCAATGTACTAATTGCTAGTACGTCCATTTATGACAGTATCAAATATCAGGAAGCAAGGTTCCCACTCATTGTTAATCCCATCTTTCAATTACTGTAACAAATATTCAATGCATAGCAATACTTCTACATGTGTTCACCATTGTGGGAACAAAAATATTACTTCATGGAGGCAAGTCTTAGTCTTGTGACCAACAACAGAAACACACCATCTTTTTCGAATACGTCATGCCCTTCCTAGCCCAATGAAAACTTTCTCAATCGCTGGCCATCTCTCCTGCCTCATGCCCCAGGTGCTGTGTCATCTTCATGCTGGTCAACCCCTTGTCTCCTCTTCCAAGTACTCTACCATCCATCACTGTTCTCTCCAAGCCACTGTAAAGGTTAATAAGCCAAGTATTTTGTTGCAGAGACATGTGTTTTATGAGCCATTGTCTTCCAACACTGGTTGCATCTCGCAGAATGTCAGCATTTTTGTCTTCTTGGTGAACAATATTCTAAGAACTTTTCTGTAACAATTAAACTCAAAAGAGCCCAATCTTCTTCTTTAGTGATTGCAAAAATGGATATGACTCACATATGTATGTTGTCACAGGAATGATGCATGTTCTCAAAAACGTTACATTTTGCTGGTTTTGTGCCATAGTTTTTGATGAGTACAGATTCTTGCTATCTGAAGTATGTCATAAAGTAGAAATAATTTCCTGTCACGGTTAGGATTCTATGAGAGAAAAGACTTCTTATCTTGAACATTTAGAGAACAGACATACAGGTAACATTCTATATGTTATAATAAGGCATCACATACCCTCATTTTCCCTGGTCAGAGAAGTAGGCAGATCTTTAATCCGAGACTGAACTCCACGTATGGCGGGTGTGTCTGGTTTCATCTCTAGCTCTAACTCTCTCATGCAGTGACGTTTTGGAGAATCTAGTGGTGATTCACATATAATTTTAGACAGTACAATTTTTACAGAAGGTAAATGTGTCACATGATAAACATTTCCAATATGCCAGGACACAGCTGTATAAGGCTACATCAGTCTTTGATCTACCAATGGAGTATAGGCACTCAACCAATTCATGTCAAGCCCTTTGCAGGTTTGGCCACAACTGGTTGGATTTTGTAGCTAAACTCTTCTACAAAATAAGATAGCCATTCTCACGCCAACCCTCCTTAGCTGCCACTTACATGCATGGGAGCTACATTGTTACAACTCTTTGCCTCCCTTACGGGCTCCTGTAATACATAAGCAACTGTTATCCTTGCGGTCATCAACCTGTCTCAAACAGAGCATATTTTGCTACCCATTTGATGACCGGTTCCTATTATTGATGTCACAGCCTAGTGTCCAATGGGTTACAATAGCTACAGAAGTTTAGCACCTATAACAGCACTGCTATCGTGGCATGGTTGCGACAGGAACACTGAGCTGATCCATGACTCAGGTGATCGAGTGAGATGGCGAAACATGACCGCCCACGCTTATCGGCACATGACTGACTGACTGGCACCTTGCCGTCTTAACAGACGATAGTTTGTAAAATGGGGTTATCGCTCCATAACACAAAGCCGAGTTGAATTTAGAGAACATATGTTGCCCATGCAGCATGATCCCTCTCTCGGCCTGCCTAGTTTACTCCAGAGGAAAAGTGACACCAATATGTCTGGAACAAGACAAGCTGCAGAAGCTGCCGGATCAGCAAAGCAATGCTCTAACTGTCCGCTTTCGGAGCTTCGATCCTAGACCAGTTACCAACTAAGGCCTAGGGCCTGGTCTGACCTGCCATGACATTTAGTCTTAAGGTTGCATTTCCTCACACCAGGATAAGGCTTGTATCCTCCCAATTGCGCTCTTCCGCCTGAATCTGTTGGCACAATGCGGGGTGTCGGGTCTGGTAACGCCGCCCAACATTTGGTGCTAATAGAAACAGGTATTACCGTCTACAGTCATAGGGTAGCTGTCATATCTGACTAAGACCTGACATGGCACATGACGATAATATCTGGACATGTCATTGTGAAGGTTTAATTTCAAAGATCTGTTAAATTTAAACGCCTCACAAATGATTCATTTATATTTGTTTATAATAAGTCCTCTATCTCATCTTCCAGTTTAGATTCAGAAGGCTCATATTCTAATACTGCAAGCAGTCAGGAACTCATCTCCCTGCCTCATAAACATCCTTTTTCTCATTGCTCATAAGTTTTGTTTTGTCAATTTACTCCACCACAGAAGACAAAATTTAATCTGCAAAATCTAGTTTGTAGCAATAATAAAGAAAATGAGCAAACAAAAAGTGTTTTAAATGTATGTTTCTGTTCCTACAATTCTTCACCACATACTGTTCACTTATTCATCATCATCATATGGCCCCTTTGTATGCCTTAGATGCCTACACTAGGTACATGGTGCTAGCCCCATTATTTCATACACCAATTGACAATCAATGAAGCCAACATCACGATGGCCACCTTTACTTGCCAGCACATCTAGTACCCATTCCATTTTTAAAACTCCACCTGCATGAGAATTCAAGCACATGACCACAGGGCCGGAAAGCAAGCATTCTAGCCACTGTGCAACTGCTACTGCCACAACCTGCTTGACACCGAGTTATACCCTACTTCTCTTTGCTAATGATGGATTAAACAGTTTATTTTAGCAGAACGTTCCCATGATTTCTCCAGAACTGACCTCACATTCCTGCAGCTGATATGCTAGACACAGTCCTACGGCAAATACTGGCTTAAGAATTTGAGGTGTTGATCTTCATACTCTAAACCACTGCATGTGGTGAGTAGCCAGTTCTCTTCCTCACCACCTTTTACAGTGGAGTCTGGATAAGTAGAAGTCACAGGGACTGAAGGAATTTCTTGGCTGCACACATTTACACTAATACCATGTAGTAGCATTGAGTAAAATGATTGCACCACTTAGGAGACACAGTTAGTGAACAAATACATTCATTCATTCATTCATTCAGTAGCATGTCCTTTGCAGAACCTCGCTCCCATAACAACCTTCCGGAAAGCTTCTCGATCACAAGCAAGATGTCCCGCGTCTGGTACACCCATCTGGAGATCATCCGCCACATCCTGCACCCATCTTCCCTTTGGCCTTCCTCTTCCTCTCTTCCCAGGCATATACCCTTCCATTATTGTTCTCTCCAAACTTTCGTGACGTTTCAAGTGACCAAAATACTTCAATTTTCTTGGTTTTATCGTCTTTAATAGCCATCCCTCCTCAATATTCAACTCTTGAAGTATGGATGCATTTGTTCTTTTCTTTACCCAAGATATTCTTAGAACTCGTCTATAACATTTATATTCAAAGGCGTTTATGCGCTGTTCAGCTTGTTTAGTAAGTGTCCATGTCTCACAGGCGTATGTTGCAATGGGAAAGATGCATGCTCTTAAAATCTAATTTTTGTAGTTCTGTCTGTCCCACTCCATAATTTATTCATCTGTTTTAGTCTTTGAAGAGCAGAACAAATAAATAGCAATACAATATCAGAAATGTTGAAATGTTTAATTTTGAATATTTCCAAATTAATTAAAGAAAATGTCTGTGATTTTGCTTTGCTTCTTGACTTGTGAAATATGTCTTCCCATGGCCTGTTTAAAGGCACAAACTGGTGAGACTGCATCATCTGAACATCCAGTTTGCATCATGTAAATGTCAATTTTGTCAATCCATGCAAAAATATCTGACTACAATACAGGTTGTGCTTGCAGCCCACAGTCATCCTCATCCGCAGAATCATATTTAGTTAAAGCAGGTCTGAGCATGTCTTCTATCCATGAGTGAGTCGTCGCTTTGTCGACTGACTATTTCTCTTCACACACATTCTTGTACGTGGTGGAATAGCGTTTTTTTTTTTTAAACGATTTAACCAGCTAGCACTACAATTCCAGTCTGTCTGACCTCCAAGACGTGCAAATTCTTCTGCTTTCGCAATAAGGCCCATTTACTGGTACAATTGCCGATCTATTCATAGTGAACCATTTTAAAAGGACAGCATCAACAAAATCACATGCGGCAGTTCTAGCTCGCTTTCTGTCACCATCGATTTGACATTCGAAAAACAATTTTCTGTAGCGGTCTTTATGCTTTAAAATGCCGGAAAGTGTCGATGTTGGAATACCAAATTCTCTAGCTATATTCACTTTCTTCTTCACACTATGTTCAACCTCTTCCAACAGCTCAATCTTTCTTTTTAAAGTTAAAGTACCAAGCTTTCGCCCACTATCCTCCACTGTTGACATGTAGCGAGATATCGTATGTGCCATATTGATTGTTGTTCTCCGGGCTGACTAAAAAGTAATTCTTTCGCGAAACAATTTGTGTGTGTGTGTGAAATGAACAGTTCGACTTAAACGTGAACACATATAGTCGGTATTCATTTTTATGTTCGACTAATCCGACAATTAGAGTTAACCGAATTGGACTTAGATCAGGACATTTTATACAATGATAAAGAAGGATAATGGCCGGAACTAAGCCAGTAATGTCGACTTAAGTGAAATTCTACTTATCCGAGTTCGACTTAAGTGAACTCGACTGTATTCTAGGAAATGTTAGTTCTAAAAATCATCCAGTATCCATTTTACAAAGCTGGGTCAACCCTGGAGCTCTAATGGTTAGAAAAATATAATTACTGGGGATTGAACACATAGCACTGTCTTGGCAAGCTAAGGCACTAACCAGTATACCATCATAAATCTTTTCTACTGAATGTCCTCTAATGTCTACCACACCTTCTGTGTATACATGTCTTATTTGCGGACGCTATTTCAACAAAAACAGCCGTAATATTCCACATCCAAATGATTTCAAGAGAATAACAGTAGCATTCAGCTCAGATACACGTGAACTATATGCAAAGTTGTGTTACTGCAAGCACAGAGCTCAATTAGTATCATCAAATGATGTGTACAAGGGGAAAGAAACAAGCAGGCAAGATCTGGTCATTAGTGCAGCAAAGAAATCTCCTCCTACAAGACCCCTTTTCTTAATTTGCCCAAACAAAAAGAACTTGGTTTTATTTCACACATCCCTATGGACGTTGGGCTGGAGTTTGTTGACAATAAAATACCTAAAACCTATGGAGGAAACATGGCCAACAGAGACCTAATACCTGCCAGTCTGAATGTACTGGCTGAATTATTGCCTGGTTACATTCTAATATGCCTCTTCCCAGGTGCTACGGTGATGTACTGGCTAGACACTTGCCTGTCAGCCAGAAGGTCAGGTGTTTGAATTCGCAGAGGCAGATTTTTAAACATTGACCTGGCCTCCCAGGTGGGTCTAGTCTAAACTGAGTACGAGGAAATGTCTTGAAAACTTTGGTCTGTAAAAAATATGGGCCTAACACCATATACTCAATTTGCCTCAAGTGTCCTTTACTTACTGTACGCCTCTCAAAGCACATGACAAGTTCCTGCGCCAGTTTTGTACACGCCACTGGATATTTAGCTTGCAGAGGGGAAGAAAAGCTCCGCTAGTCCCCACAGAGCAGGTACTTTGGTACTGGTCTGGAGGAAAGTCTTTACATCAACCAACCAAATCACCCTCCGATAGATGCAAGTCCTTTTTCAGGCTTCAGTCTGCCTTAATGCCAATGAATCAAACTTTAAAAAAAAGAGAAACATTTTCCATGTATCTATACTTCCATGTGCCAATTCTGGAGATTGTCCTAGGTGAAAGAGTACATCAGTGATCCAGACTCCTCATGGCTTTCTGCACACTGCACCATAATTTTGTCTCTCCTGTCATCCATTTGGCTAAATTATTTTTGTCATTTTCTTTAGACTTGTTCATGGTGGTTGGATTTTGCAGCTAATTGTCTATGGGATTGGGTAGCCAGTCCCACACCAATCCTCCTTAGTCTCCAGTTACTAGAGGCATGGTAGGTAACAGTGTTACTATTCCTTGCTTCCCGTCAGGGCCTCAGTGACAAACAACCTGCATAGTAGTCAGTAAACAGGAAAGGAAACCTTTCCACTTCTCCAGGCACACTGAGCATATGGTGCTAGACCCATTTTATAGACCAATCGGCACTTGGTGGGTGATGTGTCAGTATCACGCCGACCATCTACATTCACATGCTGGCTGCCTACACTGACATGCCGGCCACCTACACTGACACGCCGGCCGCCTACACTGACACGCCGGCCCCCTACACACACATGACTGCCTACATTAACACACCGGCCCCCTACACACACACACAACTGCCTACACTGACACGCCGGCCCCCTACACTCACACGACTGCCTACATTGACACGCCGACAGCCTACACTGGCATGTTGGCCGCATACACTGGCACGTTGACCGCCTACACTCACACGCCGGCCGCCTACACACACGCATCACTGCCTACACTCACACACATGACCGCCTACACTCACACACACAACTGCCTACACTGACATGCCGACAACCTACACTGGCACGTTGGCTGCCTACACTCACACGCATCACCGCCTACACTCACACGACTGCCTACTCACACATGACCGCCTACACTGACACGCCGGCCACCTACACTCACACGCCGGCCCCCTACACTCACACGACTGCCTACATTGACACGCCGACAGCCTACACTGGCATGTTGGCCGCATACACTGGCACGTTGGCCGCCTACACTCACACGCCGGCCGCCTACACACACGCATCACTGCCTACACTCACACACATGACCGCCTATACTCACACACACAACTGCCTACACTCACATGCATGACTGCCTACACTGACATGCCGACAACCTACACTGGCACGTTGGCTGCCTACACTCACACGCATCACCGCCTACACTCACACATGACCGCCTACACTGACACATCGACCGCCTACCGCCTACACTGACACGCCGACCACCTACACTGGGTCAACCTAAGGGTCCACATCAATTGTATTTGTAAACATTCCAATTAGCCTCAATGAGGATTTAACCCATGACTGGGAGTTTTTTTGTTTTTTTTTAAACCAGGCAGTTGGTGGCCATGATAGCTAATACCTTGACCTACAGCCTGAAGTTTCAATATTTTCTTGGCCCGCATTTGCAAAACTAAATATGTTGGCTCCTGAGAAAAAAGGGATGGCTCCTACATTTTGTTCAGTGTTTGCTATCTGTGCATGACCAGCGGGCCAGCAGGTGAGCATCTAGCCACTAGCACAGCTCCAGACATGCATGGCAGTTTACAGTGGTGTTATTTGCTTCCCTCATGAATTCCATTTATACTGACAACACTGACACACAAAAGCAGGTTGGAAATAGCATGACGCTCTACAAGGGTATGAGGTTATTAGGCAACTCATATGTTGCAATATTGTATTGTTTACATATGCATGTTAATATTTTAAATAGTGTTAATTATGTAGAAAGAAAAATATAAAGTATAATTAGCTTTATACAGATATCCTCACAACAGGCGTAACGGTTAAATAGTATTAGTAATCAGAACTAATGAAGAAACCTGATATAACTATTATACCCTTACAGCTTAAACCCTGTCATTCTGATTATATCCTTAAGCTTAAACTGTCTTTCCCTCTTATATGCTTAAAGCACTAATTAATTATACTTTGTTTCTGTTTTATTACAGCCTTTGTCAATGAGTTCTGATTGCTGGTAACCACGTTGTAATTATATGGTAAGAATTTACACACTTCTGGAGCATAAAGATTTCAAAATAAAGGCAGAAATGAAACATTTTAAACAAAAAAGAACACCAAAAAACAAATTTTCAAACACAAAAATCCAAAACACAAACTGTTCTCAAAAAGCAAGTGACTCTGCAGTTCAAAGTGTGTGTATTTTTTAAGTCAGATATACATTTTGCAAGGAACCAAGTATACATGGAACAATGTTCCTTCTAAGCTGCACGAGTGTATGCTAGCACACACTTTTAATCCTCAGAGTGCGCTCTTGTTTTGGATGGGTGTACAAGCAGCTATATAACATTTACATTTACTGGATATCCAAATGCAGGCCACTCACAACTCAATTACCAGTCAATAAAAAGCTATGGTAAGATCTTGTGGAGGAGAAAGCACAAACACACCTTACATGTGTTTGCATTTTCTCCACAGTAACTTAGATTTTTATTTTATTTTATATTGTCATGTCCTGCTGCGGTCATGATCTCTCTTATACTGTATTACTAGTAGCTTACGAAGTAGAATGTTTTTGCTGCAACACTCCACAGCTCAGAGAGAACTTTGCACGGGAAGTACTGTATGAATGCACCCCAAAGCTGTTAAATACACGTGCTATGCTATTTATTTAAGGTTTGTTTGTTTACTTTTCAGCACCTAATATATTTCACTGTTTAAAAACATGTGTCAATTTTCTTTTAAGAGACACTATTCTACTGATTTAATTAATTAATAACAGAGCAGAGTACCTAATTGTTTCAGAAATATACTGAGCAAAAATACAGATTATAATTGGGCAATTTTGCAATTATCTTCTTCCTCCTTTTCTTCTTTGTTCCTCGAGGAAAATGTGTCACATCTAGTTATACACCTCAAAGGTCAGTGTGTCCGACTTCAGCATGCATTTGTGTTAGGTTTGCTTCCTTTAGACAGATTCCGTAACGGCTCTACACACCCGTGGTCTGACAGTTAATTACCACAACCATAAACTTATTGGTGTTGTTAAGTAACCATCTGCAAATAACAATTACAGGCAAGGAAAGCAAACAATAGAGCTATATTTCGGTAAAAATAAGTTTTCAATAGAATTACAACCTTTATAAAGCTATTGCTTTCTGTTTGTTTTGCAAAATCTACACAAGCTAATATTTCTCTTCTCCTTGTTTGCATATTGTCTTTTATGTGCAGATTAAGTATATTTAGGCAAATTTACTATGTGTTTTTGTGATAAATAACTGCTAAGCTGACCTACTATACTCTAGGTAAGTTTTCACTATTCACAATTTTACTGAAGTTGACCTCATTTCCATTGTTTACATTTACATGCAACACCAGTTTACTTATGGAAAAATAAAGGCTTGCCCATTTTCAAAACAGTTCACTTATGCCAATTATAAACAGCAGAGATGCCCAACTCTTGCCTATAAAATAGACCTTCCTGTCAATGAATAAGTTTCACAGCTAACATCAAACCTATACTCTTACAGAGAATGCATTAAACCAACAGTTATATATTATTCACATTTACATGTGGATTGTTCTTTCTTTTTTGTTTGTTCTGTGGTATGGCAATCCATTATGTATTTTTCAACACACCTAGAGTATATCTTGCATCATATTTAGATGATACAATATGTGCTGCTGAATTACTTTAGTAGTGCAATATGTAATGACCGAAATTTAAATTGTTTAATGTGTATGATTTTATAAAACTATAAACTAGGCTAACTGGCAGGTTGTGTATGTGAACATTTCAAAATTATACAATTTGCACTAATGATAACTCCAGAATGTGCTTAATGTTAAATTTTGTTTTTAAATGAGTCTGATTTAGACAAAGAGGTTGGGGACCTCTGACATTCAACTTGTGACAACAGTGTAATATATACCATATGTTGGACAGCACCCTGGAAATGAAGGGAAAAAATGCAGCTATTTCAACAATGAGCAATATTTATAAACATGAAATATTAACAATGATAAGTGAGTAAGGGACTCAATTAAACGTCCTGAGGCATATTGGACATAATGTGTTTTACCCATATTTTTGTTACAGATATTGGACATAGTGCGTTCCACCCATATTTTTTTTTTTTTATACAGATATTGGTCATAGGTTATTCTACCCATATTTTTTAAACAATCACCACTCGGGTGATGTGGTTAATATCACACACAGGCTGCCTTTACTTCCCAAGGCATTTACTGGTATCCATTTTAGCCTGTGTCTACCTGGCAGCCAGGTCCATTTTCAGAATCCACCTTGATGTGAATTCCACCCAAGATCAATGGGTGGGCAGGCAAGAATCTAGCCACTATGATGCCATGGCTAAGAAAAATAATCTTAAACAAATACTTGTCACTTCAAGATTTACATACAGTGTGAGGGAGGGAGAGAGACAGACAGAGAGACAGAAATACAGAGATGGAGATAGAAACAGACAGATTGGGAGAAACAGATGGAGACAGACATGCAAGAATATATGCACATCTGAGGCTACAATATAGTCATAAGCAAATAACTGGACCAATATAAGTGGATATCATATTGTCTGCAATTGTTTGCTTGCTGATGAAGGCTTTGTAGCAGCACCATCTATTGTCCTTTTTGCATATACTCTTTTTTTTGCGCTCACTCACTTTGAACTCAAGCATAGTCCATACACATTACTTCTAGTAGTGCTGGACTGAATTTTGTGTGTGGATTAGCTTTCCCTATTAACTGTGTCCCTCGCCATCAGGCGAACCCACTCCGACTTCAGAGGTGCACATACTCTTGAAAAACCTCTCTCACACACACGCCTCTGCATTTTATTTACAGCCTGACAAACATTAACAGAGAGAGAAGGGGTGATAGAGAGGGGGAGATGGGGGGTGGAGTAGAAAGGGTGGGAGGGGAGAATAGGGATTACAGAGAGAGCAAGAGAAATAAGAGACAGAAAGAATTGAAACAAAAGAGAAAAACTATGTCAACTGATGTCAATCCATAAACTGTATGCATACACATTAGCAACAGAGGAATCTGCTTCGGGAGACCTTATCAAGCTGGCAAACTAAAACATGCATGTACTGTATGAGAACAGTTGTATGGAGATTTCAGCTTTTTTAAAACAGCAATCTTCATCAGCTCTAGACGTTTCCAGATGTATGGCTACTCCTCCACAGATTTTGATTCTTGCTTTAATTTAGCATTGATCAACAACTATGGTTTCTATAACTTTACCTAGGCAGTAATTTAAAGTTATAGATCCTTATGACTGCACTGTAGCCCTATTTTTCTAGTTTTCGTTTGAGTATCATACAATAATGAAAGAATGTTGACCTGTCGTCCTTGACTTGGGGACGTTAATTACAAGTACCTCTGAAGTCAGAGTGGGTTCGCCTGGGGGCAAAGGACAGTGTTAATGGGGAAACCTAACTCACACGCAAAACTCAGTCCATCACTACTATAAATAATGTGTATGGTCTACGCTAGAGTTCAAAGCAAGCGAGCGCAAAAAAAAAAAAAAAATACAAAAATCAAGAAGAGCCTACACAGCTCTAGAACACGTGGATGAAACCAAGTACCAAACAGAATAGTTAACTCCAATGTCAGTCAGAACTGCTGCATGGATCAGAAACAGAACCACTGAAACAATTACTACATACATGCATTAAAGGTGCTTGCACAAAACACGACTAAAATCGTGTGACGGAATCACTCATGTGTAGCTTAGGACAGAACTAGACATTGCAGGGAACCAAGAGGTAAGGAAACGACTGCCGCTGGAGAGGATACACATGGAGAATACCTGATAAAAGAAATACCTTTTCCAGGAACCTGCAGTGGAAAATAATTAGGAGGATGTATTACAAATACATGGATAAGAGGATTTGAGACAAAGATGAATAATATGAGGAGGTGATTAAGAGAATTGCAGGAGACAGCAGAAGATAGGACAGCTAGGTGTGGTGTTTGTTGAAGGTCTATGCTCCAAAGGGGAATAAAGAGCAGAAGAGAAAGGGGTGTTAAAGGTCACTTGATCTTGCTGTGTGATGCAGTGTGTAGGCTAACATTTATAATTTCTCTCTTATGGATTATAGATTTCCCTTGCTGCATACACTTTTTGACATGAGGCAAGCACCTTGGTACACTGGGCACAGGGAAAACTACAAACTTCTTTGTGTACTACTTAAATTGAGAACTACTGTTATGTACAATTGTTCTTAGTATTTTGTGACAAACTGTCCTGTCCATGTAGCTGTCTTGTCCAAGTAACTGTCTTTCCTGATTTGAAACAGCCTAATCTAGTAGTTCCCAAAGTGACCAGTACCTCAACCCCCATGGGACAATGGGCACATCACATGAGCATCGAGGTTTTGAATTTGCAGATAGAGCTGTGTACTGTCTGAATGAAAGCTCTAGGGGTGTGCACCTGGCAGGCAAGAAGGTGGCAGCCCAAATAAGCGTGGGAACCTCCAAAATAACTTATCTGTTATCATTCATTTCTAATGATGATCTATGCTGACCTAACAAAATGTACACAAAACTACCTACCATCTTGGTTAATCTGTTTTTCAACAAGAATATTCTCTGGCTCTTGCTCGTGTACTGGAGTACGACGTTTCCGGGGAGCTGCCTCTGGCATGCCAGCAATTCTTTGATTTAATATCTCTCGTCTTTGACGAGTTTTCTCTATCAGTTTCTGCAGAGTACATTCAAATGAAGGAATTATTTGCCTTATTTAGACAACTACATGTGCAGACATAATATAAGCACTTCAACTTTCAAAGGGCCAAGAAAGTAGCTGTCAAACGGCTTAGCATACAGTTAGAAACAAACAGAATATATATTTAGTCCAACCTTATTTTTAGGTGTCAGCATATTTTGTTGTTGCAAATAAGGCTTAAGAAACGAATGTAAATGCAGGTACTAGATCAAAATGTCCAGGTGCCCTGGAATTTACCAGCTAAAATGTTCTATGGGGTGGGGAAGTTAGTCCCACACCAACATTCCTTAGTCGCCTCCTACAACATGCCTTGTAGGTTATAGTACTATTATTTGCTTCCCTTATGGGAACGTAACACAGCCATTCACAATCATTTCCTACCCCTATTTAGGTCAGATGATGTAACACTGGGAAAATATTAACATTGTTAGTTGTATCATTCCTAACTTGCGAAATGGACAATAGTGAACAAAACGGCCAATAGCGAACAAAACGGCCAATAGCGAACGAAACGGTCAATAGCGAACGAAATGGCCAATAGCGAACGAAATGGTCACAATAGCAAACGAAATGGTCACAATAGCAAACGAAACGGCCAATAGCGAACGAAACGGGCAATATACGGAAGTGAGGAAGTGAAGCAGTCATGTGCAGGACGTGACGATTCCTTGGGTGAGCCCAGTACCAGAGCGCTATGTGTCAGCTCTGCAATTATGGAAGCCTCCTTGGATGGTGGGGAATGCCCATGGTCTGCCCCTACCTTCTCTTGAGGGCTGACCGTGATATCTTCGGCCGTTCTAACTTGACCAGCTGGGATGTGGACAACAGTTAGAGTAGTATGTCCCTCGAAGGTTATACACGGTAAACAAACACCCGTTGAAGATGGATGTGTCGGCCTAAGGGCGCAAATAAACTTGGCACAACGCACAACCTTCCAAGTGAGAGTGGAATGTCCTTCGAAGCACCCAGGAAGGTTAACCTGGTCAACAAACACCTGCAGGATGTGTCGGCCTAAGGGCGCAAATAAACTTGGCACAACCCAATTATGTCTGAAAAATCACTCTGGATGAACGGAGAAGAAGAAGATTCCTCACTTTGTTATGTGAATGTTATGAAATGATCGTTAATTACATTATTTCCACTCAATGGAAGTATCTTCTGCAAAGTTTTCAGTGGTGCAAACTGGCAAGTGACGGATTTCCTCTTTGTTATTGTTAACAGACTTCTTGCCAATTATTTGTTACAAAATTATTAAGTCCCGTATGAGCTTAAATGTGGTGTTCTTAATGTTGAGTTAAGTTTCCAAGATATATCCAGCTTCGCATGACTGTTGTAAATTGTGAGAATGTTGCTAAAATACAACCATACAGCAAGTGGATTTAAAGGTGGGGCTGAAGTGCAATTACCGCAATGATATAGGATTATAGATTCTGGCTGAACATGAGAAATACATTCATAGGCATTGATTGGCTTTCATAGAAGTTAAACCAGATATCAATGGAGAAAGACAGGTATGAAAAATAAAAAGAAGGAAAGAAAGAAAGACGGACGGACGGACAGACAGACACAGAATTAGATGACACACATTGCTTGGATAGCAAATCCATTAAGTGGAAAGTCCAAATCAAAAGCTCATTGGTTCCAAATGTTGCTGTATGTAGCCAGAGCGCAGTGTTGGGGTGAGCGCCTAACCTTGCTTAAATACTCCAATGGCTCGTGAATACATAACCTCAGTAGCAGAAGTTCAACTCCTGGCCTTCACATGGCGGAACTGTTTAAACTAACAGGAGAAGGGGCAAAAGCGAATTTCTGGCGCCGAAAAATAACCAGTATGCTCTAGATGTGTATGCACGTACATGCATGCGCAGACACGTGTGTGCGCGCTTACACATCTAAACTCGAGTGAGACCACAGTCTGCTCTAGCACAGGAAAGGTGCTGAAGACAGAGGCAACCAGCCAGGAGGCGCACCACAGAAATCAGGATGCCACGCAATTATGCTAAATGGAATATGTTGACTACTGCTAAATGTTATGGTGCTCGCCCTGCTTTGGACACCCAGGCAGGTGCAGTGCCGGGCCCTATGTCTCGAAAAGGTCCAACCACAACTACTGGAGGTCCTTCTCAGATATCCTGTTGAGCCAGGGGACCTGAGAATAGAACAGCTGGCCATACTAAACAAAGACTTAAAATAATGCACTGGAATGCAGAGGGAGTCAGCAACCAAAACATAGAATTAGAAAACATCTTGGACCAAGAAAAAGTAAGCATATGTTGCTTGCAAGAAACTCACCTCAACAAAAATATAGCCTTCAAAATCAAGAGGCTACCAGTGTTACCAATCTGACCGAAAGGACAGGCGAAAAGGTGGGATACTGACCCTTGTAAAAAATAACATCACTGCTTCCCAAATCGAAGTCTATATGGAAGGGGCTGAGTATCAGACACTTAAAATTAAGACAGGCAATACAGACCTACATCTGATCAATTACTGCTGTACAAGTGACCTCCCACAGGCACTGTACACACTACCATTAAAAGAAAAAATGATTGTGTGTGGCGATTTCAACAGCCACTAGCAGAGCTGGGGCTATGATCACATGGAACAGAGAGGAGAGACACTGGAAGACTGGCAAGATGAGAATAGATTCATCTTGATTAACAAGCCGTCCGACCTGCGTGGTGTTCGGCATCAAAAACCACACTACAAGAGCTGGACAATGCCATAAGGCAGGTATCCGCGGTTGACGTCAATAATATGTAGAGAATCCTGAAGCCCAAAAGCTTACGGATATCTAGGAGACGAGTAATAAACGGGGAATCGTCACTCTGACGTCAGTGGACAACAAGAAAGGTCTTTTTCGATGGAGTTTACAAGGACAATCTGTGTTTTAAGATTCGAAATGGCAAAGTGGTTATTATAAGGATGAAGTGGTGGCTAACAGTGGCTGGATAGAAGATCAGTTGATGGATGACTCGAATAGGGAAAGGACAAAGCAACGATGATCTTATCGAATGTCGCCGTCGACTGAAAACCCGCTAAACATAGACAGATTGATCGAACAGCGTCAGAAAATGATGGACAGCGCACCAGAAGAATGAAAGTGACTCAGGACTGAAAAGAAATGTGGTTAGTATGTTAACATATTAGATGTTAGTTACTTCTATTGCCGGCCTGACATTCCAGGCTCTTTAGAGAAGACATCGACATTGTGACTGTAACTTGTCAGCTGTGAAAATAAAGCAGCTGTGATTTCTGATCTTCAGTGAGAGAATTCACTTATCATTCATTACCTGTTCGGCTCCAGTTTATTTATGATTATTTGCTGTTGATCAGTTGAACCGTGAAAATTGACTTACTGTTGATTCAGATATATTAAGCAGCGGAATAGCGATAAGGCTTGATAAGGGAGTCAGCAGCTTTAAGGCAGACACGGTGCAAAATCAAGCACTTAAAGTCACCATAGGAGGGATGAGATCAACCCCTATAGTGGAAATGGGGAAGATCGGGAGGACACAAGCATTGAGAGAGCGCAGAGATATGAAAACACTAATACAAGCAGAAAAGTTCCTCTGTTTGCCAGGCCTACTTATGAAGAATAGATTTGATTACCTAGCTACGGGGCGGTTGAAAAGAAGTTTTATCCACCAGGCCAAACGACTTTGCAGAGAAACCACCGATCTGCCCACAGTTAACAACTATTCCAGAGCGAACTTCATGGAAAGATTAACATAGATTGTCACTACAAATCCAGACAAAAGTGAGAGGAATATTTGACAAGGACGAACAGAACAGTGTGCAGCGCAGAACAGCCACTCTCAGCTTCCTTGATGAAGAATACCCACAGTACCTCTGGATCCGAGTCTACACAGATGGGTCAGCATAAAATGCTGTTCGAAATGGAGGAGCGGGAGTGTACATAGAATACCCAAATAATACTAGGGACACAGCCAGAGTACTGACAGGAAAGTACTGCCATAACTATGATGCTGAAATTGAGGCAATCAAGATAGCAACAGAGAAATTACCAAATACCAGCAGTGGTACACAACCTATGGTGCTATTGACAGATGCAAAATCAGTACTTCTGGGAAATTGCCAGTACTAAGGACACTACTTTCTTAACTTAGCAGTCAGCATAAAGTCACCATACAGTGGACAGCATCCCACTGTGGAGTACCCTGAAACGACAGAGCTGATCAATTGGCTAAGGAAGGAGCCAAAGAAGAACAGCCTGATGTGCCCGTTACATACCACCAAAAGAAAAGAATGATCAAATCAGTCAGAAAGCCACCAAAGCCTGCTCAAGATGACTACCACGTTATGGACAGACCAGAACAAGTCATTATTCTGCGCCTCAGAACAGGACACAATAGATTACGCAACCACATGTATACAAAATTCAAGATTGGTGAAACAGCCATGTGCACATGTGGATTGGCGTCGCAGACAGCAGAGCACATACTCCAAGACTGCCCAAAGTATAACATATCTAGGCAAACCTACTGGCCTAGAGAGACGACAGTGGAAGATAAACTCTATGGACCGCTGTGTAAACTACAAAAGACAGTTAAATTCATACATGAGACAACATTGCAGTTATAGACATATTTCAAGCGAACAAAAGAAGAAGAAAACGCTCACTGTGTGGGTGTCATCAAAGGTGGAAAAAGTGTCCTAGTGGCACGAAATGGAATATTGCTTGGATAGCAAATCCATTACATGGAAAGACTGAATCGAAAGCTCACTGTGTGGGTGTCATCTGCAGACTGCATTCTTCTTGTTCCCTGAGGAACAGCCTGTGGTGACTGGAAGGCCCAATATACGGAAGTGAGGCTAAGCAGCCATGTGCAGAACGTGACAATTCCTTGGGTGAGCCCAGTACCAGAGCGCTATGTGTCAGCTCTGCAATTATGGAAGCCTCCTTGGATGGTGGGGAATGCCCATGGTCTGCCCCTGCCTTCCCTTGAGGGCTGACCAGGATGTCTTTAGCTGTTCTAAATGGGCCAGATGGGATGGGGGGTAACACCACAACCTAAGAAAGCCCCGGGAAGGTTAATCCAGTCAACAAATGCCAGCAGAAGTCGGATGTGTCTGCCTAACGGCGCAAGAACACAGCTGTGTTGTTAACAGTCATAACGTAATCACGTCCAAAAAAACTCTCAGGATGAACGCAGAAGAAGACATACTACACAACATCACAATTGAAAGCTATATTAATTATTATATAGTAACCACACCCGAAATTTGTCTCCACCGCCCCCAAATCACGACAGGGTCTCTCATGACTCATGAGTCGCTCATAATAACAATCATAATCATCACACTGCTGTTCGAGATAGCAGTTGTCTTTACTCAATCAATACACACAAATATTTCTACTTTACCTTGAGGTAAAGAATTTAATGAAATAACTGTGCGGCTGTTTTCAGTGAGTACACTTTTTACGGTAGGGTTGGTCTCGTAATTTGAAAACATTGGAGAAAAAATTTTTTTATGGCACACAATCATACATACATGATTACATGTCGTGTTCGCATAATTCATTAATAAATGAAAAGCTTTGATTGACTACATACAAATGTATTGTGATCTGGTGAATATTTTTAAAACGGAGGAAAAACTTACTGACAATAGTAGTTAACTTGACTTAGGTCACCACCACAACACCGGTCAACCGGGTTGTGTCATCGTCAGAACGGAAAATAAAATAAAAAAACCAACTGATAACTACACAACTTTCTCGAAAACAATGATATTACACGAAATTGTTATCCATATCGTCTCCATTGGTCCATGTTTGCTCACTCTAACTCTAGGTAGTCAAAAGTTTAGAGAAATATAACCGGACCGAACCCCATCCAACATTACAAGTACAACCGATTGCAAAAATGGCAGACAAGTCTGGAAACTTTCAAAAAAAAACAGTCAAATACTGACAACCACACAATTTTCTCGCAAACAATGAAGTTACACGAAATTGATGTCCATACCTGCGTCTCAGGGTCCATGTTTGCAGACTCTAGCAAGCCACAAACGTTGTGAAATACAACCGAACACAGACTAGACACATACAACAAACTGTCTCCAAAAATGGCAGTGTTCCCGTGATCTAGTCTGCAAACGTTCAAAATTGGCGGTTGAGATTACGGATATTCTCGCGAGACTTGGTAGCGAATACGCGATGTGTTTCAAACTTGAAAACTTGAAACAAGACAGGTGATCCCACCAAGTAATGAGTATTAATGTCGGATTCCAGGACAATGAGTAATAACTTGGTGAGGAAGTTGAGATGTTGTTTTTTTTTAGAAAAATGTTGGGCATATTGTGAAATGAGAAGTAAATAAACGTTGGAGTATTAAGAAATGACAAGGTGAATATGTGTTTCATACTTGAAACAAGAAATTTAGAAAGGCAACCCCCACCAAATAATTAGTGTTAAGCTGTCATTTACTGCCTATGGTACCTGCGGTGTAGGACGGGAAGGGGGGAGCAGTGTTGCCATTTTAGTGCTTTTCACACTAAATTTAGTGCTTTTTCAAGTCATTTAGTGCGAAAACTTTGCTTTTAGCGCGGCCGCGTATATTTAGTGCTTCGCAAAAAATTTTTGGGGTGGGTAAAAATTACTTTAAAAATCATTTTGGGAACTCTAAAAAGCCGAATTTGAACTGAAGCGAGGGAGTAAAACAGTCTTAGTACGTTACCGCGCAATTCAATATTCAACTAATTTAACTCCCTTTAATACGATTTAGCTGAAAGCGAACGCCATCTTGCAGACAAGTCCAAACGTCAATACATTAACTTGTAATCGAGTTCATAATTTTGTGGTGTCTACATTATCCTTTCATTTAAGCTTATTTGTGTTTCACTATGAGCAAGAAATATTGTCAACATTTCAGAGAACAGTGGCTCAGTGACACGAGATTTCAAAAATGGTTGTTAAAAGTAGAAGGGGATAATACTAAGTGTTTTTGCAAATATTGCAAATGTTCAATTGCAGCCAGGTTAAATGATATTGAGAGGCACAAGAATACAACGAAACATCAGAAAGCCGAACAGCCATTCAGTACACAAAGGCAAACAACAATTTCATTTGACAAACTGAAAGATGATGTCAAAGAAACAGAAGGATGCATGTCTTTGTTCATAGCTGGCCATTGTTTGCTTCGCGTTGTTGACCATTTAAGTGAACTCTGCAAGGTACACTTTGGTGACAGCAAAGGTTGCAAGAACTTGGAGAACTAAGTGCAGAGCAGTTATTTCAAATGTACTTGCACCATATTTCACAACAGACTTGACAGCTGATATTGGCAAAAGTAAATACAGCTTATTGATTGATGAGAGCAATGACATTTCTGAAACTAAGCTACTTGGAGTAGCTATTAGGTACTATTCAGAGACAAGAAAGCAGTTTGTGGTTACTTACTTAGATTTAGTTGAACTAAGTGACTGCAACGCACAGGCAATATGCAATGCGTTAAAAGATTGTTTAAACAAGAATGGACTTGAGTTGCAAAGACTAGTTGCACTCAGCACTGACAATGCGTCTGTCATGACAGGTGTAAACAATGGAGTATATTAAACAAAATTAAAATCCGAAGTTCCTCATCTGGTAATAATTAGGTGTGTATGTCATTCCCTTCATCTGGCAGTTTCACAGGTTGCAGCTGCTTGTCTGCCCAGGAACATAGAGTTCATGATTAGAGAAACATATAACGGTTTTCTCACTCAAGTCTTCGTCAAGCAAAATACAGGGAGCTTTTTGCTTCAATAAATGAAACAACATCCGCTGAAGATTGTTCAATTAAGCCAGACACGATACCTCATTCTAATGCGGATGTGGAGCGTATTTTCAGTCAGATGGGAGTTATAAAATCAAAATTGCGGAACAGACTGAGCATCAAAAGTTTGACAGCTGTTTTGACTATTAGATATGGAATGAAAAGATATGGCAAATGCTGTCATGATTATAAACTACCTAAGGATATTCTGCGAAAAATTGGATCACAGGAGTCATATACATGTTTCTTTCATTCATCCTCCTCATCCTCATCATCGCAGGAGCAAACACAGCAGGAAATAGCTACAGAAACTGAAGAGGAGTTGTTTGACTGGGATTTGGCAGATCTGGAATAAACTTCATTCTAATATTCACTGATAATAATACATTATAATGTGCTACTTTATAACAGTTTGAATGAATATTATAACAGTTTGAATGAATAGGGGAGACTGGGGAGAAATGGACATAGGGGAGAAATGGACCACCCCCTCTCTGGCCCCTGGCTGTGATGCAATGAAAGTGACACCATAATAAGTTTGTTTTCCACATCAAACATAGTCCGAATTTTTCATTTGCCATCGACTTCCCGCACAGGTCGTTCCCACGCAAAGTTTGAAAAATTTTCTGCACTAAAGTTTCTTTTTCCAGTTCCAGACACCATCGTAAAGCAGACGCATAGTCAGGAATCAGGACAAGGTAATTACGTTAATATCTTTATTTACTTGTTATTTAAGAGTTCATATAAAAAAAATATAGCATATAATATTAGATTTAAGAGACTTTATGGCTGAATAGTTTAATACATTGATGGGGGAGAAATGGACCGGTTCATTTCTCCCCATGGTTCATTTCTCCCCATAGAAGAAATTGACAAGACAGTCTGTTGTTATTAAAAGTGTTGAAGATTGCATTCGAATATCAGCATTATTGATTCTTTTTAATACTGGGGTCTAAATCTAAACCAATAAAACTGTTAACAAATTTGATTTCAGTGATTTATTAAAGATGCACGCCATTCGTGCTATGATCAGTATTTCTTTGCAAATGATAGGCCTACCATTCTAAATGTTATATAATTCTGTCACTCTTTTGTTTCATATGCCAAGATTGTACATCAGAAACACCAACAAGGGTCTCGTTACGGAGGAACGTATGAGAGAAGCTGTTAATGCTGTGAAAAATGGAATGAAAGTGAGGAAAGCTGCAAGGGAGTACGGCATTGCTCGCTCTACCCTCAATAACAATCTTACAAAAGACAGAGAAGGAAATGGTCTGCCTACTAGACTCGTACCAAATTATAGGCATAGCCTTGTTTTCACAGCTAAGCAAGAAGCTGATTTTGCTAGGTACTTGAAAGATTGTGCAAGAATGTTCCATGGACTCACAACTAAAAACGTTCGTATTTTGGCGTACGAGATGGCGAAAGTCAATAACATTGCACATCCTTTAACCTGGGATGAGCAAATGATGGCAGGGAATGACTGGCTTTGTGGATTTTTGCGACGGAATCCCGAGCTGACCATAAGGCAACCTGAGGCAACATCTCTGGCTAGAGCTACAGCTTTCAACAAACATAATATTTGCACCTTCTTCAACATTGTGAAGGAAACCATTACAAAACTAAATGTGAGTGGAGCTCAAATCTACAATTTGGATGAGTCAGGTCTGACCACTGTACAGAAAGTGCCAAAAGTAATTGCCCCACGAGGAGTGAAGCAAATAGGCCAGGTGACATCCAGAGAAAGAGGAGAACTGGTCACAATCTGTTGCATTGTGTCAGCTGCGGGTCACATTATCGCTCCAGTTTTTGTGTTTCCCAGAAAAAATTTTAAGAATTTTATGCTTGCTGGAGCACCTGAAGGCTCCCTTGGCCTTGTGAATGAATCAGGTTGGATGACCCGTGATAATTTCGTCAAAGTTATAAATCACTTCATTAAGCATTCAAGACCTTCCAAAGACTTCCCTTTGATTTTGATCTTGGACAATCACGATTCCCACATTTCATTTGAATCACTTGAACTGTGCAAGAAAAACAACATTCATGTGATCACGTTGCCACCACACACCTCATCTAAAACTCAGCCCTTGGACCGTGCAGTTTTTGGACCCATGAAGTCGGTCTACAACAATGCGTGTGATTCATGGATGATGAAAAATGTTGGGACACCACTGACAATCTATCAAGTTGCAAATCTAGGAGGCCACGCTTTTCTTAAAGCGGCAACTCCCATTAACATTCAATCAGGCTTTGCTGTGTCAGGTATTTGGCCCTTTAACGAAGATGTTTTTACAGAAGATGATTTTATGCCTTCAGAAATAACGAACAGGCCCATCAGCAAGGACAGTGAAAATGCTACTTTAGAAAGCAATGAACAGACAGGATCAGCATCTCCACATTGTGGTACGAGCACAGATCAAACTGCACAAGAATTTCATGAAAATCAGAAAGAGTGTAATGTTGAGAACCTTGTAGATGACTTGCAGGAAATATCAGGGAGTCTTCAACATAAAGCTACTTCTTCCTTTACTTCGCCTCATGTTTTCAGAGGACTACCAAAAGCTGGTCCGCGAAAAGATTCAAATAATATGAGGAAAAGAGGAAAAACTATGCTGGCTACTTCTACGCCAGAAATGGATCGAATTAGGGAAAGAGCGGTGATGAAAGAAAAGGCAGCAAAAGTTCCATCCAAAAAGGCAAAGAGACAGCTGCTGAAAGAACTTGATGTTGATTCAGATCCAGAAACTGACATTTCGTTTTGTGATGACACAGATTCTTATGTTTCATTTGGTGAAAATGAGGAATGTACGGTTAGCTTGACTGGTGTGCATGAGGTTTTTGAAGGCCAGTGTGTGCTATGTGAATATGGAACAAAGAAGACTTGTGTTTACTATGTAGGAATTGTAAGGGGAGACATTGATGATGATGGTGATGTTGAGGTAGAGTTCTTGCGCAAGAGTGAGAAGGTTGCTGGTAAATTTGTTAAGCCTAAGGTAGAAGATGTCGCCAGTGTCTCAATTACATGTATTAAAGCACAGCTTACTAGATCTACAATCACTGGAACCACTTCTAGGACCAAAGATGGCTATGTCTTCAAAGAAAGTCTTGCAGGCATAAATGTTCGATAAAACTTTATATTAGATTAATATATCATATTAAACTTTTTTACTGTCGCTTAAAATAATAAAAAAAAACTGCAAATATCCTTTTAATGATTATTTATTTCTTATAGCAATATGGATGAGTTGTTGCTGCTTCTTTTTAAAAAAGGTCCATTTCTCCCCACTATGGTCCATTGCTCCCCACGTGCTGGTCCATTTCACCCCAATGGTGGTCCATTTCTCCCCATGTTCATACACATTTTTGAAATGCATTTTGTAAAGAAACATATAGAAATAGATTGCTAAATGTTTTCCCCTTTTAAAATAAATGAATGTACAACATTTTAGTCATGGTTTTGTTATGTTTCGATAAAATCTGTTCCGGTGATGAGCAAAAATTGAAAACTACAAAATTGCTGGTCCATTTCTCCCCAGTCTCCCCTACCACCAGTGCTTGTTTTAGTGATTTCCCAAAAAATAGTATTGCAATTTGGTGCTTTTTTTTTGGCTCGAAAGTAGTTCTGACTGGGATTTGGCGGATCTGGAATAAACTTCATTGTAATATGAAGTGATAATAATAAATTATACTGTGCTACCTTGTTACATTTGTAATAAAAACAGTTGGTGCTTTTTTTTTTTTTTTTTGGTGCTTCCTAAACATTTTTGGTGCTTTTTAGTGATTTTTGGGGTCGATTTTGGTGCTTTTTCATCAAAGGGAAATGGCAACCCTGGGGGGGGGGGGGGGGGGGGGGAGCTTGAACCTGGGGAATAAAGGCCGCCTAGCTAGTGCAGTCGCCGCGAACTGTGCAGGTTAGAGTTTTCTTTCTGTTTTTTAATTAGTGTTAATACCAGATTAATGGACAAAGAGGAATGTGGAGAAGTTGAGAGGTGTTTTAAACTTGAATACTTGAAACGAGAAAGGTGATCCCACCAAGTAATGGGGTTAATGTCGGATGTTGACTTCTCGCCCTTGACTTATTTTTTTTAAAATTCGTATATCCTTTACAGGACATCGCTGTCAACAGCAGCATCTTTCAGCTGTCTGTAGATTTCTTGGCAAGATTACGCTCAGTAGTTTGCCATTGCTTTCTGAGCGGCCTGCTCAGTTAACCCGCAAGTCATCAGCGGGGGTCGAACCGCCTCCAACTCTCGCCCGCTACGAGACTCTGCGTGATAAACGGGATTACGGAGAAAGTGTTGTAACCTCTCGGCCAGAGAGACCTGCCGTCCTTGACTTGGGAACATAAATTACAAATACCTCTGAAGTCAGAGTTGGTTCGCCTAATTGCGAGGAACACTGGTAATCACCATCGAGTGCCTTGCCGGCTGGCTTGGGTGATCATGCCCTCCACAAATCGCGATCTCCGACGGCATGGATCAGTTCGTGTGTTGACTCCCTTCTGTGCCATGACACCAGCCTGTCAATAATTTTTTCACGCTGTCTTCATCTATCTCCCCCGATGGTGTTTCCACCTTGTCGTGGTGGGGGAGCTTGAGTTTCTCAATGACCATGAGAGCTATGCCGGCGGTAGCGTAGCTACCAGCAGGGCCTCCCAAGCCGGACAGGTCAAAGGGTAGAGAACAGACAAAGAGAAACACCCTGGTCCTCCAGGTTGGTGGTTGAAGCGTGGGGTTAACATCCCCACCTTTGTAAAAACCTTTCTTTGTTACGAAACAAATACATGAGCCTCGATATCGGACTGACTTATCTGGACAACGACCTTGGAACGTTAAAGGACTTTTGAGATTTGGAACATGGAATGTACGGACACTTCTTCTTCTTCTGCGATCATCCGGAGTTTTTTTTCGGATGTGATTGCGTTGTGCCTGTTTACAGCAGAGCTGCGTTCTTGCGCCGTTAGGCCGACACATCCGACTTCTGCGGGCATTTGTTGACCGGGTTAACCTTCCCGGGTTTCTTAGTTCTATATATAATAGTTCAGTTCGTAATGTTTAATAATTTCTATTATATCACCTAATAATTTTGTATTAGAAATAATACCCAGCCGGGAATAGAACCCCGGTCTCTTGCGTGACAGGAGGAATGCTTACGACTATGATAGCGATGACACAATGATTGTTCCATCAACAATTAATATAGTCAAGCCACCGTTTTGGGTTTCCCATTCACAAAGGCACTCATTACTCAACACGATCGTAACATTTTCGCCTGTTTTTCAACCACAATTACAGTTTAGCGATGAAACTGAAAAATTCTGAAAAATGTGATGCAGAATTAGAAGATCCATTTACAATTGATGGTTTTCTATTAAAAGCGCCAAAAAAAAAAATTAATTACAGGTTCAGCAAGCCATTTCCATTTTCTCCACATGCGCGGATGGTCTTAACCAACACGGGTCATAAGCGGATTATGATATGAATAACTTCGACAATATGTTGTCACATTAAATGATTAAAACATAGCACAAGTATACAAATAAATTATTATTAATCTTTAAACTTGTGTTCTCTTTAACTTTAGTAGGTCAAATTGCACGTTTTGAGTGTTGAAAAGTGAAAGTGTACATGCCAAATCGATCGATATGCGCAGTCGCCATGGCACATGGCCTTGCTTTCCCCCATTCACAAAGGCACGCCTCGCAGAAAATTTCACACACATCGGAAGCAATTACAGCGATGAAACTTTCCAGATATATTTAAAATTATATGCAGAATTCAAAAATACATATGTAATTGAAGACGTTCTTCTTCGTTCATCCGGAGTTTTTTTTTCGGATGTGATTGCGTTGTGCCTGTTTACAGCAGAGCTGCGTTCTTGCGCCGTTAGGCCGACACATCCGACTTCTGCGGGCATTTGTTGACCGGGTTAACCTTCCCGGGGGTTTCTTAGGACGTTTGACTCTCACTGTTGTGGTGTTATCCCCCATCCCAGCTGGTCCATATAGAACAGCCAAAGATCCTGGTCAGCCCTCAAGGGAAGGCAGGGGCAGACCATGGGCATTCCCCGCCATCCAAGGAGGCTTCCATACTTGCAGAGCCGATACTTAGCGCTCTGGTACTGGGCTCACCCAAGGAATCGTCACGTCCTGCACATGGCTGCTTAGCCTCACTTCCGTATATTGGGCCTTCCGTTCACCATAGGCTGTTCTTCCGGAAACCAGAAGTATGCAGTCTGCAGATGACATCCACACAGTGAGCTTTCGATTCGGACTTTCCATGTAATGGATTTGCTATCCAAGCAATATTCCATTTCGTGCCACTAGGACACTTTTCCACCTTTTTATGAAGCCCACACAGCAAGCTTTCGATTTGGACTTTCCACATAATGGATTTGCTATCCAAGCAATATTCCATTTCATGCCTCTGGGTCTTCATGCACCTTTAAATGTCAACCTGTATGCAGTTAAAGTAAGCTGCGGGCAACTTAAGCTTGTTGATAACTCCATAGAGCTTGTCCTCAAATGAAACAGGTGTGGGCCAAAATATCTTTCTCTGTTCTGCATACGTTGGGCAATCCTGCAGCACATGTTTTGCTGTCATTTTTCCAGTTCTACAATTACATTCATCTGTATCTCCTATCTTTAGTTTATTGAACAAGTGGTATTTCAGCCTGTTATGTCCTGTGCGGAGTCTGAAGATTGCTACTTGTTCTCTTCGGTCGAGTTTGTAATATGCATCATCCTTCTGGTGGCCTGGATGCTCTGATTCCCATTTGGTTCTATAAGTGCTTTTTATCAACCTCTTTGCCTCTTTGTCTATGTCAGGCTGTGGTAGTCGTCCGCCCTCTTTTGCCAGTCTGTCAGCCTCTTCATTTCCAGGTATACTGCAATGTGATGGGATCCACTGTATTACAACTTTTTTGGATTTCTGGCATAGACCATGGAGTGCTGCTCTTAGGTCAGCTAGTTCTGTGCTGTTTTTGCTCTTCAGTATTGAGACAGCTGACTTTGCATCTGTAAAGATAGCTATTTGTGTGTCTTTATTTTCCTCCATCAAAAGCATTTCTGCTGCAGTTTTCAGAGCCTCTACCTCCGCTTTGAAGTTACTTGAAAACTTTCCAGTTGCCACTGAATGTGTTTTTTTCACTCCATTTTTTAAATTTAGGAGAATTCCTCCTCCTCCATTCTCTACTGAATTTTTGGCTGATCCATCTGTATATGCATGAGTCCAATTGCTGCTTGGGTAATGTTCTTTTATGTAGTTTAGGGTTATTTCTCTTCTTTCGGTTTCATGCTGAGTGTTCTTTTTCTCAATACCAGGAATGTTTTCTATCATCTCAGGCAGTTGCTGCTGTCTCCAAGCTGGGAACTTGTCTGCATTGTAAATGGGTTTGACTGTTGATATGTTAAGTATGGGATCTGCCCTAATCTTTCGTTTTGCAGTTTCTACAAAGTTGCTACGCTTCAGTCTTCCCTTTCCAAAACCACTAAACCTTTTATACATAGGGTGGTCTGTCAATCTTCTAAATTTTTCAGCTTGTTGCTGGGCTCTGCTATCTCTTCTATCCTGCATTGGTTGTAAACAAGTTATCTTTTCTAATTCATTAATAGGCGTTGTCTTCAGGCTTCCAGTTATGATTCGCATTCCTTGGTTTTGGAC
Organism: Cepaea hortensis; assembly: GCA_963921405.1. Taxonomy (NCBI): domain Eukaryota; kingdom Metazoa; phylum Mollusca; class Gastropoda; order Stylommatophora; family Helicidae; genus Cepaea; species Cepaea hortensis. The sequence continues at coordinate 125,156,526 of OY992876.1, read as the reverse complement.
TCTACTTATTTTGTTAAAGTTTGACTTAGCTGCTGTTGCCCAAGCTGCAATGCCATATTCCAGTACTGGTCTCACCCGTCCAGTATATAACTTCTTGAGAACTTTCTCATCTGCTCCCCACGTTGTACCAGCAAGCTTTTTCATGATTGCCATTCTTTGCCTTGCTCTTGTTCGATTTTTCTCAACCTGTCTCTTCCATGTCAGGCGACGATCAAAGGTGACTCCTAGATAGTTTGGATTTTCTTCATGGCGCAATATTTTTCCATTCAATACCAGCTTAGGTTGCTGAGTTTTAGTTGAGAGGGAGAACACTGTGCATGTTGTTTTCTCCTCACTTATCTTCACTAGCCATGATTTTGACCAGTCCTCTAGCGCTAATAGGGCTTGCTGTATTCTGCTGTTAGCTGTACTAATATATTCTTCAGATGTCCATATGGCTAGGTCATCTGCAAAGGATGATGTGTGTACTCTGGCTGGAAAATTTTCCGTGATGTCGTTTATATATGCTAGGAATAATGTTGGTGAAAGAACTCCTCCTTGGGGGACACCTTGCTCCAACAGCATCATTTTGCTGGTTTGTCCTTGTACTTTTGTCCTGGCAGTTCTGTTCTCAAGGTAGTGGCTGATCCATTTGTACATTTTCCCACAGACATGCATTTTTTGTAGTTTTACTTTCAGTCCTTCCTTCCATACTTTATCAAATGCTTTTTCTAAATCTATCCAGACCGCTAGTGTGTGCTTTTTCTCTTGGAAGGCATCCTCTATTTCCTGAGCTATATAGGTTATTTGATCTTCAGTGGATCTGTACTTTCTGAATCCTGCTTGGTGAGGTGTTAAGAGTTGGTTTTCTTCCAGATGCCATGTTAGCCTGCCATTGATAATGCGTTCCATTAATTTTCCTACACAGCTAAGAAGATTGATAGGTCGATAGCCATTTGGTTCTTCCAGGTCTTTTCCTTTCTTTGGGACTGGTATTAGTATAGCTTCCTTCCATGCCTGTGGGACTATTCCCCTCTTCCAGCTGTAATTTAGGACTGCTAGTAGTTTCTTTTTTGCCTTAGTGCCTAGTCCTATTAGCATTTCATTTGTGATTCCATCCTTTCCTGGTGATGTCTTCTTTTTTAGGGTATTCATTGCCTGTTCCATTTCTTCCATTGTTAGATTTGCCATCATATATTCTGCTGCTGTCTCTGTATTTCTATGATGTATCTGGTTATCTTTGATTGCTTTCTTCTGTTCGGCTGTAATATCAATGTGGTTTGCACTGGCATAGTGTTCCATTAGTGCATTTGCAGCCTTTTTCCTGTAAGCAAGGCATTTCCTTGTTTAATTGTTATTTGTTTGTTTCTAGGTCCTTCATTGTTCATGGCTTTCACTAGTTTCCATAGTTTGTTTCCATCCCTGTCAAAATTCAGGTTTTCTGTTTGTTTCCTCCAACAATCTCTTGTTGTTTGATTTACTGTTCTTTTATATTTTGCTGAGATGGCTTTGAGAGAGATGTTCGCTTCAGTTGTTTGTTCTCTCTCTGCGGTCTTCCTAGCATCTTCAACTTTGTCCTCCAAAATTTGTAGTTCTTCAGTCCAGTATGGTTTGTAATTTTTCCTCGCTCCTCTTGGAATAGACTCAGTGGCCGCCTGTATTATTGCTCTGTTTAGACTTTCCACCATTTGCTTCATGTTGCCATATCGTGTATTTATGTTTTCACAATATGTGTCTGTTAGTATGGCAAATCTGTCCCAATCTGCTCGTTTGTAATTCCAACGGGGCAAAGGCTTTTGCTCCTGTGGAACATACTCCATATTTATTACAAGCTTGATTGGTCTGTGGTCACTACCTGCTAATTGGTCAAGCACATGGCGATCTATTTTGTGGAGGATGTCTCCTGTGCAGAAAGCTAAGTCTGGAGTAGAAGTGGTAATCCATCTTCTGGAGTAAAAGCTCGGTGTGTCATCCGCTTTGTTGAGTAGATGGAGATTTGAGTCTATTTCCCAGTCCTCCACTTCATCTCCTCTTGTGTCAGTATCTGGGTATCCCCATCTTTCTGAACGGCTATTAAAGTCTCCGACAACAATGCAATTTGTGTCAGTTATTTCCATGTTTGAGAGTGTAAGATCCTTATCAGCCGGGCTATACAGATTGTAAATTCTTATTTTCACGTCCTTTATCATTATATCAACACCTATAATTTCCGTTTGGTTGTCAGAGATCACAGATACTTCGCTGCAAGGTATTGTATTTCGTGTAAGTATTACAACTCCTCCTTTGTGTCCTTCGCGGTCGAAACGTGTGGCCTGATATCCCTTGACTGAAAATGTGCGATTGGCGTTGAGGTGTGTCTCTTGAATGCATGCCACATCTATTCTATCTTTATGAAGACGCTGTGTTAGGGAGGCTTTCTTGTTATAAACTCCTTCTGCATTCCATTGTAGTATGTTGAGTGTCCGGGGTGTTTGGTCAATAACTCTTAACCTACTCCTCTGTGCCTTGACTCCACAGCACAGGGGAAGGTGACCACCAGTAGTCATGGGTGGACCCCCTCGAGGCAGGGGGCCCGGCACTATCACCGCCTGATGGGACTTCACGGGATTAGCACCATAACGATTAATTTTCATCTGTGGCATCATGAAATGATAAAGTTACGTTGCACTTCTTTGTCAAGCCTGTGGCTCAGTACATCCGATTTCGACAAGCATTTGTTCGGGATGCTTTCCCTAGCCTTTGACTGTCCCGTCTACCTACAAGGCAGCAGGTTTGTGCGTCACTTCGTCTGGTCCCTCTCCCTTGACCTGTCCGACATGGGTGACCCTACCAGTAGCTGTACTACCGTCGGCATAGCTCTTGGGGTCATTGGAACGCTCAAGCCCCTCTACCTCGTCAAGGTGGACGCACGGCAGAGGGGGTACGGACACTATATCGAGCTGGAGCGGCCGAAGAACTAACCCGGGAGCTGGTTGAATATCAAATGGATATAACAGCAATTCAAGAAATAAGGTGGCCAGGAGAGGGTACTTTAGAGCAAAATGGAATGATTATAATATATGGAGGAAACACCCAAAATAAACATGAATTAGGAACAGGATTTGTCATCAAAAAAGAGTTATGGGGGAACGTTTTAAACTTTAAAGCTTTTAATGACAGGATTAGTAAATTACGAATAAAAGGTAAATGGAAAAATATAACGATGATTAATGTACATGCACCTACTGAAGAGAAAGAAGATGATATTAAAGAAGACTTTTATAATGATCTGGAAGATGTCATAGAAGAAACCCCCAAACAGGACATCCTGATTGTGTTGGGAGACTTCAATGCAAAAATAGGTAGAGAGCAAACTAATAAAAAAGTGGCTGGTATGGAAAGCCTACATACAACTTCAAATGATAATGGATGGAGAGTCATCAACCTGGCAGAAGCCAAAGGACTGCAGATTAGCAGTACCAGACTACAAAGAAAGGATATACACAAACAAACTTGGAAATCATGTGACAAGAGAACCTATAATCAAATAGATCACATTTTAATTAACAACAGAAATGCATCAAACATACAGCAAGTCAGAAGTTATAGAGGAGCTGAGTGCCACAGTGACCACTTCCTCGTTGGAGCAAAATTTAAAATAAAACTTAAGAGAGCTTTCTATACTAAATTACAAAGATTACACCCAACATATAACAGAGAAAAACTACAAGACATTACAGTCAAAGAGAAATTTACAGATGAAATAAAATGTAAACTTGAAACTCTGCAAAACCCTTCGGAGGAAAGCGTTGACCAAACTTGGTTGAACATCAAGAATACAATTCAATCTACCGCAGAAGAATGTCTCGGTGTGTTAACCACGCATAGAAAGAACAGATGGTTCAATCAAAAATGTGAAGAAGCAGTCATTAGGAAGAAGAATGCCAGACATGTATGGTTAAATGACATCAATAACATCCAAAAGGAAGAGCATTATAGAAATGAATGTAAAGAGGCTACAAAAATAGTCAGACAGCAGAAGCGAGAATATATGAGTAATATAATCAAAGATATGGAAACTAATCACCAGAAAAATGAATCCAGCAAATTTTTTAAAGAACTGAAGTCAATGAAACGAGGGCACCAACAAAACACATATGGTTTAAAAGACAAAAATGGGAATATGATAAATACCAATGAGGAAATGTGCAACACATGGAAAGAATATTTTATTGAATTTCTAAATTGTGAAGCTCCAAGTAACATTTTCCCACAGGAAGAGGTTCTAACATGCGAACCACAAATTGAAGAACCTACATTTGAAGAAATCCTATATGTAATCACACGACTTAAAAACAATAAGGCAACTGGGACTGATGGAATTGCTGCTGAATTTATAAAGGCAGGTGGCCATGCATTACATCTAAAGCTATACGAACTAATAATAAAAATCTGGAGGACAGAAGAATTACCCCATGACTGGAAAGAGTCATTATTGATACCTATCTTTAAGAAAGGAGACAAGTTCCAATGTGGAAATTATAGAGGAATATCACTACTGTCCACAAGCTATAAGATACTATCCGCAGTATTACTAAATAGACTAAAACCATATTCAGAAGACATATTAGGTGACTACCAGGCAGGTTTTAGACAAAACAGATCAACAAGAGATCAGATATTTATCTTACGACAAATAGCCGAGAAACATTGGGAATATAAAAGAGATCTCCATAAAATTTTTGTGGATTTTAAAAAGGCTTATGATAGTGTCCATAGGAATAGTCTATGGAATGCTATGCAGGAATTTGGAATACCAAGGAAGTTAATCAACATGACCAGACTATGCATGGAAGATACTTATAATATAGTAACATATAAAGGCAGGAAATCAGACCCTTTCCAAATAACATCTGGCTTGAAACAGGGTGATGCACTATCGCCGCTACTCTTCAATCTGGCTCTAGAGAAAGTTGTAAGGAAGATAAAGGAGGAATGTGATATTGGAGGAACATCCAAGCTGCTTGGTTGTGCAGATGATATAGATATTATAGGACAAAGTGAACAAAAGTCATTGGAAATATTGACTCACTTAAAGGAAAAAGCCCAACAGATGGGGCTGGTTATCAACCAAGATAAGACAGAATATATGGTAATTTCAAGAGACGGAATGGCTAAAAACTCTGGCCACATACAAATAGATAATATGACCATTAAAAAAACGGAAACATACAAATACCTGGGTACAATCTTCAACTGCTTCAACATCATAAGGGAAGAAATACAAACTAGAATCAACTCTGGAAATAAGATATACTATGCACTACAACATCTACTAAAATCAAAGGCGCTATCTCGTAACACCAAAATCACAATATACAAACACTGATCAGACCAGTTGTGCTGTATGGCTCTGAAACCTGGAGTACAACGAAAGGAGACGAAGCCTTGTTACAAACCTTTGAGAACAAAATTTTAAGACGCATCTTTGGACCCATTAGGGATACACAAAGTGGAGAGTGGAAAAGAAGAAGTAACAAAGACATTTATGATCTGTTTAAGTCTCCGCTAATCACTGGTATCATGAAGGCTAATAGACTACAATGGCTGGTGCATATAGAAAGAACGGAAGATAATAGGGAAACAAAACTCGCTTACACTCAGGAAATAAATGACCGTAGACCCCGAGGTAGACCAAGAAGACGGTGGAGAGATAATACATGTACAGACCTACAAGCACTTGGAATCAACGACTGGCAAGAGAAGGTCCACCAGAGAGACGAATGGAGACGGATTGTATTTGCAGCAAAGAACCTCAATGGCTCGGAAAGCTGAAGAAGAAGAAAAAGTCTTCATCTATCTCTCTTTCCAAAATCTTCCCGGTTGTCACAACATGCTCCATGTTAATAGGAAAAGCTAATCCATACACAATCATCCGTACAGTGCACTAGAAGTAGTAGTAGTAGCACGTGTCTGGGCTTCGCTTGAGTTCAAAACGAGCGAGAGCAAAACAAACAACAGAGAAACAAAAAGATTGCTGGACAATTAGTCACGAAGTTGGAGGCAGTCGAGATATAGTTTGATAGAAGAATGTTTTGAAATGAGAAGTAAAGAAATATTTTAGTAGTGAGTAATGAACTTGGAGGTAGTCCAGATGTGTTTCAAACTTCAATACTTGAAATAAGAAAGGTGATTACACCAAATAATAAGTGTTAATGTCAGATTCCTGGACAATGTCTAATGATATGGTGAAGTTGGAGTCAGTCGAGACGTGATTCGTACGTGAATACTTGAAACAAGAAAGGCGAGTCCATCAAGTACTAGTAACAGTGTTACTGTGTGAGTAATGACTTGATGAAGAAGTTGGAGGCAGTAGAAATGTGTTTGATTTTTGTTGTTGTTTTGTTTTTTAAGGAAAAATGTTAAGAATAGTGTGGACTGATAAATAAACACACGTTAAGGTATTTGTTATTTGTGATTTCTCCAAAGGCTGCCGCTGAATTTTGTAACTCCGAACTCCAATGTATTGGCATTCAGGCCGTCTACTTACGTCATAGAAAGGGCTTGCATCTGCCTGAATTAGGTTGGTGTAGGGACTTTTCTTTTGACCCGAAGAAGAATCATTTGTCGTTGATTACAGGAAGAACTTGGACGTAGTCTTCTTAGTCGTCCATGGTAGTAATAACACATCATACGCAATTAACATTAAGAATAATCACATGTGGTATAATTATCATCTTCAAGTGCCTTGCCTATTTGTGTGGGCGATCATGATTATCCACATCCCGCAATCTCCAACAGAATGTATCGTTGGTGAGTTGATACTTGTTTAAATTATTTGCCTGTTTACATCATTATTGCGCGATGCAGAGAGTTGGATTAATCAAACACAAAACTGGGTTGGAATATGCCGACAATGGAATGCCTAAAAGCCGTGGCGAAAACATTACAAATCCCAGAATGTCGTTGTGCACAGTGCATAATGATGACCCGGTCAAATCCTAATATGTCTCTCCACAGATATATTCCAGTACCGGGTATGCACACTCAGATGGTTTCTACGTTTGGAGAAGTGAAGTGAAGCATAGCTCACAGTCACCGTGTCACTTTTGTACTGTGTTGGGAGATAAGTCCATCACTCCTCCGATGGTTTCAAGCCCTTTTAAGAGTTCAGCCATCCTGAACGATAATTAATGCATAGGGAAATATAAATTAACCTCGCAGCAACCTATGTTGAATTTAAAAAAAAAAAAAAATTTGGAGCAGCAGGGTATCGATCCCTGTACCTCTCACATGCTAAGCGAGCGCTCTACCATTTGAGCTACAGCCCCGACGAATTAAAATGCTACAGCTATGCTAATCATATACAGACACTGACTAGCCTCTCTCGCCAGCTGGTTCAATGGCCCCGTTCGTTCACCAGTGGACTTATCGATTTCGTTGTAGTTGGAGCCCTTAAAGTGTATCTCGTACCTCTTCTTTCGCTGATATAGATGCGTATTTCTGCTTCTTTGAAAATGTTTGAACGGCTGTAATTGTGTTCGTTTCATCCTTGTGATTTGCTTGCTTGCTTGTGTTCGTTGGCTTGAGCTCCAAAGCGAAGTCCTGTGTCTGTATGTCAATGAAGGCATCCTGTTGTCCAACATCAGTGTGATGTCATACTTCTTCTTCTTCTTCTGCGTTTATCCGGATTTTTTTTTCCGGATGTGACTGCGTTGTGCCTGTTTACAGCAGAGCTGCGTTCTTGCGCCGTTAGGCCGACACATCCGACTTCTGCGGGCATTTGTTGACCGGGTTAACCTTCCCGGGCCTGATGTCATACAGGACCTGAGGTTTGCGTGAGTATCCGTTGTCCCATGTCTGGCTTATTGGTGTGCAGACTGGTAGTTCCTCGACTCTCCGACTTCGGAGGAATCGGCGATCCTACTGACCTTAGCCAGGACCCCGAAGGGACCTGTTGCCTAGGACGCTCCACGAGGACGCGTCAATAGGTCTTGGCCAGTGTATAACCCGGCCCTGGTGCCTTGAAAACATCTCTGCGTCCCATCCTTGTGATTTGATATATGTATGGACACAGTCGTAGTTGTTATAGTTGTTAGGGCCTGCCGCCCCGTAGTATTACTACTATTAATATTATTAGTTCATTACCACCAGTCGTCATCCTCTGTATCTTGATCTTGGTAGTCTGCTTTCGTGTCTTCTGGGTCTTCTTTGGTACTTTACGGCAGTTAATAAGTTATGCCATTGAGTATGATTTGAGGCTCCTGACAGTATCGAAGAGCCAGCTTGGAAGGTTGGAACGCATGCAATTACAAAATGCTGCCATGCGGGTAATCCTGGGGTGCACAAAGGACACACCAATGAATTCAATTAAATTCAATTCAACTTTATTTTAAAATTGTTACAAATTGGGCACGCAGGACTGTCTTACATTCGGCCCTTCCAATCACTCATCTTTCATTCATCAATAGTGCATGATAAATTCACATAGGAAAATACATTGTCAAATGAATGCTGTAAACATAAACAATGCATATTACAATGCTATGAGACACATTCCTCACCCACCCACATCCCCATCCACCCACACACAACCCCACCCATCCACCCACCCACACATATCACCCACACATACACATACATCCTCCATCCACCCGCACAAATCCCCCACCCACACAACCCCCACCCACATACCCACCACACCCTAACACAGCCATACACATCCCCAACCCACCCACACACATCCTCCACACACACCCCACCTACACACACCCCCACCCAAACACCCACCAACCCACCCTTCCCTATTAACACACATCCCCCCACACGCATATCTCCCCACAAACACATCCATCCCCCTAGCCCACACACACCCACCCATATCCACACACCTCCAATCACCCAGCCAAACACTCATCACCCAACCACACATCCCTCCATACCCTCCTCACCAATCAACACACCCCGCACCCACCCACCCACATACACACTCCCAACCCACACAACCCCTCCCCCCCACCCACCAACACCCAAACACTTTCTACCAGCCACCCAAACACCCTCACCCACACACACGTATCCCTCACCCACACACATCCCCCACCCACCACAATCCCTTCACCCACCCACACATACCCCACACATCTCCCCACCCACCCATTCAATTATAATAATTATATGCATGAGGCATATTTTGGCGCTACCAACAATGACGGATATGTATAGGGTCCTTCGGGCCAAATGGTACCTGCGAGTTGCTGCAGATAGGGATCACCCCCTGCATGAAGCCATGGATATAGTCAAGGGTCATAGACTAAGACGAGGCAGGACCTGGATGGCACAGGTGGATATATCAATTCTATACGTCAGGTTTGTGATCTAGACCATCAATCGTGAAAAAGAGTGGGTTGAAATACCGGTAGACGGGTCGGACTGGCACAATGTAATAGTAACACCAGGTCGTGAGTGCAAAGAATGGGCAGCGGGCCGCACAGAGTTTGAGGTGCAACAACTGATCCATAGTAATATACATCAAGGTGACACAGTGATCTATACTGATGAGTCATTGGTGCGAAACAGGCGGGATGGCTGGGGTTTTATAGCAAAGGTTAATAGACGATTCTTTACAAAAGGAGAGTATGGCCTATGAGGTTACGACCTCCAGCATAAGATTGGAGGTGGAAACAGTCACAGTGGCATTCAGTTGGCTAGAGGAGACCACTGCAATACATATTGTCTTCATCACGGACTCAGCATATGCCTAGTAAAGTGAAGAAAGGAATGTTTCGTGTGGAATGGCTCACCTCGCTTCAGAGGTCACGGATTGTAAGAATTGTATGGATTTTTTTGCCCTGACCCTGCGGAGTAATGAACAGGCTGAAAGGGTGGCAGGAAATGCACCTCTTGGTGGTCGATTATCTATGGACAAGGGAGAGGTGGTCGTGCGCCTGTGGGGCCAGGTGGAGAAGGCGAAGGAACAGACTGAGAACCTGTATGTGGAAATGATGAGATTGTGGGGGGTTGGCAGGAATTCTGGTAGAATCTCAAAACTGAGAGGGAAGTCCAAGAGAACTTTCAATCAGATAGCTATGGAAACGATTAGTATTGTGGCTCTTCGCTGGCTGTTTAACAACGGAATGAGCCCATATGGGAATGTCCTGAGTGCAGTGATGCCAGTTCTTAACTCAACTCAACTCAACTCATGTTATGTTCCATTCACACTTCGTTCAGACTATTTATGTGGTCTGGTAATTTTGATTCTGATTTTACTATTAATTCTTGATCGAGCGCAAATAAGACGTGGTTTGCTGCTGGTTCTTCTTTTGTGTACTGTTCATTATGCGATGTTGTACGGTCTCTCTTTGGCTGCTTTCTTTAATTATGCTTTTTATATAGGTTACTAGCTGACCCGGCCCGGCTTCGCCCAGTCCCTGGCGGGGATCTATCTATCTATCTATCTATCTATCTATCTATCTATCTATCTATCTATCTATCTATCTATCTATCTATCTATCTATCTGTCTGTCTGTCTGTCTGTCTGTCTGTCTGTCTGACCCGGACCGGCTTCGCCCAGTCCCTGATGGGGAGCATCTAATTTAGTTCATTTAAGTAGTCATATAAGTTCCCGTTCCCGACTGTCTGTCTGTCTGTCTGTCTGACCCGGCCCCGCCCAGTCCCCGGTGTGGAGCATCTCATTTAATTCACATAAGTAGTCACATAAGCTCCCGTTCCCGTTCCCGAGTATCTATCTGTCTGTCTATCTGTCTGTCTGTCTGTCTGTCTGTCTGACCCGTCCCGACTTCGCCCAGCCCCTGGTGGGGAGCATCTCATTTAATTCATATAAGTAGTCATATAAGCTCCCGTTCCCGAATGACTGTCTGTCTGTCTGTCTAATAATTTATTGGTTGCAGTTAGGACAACCTTAGATAAACGAAGACCAACTTACAAAAAGCATTAGAAAGAGCACTTGAAAGATCTTTACATCTTCCCCCAACAATTAACTTGGGTAAATGGAGCGGCGGCAGCAGCAGCAGCAGCAGCAGAAGAAGAAAAAGAAGGAGGAAGAGGGAGGTGGAGGAGGGAGGAGGAGCAGGAGGGAGGAGGGAGGAGGAGGGGGAGGATGAGGAGGGAGGAGAAGGGAGATGGAGGAGGGAGGAGGGAGAGGGAGGAGGAGGGAGGATGGAGGCGAAGGGAAGAGGAGAGAGGAGGAGGAGGGAGGGGGAGGAGGGAGCAGGGAGAGGGAGGAGGAGGGAGAAGGGTGGAGGACGAGCAGGGAGAGGGAGGAGGAGAGAGGAGGAGGAGGATTTAGGTGGAGGAGTGTCGTGTGTGTAAAGAATGAATGTCGTAGTAGTTATTTGTTCTTCTTTACCACTTTAGTGTCGTCCCTGGAGTGAGGGGAATCAACACCCACATTTTTAAAAATTCAATATCTCTATCCTGGAGATATCCAGCAGACTCCGTCCACAACACTCCCTCAATCTGAAGACACCTTCTCACTCTTGCTCACTCCTGGATCATGCCCCCTCTCATTCTTCCCCAACATAACATACGTGACAACTCTAGCTTCAACAAATAAAACCAAGAAATTTATTAAAGCAAAGAGTATATGTAGGAGAAGTGTGGGTGTGTATAAGGTGTAGAATGTGTGACGTGTACTCTAAAGTGTCTATAGACTCAGATCAGTGTTCAGGAGTATAGTCAGTCTCATCACTGTGCTGAGAACACACTAGCACCATGTATTCCAGACAAGCAACCTCACCAAGGTGATGCTCCTCCGGTCACGTGAAGACTTCCTCCGTTGTCTCTTGAACCACTAGGATGCTTGGACACCCATGACAAACAGTGTCTAATGAGAGTCTTCAATCTGCTTAACACTATGAATTTCCTCTGTTATTTAAATGAGTGTTAATCAGAGAATTCTAAGACTATTGTCACTGTTACTGGGGAAATATTAATGTATCTAGTGTCACTGGTTTTAAAGATTCCCCATAATAACACCACACTCTGACTGTTCTAGGTATCAGTATAAAGTTGTATGACTGATCCTGGTATCAGTAGTGTATATCTACAATGTTCTGACTGTTCAGTGATACAACTATCACTTGATAAACATAAATCTCCTCAGCATGTCCTGCTCAGCAGAAGCCCGGTTCCTGCAAACCAACTTGGGTATAAGCCCAATGTAGCGGCCTCTCAGCAACTTCTGTCTTCGAATTCTGAGCCATCTTCTAAAATGTGTTAGCTTCACTGTTGAAAATCATAGCACACCTACGTGGACCTGTAAATGGAGCCTGTAGAATAGAGAATACTATGGTGAGGGCAACTCAATCCTGGCCGGAATTAGGTGAGTGTAGGCCAATAGCAGCACTCAGATCTATAACAGAGATCCGATCTCTGTCATACGGCTAAATAACTCATCATATGATCTGAGACATGGCAACACCAGGAAAGAATAAAGGAACGGGTGGAAACCCAGCAGATGCCCTACTGGAAGATCCTACCATTTCACATTCCTCTCCACCCTCTCAACCATCCTTAATCTCTCTAATTATTATTCCACTACATTGTCCTCAACTCCCTGAGTAAAATGACATATCACACAAGCTAGTTGAAGCCACACAATAGAATACTAGTGCCGACGCTCCTATGATACTTTCTAGCACCGCACTTATAGAACATTCTATCACTAATCATAATACATTATATCACCAAGCCTATAATACATTATATCACCGCACCTATAATACATTATATCACCGCATAATACTGTACTCTATTCCTAATCATACTCCAGGTTAGATATGATTAATAGCCTACCATATGCCTATTCCAGTTGCTAATCGAAACTATGCAATCACAGACTGGATCTATGTCCGCGGATAACTATCACCACTTAGACATTATAGTCTCTCTCATGTAACACAACTCGGAATAATGCACCGATCTTAACACTTCAGAATTTTTGGCCGACTCACTCCCCTTGTTTACCGCAACTGGGTTTTATTTCGGTGCTTGAGTGACGTCACCAAAAAGTCTAGACGCCAATCAGTCCAGAGTCTGGTTTTGTCCTCCTATTCTAGACTAACTGGAGTCAATCTGCGGTCAAATTTGCTTTCATTTGGGGAAATTCTTTGTCCCGTACATCAATAGTTCAACCTGAGAATTCCCCACATTACAGAATCCATCCCGACTTGCATTCAGACATTTCGTCTCCACTTCAAAGGCTACTACCGCCGTGGCAGACGTTTGGCGTTGTTATTCGTTTTCTCGAACAACCCACATCATAACAAAATCGCCGACTGTGTAGACATTTTGACGCGACGTATTTTTCTCCGTCTGTACGACATCAAAGGGTTAGTTGTTTTTGCAGACTAATGTCGGGTCTTGTTTGTCATCGATCGCAACTCCAAGTTTATTTCGCGACAAGGAGTATAACGCCTGTAGCGAAAGGGTCCACCTACTTGAGAAATATGCAACAATTTTACATATATAGCAATGCTATTAGAAGTTATGTCCCCTCGCTATATATACATTATAATGTAAATTGAAATATTAAATAATATTAAGTAAATAACTGTTTGTACACTAAAAAAAACTATGACAGTTGGCAGCACGGGAATGAGAGGAAGACGTGTAGAAAATTTCATCTCAATCGGATGGACCGTTCGCAAACGCATAAATAGCATACAGACATACATACAGACATACTTACATACATTCTTTTTTATATATATAGATGAAAAAGAGGACATAACCTTGCCGTACTCCGGAACATATGGTGAAGGATTCTGAGTATCCTCCATTTGTTCTTCCTGTTCATTCATTGTTGATGTATAAGCTTCTACGTAAGTCTGTTATATGTGTACTCACTCTATATATTTTAAGGATTTCCCACAGCTTGTTTCTTCTGCGTTTATCCGGAGAGTATTTTTCGGACGTGATTGCGTTGTGCCTGTTTACAGCAGAGCTGCGTTCTAGCGCCGTTAGGCCGACACATCCGACTTCTGCAGGCATTTGTTAACCGGGTTAACCTTCCCGGGGGTTTCTTAGGACGTTTGACTCTCACTGTTAGGGTGTTATCCCCCATCCTATCTGGCCCATTTAGAGCAGCCAAAGACATCCCGGTCAGCCCTCAAGGGAAGGCAGGGGCAGACCATGGGCATTCCCCACCATCCAAGGAGGCTTCCATAATTGCAGAGCTGACACATAGCGCTCTGGTACTGGGCTCACCCAAGGAATCGTCACATCCTGCACATGGCTGCTTAGCCTCACTTCCGTATATTGGGCCTTCCGTTCACCACAGGCTGCTCGTCCGGAAACCAGAAGAATGCAGTCAGCAGATGACATCCACATAGTGAGCTTTCGATTCAGATTTTCCATGTAATGGATTTGCTATCCAAGCAATATTCCATTTCGTGCCACTGGGACACTTTTTAACACCTTTCATGAAGCCCACACAGCGAGCTTTCGATTCGGACTTTCCACTTAATGGATTTGCTATCCAAGCAATATTCCATTTCATCTCACTGGGACGCTTTTACCACACAATGAGCTTTTGATTCGGACTTTCCACAAGTGCCCTTGCCGACCGCCTCCGCTTTCCCGACCGCCCCTGAGACTATTCAAAGACAACGAGGCAAGCCCCGGGCATGTGGAATATTTATATAGATAAGTATTGGCACTCCCTATTGACTACCCAAGATACCTTCGCCGGCCACCTCCGCTTCCTCCGACCGCTTCCGAGACCATTCAAAGACAGCGAGGCAAGCCCCGGGCATGTGGAATACTTATATAGATAAGTAGACCAACTAGTCGCCGGGCACCTGGGTTCGAGTTCCAGTCTATGGGGGAGTGTGTATGTAGGGGTAGGAAGATGAGAGGGGCACGAGGGAATAGGCCCCTACCCCGGATATTATCCTTTGCCCTCCTCAGAGGAGGGCCGCCAACCCAATCCTACTAAGAGGAAAATGGTGAATGGCGAGTCACGAGGTCCCGATCGTAGCATAAACTACAATTTCATCTGGCCCGAAAGATAGCTTGGGCATAGTCAGTGTTAGGAAAAAAGACTGAAACCAGATTACGGTTAATAATTCTATATATGGGTACATTGCCACAATTAATAAACACGTAATAACATATAGATAGTGATTAATTCTAGAGAACATAACACTAGAGACCAGTCTCAATAGTATACATTCAATTAACTTAACATAATCAGTGAAATTTCTAAATTAATTATAAAATAATAATTTCTTAACGCCAGTTACCTCTCTTCCATATTTTGGAAATAATTGTGTCCCCTTGATGTCTGCAGTAAACGGCATTATTGTACATAACTGAGAAGGACTAATGAAAATATCTTGCTTTAGAATTAATGCCCGATAATGAATTTTGAAATATAGCGGTTATAAATGTAGCTAAATCGATTGAGCACATCGCCGAAGTTGTAAACAAAGAGTGTAAGGTACTATGCGTGGGTGCTGATTATGTAAACAATCCGGAAAAAAAGACCTGAAATAGCAACTCTCATTCCCCACCAACACGTCCCTGATCCACACACACATCCCCACACACATCTGGACACACCCGCATATTTTCCCACCCACCCTCGCATCCCCCCAAACACACATAGCTCACCCACACATATCCCCACCCACCCACACTTCCCCACCCATCTACACATCGCCCACCTGCACACGCACCCCCACTCACATACACACTTCCGCCACCCACCCACATCCCCCACCCACACAATCCCCCATCCACGCAGCCATCCCCCAACACACACGCACATCTTCCCATACCCCCACCACACATACACCCCACACACACCTCCAACACACACATCCACCACCGACGTACACACATCACCCACCCACATACACACATCCCCCACCCACACACATCCCCCACCCACATACCCATCCCCCAACCCACACACACATCTTTCCATACACACACACTTATCCCCACCACACACATCCCCCACACACCTCCAACACACACATCCCCCACACACACACCTATACACACATCCACCACCGACGTACACAAACCACCCACCCACATACACACATCCCCCACCCACATCCCCCCACCCACACACCCATCTCCCAACCCACACACACATCTTCCCACACCCCCAACACATACCCCCACCACACACACATCCCACACATATACATATCCCCACACATGCACACACACCCACACCCTCACATCTAGACACATACATGATGCCTCACATAATCACTGAAACTAATATGAACAAACTTCCACACTTTACACACCCATACACTAACGACTATCGTGAGCATCATCACACCAAAAAAAAATTTTTTAAATGGGGAAAAATTAGGAAAATATGGAAAAACTGGAAAAAATGTGAAAATGACAAACAATATGTTATATCATTGGGTAACGTAAAACATAGAAATGCAGTTGAATAAAATAATTCCTGGAATTGACATAAA
Organism: Cepaea hortensis; assembly: GCA_963921405.1. Classification (NCBI taxonomy): domain Eukaryota; kingdom Metazoa; phylum Mollusca; class Gastropoda; order Stylommatophora; family Helicidae; genus Cepaea; species Cepaea hortensis. The sequence continues at coordinate 125,140,096 of OY992876.1, read as the reverse complement.
CACTATGAAATAAGCAGTGCATATGGTACATGCTAAATTCAAGTGGCAGTAAAAATGCTAATACGGAAGATGAGAATAAAGAAAAAATATGGAATTGCATGTCACATGACATGCGTGCGCTCAACTCTCTCTCTCTCTCTCTCTCTCTCTCTCTCTCTCTCTCTCTCTCTCTCTCTCTCTCTCTCTCTCTCTCTCACACACACACACACACACTCACTCAATCATAAATACTCTATCTCTCTCTCTCTCTCTCTCTCTCTCATACTCACTCTCTCACTCACACTCTTTTTTTCTCACTCTCTCACCCACTCTCACACATAAACTCATACGGACATACTCACACATGCACACATTCACACACACGCACATACACATACATATACACCCACGTAACATATACTCACATATACAAACATACACACAGAGACACACATACACACACGCACATACACACCTATACACACGAACATACACACCTACACACATATATACGCACACATACACACTTACATTCTCACATACAAACATACCCATACACACATGCAGGCATGTACACACATAAAATGCATACTCGCATACACGCACCTACACATACAAGTACACACAAATGCACCACACATACCCGCACACGCACACACACACACACAAGCACACACACATACATACACGTATACCTACATATACCCACACACGCGCATATATAAACACACACATAGACGCGCATACACAAAGACAACCACATACACACGTAGACACGCATACACACATTTACACAGCCACCCATCCACCCACACTCACACTCACACATCTAGACACATACACGCTGTCTTACGTGCTCATTAAATCTAATATGAACAAACTTCAACACTATACATACACATATACACTGACGATTATCGTGAAAATGATGAAAATGAAAATAATACGCTACACATTGGGTAATAAAACAAATAGTGATGCAATTCAATGAATAATATAATTCCTGGAATTGACATAAGCAGGATGAAATACGTGAAAGAACTCTTCCTTGGGGGACACCTTGCTCCAATAGCATCTTTTTGCTGGTTTTTCCTTGTACTTTTGTTCTCGCAGTTCTGTTCTCGAGGTAGTGGCTGATCCATTTGTACATTTTCCCACAAACATGCATTTTTTTTTTTGCAGTTTTACTTTCAGTCCTTCCTTCCATACTTTATCAAATGCTTTTTCTATATCTATCCAGACCTCTAGTGTGTGCTTTTTCTCTTGGAAGGCATCCTCTATTTCCTGAGCTATATAGGTTATTTGATCTTCAGTAGATCTGTACTTTCTGAATCCTGCTTGGAAATCAAGAGTGGAGTTAAGCAAGGTTGTGTACTAGCTCCCACCCTCTTTGGAATATACTTTTCACTTCTACTGAAATATACCTTTCGTGATCAGGATGGTGGTATATACATTCACTCACGCTCAGATGGCTGCCTCTATAATGCTCATAGATTGAAGGCCAAGACCAAAATTAGGACTGTACTGATCAGAGAGTTGCTTTTTGCAGATGATGCTGCAGTTACAACCCACTCTGAGGAAGAATTGCAATGTCTACTATCTGCATTCTCCAATGCTTGTTCTGAATTTGGTTTAACAATTAGCAAATAGAAGACACAAATTATGTCACAAGGTGCACATGGGGTACCATCAATCTTTATTGACGACGCCGAACTAGAGATGGTAGACCATTTTACATATCTAGGATCAGTGGTAAATAGCAAATTATCCCTAGATCAGGAAATCAACATCCGGATTGGTAAGGCAGCAACGACAATGAACAGGTTAACAAAAAGAGTCTGGGAGAACAGGAAGCTTACTGCCAAAACAAAAGTCCTTGTCTATCAAGCCTGTGTCCTTAGTACTCTTCTTTATGGCAGTGAAACCTGGACAACTTACTCACACCAAGAGAAACGTTTAAACAGCTTTCATATGCGGTGTCTGAGAAGAATTCTTGGTATTAAGTGGCAAGACAAAATCACAAATACTGAAGTATTGGAAAGATCAGGTTGTGTGACGGTTTATTCCATGCTCAGTCTTCGTAGACTTAGATGGATAGGACATCTTAGGAGGATGGATGATGGTAGAATACCAAAGGACATCTTTTTGGGTGAATTACAGATGGGCAAGAGATTTCTGGGCCGGCCTCTTCTACGATACAAAGATGTGTGTAAGCGGGACATGATTGATACAGGCATTGATAATGCACAGTGGGAGCAAGTCGCCGCTGAACGTGTTGCATGGAGGTCAAAGATCAGAAATGGAATAAAGACAAAGGAGAAAATTATTGCAGATAAGTCACACACCGAGCATGTGAGACGTAAGATGGTGCATGATGGTGGAAATGATCACGTGTTCACACGCACCCACTGTAAACGGACATTTACAGCGCGAATTGGCCTTATCAGTCACATTCGCTACCGCCATAGGTAAAACTTACTATGCCTTTTTAAAGCACAAACTATCGTCTGTCAAGACGGCAAGGTGCCAATGAATTAATGAATCCTGCTTGGTGTTGTGTTAAGAGCTGGTTTTCTTCCAGATGCTATGTTAGCCTGCCATTGATAATACATTCCATTAATTTTCCTACACAGCTAAGTAGACTGATAGGTCGATAGCCATTTGGTTCTTCCGGGTCTTTTCCTTTCTTTGGGATTGGTATTAGCATAGCTTCCTTCCATGCCTGTGGGACTATTCCTCTCTTCCATCTGTAATTTAGGACTGCTAGTACTTTCTATTTCGATTTAGTACCTAGTCCTAATAGCATTTCATTTGTGCTTCCATCCTTTCCTGTTGATTTCTTCTGTTTTAGGGTATTCATTGTCTGTTTCATTTCTTCCATTTTTAGATTTGCCATCATATATTCTGCAGTTGTCTCTGTATTACTATGATGTGTCTGTTTATCTTTGATTGCTTTCTTCTGTTCGGTTGTAATATCAATGTGGTTTGTACTAGCATAGTGTTCCATTAGTGCGTTTGCAGTCTTTTTTCCCTGTAAGCAAGGCATTTCCTGGTTTAATGGTTATTTGTTTGTTTCTGGGTCCTTTATTGCTCATGGCTTTCACTAGTTTCCATAGTTTGTTTCCATCCCTGTCAAAGTTCAGGTTTTCTGTTTTTTCCCTCCAACAATCTCTTGTTGTTTGATTTACTGTTCTTTTATACTTTGCTGAGATGGCTTTGGGAGAGATATTCGCTTTAGTTGTTTTTTGTTCTCTCTCTCTCTCTCTCTCTCTCTCTCTCTCTCTCTCTCTCTCTCTCTCTCTCTCTCTCTCTCTCTCTCTCTCTCTCTCTCTCTCTGCTGTCTTCCTGGCATCTTCAACTTTGTCCTCCAAAATTTGTAGTTCTTCAGTCCAGTATGGTTTGTAATTTTTCCTCGCTCCTCTTGGAGTTGACTCAGTGGCCGCCTGTATTATTGATTTGTTTAGACTTTCCACCATTTGCTTCATGTTGCCATATCATGTATTTATGTTTTCACAATATTTGTCTGTTAGTATGGCAAATCTGTCCCAATCAGCTCGTTTGTAATTCCAGCGAGGCAAAGCCTTTTGCTCATGTGGGCCATACTCCATATTCATTACAAGCTTGATTGGTCTGTGGTCACTACCTGCTAATTGGTCAAGCACATGGCGGTCGATTTTGTGGAGGATGTCTCCTGTGCAGAAAGCTAAGTCTGGAGTAGAAGTGGTAAACCATCTTCTAGAGTAGAAGCTCGATGTATCGTCCGCTTTGTTGAGTAGGTGGAGATTTGAGTCGTTTCCCAGCCTTCCACTTAATCTCCTCTGTTGTCAGTATCTGGGTATCCCCATCTTTCTGAACGGCTTATAAAGTCTCAGACAATAATGCAGTTTATGTCAGTCATTTTCATGTTTGAAAGTGTAAGGTCCTTATCTGCTGGGCTATACAGATTGTAAATTCTTATTTTCACGCCCTTTATCATTATATCAACACCTACAATTTCCGTTTCATTGGAGACGTCACAGATACTTCTCTGCAAGGTATCGTGTTTCGTGTAAGTATTAGACCTCCTCCTTTGTGTCCTTCGCGGTCGAAACGTGTGGCCTGATATCCTCTGACTGAGAATCTGCGACTGACGTTTAGGTGTGTCTCTTGAATGCATGCCACATCTATTCTATCTTTATAAAGACGATGTGTTAAGGGGACTTTCTTGTTATAAACTCCTTCAGCATTCCACTGTAGTATGTTGAGTGTCCGGGGTGTGCTCTTAACCTACTCCTCTGTGCCTTGACTCCACAGCATAGGGGAAGGTGACCACCAGTAGTAATGGGTGGACCCCCTCGGGGCAGGGGGCCCGGCACTATCACCGCCTGATGGGACTTCACGGGTTAGCACCATAACGATTAATTTTCATCTGTGGCATCATGAATTGATTAAGTTACGTTGCACTGCTTTGTCAAGCCTGTGGCTCAGTACATCCGAATTCGACAAGCATTATTCGGGTGTGTTGTCCCCAGTCTACCTACAAGGCAGCAGGTGTGTGTGTCTCTTGGTCTGGTCCCTCTTCCTTGACCTGTCCGACATGGGTGACCCTACCAGTAGCGGTGCTACCGTCGGCATAGCTCTTGGGGTCATTGGAACGAGCAAGCCCCTCTACCTCGTCACGGTGGACACACGGCAAAGTGGTGATATATATTTTATATCTAATATTCTACTTGCTATTCTGGTTCAATGACTATTCCTACACCGTGCCGTGCTCTTTCTTGTTGTTTTACTCCGGAGTAGACGAGCGAATAACTTTGGAGAAACTCCTTGCATCCCTTCCCTTTTATTCCGGTGTCCGCTATTCCCAGCAATCCAATTTTCCTCTTTTCCATTATTTCTATCAGTTCTTTTTATTATTAAACCGCATATGTTCAGTGTGCCTATTTTTATAATCGCCTGTCTGCCTCGATTTTCTTCAACATTGCCGGGTCCGTTACAGTTTGGATCAATCCGTTCATGCTTATTGTGTTTTCTTCGAGCAGGAAAAGAATCCTCTGCCGGCTTGCTAGGTCAGTCGCATGTTTAGGAATGTAACATGAAAATTAACATAAGTAAAACAGAGGTAATGACTATAACCAAATAACAAAAAACAAACAAAGATTCATCTAAAACAGGGGTCACCAAACTACGGCCCGCGACGTCATTTCAACCGGCCCCCCGACGGTACTCGAACTTGCTTGATATAACGCATGAAACACGAGACGTTGTGATACAATTTAAATGTAAATATTATGTTTAGAATAATAGGAGATCTTCCCACGTGCGGAGACCTCCTGGCTGCTCTAGGCTGTTATTTATGCGGCCCTATTTATATATTTTGCAAACCTTATTATGAGATATATTCTATTACCAAATAAAGCCGCCTGCCGTGGCTCTACAAGAGTATGGAGTAGCATATTCCATGATACCCTGATAAAAATGCATAGGATGCTTGGATGTTGTGTTGGCGTGCCTATAAGAGCCCACTTACGCCATGTTCCCGCCTCTTTGGCCTTGAGAACAACTGAGGCCGAAGAGATGCTGTCTAATTTTCAGCAGAGGGTTTGAACACATCCCTCTGAGCCACTACCCAGCAGATGGGCGAACATGCCCCAGGCACGGCCAAGCGTGGCCATTGTTTTTCCAGACCGCAGTTGAGAGGACAGACAGGCCCTCTGAAGATCCAAAAGTTACGAGAAGATCTTGATTGTGTATTGACGATTATCTGCTGCGGGGTGAGTTTTGAATGAACCTTCATAGTTTAAATAGGAACACAGGAATAGAATAGCTATGTCTGTGCCCGAGAACAATAATGGAGGGGTATATGCCTGGGAAAAGAGGAAGAGGAAGGCCAAAGAGAAGGGACATGACCAAGGGTGCAGGATGTGGCGGATGATCTCCAGATGGGTGTATCTGAAGCGGGACATCTTGCTTATGATCGAGAGGTTTTCCGGAAGGTTGTTATGGGAGCTAGGTTCTGCAAAGGACATGCTACTGAATGAATGACCTTTTTCCATCTTGTTGTCTGATAATTGCTGGTGTTTTTATCAGACTACAGTTACAGTGTTGGGTGACTACCCATGCTGTGATGGAAGATCACTGGTACTGTTTTGGATGACTACCCATGCTGTGATGGAAGATCACTGGTACTGTGAAGGATGATCATGTCTATGTTTATTCATGGGTTTGCCTATTTTGTTATTGCATCTATTCATGAATTTTATTTATCTGTGCATTGGCATTATTTATCAGATGTTGTTATATCATTTCAATTACATTATTCTGATTCCCTATACACGGACCTGAATTTCTTCTGATATCTTTTACTTTCTTGTTAGCCGTAGAAATAGAATGAGATTCTCTCTGTCTTCTTATTCCTCTCTTCTTCTACGGCCCATGAGCAGTCGGCGTTGTGCTGTATCTCTATCATCTCTGTGCGGTTGCACAAAGGTGCCTATAAACTGTATATGTACCGTAGCGTCACCAGTGACCCCTAGTCCTCTGCTTTTCTTCTGTTTCAATAGGATTTTAATTATGTTTCTAATTTAATGTCTTTTTTTCATTTTCAGATCCCGTGTACTTCACCCTTAATTATGGCTACTAGGAAAACAAAAGTGAACGCAGAGTGTCGATTTTTCAATGAGGAATGGGGAGTAAAGTACTTCTTTGTGGAAACAAAGGACCAGAAAACCAGTTGCGTAATATGCAGCGAAAGTGTTGCCGTTTTGAAAGAGTACAATCTTCGGCGTCACTACGAAACAAAACATATATCAACATATTACAAGTTTTCTTGAAAGTTACGCTCTGGGAAATATGAGTCCATTAAACGTGATTTTGAAACACAAAGAAATCTCTTCACGAGAAAATTTGCTGAAAATGAATCTGTCACTCGTACAAGTTACAAAACAGTGCATAAGATGGCAGAACGAAGAAAGCCGTTTACTGATGACAACTTCATCAAAGAGTGTATGATCGAAGCAGCAAATGACTTGTGTCCTGAGAAAGCCGATTTGTTTGGAACTATCAGCCTTTCGGCAAGTTCAGTTGTGCGGAGAACAGAAGAACTTGGAGAGAGCATAGTGCTACAGATACGCGAGAAAGCTAAGATCTTGTTGTGGTATTCTCTGGCGCTGGATAAGTCTACTGACCTCTAGAGTACGTCACAACTTCTCGTGTTCATTCGTGGTGTCAATTTGGACTTTCAGATAACGGAAGAGTTGGCGCCCGTTTGCAGCATGCATGGAACAACAACTGGGAAAGACATTTTCGTAGAAGTGCAAACAATTTTGCAAGACTATAATCTTCAGCGGAATCAACTACGAGGTGTTACAGTTGATGGAGGAAAAAAAAAACATAGCTGGAGTGAGGAAGGGTCTGGTGGAGCAGATTAGGACTCAGTTGGAAGATTTGCAAATTCTGGGCGCTCTGTTCATACAGTGCATCATACATCAGCAAGTACTCTGTGGGAAGACTTAGATATTTATTGTGTACTGAAACCAGTCGTTTCTGCTGTGAACTTCATTCGGGAACATGCACTCAATCACCGTCAGTTCCGGGCTTTTCTTGAATATATTGATTCTGAATTATGTGACTTGTCTTATCACACATCAGTCAGGTGGCTCAGCTGCGGTAAAGTCCTGCTTCGTTTTTACAAGCTCCGAAACGAAATAGTTGTTTTCCTCGCTGAAAAAGATAGAGCTGATTCACAGCTGTCAGATCCTACCTGGCTGTAAAAGTTGTCATTTTTGGTCGACATGAATGAACTAAACTTGAAACTTCAGGGAAAGGTTTACCTCGTCTGTGATCTCTATAGAACCATCAATGAATTTCGGAGAAAGCTGTCATTGTTGGAAGCACAACTGGAAGGAGAAAACCTTTCTCATTTTCACTGTTTCAAATAGTTTGGAGAGATTTTCAGATCATGACAGAATTGAGAGTGACATTCTTCTGTTCCAGAATCCGTTTGACTGTAACCTTGATGATGTGCCAGTTGAACTACAATTGGAGCTCATTGATTTGCAAGCAAATTACTTGTTGAAAGAGAAGCACAGTGAAGGACAACTTGTTGAATTGTACCGCTGCTTACCTGATGTTGAGTTTCCGAAACTTAATAAATTTGCAGCTGTATGGCATGTTTGGAACAACTTATGTCTGTGAGCAAACATTTTCAAAAATGAAGTCTGTGAAGTCACCACATCGAACGCGATTGAGTGATGAACATTTGAAAACAATTCTCTTGATTGGATGCAGCAATTCCAAACCAAACATTGATGGTATTTTGAAAGCCACACGTCAGTTTCACAAATCTCCTTAACCTCTTTTGCTGCTTAGTTTGTGAGATTCGGATATGTGCACAATAGGTCTGATGTAACTATCTCTTTGCTAACGTCCCTTCTTTGATAACTTTGTTTAGTAAATAGATGTGTTGGTTGTCTTTGTTTGTTTGTTTGTGTGTGTGTGTGTGTGTGTGTGTGTGTGTGTGTGTGTGTGTGTGTGTGTGTGTATTGCACGCCCTTCCTATGATTAACTTAGTTTTTGGTCTTTTTTCATAGAGCTTTTGTTCTAGCTTGCAATTATTGTTAAAGTTAGCTGTATATCCTTTACAGGACGTTTGCAGTCAACACATGCATTGTTTTCTGTTGTTGATGTCTTGGCAAGTTTACGTTCAGTAGTTTACTATTGCTTTCTGAACGACCGGCACCCATAACATAGCACAAAAACAAGTGCTGCAAAATCGCGCGCAACTGTGTTTCGAACGCGGGTATACCGGATTACGAACCGCGTCCGTAAGACCTTCGCCACGGAGACGGCACAAGTATTGTACAGAATGACTATCCGGCCCGCGCTCGTCATTTTCTCAGCTAATCCGGCCCGCCGTGAAAAAAGTTTGGTGACCCCTGATCTAAAAGAACACCGCCTGAAACAAATAAAGAGCTTCTGGTACTTAGGAATTATAATTTAATATCATCAAATAGCAAAGCGGAAGACGAGATCGGAAATAGATGAAATAGGGCAAACCAGTCCTCTAAAAGTACTGGAGAGTTTTGGTCATAGACCATAACTTTATGAAGGGAAAATCCCAACTGCACCTCTACGTGGTAGAGGATGGAAACACACTACGGTGTGGCTTGATGAACCCATTGGACAAATACCATTTGAAATGGCAACAATACTATAGTGCATTCACATTTGTTTGCCTCCATATAAAAATCCATATCTCAGTAACCAACTGAGGGAAAATGATGAGATTTAGCATAAAACCTTATCATCATGTCCATCCAACAAAATTTTTTTTATTCTGGAGATTGTACAGAAGATTTCAATGTTTGTTTATATGCGGTATATAATTTACGGGTCATAGATTAAGTTCATAATTTTAAATTTATTACACCGTAGCCAGACAATCAGCGTTCAATGTTGAATATTCTACGTGTTTCACGGGATTGGCCTTATGCCAAGAACCCCGCGCTGTTTAAACTGGGACTGTTCAGAGGTGTCGTCAAAATGTGGGTTATTTCATGAAACCTGATTTTTTTTTTTTTAAATCTTACCACTTATTGCTAATATTCAAATGTGTGAATATTTTTCCATTGGATTGAATGCGAAATTGTGTATACACTTTAAAGCATCGCTATGAAGGTGTACACATATCTTTGTATAGAAGCTGATCCCAGGAAACTGTTTTATATTATTACAAATTCCGAAAAAAAAGAACAATGCATGCATTGGGTTTGAGTAAACGGTCGTTTCGTCGATGGGTGCAAGAATCTGGAATTAAACCATCACGCAATAACCAAACAGTAGGTAGAAAGGTTATTGTAGACAGCTTTGACATGGATGTCATAAGGCGAGCTATTATAAAAATGCTTTAAAAAGTCGCTTAAAAGTCGACAGGGTCGACTTCATTGCACCGGGTTCTATCCCATATGGCTCGGTCTCTTTCCGCAGCGCGGAAAGCATCGCACAAAGCACGAACTCCGCAGCTCCAGCGACGACCCACAGAAGTCTCTGAAAAATTTAACTCATGAACCGAAGGATGCGGCCCGGAATCGAACCCACAACCTTTGGAGCCCTAGTAAAAAGGCATGACCACTTCGCCACGGAGACTCCTAAAATAATAAAAATTTTGGATTTTATATCCAGTATTATCCAGCATTATAAAAATGCTGGATGCCAAAGAAACAGTGACTGTTAGAAAACTTAGGGTTTGGTTGAGAAAGAACATAGAGCTATCCAAAACAACTTTGTGGAAACTTTTTATAAAATTATAAGGAATTATCTTCACTTTTAGAAAGTACAGGGGGGGGGGGGGTAGAAATATTCTTTGCGAGCAACCGCATTTAGGAGCCATGAGAAGCAGATACCTACGTGAAATAAGGGAAATGCGCAAAGAAAATTATGGCATAGTGTGTTTGGATGAAATGTGGATCAATGCGCACCACACAAGTGATAAGGAATGGCAATCAGTGGATGGACAGATAAAGCGATATGTGCCCAGTAGTATAGGACAACTTTTGGACATGGCCCATGCTGGTAATACGCATAATGGCTTACAACAGAATGCTGGGTTCGTGTTCGTATAAAAGCATACAGACAATAGGGATTATCATAATAAGATGAATGGCCCCTCTGCCGTGCGTCCACCTTGACGAGGTAGAGGGGCTTGCGCGTTCCAATGACCCCAAGAGCTATGCCGACGGTAGCACAGCTACTGGTAGGGTCACCCATGTCGGACAGGTCAAGGGAGAGGGACCAGACGAAGTGACGCACAAACCTGCTGCCTTGTAGGTAGACTGGGGACAGTCAAAGGCTAGGGAAAGCATCCCGAACACATGCTTGTCGAAATCGGATGTACTGAGCCACAGGCTTGACAAAGAAGTGCAACGTAACTTTATCATTTCATGATGCCACAGATGAAAATTAATCGTTATGGTGCTAATCCCGTGAAGTCCCATCAGGCGGTGATAGTGCCGGGCCCCCTGCCTCGAGGGGGTCCACCCATGACTACTGGTGGTCACCTTCCCCTGTGCTGTGGAGTCAAGGCACAGAGGAGTAGGTTAAGAGCTATTGACCAAACACCCCGGACACTCAACATACTACAATGGAATGCAGAAGGAGTCTATAACAAGAAAGCCTCCCTAACACAGCGTCTTCATAAAGATAGAATAGATGTGGCATGCATTCAAGAGACACACCTCAACGCCAATCGCACATTTTCAGTCGAGGGATATCAGGCCACACGTTTCGACCGCGAAGGACACAAAGGAGGAGTTATAATACTTACACGAAATACAATACCCTGCAGCGAAGTATCTGTGATCGCTGACAACCAAACGGAAATTATAGGTGTTGATATAATGATAAAGGACGTGAAAATAAGAATTTACAATCTGTATAGCCCGGCAGATAAGGATCTTAGACTCTCAAACATGGAAATAACTGACACAAATTGCATTGTTGTCGGAGACTTTAATAGCCGTTCAGAAAGATGGGGATACCCAGATACTGACAAAAGAGGAGATGAAGTGGAGGACTGGGAAATAGACTCAAATCTCCATCTACTCAACAAAGCGGATGACACACCAAGCTTCTACTCCAGAAGATGGATTACCACTTCTACTCCAGACTTAGCTTTCTGCACAGGAGACATCCTCCACAAAATCGATCGCCATGTGCTTGACCAATTAGCAGGTAGTGACCACAGACCAATCAAGCTTGTAATAAATATGGAGTATGTTCCACAGGAGCAAAAGCCTTTGCCCCGTTGGAATTACAAACGAGCAGATTGGGACAGATTTGCCATACTAACAGACAAATATTGTGAAAACATAAATACACGATATGGAAACATGAAGCAAATGGTGGAAAGTCTAAACAGAGCAATAATACAGGCGGCCACTGTGTCTATTCCAAGAGGAGCGAGGAAAAATTACAAACCATACTGGACTGAAGAACTACAAATTTTGGAGGACAAAGTTGAAGATGCTAGGAAGACCGCAGAGAGAGAACAAACAACTGAAGCGAACATCTCTCTCAAAGCCATCTCAGCAAAATATAAAAGAACAGTAAATCAAACAACAAGAGATTGTTGGAGGAAAAAAACAGAAAACCTGAATTTTGACAGGGATGGAAACAAACTATGGAAACTAGTGAAAGCCATGAACAATGAAGGACCTAGAAAAAAACAAATAACAATTAAACAAGGAAATGCCTTGCTTACAGGAAAAAAGGCTGCAAATGCACTAATGGAACACTATGCCAGTGCAAACCACATTGATATTACAGCCGAACAGAAGAAAGCAATCAAAGATAATCAGATACATCATAGATATACAGAGACAGCAGCAGAATATATGATGGCAAATCTAACAATGGAAGAAATGGAACAGGCAATGAATACCCTAAAAAAGAAGACATCACCAGGAAAGGATGGAATCACAAATGAAATGCTAATAGGACTAGGCACTAAGGCAAAAAAGAAACTGCTAGCAGTCCTAAATTACAGCTGGAAGAGGGTAATAGTCCCACAGGCATGGAAGGAAGCTATACTAATACCAGTCCCAAAGAAAGGAAAAGACCTGGAAGAACCAAATGGCTATCGACCTATCAGTCTTCTTAGCTGTGTAGGAAAATTAATGGAACGCATTATCAATGGCAGGCTAACATGGCATCTGGAAGAAAACCAACTCTTAACACCTCACCAAGCAGGATTCAGAAAGTACAGATCCACTGAAGATCAAATAACCTATATAGCTCAGGAAATAGAGGATGCCTTCCAAGAGAAAAAGCACACACTAGCGGTCTGGATAGATTTAGAAAAAGCATTTGATAAAGTATGGAAGGAAGGACTGAAAGTAAAACTGCAAAAAATGCATGTCTGTGGGAAAATGTACAAATGGATCAGCCACTACCTTGAGAACAGAACTGCCAGGACAAAAGTACAAGGACAAACCAGCAAAATGATGCTATTGGAGCAAGGTGTCCCCCAAGGAGGATTTCTTTCACCAACATTATTCCTAGCATATATAAACGACATCACGGAAAATTTTCCAGCCAGAGTACACACATCATCCTTTGCAGATGACCTAGCCATATGGACATCTGAAGAATATATTAGTACAGCTAACAGCAGAATACAGCAAGCCCTATTAGCGCTAGAGGACTGGTAAAAATCATGGCTAGTGAAGATAAGTGAGGAGAAAACAACATGCACAGTGTTCTCCCTCTCAACTAAAACTCAGCAACCTAAGCTGGTATTGAATGGAAAAATATTGCGCCATGAAGAAAATCCAAACTATCTAGGAGTCACCTTTGATCGTCGCCTGACATGGAAGACACAGGTTGAGAAAAATCGAACAAGAGCAAGGCAAAGAATGGCAATCATGAAAAAGCTTGCTGGTACAACGTGGGGAGCAGATGAGAAAGTTCTCAAGAAGTTATATACTGGACGGGTGAGGCCAGTACTGGAATATGGCATTGCAGCTTGGGCAACAGCAGCTAAGTCAAACTTTAACAAGATAAGTAGAGTCCAAAATCAAGGAATGCGAATCATAACTGGAAGCCTGAAGACAACGCCTATTAATGAATTAGAAAAGATCGCTTGTTTACAACCAATGCAGGATAGAAGAGATAGCAGAGCCCAGCAACATGCTGAAAAATTTAGAAGATTGACAGACCACCCTATGTATAAAAGGTTTAGTGGTTTTGGAAAGGGAAGACTGAAGCGTAGCAACTTTGTAGAAACTGCAAAACGAAAGATTAGGGCAGATCCCATACTTAACATATCAACAGTCAAACCCATTTACAATGCAGACAAGTTCCCAGCTTGGAGACAGCAGCAACTGCCTGAGATGATAGAAAACATTCCTGGTATTGAGAAAAAGAACACTCAGCATGAAACCGAAAGAAGAGAAATAACCCTAAACTACATAAAAGAACATTACCCAAGCAGCAATTGGACTCATGCATATACAGATGGATCAGCCAAAAATTCAGTAGAGAATGGAGGAGGAGGAATTCTCCTAAATTTAAAAAATGGAGTGAAAAAAACACATTCAGTGGCAACTGGAAAGTTCTCAAGTAACTTCAAAGCGGAGGTAGAGGCTCTGAAAACTGCAGCAGAAATGCTTTTGATGGAGGAAAATAAAGACACACAAATAGCTATCTTTACAGATGCAAAGTCAGCTGTCTCAATACTGAAGAGCAAAAACAGCACAGAACTAGCTGACCTAAGAGCAGCACTCCATGGTCTATGCCAGAAATCCAAAAAAGTTGTAATACAGTGGATCCCATCACATTGCAGTTGTGACATAATGTCCCAGTTTGCGCCAGCTTGCAGACGATTATAAATATCTTTTCTTGGAACAACTGATTTCATGTGTGAGAGACTGGCACTACCTTTTATGGTAAGGAATGCCAGCTCTCAGATAGAGGCAAGGAATTTGCCAGTAGCTCCAATTAGACTGGTATAGCTTGGTAGAACTCCCGGGCTTCACTTGAGTCTGGAAGTCCCAACTATGTAGACGTGATTTTTTCCCGGGAGGGTGTAGCCCTTTTTGAGGGGCTAATTTTCGCCTCTATGTTGCATTGGTGAGCATACATATGTATTTTTTTGAATGATAAGATTTGTGTTAGATATTTAATACAATCTTTGTTTGATATGAAAAGTCATACTACATGTCATGTATGTATTTTGGCGGACTTTGCTACGGCATCGTTACTTCTGTAAGAACGCTGGCCTGAGATTTGAACATCTATACCACTGTTCTATATTCCTATGATTACAATTCTTATCCAATTCTTATCATGCTATGATCACTACTTCATCTTCTTTTGAAGAGTATGATGTCTCTGTAAATTCTGTACTGTGTCTGCAGAGTTCAATCTATCTTCACTTTTGGTTCACTCTCAATTAGGGAAGAACCTAGCTTTACCTGACTTGTGGTAAAGTGTTCAGGTGTTACATAATGCCTTTGTTAAAGATTCAGATACTGTACGCACCTATATATAATGTGTGTGTGAATCTTTACTTTATCTGTGTGCAGAATATGCCGGGACGGAACATATAATTTGGTGTGTATGACGCCTGGGGACACAGTAGATAAGACACCCCATTGCTTTTGTCGGATTGGTGGATCATGTATGTCTTGGCTCAATCATATCTATGAGAACGGTTCACATACCTACATACTCATGTTTACCTGCCGTAAATCGTGCAGTGTGCTTGTCACAATAACAAGTCATTGGAGCCAATATTTCCACACCTTCGATTTTAATCACACACCCCACCCCGTGCATGTTGTATAACAGATTGATGTACTCCCATATAGAGGAGTGTTTGTATGTGGGAGAATATATCTCCATTTGGTATCTGTGATGTCCTGTTCGGTGAGGTTGGTATAGTGTTCCGATTACCGCCCCACTTTCACGCCAAACAAACCCATACGGTACAGGCGCACAGGTGATACCACCCCTCATGATATGAGGTTTGTCCTCGGACTATATGTCTAATTGTTGTCTCTGTGAGTCTTATGAACCTGCGTGATACGCTAGTATATTTATGGCTTGTCATTTTTTGATTTGCAGGCAATGAGGCAAATGGCGTGGGACATCTTGGCTGATTTTAACTGAGTCAAAACTTATTGGCTTGGCTGTGCAGAGTAGGCGCCACTCAGCACTTAGGGAACCCCGGCATTCCTTCCAAGAATAGGATGCCGGGGAAAATAATCCCCAATTATTCGTCTAGCCCAGTGAGAAACTCCAGACGGAGTTATCTCCTTTTTTGTTGGGTTTTGTCATTCTAGTGACATGGATTGAAAAGCGTCAACTACTCATTTCTGGCGTCTGACGAGAGATGGCCTTAATTTTCTTCCTGTAATATCAGGGAGGTTATAGTCTGCAACAGCTTACGGACTGGAGGTTACTCTCGATGTGAAGAGTCATACTTACTGGAGTGAACTCCGAAACCAGCACGGATCTTCCTGTGTTACAATGTCCCCACTGCGACATTGTGGATTCATCTTTTTCTTTTCGACGAAGCATGTTACCCATTTATATTACGGGAAGCCGCATAGCGATGTTCAGCCAGCTATGACACCAACACATAGAGAGTTCTTCGTTCTCTGGAAACCCCAGCAACTTTGTTGAGAGTCTGTGCTTTATTCTTCCAGAATGTTGGGAGAGGGGCTTCTTATTCTTCCTGGTGAATCAGGGAAGTTATAGATATGCCGCAGTCACAGATGGAATGGTTCTGTCCTTCTGAGAGGTCATCATAATTTGAATTAAATATGAACCCAGCTACACTTCTCTGGTTTGTTTAAATGTCGTGCTGAGACATTTGAGACTTCGTCTTTTTCTTACGATGAAGTATGCAAGTCTTACAACCTTCGGGAGATCGCCTAGAGAGTAGGTTCAACTAGTTTCTGACCCATACTCAGGGAGAGTCCTTCCTTTACCAACAACCCCAGTACGTCGTGGAGCATCCGTGCTACAACTTGTCTAAACTGATGGACGTTTTTATCAAGGGTTGAAATCCCTATTTTATGCAGATATTTTTATCCTCTCAAGACCAATGCCAGATCGAGTAATCCAGACATCAAGTCACACACCATCATCATTTTTATAGAAGGGAAATTGAGAACAGTTCCTTTTTGTTGGTCAATTATGACTGTATCCTATCAACGTTTAAGCCGTATCCCCATTACCTTGTTCAGTATCCAGAGAACCTTGTTTTTTTCTCAGTGGCACAGTGGGGAGTTTGGTCAAAATTAGGATGGGAGAGCGCATCTGTTTTAGCGGTAGAAGAGGAAGAGGAGTAGGGTAGAACAGTATAAGTGTCATCATCGAACTGTTGTGGTGGGAGAATAAAGACAGTGTAGAGAAGCCCTGTGTGGAGTGAATCTACATTCTCCTGCGTTTGAATATTGGTGTCTGCACGAACTTAGTTACACTAATGACACAATCACCAGTCAGATATTTGATCTATGTTCTGGTTGGTTTTTCCGTGGGATCGACATCATGTAGGGGTAGGGAAGAGAAGAGGAGGAGGAGTTATTAGATTAGAATTGAATGCATTACTTGATAATGTATTTGTGTTGTTTGATGTTTTGATAGAGTGTAGTGGAGACAGAGTCTCGTATTTCCAGCTTATGAGAGTCTGGCAATAAACATATATGTTCGTCAGGAGAGTTTTTATTGTCTAGTGACCAGTGTTACACTGTTTGTTGTCGTAGAGAACTGTGCTACTGTGTTTGTATATGTGCAGAGAATCCAGTGGGAGGTCGACCAACACACAGTCTCAGATATTTTATCCAAGGATAACAACTTGATAGAGATCTGTGGTTAAGTGGCCTATTCTCTGTTTTATTCTTCAGGAAGGTAGTTTATCTTGTAACGTGGGTGGAGTCTATTCGACCATCACCCCATTCTTACTTCAATAGAGCCAATAACTACTCTATTCCTGGAGTCTTTTAGGAAAGAAACTGTCTCGAATCAACTGCCTTCATACGGCGAACCTGAGGGACCTAATGAATCATTTACCCTAGACACTATTTCAGTCCATTTCATATGGTATTCTCATTTATTATCCCACAATAATTGGGACGCAGGTCCGGGATATTGTTTCTCTTCTTTATTTCAATATGATCGAGTTCAGATTCTTCCTAATGATTTTAAGGTTGCTGATACTGACATGAAAAATTATATGTTACCTCACAGGTGGAGCGGCGTTGAATTGATACATTGTTCATGTGACGTCATCTGAGTAATGATGTTCACAGATGGTGTTTTGATGGTCCATAAGTGGAATTTTGATTATGTTGAGAGTTTTATATCATCATCTGATCACATATGACCACTTATGTGTATTAACTAGTTGTCAAGAGTGCCATGTGATTTGTGCCAACATTTGTGCCATAACTATTGCCATAACAATCTGTTGTTATTTTAATTTGGTTGTAATTCACCCGCAACATAAAGGCAATTCAATTTTTTATAGGACTTAGGCAACTAGTTATTTTCCCGAAAAGCTTCTTGTAAAAATTTTTTTTAATACCCATATATTTGGTTAGGAAGCCAGGGGGAATTATATCCATCATCTTAATACCCCTCCTAGGATATATAGTAGGCCAAGAGTCCCCGTCATTATTGTTCCACATGTAGACAGAAAAGAAGACGCAATGTATCATTACGGAGCGTAAACTCTAGTCGGTAATCCCGATTTTTCACCCTTTTCGTCATATCCTACCTGTGTGAACTACTGGACGGCGTAAGGTAATTACTGGGACATTCTTCGGGAAACCCCATGAACCTTTTTTTCGCCACATTCGGTTTATAAATAGATCAGCACCGTAACTTGTGGGCTGGTCGACCTTTCGTGTCAGTTTTGGACACGGGTTTTTTTTTCCAGCTGCATTATTCTTAGAAGCGTTGTGCTAAACACTATCGAAAGACGTGCAGTTGAATTTCGGGAACCTTTAAAGGACTTTCATATGCTTTCAGTCGTAGAAGCTTCATCTACTTCTCATTATGGAAAAGTCGACTTAAGCGTTGAGGTGTAATGATCTTCATTCGCCTTATCCCGAATTAGGAGAAGTCGTTCGTGATTAGAGGAGAGGATCCCACCTATTTACTCTCCAATCTACGAGGGGATGACACAGCCCGTCGGCGACGACATCTTTTCTTTTATCCTCATTACAGGGGAACATGGAACATGCCGGCAGCTTTAGCTTTCCAGGATAGTTTCATGGACTGTCATATTCATCTTCATATATATACCTATATGAAACGTTCGTGAGGACCAAGTCTTCACGTATGACAGGTTGAGAGAGGCAGAGCGGAGCTCTCCCTCCTTTCTATTTTGTACTGTTGGTTTTAATCTTTACTTTCCATTTAGCGAGGTAAAATGACAGAGAGATAAAGTATCTTCTCTTTTCTTAGCCGGCAGGAAATGACCGGAAATCAGTGCACATTATTATTATATTCCGGGTTTTTAATACAAGAGAGTTTATTCCGGATAAGTCATCTCTTGTTGTTCTACGAATAGTAGACTTTTAGACATCACTGCTACTAGTAGGAGAAGTCTTTTAAATTATTCTATAGCATGACATTTAAAAAAAAAAAAAAAAAAACGTCACTTCGAGGATCCTAATGCTTGGAATAATTATTATTCACTTGGTATCATGTACTGATAGCCAGGTAATTAGAATCTAGGTCGGAGTGGAAGTTAATGCAAAGTTGACCTGGTTTCAATTTCGCCAACAAGCAGTAGTTGTACTAACAGGCCGAAACAGTCTGTATCTTGAAAAGTAGGTTACAACAACTAGAGGAGACGGCGGGGTGAAACTGAAACTAGCGCGTGTGTTCAGCTGTATGGATCGCATTCCGGGAAAGACCTGCAGGTCATACGCCATGAAGAATTGGGCGCGTACACCGGAAGGGCTTCAGCACTGTTTATAAACATTGACTCATCACATCTAAGGCATGTGACTTCCACTGACGGTCGAGAATTCGTGGATGTTGAGTTGAGATTATGTCGACAAGACGGCCGAGTTAAACTATAACGAACGGAGTAGATTTACCTTGGACTCAACAATAGACATTGGTGTTGGAGGGAAGAGAATGTGGCCCTTTCCAAATCTGTCATAAACAGAGCAACATTTACCTAAAGTAAACCTCGGAACTAAGTCTTATTGCGCATCGCCAGAATTAATTGAGTCATAGAGGACGCTCTATGTTTAACTCCTTTCGGCCGCAGCCGCTTTTTAGATTTTTGGTGGTGGGCAAAATAAGAATATATATTAGCACGAAGTGCTAGTCAACATTTTATCGGTTCCGTATGCCGACGTGACTGAGTTTAGTGGAAGGAATCCAACATTGCTCTTATATAGAATCGGCATCCGAAGGTGGGAATTTACGGATGGGATTTCTATTTTTTTGATGTTGTGAGGACAGAGGTGACCATTGAAGTGTTCCTTTTTTGTTCCCACACGTCTTTAGAGGTGGAGTAAAACCTCTATTTTATTACCGAGTTCGCCAATATACCTTCAGATTATGAATGATGGCGGCTCAGGAAGAGAAGATTTGTGATCTATAGCAGCGGAATTTGTGAGCTGGGAGGAATGGTATTGACAAATCAGGTGAAAGTAGATGGTTTAGGAGAGGCACCAGGGAGCCGAGGAGGTGGTTACCATATGGAGTCTGGAAGCTGGTTTAACTGGTCTTGCTTGTGGTACTCAACAAGCTGAATTGGGGGACTTATGTGACATAATGTCCCAGTTTGCGCCAGCTTGCAGACGATTATAAATATCTTTTCTTGGAACAACTGATTTCATGTGTGAGAGACTGGCACTACCTTTTATGGTAAGGAATGCCAGCTCTCAGATAGAGGCAAGGAATTTGCCAGTAGCTCCAATTAGACTGGTATAGCTTGGTAGAACTCCCGGGCTTCACTTGAGTCTGGAAGTCCCAACTATGTAGACGTGATTTTTTCCCGGGAGGGTGTAGCCCTTTTTGAGGGGCTAATTTTCGCCTCTATGTTGCATTGGTGAGCATACATATGTATTTTTTTGAATGATAAGATTTGTGTTAGATATTTAATACAATCTTTGTTTGATATGAAAAGTCATACTACATGTCATGTATGTATTTTGGCGGACTTTGCTACGGCATCGTTACTTCTGTAAGAACGCCGGCCTGAGATTTGAACATCTATACCACTGTTCTATATTCCTATGATTACAATTCTTATCCAATTCTTATCATGCTATGATCACTACTTCATCTTCTTTTGAAGAGTATGATGTCTCTGTAAATTCTGTACTGTGTCTGCAGAGTTCAATCTATCTTCACTTTTGGTTCACTCTCAATTAGGGAAGAACCTAGCTTTACCTGACTTGTGGTAAAGTGTTCAGGTGTTACATAATGCCTTTGTTAAAGATTCAGATACTGTACGCACCTATATATAATGTGTGTGTGAATCTTTACTTTATCTGTGTGCAGAATATGCCGGGACGGAACATATAATTTGGTGTGTATGACGCCTGGGGACACAGTAGATAAGACACCCCATTGCTTTTGTCGGATTGGTGGATCATGTATGTCTTGGCTCAATCATATCTATGAGAACGGTTCACATACCTACATACTCATGTTTACCTGCCGTAAATCGTGCAGTGTGCTTGTCACAATAACAAGTCATTGGAGCCAATATTTCCACACCTTCGATTTTAATCACACACCCCACCCCGTGCATGTTGTATAACAGATTGATGTACTCCCATATAGAGGAGTGTTTGTATGTGGGAGAATATATCTCCATTTGGCATCTGTGATGTCCTGTTCGGTGAGGTTGGTATAGTGTTCCGATTACCGCCCCACTTTCACGCCAAACAAACCCATACGGTACAGGCGCACAGGTGATACCACCCCTCATGATATGAGGTTTGTCCTCGGACTATATGTCTAATTGTTGTCTCTGTGAGTCTTATGAACCTGCGTGATACGCTAGTATATTTATGGCTTGTCATTTTTTGATTTGCAGGCAATGAGGCAAATGGCGTGGGACATCTTGGCTGATTTTAACTGAGTCAAAACTTATTGGCTTGGCTGTGCAGAGTAGGCGCCACTCAGCACTTAGGGAACCCCGGCATTCCTTCCAAGAATAGGATGCCGGGGAAAATAATCCCCAATTATTCGTCTAGCCCAGTGAGAAACTCCAGACGGAGTTATCTCCTTTTTTGTTGGGTTTTGTCATTCTAGTGACATGGATTGAAAAGCGTCAACTACTCATTTCTGGCGTCTGACGAGAGATGGCCTTAATTTTCTTCCTGTAATATCAGGGAGGTTATAGTCTGCAACAGCTTACGGACTGGAGGTTAGTCTCGATATGAAGAGTCATACTTACTGGAGTGAACTCCGAAACCAGCACGGATCTTCCTGTGTTACAATGTCCCCACTGCGACATTGTGGATTCATCTTTTTCTTTTCGACGAAGCATGTTACCCATTTATATTACGGGAAGCCGCATAGCGATGTTCAGCCAGCTATGACACCAACGCATAGAGAGTTCTTCGTTCGCTGGAAACCCCAGCAACTTTGTTGAGAGTCTGTGCTTTATTCTTCCAGAATGTTGGGAGAGGGGCTTCTTATTCTTCCTGGTGAATCAGGGAAGTTATAGATATGCCGCAGTCACAGATGGAATGGTTCTGTCCTTCTGAGAGGTCATCATAATTTGAATTAAATATGAACCCAGCTACACTTCTCTGGTTTGTTTAAATGTCGTGCTGAGACATTTGAGACTTCGTCTTTTTCTTACGATGAAGTATGCAAGTCTTACAACCTTCGGGAGATCGCCTAGAGAGGAGGTTCAACTAGCTTCTGACCCATACTCAGGGAGAGTCCTTCCTTTACCAACAACCCCAGTACGTCGTGGAGCATCCGTGCTACAACTTGTCCAAACTGATGGACGTTTTTATCAAGGGTTGAAATCCCTATTTTATGCAGATATTTTTATCCTCTCAAGACCAATGCCAGATCGAGTAATCCAGACATCAAGTCACACACCATCATCATTTTTATAGAAGGGAAATTGAGAACAGTTCCTTTTTGTTGGTCAATTATGACTGTATCCTATCAACGTTTAAGCCGTATCCCCATTACCTTGTTCAGTATCCAGAGAACCTTGTTTTTTTCTCAGTGGCACAGTGGGGAGTTTGGTCAAAATTAGGATGGGAGAGCGCATCTGTTTTAGCGGTAGAAGAGGAAGAGGAGTAGGGTAGAACAGTATAAGTGTCATCATCGAACTGTTGTGGTGGGAGAATAAAGACAGTGTAGAGAAGCCCTGTGTGGAGTGAATCTACATTCTCCTGCGTTTGAATATTGGTGTCTGCACGAACTTAGTTACACTAATGACACAATCACCAGTCAGATATTTGATCTATGTTCTGGTTGGTTTTTCCGTGGGATCGACATCATGTAGGGGTAGGGAAGAGAAGAGGAGGAGGAGTTATTAGATTAGAATTGAATGCATTACTTGATAATGTATTTGTGTTGTTTGATGTTTTGATAGAGTGTAGTGGAGACAGAGTCTCGTATTTCCAGCTTATGAGAGTCTGGCAATAAACATATATGTTCGTCAGGAGAGTTTTTATTGTCTAGTGACCAGTGTTACACTGTTTGTTGTCGTAGAGAACTGTGCTACTGTGTTTGTATATGTGCAGAGAATCCAGTGGGAGGTCGACCAACACACAGTCTCAGATATTTTATCCAAGGATAACAACTTGATAGAGATCTGTGGTTAAGTGGCCTATTCTCTGTTTTATTCTTCAGGAAGGTAGTTTATCTTGTAACGTGGGTGGAGTCTATTCGACCATCACCCCATTCTTACTTCAATAGAGCCAATAACTACTCTATTCCTGGAGTCTTTTAGGAAAGAAACTGTCTCGAATCAACTGCCTTCATACGGCGAACCTGAGGGACCTAATGAATCATTTACCCTAGACACTATTTCAGTCCATTTCATATGGTATTCTCATTTATTATCCCACAATAATTGGGACGCAGGTCCGGGATATTGTTTCTCTTCTTTATTTCAATATGATCGAGTTCAGATTCTTCCTAATGATTTTAAGGTTGCTGATACTGACATGAAAAATTATATGTTACCTCACAGGTGGCGCGGCGTTGAATTGATAGATTGTTCATGTGACGTCATCTGAGTAATGATGTTCACAGATGGTGTTTTGATGGTCCATAAGTGGAATTTTGATTATGTTGAGAGTTTTATATCATCATCTGATCACATATGACCACTTATGTGTATTAACTAGTTGTCAAGAGTGCCATGTGATTTGTGCCAACATTTGTGCCATAACTATTGCCATAACAATCTGTTGTTATTTTAATTTGGTTGTAATTCACCCGCAACATAAAGGCAATTCAATTTTTTATAGGACTTAGGCAACTAGTTATTTTCCCGAAAAGCTTCTTGTAAAATTTTTTTTTAATACCCATATATTTGGTTAGGAAGCCAGGGGGAATTATATCCATCATCTTAATACCCCTCCTAGGATATATAGTAGGCCAAGAGTCCCCGTCATTATTGTTCCACATGTAGACAGAAAAGAAGACGCAATGTATCATTACGGAGCGTAAACTCTAGTCGGTAATCCCGATTTTTCACCCTTTTCGTCATATCCTACCTGTGTGAACTACTGGACGGCGTAAGGTAATTACTGGGACATTCTTCGGGAAACCCCATGAACCTTTTTTTCGCCACATTCGGTTTATAAATAGATCAGCACCGTAACTTGTGGGCTGGTCGACCTTTCGTGTCAGTTTTGGACACGGGTTTTTTTTTCCAGCTGCATTATTCTTAGAAGCGTTGTGCTAAACACTATCGAAAGACGTGCAGTTGAATTTCGGGAACCTTTAAAGGACTTTCATATGCTTTCAGTCGTAGAAGCTTCATCTACTTCTCATTATGGAAAAGTCGACTTAAGCGTTGAGGTGTAATGATCTTCATTCGCCTTATCCCGAATTAGGAGAAGTCGTTCGTGATTAGAGGAGAGGATCCCACCTATTTACTCTCCAATCTACGAGGGGATGACACAGCCCGTCGGCGACGACATCTTTTCTTTTATCCTCATTACAGGGGAACATGGAACATGCCGGCAGCTTTAGCTTTCCAGGATAGTTTCATGGACTGTCATATTCATCTTCATATATATACCTATATGAAACGTTCGTGAGGACCAAGTCTTCACGTATGACAGGTTGAGAGAGGCAGAGCGGAGCTCTCCATCCTTTCTATTTTGTACTGTTGGTCTTAATCTTTACTTTCCATTTAGCGAGGTAAAATGACAGAGAGATAAAGTATCTCCTCTTTTCTTAGCCGGCAGGAAATGACCGGAAATCAGTGCACATTATTATTATATTCCGGGTTTTTAATACAAGAGAGTTTATTCCGGATAAGTCATCTCTTGTTGTTCTACGAATAGTAGACTTTTAGACATCACTGCTACTAGTAGGAGAAGTCTTTTAAATTATTCTATAGCATGACATTTAAAAAAAAAAAAAAAACGTCACTTCGAGGATCCTAATGCTTGGAATAATTATTATTCACTTGGTATCATGTACTGATAGCCAGGTAATTAGAATCTAGGTCGGAGTGGAAGTTAATGCAAAGTTTACCTGGTTTCAATTTCGCCAACAAGCAGTAGTTGTACTAACAGGCCGAAACAGTCTGTATCTTGAAAAGTAGGTTACAACAACTAGAGGAGACGGCGGGGTGAAACTGAAACTAGCGCGTGTGTTCAGCTGTATGGATCGCATTCCGGGAAAGACCTGCAGGTCATACGCCATGAAGAATTGGGCGCGTACACCGGAAGGGCTTCAGCACTGTTTATAAACATTGACTCATCACATCTAAGGCATGTGACTTCCACTGACGGTCGAGAATTCGTGGATGTTGAGTTGAGATTATGTCGACAAGACGGCCGAGTTAAACTATAACGAACGGAGTAGATTTACCTTGGACTCAACAATAGACATTGGTGTTGGAGGGAAGAGAATGTGGCCCTTTCCAAATCTGTCATAAACAGAGCAACATTTACCTAAAGTAAACCTCGGAACTAAGTCTTATTGCGCATCGCCAGAATTAATTGAGTCATAGAGGACGCTCTATGTTTAACTCCTTTCGGCCGCAGCCGCTTTTTAGATTTTTGGTGGTGGGCAAAATAAGAATATATATTAGCACGAAGTGCTAGTCAACATTTTATCGGTTCCGTATGCCGACGTGACTGAGTTTAGTGGAAGGAATCCAACATTGCTCTTATATAGAATCGGCATCCGAAGGTGGGAATTTACGGATGGGATTTCTATTTTTTTGATGTTGTGAGGACAGAGGTGACCATTGAAGTGTTCCTTTTTTGTTCCCACACGTCTTTAGAGGTGGAGTAAAACCTCTATTTTATTACTGAGTTCGCCAATATACCTTCAGATTATGAATGATGGCGGCTCAGGAAGAGAAGATTTGTGATCTATAGCAGCGGAATTTGTGAGCTGGGAGGAATGGTATTGACAAATCAGGTGAAAGTAGATGGTTTAGGAGAGGCACCAGGGAGCCGAGGAGGTGGTTACCATATGGAGTCTGGAAGCTGGTTTAACTGGTCTTGCTTGTGGTACTCAACAAGCTGAATTGGGGGACTTATGTGACATAATGTCCCAGTTTGCGCCAGCTTGCAGACGATTATAAATATCTTTTCTTGGAACAACTGATTTCATGTGTGAGAGACTGGCACTACCTTTTATGGTAAGGAATGCCAGCTCTCAGATAGAGGCAAGGAATTTGCCAGTAGCTCCAATTAGACTGGTATAGCTTGGTAGAACTCCCGGGCTTCACTTGAGTCTGGAAGTCCCAACTATGTAGACGTGATTTTTTCCCGGGAGGGTGTAGCCCTTTTTGAGGGGCTAATTTTCGCCTCTATGTTGCATTGGTGAGCATACATATGTATTTTTTTGAATGATAAGATTTGTGTTAGATATTTAATACAATCTTTGTTTGATATGAAAAGTCATACTACATGTCATGTATGTATTTTGGCGGACTTTGCTACGGCATCGTTACTTCTGTAAGAACGCCGGCCTGAGATTTGAACATCTATACCACTGTTCTATATTCCTATGATTACAATTCTTATCCAATTCTTATCATGCTATGATCACTACTTCATCTTCTTTTGAAGAGTATGATGTCTCTGTAAATTCTGTACTGTGTCTGCAGAGTTCAATCTATCTTCACTTTTGGTTCACTCTCAATTAGGGAAGAACCTAGCTTTACCTGACTTGTGGTAAAGTGTTCAGGTGTTACATAATGCCTTTGTTAAAGATTCAGATACTGTACGCACCTATATATAATGTGTGTGTGAATCTTTACTTTATCTGTGTGCAGAATATGCCGGGACGGAACATATAATTTGGTGTGTATGACGCCTGGGGACACAGTAGATAAGACACCCCATTGCTTTTGTCGGATTGGTGGATCATGTATGTCTTGGCTCAATCATATCTATGAGAACGGTTCACATACCTACATACTCATGTTTACCTGCCGTAAATCGTGCAGTGTGCTTGTCACAATAACAAGTCATTGGAGCCAATATTTCCACACCTTCGATTTTAATCACACACCCCACCCCGTGCATGTTGTATAACAGATTGATGTACTCCCATATAGAGGAGTGTTTGTATGTGGGAGAATATATCTCCATTTGGTATCTGTGATGTCCTGTTCGGTGAGGTTGGTATAGTGTTCCGATTACCGCCCCACTTTCACGCCAAACAAACCCATACGGTACAGGCGCACAGGTGATACCACCCCTCATGATATGAGGTTTGTCCTCGGACTATATGTCTAATTGTTGTCTCTGTGAGTCTTATGAACCTGCGTGATACGCTAGTATATTTATGGCTTGTCATTTTTTGATTTGCAGGCAATGAGGCAAATGGCGTGGGACATCTTGGCTGATTTTAACTGAGTCAAAACTTATTGGCTTGGCTGTGCAGAGTAGGCGCCACTCAGCACTTAGGGAACCCCGGCATTCCTTCCAAGAATAGGATGCCGGGGAAAATAATCCCCAATTATTCGTCTAGCCCAGTGAGAAACTCCAGACGGAGTTATCTCCTTTTTTGTTGGGTTTTGTCATTCTAGTGACATGGATTGAAAAGCGTCAACTACTCATTTCTGGCGTCTGACGAGAGATGGCCTTAATTTTCTTCCTGTAATATCAGGGAGGTTATAGTCTGCAACAGCTTACGGACTGGAGGTTACTCTCGATGTGAAGAGTCATACTTACTGGAGTGAACTCCGAAACCAGCACGGATCTTCCTGTGTTACAATGTCCCCACTGCGACATTGTGGATTCATCTTTTTCTTTTCGACGAAGCATGTTACCCATTTATATTACGGGAAGCCGCATAGCGATGTTCAGCCAGCTATGACACCAACGCATAGAGAGTTCTTCGTTCGCTGGAAACCCCAGCAACTTTGTTGAGAGTCTGTGCTTTATTCTTCCAGAATGTTGGGAGAGGGGCTTCTTATTCTTCCTGGTGAATCAGGGAAGTTATAGATATGCCGCAGTCACAGATGGAATGGTTCTGTCCTTCTGAGAGGTCATCATAATTTGAATTAAATATGAACCCAGCTACACTTCTCTGGTTTGTTTAAATGTCGTGCTGAGACATTTGAGACTTCGTCTTTTTCTTACGATGAAGTATGCAAGTCTTACAACCTTCGGGAGATCGCCTAGAGAGGAGGTTCAACTAGCTTCTGACCCATACTCAGGGAGAGTCCTTCCTTTACCAACAACCCCAGTACGTCGTGGAGCATCCGTGCTACAACTTGTCCAAACTGATGGACGTTTTTATCAAGGGTTGAAATCCCTATTTTATGCAGATATTTTTATCCTCTCAAGACCAATGCCAGATCGAGTAATCCAGACATCAAGTCACACACCATCATCATTTTTATAGAAGGGAAATTGAGAACAGTTCCTTTTTGTTGGTCAATTATGACTGTATCCTATCAACGTTTAAGCCGTATCCCCATTACCTTGTTCAGTATCCAGAGAACCTTGTTTTTTTCTCAGTGGCACAGTGGGGAGTTTGGTCAAAATTAGGATGGGAGAGCGCATCTGTTTTAGCGGTAGAAGAGGAAGAGGAGTAGGGTAGAACAGTATAAGTGTCATCATCGAACTGTTGTGGTGGGAGAATAAAGACAGTGTAGAGAAGCCCTGTGTGGAGTGAATCTACATTCTCCTGCGTTTGAATATTGGTGTCTGCACGAACTTAGTTACACTAATGACACAATCACCAGTCAGATATTTGATCTATGTTCTGGTTGGTTTTTCCGTGGGATCGACATCATGTAGGGGTAGGGAAGAGAAGAGGAGGAGGAGTTATTAGATTAGAATTGAATGCATTACTTGATAATGTATTTGTGTTGTTTGATGTTTTGATAGAGTGTAGTGGAGACAGAGTCTCGTATTTCCAGCTTATGAGAGTCTGGCAATAAACATATATGTTCGTCAGGAGAGTTTTTATTGTCTAGTGACCAGTGTTACACTGTTTGTTGTCGTAGAGAACTGTGCTACTGTGTTTGTATATGTGCAGAGAATCCAGTGGGAGGTCGACCAACACACAGTCTCAGATATTTTATCCAAGGATAACAACTTGATAGAGATCTGTGGTTAAGTGGCCTATTCTCTGTTTTATTCTTCAGGAAGGTAGTTTATCTTGTAACGTGGGTGGAGTCTATTCGACCATCACCCCATTCTTACTTCAATAGAGCCAATAACTACTCTATTCCTGGAGTCTTTTAGGAAAGAAACTGTCTCGAATCAACTGCCTTCATACGGCGAACCTGAGGGACCTAATGAATCATTTACCCTAGACACTATTTCAGTCCATTTCATATGGTATTCTCATTTATTATCCCACAGCAGTATACCTGGAAATGAAGAGGCTGACAGACTGGCAAAAGAGGGCGGACGACTACCACAGCACGACATAGACATAACCTATAATGAGGCAAAGAGGTTGATAAAAAGCACTTATAGAACCAAATGGGAATCAGAGCATCCAGGCCACCAGAAGGATGATGCATATTACAAACTCGACCGAAGAGAACAAGTAGCAATCTTCAGACTCCGCACAGGACATAACAGGCTGAAATACCACTTGTTCAACAAACTAAAGATAGGAGACACAGATGAATGTAATTGTGGAACTGGTAAAATGACAGCTAAACATTTGCTGCAAGAGTGCCCAATATATGCAGAACAGAGAAAGATATTTTGGCCCACACCTGCTTCATTCGAGGACAAGCTCTATGGAGATATCAACAAGCTCAAGTCGACTGCAGCTTACTTTAACTGTATTCAGGTTGACATTTAACTCTTTCACTACCAAACAAAAACTGGGCTGTGACCAAACAGAAATTTATGGCAGAAAATTGGAACTAGGGGTGTGTTACAATAATGCTTTTAAAATGGTTAAGATGGTAGAAGATCTATTGTATTACATATCAAATTAAAGAGGATTGCACAAGGAACATGACAGTGTTAATAATTAATTGATAGGTTACAAATATTATGACAATAATGAGAGGTTTAATAATAACAACTGAAATTAAAGAGGTAAAATTTATTTTAAAAAACTGCACTTATAAGGTGTTTTCTACACTCCTATACTGCTAATCATGTTTAATTTACTGAATAATCAAACAAACACCACTTGTCTTCAAGAATATAAACAGTATTGTTCATTTAAATCACCCAAAAGGAAGTTTTGGTGCATATTCTGAACCATGTATTGTTCACAAATAATGACAAAAAA
Organism: Cepaea hortensis; assembly: GCA_963921405.1. Classification (NCBI taxonomy): domain Eukaryota; kingdom Metazoa; phylum Mollusca; class Gastropoda; order Stylommatophora; family Helicidae; genus Cepaea; species Cepaea hortensis. The sequence goes on along the minus strand of OY992876.1, from coordinate 125,109,709 downwards.
TAATGGCTGAAATCTTGAAGGTGGGGTCTGTCACAGTAAAGTTATGAAAATGGTTACAATTGTAGCAGAAATGTTGTATTATATATCAAAATAAAGGGGATTGCACAAGGAATATGTTGGTAGGAGAATTTTTGCTGTATGTTGTAAATAAAATAAAAATAATAATATAACTTCTAACATAATTTGTTAAAAAGAGGTAAAAAATAATGTAAACATTGTACTTACCGAGGGGGCGTTGTTATCCAATATCCTGATCACTGCTAATCCAATTGAATTTACTGAACAAACAACACTATTCTAAACTATAAACACCATTGCTTCCAATCAACCATCCGAAAAGAAGTTTTGCCGCAGATTCTGAATCATGTATTTTTTTTTTCAGACAAAAATTAGGAAAACACTTGGCAGATTTACATTTAATTACAAATGAATAACGACAGACGCATTGGAAAGGCAGCCACAACATTTTCCAGGCTAGCTAAAAGAGTTTGGGAGAATAATAGACTAACAGAGCGTACAAAAGCTCAAGTATATAAAGCTTGTGTTGTTAGCACACTACTCTACGGGTCTGAATCCTGGACCCTGTACGCAAGACAGGAAAGGAAGTTGAATTCCTTCCACATAAGATGTCTGAGACGTATCCTGGGCATAACATGGAAAGACCACATAACAAACAAACAGGTGCTTGAAAAAGCAGATATTACCACAGTGCACACCCTCCTCAAGCAGAGACGCCTCCGGTGGTTGGGCCACGTATCTCGAATGGAGGACGAACGTATTCCCAAAGATCTCCTTTACGGAGAACTAGCCACAGGAAAGAGGCCAACCGGAAGACCCCAAATGCGATATAGGGATGTGTGTAAACAAGATATGAAAACCATTGGAATAGATCCAGACACGTGGGAGAGAGTTGCAACAGACAGATGCTCCTGGAGAAGAGATGTACGAAACGGACTGGTGCTCTTTGAGCGCAATCAGATCCAAAAAACTGAGGAGAGACGGCACAGGCTCAAAGAGCAGTCACTTACTGCGGGACTTGCCTCGTCTCACAGATGCGGAAACTGTGACAGAGATTGTCATTCTCGAATTGGACTATACAGTCACCAGCGGTGCTGCCAGGCACCTCCCAAGCGGCACAACTCTATAGTCCTTCAGGACTGAAAGAGGCCTACTACTACTACAATGAATATTTACAAATGTCTGTTTGTTTTTATTTACTATATGTGGCAGTCTATTTGTGATAGGCTGCAAAGCAAACTTTGGCGCACAAGTGTGGTCTATTAGTGCAGCCGGAGCAAACAAAAGAAGATCTGTGTCGTTTAGTTCGAGTGCTGCAAAAAACACATTCTCTATTGACACCGACAAATTCTATTAAATGCTTGGCTCCTGTGACTCTTTCGACATAATTTCCTGCAACTGACTTTTTGAAATTCTTCGGCAGGCAGAGTGTCAAACTTTCAGGAATACTCTGAGCTGCTTCGCAATGAGCACTTTCCAGTAAACTTTTCTTGAAATCCTTCAATGACAGTTTTTTTCCTCCTTTCTCTGTTTGGCATATAGAATGTAGGATGTGAGCATTGATCTGTGCAATTTCAAAGATCCAGTAGTAGATTTTCTTCCACCACTTAATGGTTTTCCTATCATGGATATTATAATATCCAACCATTTGGTCCATTCTGTCGCAGCCATTCATCGCCATGTTATATTCATGGATCATCTTCGGCTTGCTTTGGGGTTTTCGCAATCCGCTCTCAACAGTTCCAACTACAGACTTGGTAGAGACAACAATGCATGGTTTTTTAGCTTTTTTATCTCTCCATGCCACACACAATATTCTTTCTCCTTCAAGAAACCACTTCATCTCTTGATGCTGAAGTCGCAAATGCTTCAACTCAGGAGGGAAGCCTACTCGGTTGACATTCAGTGTCCCTGTATAATTGAAATTGTTGGAATGCAGATAATCAATCAGAGCTTTCGAAGTGTAGAATCTGTCAGCAAAGATGTGATGGCCAGCTCCGAGAACATTCAGTAGTGTGGCAAACACTTTCACTGCATGAGCAGTTGTGAGATCTAAATCTGGACTGTATTCGGTGTTTCGTCCATAGTAAATTTTTAAATTCACCACATAGCCAGTCGCAGGATCACAAAGGCCAAATGTTTTGATGTGGTACTTGTGAGGTTTTGTTGCATTGTATTGTCTGTGCTGAAATCTGCCCTTCCATCCAATAATCATTTCATCAATGGACACATTTTCAAATGGGTAAAATGCTTCCTGGAATTTCTTCAGGATCATGTCAACAAGAGGATCAATTTTTTTTTCACCTGATGCTTCTGGTTCACACACGTGAAACATGGTGTGAAAAATAGATTCAAATCTGTTCCTGGGAAACATAGTGGCATACCAAGGAGTATATAAATGTGCACTTGTACACCAATAGTCTTTGATAGATGGTCTTGGATCAAGTCCCATAGCAATAATGACAGACGTAAACTTCAGCCATTCATGCTTCGTGAGTGGGGTCCAGGATAACAGACTAGAATGTTTTCTTTTAGGAGTGTTCTGCATCAAGATCTTTTCTGCATATTTGTTTACATTTTTAATTAAACAATCCACTATGTCATCATCAAAAAAAACTTTGAGAAAATCCATAGGTGTTTGCAGATGATAAAGTTTAGAGTTGACGTGAGATCTTCGAGGACGAAACTCAAACTTCGGTTTTGTTTCTCCTTTTGACACATCTTGCCATGTCGATGGTGATGGGATAGGTGCATCACGCTGTACAGAAGCTTGTAGATTCAAGTTTTTTCCTCCAGTTTTATTCTTATTTTGTACTGTTTGCTTTCCTTTCCGCTGAGAAGTGATTGTGACATCCTGACATTCATTGTCAGACGGAAATTCATCAGACACCTCAGCTGAAGACGACGTTCCACTAGTAATATCTTTATCACCACGTGCTAAAATGTTAGATTCACAGATATAACTGCTGTCTGAATCACTATTATCGGAATCACTATTGTTTAAAACAGTTTCGAATAATAATCTAGCTTGATCTGAAGTCATTCTACGTGGACGCATACTGGTGGGCGTTTCCATTGTGAAAAACCAAAACAAACAAATTAACACTACCTTAATACTGAAAATTCACAAGAATCCAATATTAGAAAACGATTGACCGCACCAAGATGGCGTAGAGATCTTTCGGCTGTACGACTTTTTAGTTTACTGTAACTTAAAATTCCGAAACGGAGCAGAAATATGTGAAATAAACCACTGATCATTTTGTGGCACTAAAAGGGCGGACTGCCATCTCAGGAAATACATCGTGCCCACAGATGGGATCACGGTAGCGAAAGAGTTAAATGTACATGAAGAAGTATTTAGACTGCCACACTTCATACCACAGGCATGTCGGTTACACAAGCCTCCCAGAGGCATGAAATGGAATATTGCTTGGATAGCAAATCCATTATGTGGAAAGTCCGAATCGAAAGCTCACTGTGTGGGCTTCATAAAAGGTGGAAAAAGTGTCCTAGTGGCACGAAATGGAATATTGCTTGGATAGCAAATCCATTATGTGGAAAGTCCAAATCGAAAGCTCACTGTGTGGGCTTCATAAAAGGTGGAAAAATTGTCTAGTGGCACGAAATGGAATATTGCTTGGATAGCAAATCCATTATGTGGAAAGTCCGAATCGAAAGCTCACTGTGTGGATGTCATCTGCAGACTGCATACTTCTGGTTTCAGGAAGAACAGCCTATGGTGAATGGAAGGCCCAATATACGGAAGTGAGGCTAAGCAGCCATGTGCAGGACGTGACGATTCCTTAGGTGAGCCCAGTACCAGAGCGCTGTGTGTCGACTCTGCAAGTATGGAAGCCTCCTTGGATGGCGGGGAATGCCCATGGTCTGCCCCTGCCTTCCCTTGAGGGCTGACCAGGATGTCTGTGGCTGTTCTATATGGGCCAGCTGGGATGGGGGATAACACCACAACAGTGAGAGCCAAACGTCCTAAGAAACCCCCGGGAGGTTAACCCGGTCAACAAATGCCCACAGAAGTCGGATGTGTCGGCCTAACGGCGCAAGAACGCAGCTCTGCTGTAAACAGGCACAACGCAATCACGTCCAAAAAAAAAAACTCCGGATGAACGAAGAAGAAGAAGATGAATGGTAATGTATTTAGAGATTGGCTCGAGAATACTGTGCTTCCATCCCTAGATAGACCGTCGTGTCCAATTATGGACAATGGATGATATCAATGTTGTTGCCCAAGAAGACAAAATACCTACAGCATCGAGCACAAAGGGAGCAATAAAGATATGACTCCGAATGGAAAACATACCATTTCCAGAAATGTATTTCTAGCTAGAATTGTTGTCCCTTATAAAACAGACGCCAAAAAGCAAGAAATATCAAATCGACAAGTTGATAGAAGAGCATCGTCATGGGTGCTTGAGACTTCCGCCGTACCATTCTCATTTTAACCCTATAGAACTTGTGTGGGCTAAAATTAAAGTACAGGTGGCAGCTGACAATACTATATTCAAATTGTCTGACGTCAGGATACTAATCCAGTCCGCGCTATTAAATATTGATACAAGTTACTGGAAAAATGTGAGGACCATGTGTTGAAAGATGAAGAGGATTATTGGAGAAAGGATGGATTGAATTTTATGCAACCGAGAGCAGTCATCAACCTACTGGAATCGTCCGACACAGATTAAGGTCTGAGCAGATCGCAGACCTTAATCCACGTCCACACCAACTGGGATATTTTGCTACAAATATTCAGAAGAATTGCAGGCCCTGAACATTACAACATCAGCATAATGTCAATGGTAACAGTTTGAATTCCAGTGTGATGAATTTTCAATTCCACAAGCCCTCAGCGGTGACAAACAACTGTATTGAACACACACACACACACACACACACACACACACACACACACACACACACTAAACGCATTGAATACCAACAGCAGAGTAATGTTGAGGTGGAAACTGACATATTGTGGCATAACAAGAAACGTGAGAGCAAACACGTTGTCAAATTAGGGAACAACACACGTGCATACGAATCAATCTATAAACTTCAATGAAAAGAGGACCAACATCTTGGTCGTTAAGAAGAAAGCCCACTACAGAGACACTGACAACTATTTTCATAGTGCAAAACAGGTAATCATGTTTCGTATCTGAACGGTAAACAGCAGAGTAGACAATCTTTCACGAAGACTCAAAGCGGGTCTGTCACCCATGTGTACGTGTGAACAAACTACACAGACAGCTAAACAGATCCTTAAAAATGGAAACATGATGACTAAATTGCGGTATCATTTCTGGTCACTCCATACGCACATTAACGCACAGCTATTTGGAAGCTTTCACGAACTCAATATATTATAAAAAGCTAACACGAATACTTGTGTACACATTATTAACCAGCAGCTGAAGAAACAAGAAGGAAATGAAAAATAAGGTAAGAAATATATTCCTTCTACTTTCCTGTCAATTTACAAATTATTTACCCCATGCCTCTGTAAATTCTCTGTCTTTACTAATATTACACATTGCACCCCTCTCGGGATTCTCCGTGGTGAAGTGGTCAATCCGTCTGACTCGGGCTGACAGTCGGGCTGACTCGGGTTGTATGTTCGATTCCGGGCCGCGTCCTTCATTTCACGAGTGCATTATTTCGGAGACTCCCGAGGGTCGTCACTGGAGGTACGGAGTTCGCGCTTTGTGCGACGCTTTCCGCGCTGCGGAAAGAAAATGAGCCATATGGGATAAAAACCCGGTGCAATGCAGCCGACCCTGTCGATTTTAAGCTACTTCTTTCATTGCACCCACTCCCATACGAATCCGGATACGCCTTGTGTGTCATCTGAATTGGCGGGGCTTTCATTACTGTATACATAAATTTGTTAGCGAGAAATCACTAGTTTTTCAGCAAAACATCAAAGAAATGTCGCCGCTTTCGATGATGTAAGTTGTTGTTGGACCTATCAAAGACATATTCCTTGGGTGGGGGTGAATATAAGACGTCTGGAAAAATTTCATAACGATGCAACAGACAGTTTTCAAAATAAATGATCGTGAATGAAAGCATTCTTTTCGGGACATACTATAATACTCAAGCAATATGTGTACCGTGCACCCACTGGTAGTGACAACTGCCAGTAGCAGCAGTACGTGTGTGGACAGCACCAGAAGAGTTCAGAGAGCGCACGCCTAAACCCCTCCAAACCAGGGTTGCCACTTTTTTCTAACCAAAAAAAATTTAGAAACGGCCCAAACAACATCCATAAATATCTAGATTTCGTTGGAAAGTATCTAGGAAAAATATCCAGATTGAGAAAGTAAGAAATTACATATATATTGATGTGACTGCCGTTTCCCTGGCGAAGGCGTAACGGCTTTCGCAGTAACCCCGTATATATTCGTGAGTAACGCAGCTGCGCCCGAACCGGAAGCGGGTCGAGCCGTGCTAGTAACTTTCGGGGATATGTGAGCCTGTCGCTCAGAAAGCAGTGGCAACCTACTGAGCGTAATCTTGCCTAGTACATCAACAGCAGCTGAAAAATGCTGATGTTGACTGCAACGTCCTGTAAGGTATATGCAACATTTAAAAAAAATTATGTGACTTACCCTATAGAATCATGTCCTCATCTTCATTGATGTCTGTCTCACAAGATGCACTTAGCTTGGATGATGAAGTTGAAGCTTCAGATTCAAAATGACTCTGGTATGCTTTAGCTGTTCCAATTTCTTTTAATACACGATCAGGGAGCTGATAAGTTGAACAGCATTTTCCTGCTCTCATCAGGCCAAATCTTATTGACAAGATAGCATTTAAGAGGTTAAGTTTCATCCTGTTTCTTAGTTTACATTTTGTATAATTCATAGTATTGAAAACTCTTTCCACATCAGCATTTGAATGGGATAGTATTATGGCATACATCGCACATTTAAAGAGCTCACAGAATGGACTGTTACCTGAGGCATCTTTAAATTGTCTTACTTTACTCCAAAAGGCTTCAGTTTTTTTTTTGTTTCTCCAGTCAACCAAATTTATTTTGGTTAATTGATATTCTGCTTCCGTCACACTATTATCAGTAGCCCCTAAAAATTTCATAACTTGACAATATTTTGATATGTCCTTTACTGGCTGAAGTATGTTGTTAACAGAAAAGAGTGAAATATTTTTCAATACATCTAAATTTTCAGGAAGTCTCTGCTTCAATTGCTTGAATAATGAGAGAAGAAAATCTTGAGAGCGCTTTCTTAAGTTGTTCTCTTCATTTTCTGTTAACAGTCCTTTTTGTTTTAAAACCATCCATTTTTGATTCTCTTCTCTTCTCTTCTTTTCGTTCATCCGGAGTTTTTTTTTTCTTTCCAGATGTGATTGCGGTGTGTCTGTTATGCGCCCTTGGGCCGAAACCCGTAGGCCAACACATCCGTCTATAGCGTGCTTTTTTGACCAGGTAGCATTCCTGGGAGACTCTCACTTTTGTGGTGCCATCTACAACCCAGCTGGCCAAGGTTGAACGGTCGAAGACAACGGTCATCCCTCAAAGGAAGGCAGGGACAGTCCATAGCATTTTCCGCCATCCAAGGTTGCTTCCATAGTTGCAGGGCCGAAACATAGCGCCCTGGTTCTGGGCTTACCGAGGGAATCGTCACGTCCTGCTCATGGCTGCTTTAAATCCTCACTTCAATATATTGGGTATTTCGTTCGCCCCGTGCCGTTCCCGCACAAACCCGAGGGGTCGGCAGACGGTATCCACTCAGCGAGTTTTCGGACATGTGCTTGTCGTTGCGCCCGTCAGAGCTGTTCCAAGCACGACAGACATTCAGAAAACTACATAGTCAGAGCTGTTCCGAACAAGAGCGGCATTCGGAAACTAGGTAGTCAGAGCTGTTCCTAGCACGAGAGACATTCGGACGAGACATTTAACTCGGACGTAATTGCGTAGTGTCAATTTTTAGTTTGCCACCCGTAGGATGACACTTCCGACTTCCGGCGGGCATTTTTTTAATGAGGTTAGCCTTCCTCTGGTTTCGAGGCACGTTAGACTGTTGTGATGTCGCCAACATCTCAGCTGGTCAAGATAGAACGATCAACGACATCGCGGTCGGCCCTCAAGGGAAGGCAGGGGCAGACCATGGGCATTCCCTCGCTATCCAAGGCGGCTTCCATAATTGCAGAGCCGGCACATATTGCTCTGAGACTGGGCTCACCCGAGGAGTTGCCACGTCCTGCTCATGGCTGCTTTAGTTCCTCACTTCCATGTGTTGGGCATCTCGCTTGCCACTGATCGCTCAAGCACACACCAGGAGCGGTCAGACTGCGAGCGACACCCACTCGGTAAGCTTTTGCTTTTGACTTCAGACCACGCAATAGGTTCGCTCGCCGTGCGTTCCATTTTACGTCATTGAAACGTTCTTCCACTTTTGTCTACACTCTCTATGAGTTAGATACAGACAGATTTCGTAACCATTTCCTTCGACTGGGGCACTTTTCTGACTTTTTCTACTCGCTCACGAGGTAGGCTACATGTGCTGCCGGCTCAGCACCTTACCTTCGTGCAGCAGTGAATGAGAAACGGCCAGGCTCTCTCATCCGGGAATCCCTCATATCCCCCAGCTGAGAGCCTTCGAACATGTATCAGACCTGAGCATGTAGCTTGCTCAGTATCACGCCTCTATTTTTCGGTAGGCGGGTATCGGCCCAGCTCTCAGATCCGAGGGTTTGTGGCTTAGCGGCGTTCAGCCACAGCCCTCGACAGGGAGCCTTAAGAGTTTTGTCCGGAACAAGAACGTCTGCCTTCGTGCACCTGATTTAAATTTTTGACTGCCATCCTCAGCCTACCTGCAGAGCAGCAGGTTGTGTCTCTCTTAGTCTGGTCCCTATCCCATAAGCTGTCCGATATGTAGTTTTTCATCCATCGGCAAGCAAATGGGGTCGATGGGACACGCACGCTCCCCCACCACGTCAAGGTGGAGACACATCGGGGGAGAATTTTTGATTCTATTTGGTATCCCAGGTATGGCTTAGGAGCCAAATAGCTCTCTATAATGCAAGTGAACAAGTCAGCTTTAGAAGTTGGCAATATAAGTCTTTTACCAATTGAGTGAAATAGCAAAGTGAGATCGTCAAGTAATTTAACTTTATCAACACTTTGAGATTCAAACAGTTTATTAACTTTTTGCACTTCACTTAAAATGGGTTGTAAAAAGAGAAGTAATGCCAATTTTTTTTTCATCACTGTACATTCCATATAGTATTTCAGCTGTGTAGCACTTTTCACTTTGTCTTGTTATTTTGAAGTGTGTCTTCAACTCCAACCATTGGTTCACAATTACTTCAACAGCTGGTTGAATTCATAACCATCTAGTTTTGCAATATGACAAAATTTTCAGTGGTGAGGAACTATCATTTAATGCTTTATATAAGTTATTATATTGCTGCTATCTGACAGATGATTTGGAGAACCAGTTATGTGTTTCAGCAATAAGGAATTCCAAATGCCTTGGTAAGTATTCTGATGAGGCATGTGATAATGCTAGCTGCAAGGAATGACACGCACATTTTATGAGGATTAAAGATGGGATCAATCAATCAAACATGTGTCATGCCGGAAAGCGTGGGCGGTCATGACTCGCCATTTCACTCGATCACCAGAGTCGTAGATCAGCTCAGTGTTCCTGTCTCGACCATGCCATGTGGCCAAGAAATCCAGGTATTTACTTCTCGGTCTTCCCCTTGGCCTCTTCCCAGTTGTCACTGAGTTCTCCAATCCATTTCTTCTCATAACATGTCCAAAACATTTTGACTGTCTACGTCTAATTAATCTAATCAATTTACGCTTTTCATTTGTCTCCTGTAGTACTTGGTCATTGGTTTTTCTGTATGTCCATGGTATTCTTTACATTTTCCTCAGAAACCACATTTCTGCAGCCATCAGATGTTTTTCAGATTGACTGCTCATTGTCCAAGTGTCACATCCATACAAAAGAACAGACTCTATGTATCCCCTCAACACTCTTTTTCTCGTTTCAATTGACATCTTCTTATTGGTCAGTATGTTTTTCATCTTGCCAAAGGCTACTTTCGCCATGGCGATTCTTGTTCTAATCTCTACAAGGCATCTCCCATCAGATATTATGACTGTTCCGAGATAATTGTACCGATTCACTTGTTGAAGAATATTCCCATTTACCTGTATATTACATTGTGGTATTTCGTTCTTCCTAGTGACGACCATAATCTGTGTCTTTTTACAATTTAATTCTAATCCCAGTTGTTCACTGTGTGCAACAACCGCATCTACTAATTGTTGCAGATCCTGCTCATTGTCTGCAATCAATACTGTATCATCTGCATATCTAATGTTATTGATGTTTCGTCCTCCAATGCTGATTCCATTTATATCTTCTACATTTCTGAAAATATTTCACTGTATAGGGAAAAAAGATCTAGAGACATTACACATCCCTGCCTAACACCTCTCTTAATAAGCTGATATTGTCCCACTTCATTATCAATCCTTATGGCAGCTTGTTGTTTCCAATATATGTTTTTTTATCAGTCTAATGTTTTCCCCATCAATTTGTAGATCTGCAAGCATATCTACCATGTTGACATGTCTTACTCTATCAAAAGCCTTTGTGCAGTCAATAAAGCAAAGATGTATATCTTTGTTTACTTCTATAGAACGTTCATTAACTGAACGCAGCATATACACAGCATTTACTGTACCCATTCCCTCTACAATCCCACATTGTTCTTCCCATATTTCAGGTTGTATTGTCTTCCTCACTCTTTGCATGATAATTCGTAGCAAAATCTTTGTGATGTGACTCATTATACTAATTGTTCTATGTTGATCACATTCCAATCCAAGGCTCCTGATTTCTTTGGGATTGCAATAAATTCAGAATTACATAATTCAGAAGGTATATGTCCGGTAAAGATGGGATATCTTCCTTCAATTTAGCATAAACGCCATGGTTGATACCAACCATTATCGAGGCATTATCTGTACCAGTTGCAGCCAAATTCACATGAAAAGAATCACAAATTCGGCATCACAGCAATAAGTCGCACACAGTGAGTTTACAGTTCAAATAATGTTATAATTTATGCGCCCTTTTACTCATTACCGGGTGTTGCCAGATTGTTGAGCGTTGACCCAAGTCAGTTCAAAGTTTAAATAATGGCCATAATTTACGCGCGTCCAAACCAAACAAAAAATGGGTAAATGACACCGAAAGAGAAGTAAAATCTAGAAAGTATCCAAATTATCCAACTCTAAATGAAAAGTATCTAGAATTGCATCTAGCATTCAAACGGCAGAAAACAGTATCCAGACGCCGGCAAAACCCTCTAGATCTGGATATAAAATATCTAGAATGGCAACCCTGCTCCAAACACCGACAACCTTGCCACATAAAGAGAAGTTCTTATAAATAAGTAAAATGTTGTACCAACAATGATGAATGCTTGAACGGAACAATCAATTATATATCTATATATTGAAAGAAATTAATGTTCATACCAAATAAATATTCAATACACTTAAACTACCCTAGGTATTAAATTTATATTGATTTTGCTAAATGATATTAAATATGATTAACTTGTGCACATCTGTAAACATTGTTTCGTGGCGCGAATGCAAGCTTTACAAAGTAAGTAACAATGGCGACGCACGAACGGAGACGATCTGATAATATGAATACCGGATGGCCCAATTACAAAATGAACAGGCAGGCGAGTCATTCATCTCTGACGTTAGAAAGAACGATTAACTTGTAAGTTTAATTCATTTTAATTGATACGCTGAATTGTCTTAAGATGGTGTATGTACGTGTCGGGTAAACAATCGTACGATTTCATTTTTTTGGGCATTTGACATTTTGATTTTCAAAATAATTTATATTAATTTTGTGTGATTGCAATTTTCTGCTTAGCTTCTTACAGCCCATGCCGTTTGGCGTTAGTCATCATGCATCATGTCTGTCCACAGCCTTCTGCAGTGTTAAAAAAAAAGCTAGTTGCATATTCTTTACACGACGTGGCAGTCAACCCCAACGCTCTTTGGTTGTGATTTCTTGAATCAAGATGGCCAAGTAAACAACGTTCGACGTTCACTGCGATTTGGAGATATAATTATGTGTTTTGTATGTTCAAATAAGGATGAACCTACAACAGGTCCAGCAAACCAGTTGGGGATTTATTTGTATAAGTACTATTGCTTGAGAATTATGGAGGAAATTGAAAGAGAAGCGTGACTCACTCATCCACTGTAGTATGAAACTGAAACAGACAGGAGATATTCCGAATTCGGGACTTGGAATATTAGTGGACTAGGAGATAAAGTACCAGCTCTCAAGAGTTTATGAAAACATCAAATACTGAATTTTTTGCCACTCTTCCGAATAACGGTCCCAAATTATTTATTGTAAAAAGCATCCCTTACAGGGCCTCATTAGGTGATATAATAAAAAATATTAAACATTACAAACTAAAATATAGAACTGAGAAAATGGAATTTCATACCAATAATATTTCACAGTTATATGTGGAAATTGTGGCACACAAGTTGTAAATACTGTCTGAGAGCATGTTCTTTGTAACAAAATTGTACATATTGGAACGAGCATTGAATGTGTTGTCGATCACTTCCGGTTGAGTGTATTGCTGGGCTGCTAGACCGATCGATGGATGCAATAAATTTTTTTGGCCCCAGAGGGCCCTCACTGTCATTGGAGTATACCTGTCAGTTATATGTGGAAATAGATACACACTCCGACGACAGTGAGCGCCCTCCGGGTCCAGGAAACATTTATTGCATCCATCGATAGGTCTAGCAGTCCACGACACACTTAACCGGAAGTGATCAACAACATCACCTAATGAGGCCCTGTAAGGGATACTTTTTACGCTAAATAATTTGGGACCATTATTCGGAAGAGTGCCAATTTTTTTTTTTTTTGCGCTCGCTTGCTTTGAACTCAAGAGTAGTCCATACACAATATTTATAGTGCAAGTCCTCATGGCCGAATGGGTAAGAATGCATGTTCTTAAACATCTGTTGTGCTGATGCTGAGGTAAGCGGTTCAACCCCTACACCGGACAGCTGGATTAAAATGTTGACCTGTCGTCCATGATATGGGGACATAAATTACAAGTACCTCTGAAGCCTGAGTGGGGAAGCATGGAGTGGTTTTTTTTATTACATCCCGAAAAAGCGAAAGCCATTATCAACACTAAATTTATTTAATAAAGAACAGATCAAAGAAGCCAGTAAAACAATGACTATTATACAAACACATGCCCTGTGTAACGATACTTACAGAGATGAAGACAAAGGCACATTTTTTGACAATCTTGCAGACATGTTAAACAATGTCAGTGAGAGAGATGAACTTATTGTGATTGGTGATTTCAACGGACGTATTGGCACAAGAAGAACACTGTGGGATAAATGCACGGGGCCAATCAGCGACGCAGAGACAGAATGTAATAGCACTGGTGAACACCCACTCAACAGATGCTCTGAACAAGGACTAATAATAGCAGTTTTTTCCCAACATTGTCGTAGCCACATCAGAACGTTGTATAAATGGAACAACATAGATCAAGCTTCTCAAATTGTCTTTATTCTGCTTAGGAATTCAGACAAAAGACTACTTATGGATTTAAAAGTGCTCCTAAATACAGACATTGTTACTGATTACAGACCAGTCATAATAAAAAAAGAATTCAACATGCAGGAAAATAAGAAACAAAAAGGTAACAACAGATGTCATCAATTATAAGAGGCTTCAGGAAAATATGGTTAAAGACAAATTCAAACAAGAAATCACAAAGATACATAAGAACATCCCTGATGATATTCAAGTGTTGATGAGGAATGGTAAATTTTCAAGGCTGCCATGCTCGTCACACTGGAAAATAAATGTGGAACCAAGAATGTAGGGCAGGACAAAGATTAAGAACAGCTTGGTGGCACAACGAAGTTAAAGATAGCGTATTCAGAAAGAAGATAGCGTTAAAAAAATTGACCACAACTAAATCTGAACAAGACTATTTTACTTACAGAATAGCATGACGAAATGCCAAACGAACAATTAGAGCAACTAAAGATGAATCTTGGAGACTATACGGTGAAAAGATGGCGACTCTTAGCAAAGACTACCCAAGATAATTTTATAAACGTGTCAATAATATAAGAAACAGAGATGCATGCTACAACCCAACCACCATCATAAATAGTGAAAGAGGTATGCCATTATATAATCCACAACATAGACTAGCAAGGTGGGCAGAATACTTTCAAGAACTTCTTAACCCCACACATAATGGCATAGAAAACCTCACTTTTGTGCCTAAAAGCTGTGGACAACAAGAACCAAACTTCATCCCTGCAGAAGTCAAATCAGTCATACAGAAAAGTCCTAACAGCAGGTAGAATAACTGCAGAAACTATTCAGGCATGTGGGAAAACAGGAGTTAAATGGCTGACAAGACTTTTTAATTTAGCGTGGGAAGAAAGAAAAGTCCCAGATGATTGGCAAGGTTGGCAGTAATAGTACCAATATGGAAAAAGAAAGCCAATATGAGAGAGTGAGAAACATACAGAGGTATCAGGTTATCTGTTATCAGTTGGGGTATCGTCATTGCACTGCGGACAGGTCCATAGGTGCTCAGATCCTCCCCCCCCCCCCCCCCCCCCCCCATCCAAGCATATGTATCAGCGTCTGGTGGCTAATAGTGCCAGTTCTGTGTTGGTTGACAAGGCCCCTCGTTTTCCTGATGTACCTCTCGTGTTTGGCCATGCCAATTCTTATTCCCAAGTCTCTCATCCTGGACAACGATGTGGATTCACTGACGTCAAAGTCCTCAGTTCTCAACATCTCTTTAAGGATGTTAATAACATCAGTGCGATCCTTGGACTGGCCATCTACAGGGCATGCAGAACCAGCCAGTTTATCAGCTCGTTCATTTCCCTCGACTCCCGCATGTCCCGGGACGAAGATGAAGGTGACTCTACGGACAACGGACTTCCAGAGCGACTCGGTCCACTGTCTACACACAGATCCTGCATCGACCTTCTGAATCATGCTCATTGAATCACTTAGTACACACACGTTGGTATAAAGCTTTGATTCTAGCCATATGAAAACCAGTGTTGCTGCCATCACTTCCATCGTCATGGAGTGGGCACCACTGGATTCTTGAACGGTTCGACCCGCTGAACGGGCTGTAAATGCCCACGCACTTATCTGCTGTTTTACAACAGATCCATCTATATCACTCCTAAGTCATATAGGGAAAATGTATGCAAAACTATTGGACCATCGAATATAGTGACCAGCAGAATATTGTGTTTGTAGATCAGGAAAAGGCTTTCGATAGAGGAGACAGACACAAATTAAGGACCATCCATGAAGACTGAG
Organism: Cepaea hortensis; assembly: GCA_963921405.1. NCBI lineage: Eukaryota > Metazoa > Mollusca > Gastropoda > Stylommatophora > Helicidae > Cepaea > Cepaea hortensis. The sequence goes on along the minus strand of OY992876.1, from coordinate 125,094,242 downwards.
ATACAAGGACAATTGCTAGAAAACATCATAGCTATGTACTTCTTGAGCCAAAGTGCAGTAAGAAAACAAGAAGGTATATCAGATATGTTCAAAGTCAATACTGGAGTGAAACAATGATGTTTGCTCTCCTCTGCTATTTAATACCTACAGAAGAGATTAAGAACTTTTGAACACTTTACTTCAGATGAAAAAACGGATCCACATGAAATAAATGAACTTTATTTTTGCAGACGATCAGTGCCTCTTTTATAGCGACAAGGGCAGACTGCAAAATCATATTAATGATCTGAGTTCAACATGCAGCAGATACAATATGAGTATAAACATAGCCAAAACCGAAGTAATGCAAGTTATCAGATATCCTGGTCCACTAAGTATATAAATAAATGGCACATCTCTGAAACAAGTTAAAGAATTCAAGTATCTTGGAAGTATGATCACAAAACCCTTGGCATAGATCCAGACACGTGGGAAAGAGTTCCAGCAGACAGATATTGCTGGAGAAGAGATGTTCGAATCGGACTGGTGCTCTTTGAGCGCAATCTGATCCAACAAACTGAGGAATGGGGTACAGGCATAAAATGCAGTCACTTACCGCGGAACCTGCCTCATCTTATGGGTGCGGAAACTGTGACAGAGATTGTCACTCTCGCATTGGACTATACAGTCACCAGCGGCGCTGTCAGGTGCCTCCCAGTGGCACAACACTTATAGTCCTACAGGACTGAAAGAGGCCTACTACTATGATCACTAAAGATGGCAGATTGGATAGAGAAATCTTCTTATTCTTCTTCTGCGTTCATGGATAGAGAAATCAAAATCAGATGTCCTAAAGCAAGTGTACTTACATATCAACTATCACACATACTGAAACATCCAAACATACCCAAGTCCACAAAACGTCAGATAATAAACATGTTCACACCAACCCTATGCTACCAATCTCAAACTTGGACATCATCCAAATCACAATTACGCAAAATCAACACCTGTGAGATGAGATGCCTGAAGAGAGCTGCCAACTTAACAACCTGAGACCGAATAAGAAATGTTATCAGACAGACAGTGGGATCAACACTCAACACCTGTGCCACATTTATCGAAAGACAGAAGATCAAATGGTTTGACCATCTCGTTAGAATGCAACACCATCAAGTACCAGCACTGGCCCTACATCAAAGATCATCTGCGACAAGAACAAGAGAACGCCCGAGAAGACAATGGATTGATGACATCAGAGACATTGTACAATCACATGGAATGGCACTATCCGGTGCCACCCAACGGGCGTTGAAATGCCAATTATTCCCCCTGACGACGCTTGATGGCAAAAGTGGAAGATGATGATGTGATTTCTTGGCAAGTTTATAGTAGTTTGCCATTGCTTACTTTCTGAACGACCGGCACTCATACGCTTGTGTAGAAACCAATGCAATGCAGTCTGCTTCCAAGTCGCTCGTATCTGTGTTTAGAACGCGGTATGCGGATTTACGAATTGCATTCGTAACCCCTTCACCACAGAGCCGGCATATGATTGTGTACTGCCCATAATTTCTTCTTCTTCTTCTTCTTCTTCTTCTTCTTCTTCTTCTTCTTCTTCTTCTTCTTCTTCTTCTTCTTCTTCTTCTTCTTCTTCTTTTTACACCTTTCGGCCCACACATTTGACTTCTTCAGGCATTTGTTGACCGGGTTACCTTTCCAATCCCATAGTTTCTTAAACCCATTTTCCTCTGTGCCTTGATAAACTGTCCTCTTGCCCTCCCAGTAACTATGACGTCCCAAAATCCTGCATTTTCAAAGTAGCTTATATTGATAACATGTCTCTAATTTTTTTTTAAATGTTGGAATGAGCTGACACAATGAAATCCATCGGCACTTCATTAAAAGTGTCTATGCCAATCATTAGCAGAGATGACATTTTTGTGTGAATTTTCAATTTCTCTTTTTATTTGCGATTGCTTTGAGTTCGAGCTGTCATAAAGTTTTCCAAATTACAAACTTTATAGTCTTCTTGCTGATTTATATCATCGAACACATACTTAGTAACAAACAATAATAGTTCTCTATCTTCCTCATCTTACCTCATCCTATCACACAACAGTGTTCTTATTGCCCCCTCTCACATCCATCACGTATTTACTCACATGTCACATTATCCCCATTACCCTCTCATATCATGTCATCTCACTTCACATCACATGCTCCATCATGTCACATCATTCTTATTAGCCTATCACACTATCATAGCCTATCACACTATCATCTCACGTCATCTCTTCGCATCATATCATTCCCTCTACCCCGGGAAGGTTAACCCGGTCAAAAAATGCCTGCAGAAGTCGGATGTGTTGGCCTAACGTCGCAAGAACTCCGCTCTGCTGTAAACAGGCACAACACAATCATGTCCAAAAAAACTCTCTGGATGAACGCAGAAGAAGAAGTAGATTCCCTCTATCATATCACATTATCCTCATTACCACATCACGTCATCTCATATGACATCACGTTATCCTCATTACCCTCTCATATCACATCACATTACATTGGTCAACACACATTTTGGTGCCTTAAATTTTATAGCTGTTCTTGGGTAATTTTGTGTTGCTGATTTCAAAAAAATGTAGTCAGATTTTTTTCTATCAGCTCTAGTTTGAGATAACTAAGAATGAACTTCTTAGTAGGGCAATTGTTATATACAAGCCTAGAGTTAAGTATCACCGGAGGCATTTTGACTGTAATCTGCATTCATATTATATGTATTTACTGTGTATTTATTGTCTCCATATAAAACACACAAAAGACCAATCTGAGTAACTATACCATTGTATATTTCAGGTACCCTCTCAGCAACTATACTTTTGGTACCAAGGAGCCCCTGTATGAGAAAGACAGCTCAGTCCCAGCCAGATTTCAGCGCATGCGCGAGGAATTTGAAAAGATTGGCATGAGGCGATCAGTGGAAGGAGTACTCATTGTCTATGAACATGGATTGCCTCATGTCTTGCTTCTTCAACTTGGGACCACATTTTTTAAACTGTAAGTTTCACATTCTGTATTGTTTTTGGTTATGTAAACTGTTTGAGTGTATTAAACAATGCTCATTGAAATCAGAGAAGCATGGGTATACATTTTTCAAGTTGTAACTCTATTATTTCTGATTAGTTTAACTTTTTTAGAAAACAGTATATTCTCAAGCTCAACTAGGGGAGTATAGAACTACACATTTCAAAATGCTTCACAAGCTGAATCATGTCTACTTCTGTTAACTATTTTAGAAAAAGTCTATTCTCATCCTCAGTAAATCATAGGAGTATTAGACAGCATTTTGTGAACTGTAAGTCTCACATGCTCTGACTTTTCTGCTTAGGTTAACTGTTTTAGAAAGCAGCATGTTTTCATGCTTAATTAATGAGAGGAGTATGAAACTATTTGTTTAAAACAAAGTTTCACATGCTATATCGTTTCTAGTTCTTATAGAAAACAGTATGTTCTCATCCTCAGTTAAATCAGAGTATGGGATAACAGTTTTCAAATTAAGTCTCACCGGGAAGGTTAACTCGGTCAACAAATGCCAGCAGAAGTCGGATGTGTCGGCCTAACGGCGCAAGAACACAGCTCTGCTGTAAACAGGCACAACGCAATCACGTCCGGAAAAAAAATCTCCGGATGAATGCAGAAGAAGAAGAAGAAATTAAGTCTCATATGCTATGTTGTTTCTGGTTAGCTTGTTGCTCATTGAGTACGCCAGAGTGAGCCATGAGCCGGGCATGAAGTCTGTTAGCGCAACTTTGTGTTAACGGCTTAGCACATTCTCAGGGTATGTTGACAAATTCACAAGGTGCTTCTCTTTGAGTTAAATTACCATTATCCGGGAAGTTAATCCAATCAACAAATGACCAAATAAGTTGGATGTGTCAGCCGAAAGGCGCAAATATCGCAGCTCTGCTGTAAACAGGCATAAAATGTTTATGTGCAAATCATACATTTTCGATGAACGAAGAATACAAAATTACAATTATCTGTGAGTAGAATTATTTGTGTCCATGTGTTCCTGAGGACCGAGATTTGTAACGATGCATGAACACCCATGCCAGCTGGCAGGGCACATGATAGTGATGTGTTACTGGAGTCCATAAGAGAAGCAAAGACTTGGAACACTGTAATCTGCCATGCATGTGATCAGTGTTGACCAAGATCGTGGGACTAGCTACCACATCCTGTAGACATTTTTAGCTGCAAAATCAAACCAACCATGAACAAGTGTACAGAAAAATTCTTTCAGCTAATCAAGAGGAAAGGAGGCTTATTTTCAAGAAGACATGTGATGCTGTAAGAGAAAGCCACATGCCGTCTGGATTACGAGCTTACCTCCTTTCACGCAGTTCAATCTCCAGAATGTGCACCTTGGAGGTTAGATCTAAGTATGAGTTGGGGAAGACTGCACAAGTGTTTGAATAGATTCGTAGGTCAACATGGCCGAATGGATAAGAACGCTTGTTCTTAAACATCTGGTGTGCTGGTGCCGTGGTAAGGGGTTCAACCCCTGCATCGGACAGTTGAACTAAAATGTTGACCTTTCGTCCTTGACTTGGGGACGTAAATTACAAGTACCTCTGAAGTCAAGAGTGGGGTCGCATGATGGCGAGGGGCACTGTTAATAGGGAAAGCTAATCCACACGCAAATTTCAGTCCAGCACTACTAGAAGTAGTGTGTATGGACTACGCTTGAGTCTTATGAATGTCATAAAAGGCAACTAAGGAGGGTTGGTTTGAGACTGGCTATCTCATCTTGTAGAACACTTCAGCTGCAAAATTGAACAATCATGAACAAGTCTACAAAGAGTTTAGCATGAGTTGGTTGTGAGTCTGTGCTGTATTGGTAGATGAAAGACAGAAGTGGCCCTAATGGCAGATAAGAGGCAGAGGAAGCACTAACAGAGTGGGAAGCTGAGATCTAGAATATCAACAGCAACATTTAGAACAGTAGTATATCGGGAGTCACGCCACTACCACCACCACTGATTACTACATAGCAACCAGATAGGCTCTACATAGCACCTGCCCGAATGTGATCCAGTGTGACACACCAACAAATGATAAGGATAACACTAAGAGGAATTTTATATAAAGCTTCAAAGTACTGTAGATAATGAAGGAAATGGCAATATCAAAATCTGATTGGGTGACCTGGATGTTGGGATGGGATCAGATAACACAGGTTATGACGAGACCATAAGGAAATTGGGACTTGGGGTAATAAACAAAATTGCAGTAAGCAGACACAACGCAATTACATCTAAAACCAAAAAATAATAGATGGAGAATATAGTCCAGAAAGCAGTTGACAATTATCTGGCAGTTTCAGCAGACAGGTGCCCAATACATATGTTGTCTGCTTTGTTGTAGATACATCACACACTGATTTTATTTGTTACCCAGGCCTGGTGGTGAGCTTAATGCAGGAGAAGATCAGGTGGAAGGGCTCAAACGACTTCTGACTGAGGTATATATTTTATTTTATTTCTACCTCATTCTTGTTGTGTTTCTAGTATTAATAAAGAGCTGTTGTAGAATGTGACAAAACGAAATGGGTTATTCTTTGCCGTCAGATCTCCCAGATAATGCCTTACGGATTATCCTGACTTAGAAGCTTTCTTTTACGGCTGAAATCACTTATTTGAACACTTATTCATCTTAACCCTATAGAGATAACTATATCAGGATTAAGGCGATGCTAACCCTAAAAAATTAAATTCTATAATACTTAATTTCTATGTTCTGTTATGGTATAAGGTTTGATATTGAAGACTGCTGATCGATAAAATATTGTCAAATTGACTTTGCACTTAACGGTTGCTATGGAAACCACAATAAACAGTGGCCATATTGGATTTCTTAACGCACCTCTAAAACATTAATTTTTTAATGTACAGGCTAAATTCTTTGTTTTATGTATAAATAAATAGACCCTTTACAAGTTTAGTAGAAAATTTTAATGATATCTCTTTGCATTTTGTTTTTTCATAATCTGAAAATGTTAATGACATTTTTCATGACTTTTTTTTTTTTTTTTTTTTTTACTACTGCACAAAAACTAAAACTGAATTTTCAAGATTGCTCTACTCACAATGTAAGAGATATAATGAAGAATATCTCTGCACAGTATCATTAAAATCTAACAAATAGTTTTTAAAAAAAAATTGTACCTATGTATACAAAACTGGCGAAATGAGAAAACTGGGAAAAACGAATTATGTTTTTGTTTTTTATTACTAATACACTCTTTTACAAAGAAAAACAGTTTACAACTGTACCTGACTGTTAAAATAGTCCTGCTGCATATGCAGGACCTCTCTCCAGGGCATGCAGCTCACCTTGTCTCTTCAGTTTGGCCGCTCGTACAGTACTGAAAGGGAATTTGTTGACCAGGTTAACCTTTCCAGGACATGAATTCATTCTATTCCCAGAACAGTTCTCATAGTATAGTACATGAGAGATAAGGACACTATAATCTAGCGTAACCCTGTGAAGCAAAATGTATATAAATGCAGGGTCTTGGCACCACCACAGAATGATGAGAAGATGAATTTCACTAAACTCCTTCAGAAAGAAGTCAATTAATTTCTGTGTACTCTATGAGTTATATTCCAAGTGAATCCCTAAAATATTCTACTTCCCACCAGCTATAGGATCAAAAATATTTTTGGAAAAGTATTCGAACCGAACATTCCATGAGACATAAGCATTTTCTTTTCTGCACTATCTAACAATTGTCCCAACAAGGGCAGATGTAACTTACAAACTTTGTTTTTGTCTTTCATTCATTTTAAATGAATTTCATCCTGTCCGACCGGATGCCCTTAAAGAATAGATTCTTACCTTTAATATAAAACAGAAGTCCCACTGAGTTGACCTGTAGATCTTTCTTGAAGCTAATTTTAAAAACGTAAAGTACAGACCCTCCTGAGACAATCAATAGCTGACAAAAAGTGACAGTTGTGCCTAAATCAGAACAAGACATTGACATCACGCATAAATAGCGCCATCCATCCATCCATCATGTGCCATGCCAATAAGCGTGGGCGGTCATGTTTTGCCATCTCACTCGAGTCGTGGATCAGCTCAGTGTTCCTGTCTTTGCCATGCCATGTGGCCAGGCTATCCAGGTATTTACTTCTCAGTCTTCCCCTTGGTCTAGGCAATCCCCTCCTGACTGGTGTAATGGTACTTCACTCGGTAGTAAAGATGTATCAAGAGCAAATGGAAATCTGTCACCGCTTGAACTTCATATGGCTTATGATTCTCCACTCGATGATAACATAACAAGTGCACAAGAAAGCTAACACCACTTGAACTTCCTAAGGTTCATGATCCTTCCCTCATTGGTGATAACATCTCAGACAAAAAGAAGGGTAATCCTGCAACAAAATGGAGAACGGGTGAATACTTCCAGATTTAATCAGATCTCCCCACTCACCCCAAGACCAAAACACTCCTGATCTTTTGAGATCTAAATGATCAGACCCATATCTCTGGTCTGTTCAACATAACCTCCTTTTGAGAAATGAAATTCCTGCCTGAAAGGATTCAAGATCAAGAAACACTATTCTCCTATAGGATTCTTAAGATAGACTCTACATAATGACATGAATTCATTCTTCTTCTGCGTCATCCAGAGTGTTTTTTCAGACGTAATTGCGTTGTGCCTGTTTACAGAAGAGCTGTGATACTTGCACCTTTCGGCTGGCACATCCGACTTCTGTGGTCATTTGTTGACCGGGTTAACCTTCCCAGGACATGAATTCATTCTATTCCCAGAACAGTTCTCATAGTATAGTACATGAGAGATAAGGACACTAGAATCTAGTGTAACCCTGTGAAGCAAAATGTATATAAATGCAGGGTCTTGGCACCACCACAGAATGATGAGAAGATGAATTTCACTAAACTCCTTCAGAAAGAAGTCAATTAATTTCTGTGTACTCTATGAGTTATATTCCAAGTGAATCCCTAAAATATTCTACTTCCCACCAGCCATAGGATCAAAAATATTTTTGGAAGGGTATTCGAACCGAACATTCCATGAGACATAAGCATTTTCTTTTCTGCCCTATCTAACAATTGTCCCAACAAGGGCAGATGTAACTTACAAACTTTGTGATTTTGTCTTTCATTCAATTTAAATGAATTTCAGCCTGTCCGACCGGATACCCTTAAAGAATAGATTCTTACTATTAATATAAAACAGAAGTCTCACTGGGTCGACCTGTAGATCTTTCTTGAAGTTAATTTTGAAAACATAAAGTACAGACCCTCCTGAGACAATCAATGGCTGACAAAAAGTGACAGTTGTGCCTAAATCAGAACAAGACATCGACATCACGCATAATTAGCCCATCAGATACACTAAAAACATCAACTCCGGACATTTCCCACGAAGAACAGATGTGAAGTGATACTATTTATACACTATGATAAGATAGTAAACAGGATGGTGCACCTATGGACTGGGTCATTGAAGACACAATAGGAAACTGGTGGAGGCCAAATTACAAGACGCTACTGTCCAGTAAGTCTCTAACTTTCAATAGGAAAACAACAGCAACCAGGCTCGTTCGTGAATATAACTGTAACAGCGTCAACGGGAAGAATAACTAAGATCGCCGACATGGGTAATAAAATGTCAAACGCTGTTTATTTGGTTTCTAAACTAATCGACTTCGCCTGGCAACAATTAATACTCCTATGGTTTACCTTTCTGTGCTTACAGAGCGGGCGGTAAACTCTATCCTAGGTTGTATGTGACATTGTTATCTCTGACAATACTATCGATATACATTTGACTCAGTTTTCTTACTTTCAGTGGACGACCTTGTCTTCCCCTTCTAAGTCTAATTATCTGTAATTTGTAAATTCCATCAAACTGTTTCGGCCGTTGGTTCAATTAATATCAGCATCCTGTTATAGGAGTGTGTTCCGATAAGTTTGACTCCTATATCCAGCCACCTTTTCCAAATAACAATTGATTCACCAGTCCGAAAGTTTAAGCACAGCCTGCCATTGCGAACTCCAACAAAAGACTGTTGTTCAGTGACGTCAGCATGACGTTTTTCTCTGTTGACAACTTGTATCCTAGATTACTCATAGCTTTTGGCTTCCAGGCTTATTCACTTATTTTGTTGACGTTAATTGCGCGTCCTAGCCCCATGGCACCAAACTATTGTGTTCAGGGCTATAATAGTAATAAAATGTTATGGATATAGACCAAATGTATTTTGTTATAAACTGGTATTTTATATTATTTGATAAACATTAGAGATTGAGTGATGCATGCTCCTCATTAGACCAATCAGAATGTAGCTTGTTTCATGACAAGGGACCCCCATCAAAAAAAAAAAAAGTAAGGTCGGTGCTTGTTAGGTAACATGGTCAATATTGTTGCAGCTACCTTTTCTTCCCGTAATATTTTCTGGTACCCATCTTAGGGCCTGGTCGATCTTGATAGGGATTTAAACACATGACCATTGGCAAGTGTACTAACCGTTGCACTACCGTGACTGCCAGTAGACGGTATAGCATCTGTATAGCTCACAAGAGACCGTGTTGAGTATATAACCAACAATAAACAGTGTAGCAACTATACAAACACTAGACATTGTTGCATCTTCATTGGCACCTTTCCGTCTTGACAGACGATAGTTTGGTACATTGTGCTTCAAAAAGGCTTAATAACTACGATCCATGGTGGTGGCGAGTGTGGCTGGTAAGGCCAATTCTTGCTGCAAATGTTTGCCCACAGTAGGTGCATGTGAAAACATGGTCATTTCCACCATTTTGCACCATCTTACGTCTCTCACGCTCTGTGTGTGCTTTATCTGCAATCATTTTCTCCTTTGTCTTTATTCCATTTCTGATAGTTGCCCTCCATGCAACACGTTCAGCGGCGACGTGTTCCCATTGTGCATTATCAATGCCTGTATCAATCATGTCCTGCTTACACACATCTTTGTATCGTAGTAGAGGCCGACCCTGAGATCTCCTACCCATCTGTAATTCACCAAAAAAGATGTCCTTTGGTATTCTACCATCATCCATCCTCCTAACGTGTCCTATCCATCTAAGTCTACGAAGACTGAGCATGGAATACACCGTCACACAACCTGATCTTTCCAATACTTCAGTATTTGTGATTTTGTCTTGCCACTTAATACCAAGTATTCTTCGCAGACACCGCATATGAAAGCTGTTTAAACGTTTCTCTTGGCGTGAGTAAGTTGTCCAGGTTTCACTGCCATAAAGAAGAGTACTAAGGACACAGGCTTGGTAGACGAGGACTTTTGTTTTGGCAGTAAGCTTCCTGTTCTCCCAGACTCTTTTTGCTAACATGTTCATTGTTGTTGCTGCCTTGCCAATCCTGATGTTGATTTCCTGATCGAGTGATAATTTGCTATTTACCTCTGATCCTAGATATGTAAAATGGTCTACTATCTCCAGTTCGGCGTCGTCAATAAAGATTGATGGTACATCATGTGCACCTTGTGACATAATCTGTGTCTTCTTTTTGTTAATTGTTAAACCAAATTCAGAACAAGCATTGGAGAATGATGATAGTAGATGTTGTAATTCTTCCTCAGAGTGGGTCGTAATCGCAGCATCATCCGCAAAAAGCAACTCTCTGATAAGTACCCTGCTAATTTTGGTCTTGGCCTTCAATCTCTGAGCATTATAGAGGCCACCATCTGAGCGTGAGTGAATGTATATACCGTCATCCTGATCACGAAAGGCATATTTCAGCAGAAGTGAAAAGTATATCCCAAAGAGGGTGGGGGCTAGTACACAACCTTGCTTAACTCCACTCTTGATTTCAAACTCTTCTGAAGTTGAGCCATCAAACTTGATTATACCCTTCATGCCTGTGTGGAACGATTCCACAATGGACAGAAGAGTTGGTGGGCAGCCAATCTTCTTTAGTGCTTTGAACAGACCCTCACGACTGACCAAATCGAATGCCTTTGTGAGGTCGATGAAGGCAATAAACAGTGGCTGATTTTGTTCCCGGCATTTTTCTTGCATCTGTCGCAATGAGAATATCATATCAATTGTAGACCGGTTCTGACGGAAGCCGCACTGTGATTCGGGGTAGACTTGATCTCCCAGGACTTGAAGTCTGTGCAGGACAATTCTGGCAAATACTTTCCCAACAATACACAGAAGTGAGATACCCCTATAGTTATTACAGTCGCTCCGATCTCCCTTGTTCTTGTACAGCGTTATGATGTTTGAATCTTTGAAATCCTGTGGGACTTGTCCTTCTCGCCAGCATAGCTCTATTAGCTGGTGGATCTGTAGAGCGAGTGTGTCTTGCCCACTCCTGATTACCTCTATTGGAATCCCATCCTTACCTGGAGCCTTGCCAGATGCAAGCTCATTTATAGCACACTTAACTTCTCTTATAGTGGGAAGTGTGTCCAGGTGGTCAAGAGTTGGCAGGGCCTCTATGGCGTTGAGGGCATCATCCGCTAGCTTGGTCTCACTTGAGTAAAGCTCTAAATAGTGCTCGACCCATCTATCCATCTGCTGTTTCTTATCAGTGATGATTTCTCCAGTCAAGGTTTTCAGCGGTGCACTTCTTTTGATCATTGGACCACAGGCTTTCTTTATCCCTTCATACATGCTTCTGTTTCCCTTATCACTTGCGATTTGAATGGACTCACATAACTTGATCCAATAGTCATTCGCACACTGCCTGGCAGCCTTTTGTACATCCTTCCTCGCTTGCTTCAGCTCACTCAGAGTGTTACGCGTTGGTCTTTCCTTGTTTCTTAAGAGAGCTATCTTCTTTTTATCAATCAAGGGCTGCAGTGTCTGGCTGTTTGCCGCAAACCAGTCCTGCCTCTTATGATCCACAGTGCCGTAAACCTCTACCGCTGTTTTATAAATAGTTTCCTTAAGTTTACTCCATTTATCATTTACTATACAATTTTCTGATGTATCATTGAAAGCGTCTTCAAGTTGCTGTTGAAATTCAAAGCACTTTCCAGGATCGTGAGTGTTAGTAATATTAATCCTGGGGCTAGACTTGTGTTTAGCTGTGTAGATTCTCTTTGGTCTCAGTCTAACCCTTGCAACAACCAAAGAATGATCTGTATCACAGTCAGCACTGTGGTAACTTCGAGTTAATGATGTATGGTTCAGATGTTGTCTCCGTGTGATGATGAAGTTCAGCTGATGCCAATGGCTGGATCTTGGATGTTTCCATGTGACCTTATGCATCTCTTTTGTTTTAAAAAAGGAGTTTGTAATACATAGGTCATTTCTGGTGCAATGCTCCAGCAGCCTTTGCCCATTATCATTCATGCGACCGATGTTGTATTTTCCAAGGCACACTGGCCATGAACTCGAGTCCTTGCCCACACGAGCATTGAAATCACCGAGCATATAAATGTAGTCGGATTTTGGAACTGCCTTGATCGCAGAGTCTAGCTGCTCATAGAATGTATCCTTCACATCATCAGAGGAAGCGAGTGACGGTGCATATGCAGTGAGAATGGTGGCAAAACCACAAGAGGTTGCCAAGCGCAGTGATAATAATCTTTCATTACCTCCAGCTGGGATATCAATCATTCCCAGTAGCGAATTCTTCACTGCAAAGCCCACACCATGTTGCCTTTTTTCTGCCTGCCCTCTTCCCTTCCAAAAAAAGGTGTAATTGTTTTCCCTGAGTGACCCTTCCTCAGCGAGGCGAGTCTCCTGCAGGCCAGCAATATCAATGTTAAGACGATTGAGTTCAGCATCAATCACAGCCGTTTTTCTCACATCGTCAATATTTGTCAAGTCAGTGGAAAATCCTGGACACATGGTTCTCACGCTCCAGGTTGCAAGCCGTAGCTTGAGGTTTCTATTCTTTTTATTAGTACCTGGTGCATTGGTTTTACAGCCTGCAATTCAGATTTTGTCCTAGCCCCAAGCACCCATTGAAGCAGGCAGGCTGTGGCGGATCAGCACCCAATTGGCTGGGGGCTGCCCAGCTTGAGGCGGGTGGTAGCTGATCAGTGACACCTGTAGGTGTCTCCCACCGTCAGAGGCAACGCGTGGCGCCCCATGTCTACGCCAACTGACAAGGACTTATAACCCGTAACAGTTGCCTCTCGCTTTGATTCCGAGACCGGTTAAGACCAGGGATGGAGTTATTGCCTCTCCATAGCACAAAGCCTGGGCTAAAATAAAGAAACCATGTGTTGCCCATGCAGCATGATCCCTCTCTCGGCCTGCCTAGTTCACTCCAGAGGAAAGTTGACACCTATAATCTGGAACAAGACAAGCTGCAAAAGCTGCCGGATCAGTAAAGCAATGCTCAACTGTCCGCCTGTCGGAGCTTCGATCCTAGACCAGCTGCCAACCAAGGCTTAGGGTCTGGTCTGCCCTGCCATGACTTATTTTGTCTTTGGGTTGCATTTCCTCGCAACAGGATAAGGCTAGTACCCTCCCAATTGCGCTCTTCCGCCCGAAGCCGTTGGCACAATGTGGGGTGTCGGGTTTGGTAAGCGCCGCCCAACATTCGGCGCTGACAGAAAGCAGGTAGTACCGTCTACTGTCATACGGTAGCTCAGTCATATCTGACTAAGACCTGACTATAATTGTCAGTTGCAATTATAATGTTGCATCTATGTAGTCAACAATCAACCACAACTCCAGACATTAGTTTTCAGCAGCTTTTCAACATGTGACATAGCGTTTAAAGTCTAACCTTAGGCCAGCTAAGCTGCTCAGATACTCTTAAATGTCATATTTGCAAGGAGGTCTGGCTGTGAGGTCACGTTGGTTGCCTCAGGCTCATAGGTTACCAGCTTTGAATTTGTTATAATTTTAACATTGTTTCTAACATTGGGTAGAAAGGATTATTCTATGCTTGTAATTTTGAATTGTTTCAGACATTGGGTAGAAAGGATTATTCTATGCATGTAATTTTGCATTGTTTCAGACATTGGGCAGAAAGAATGATTCTATACTTGTTGAAATTTTAACATTGTTTCAGGCATTGGGTAGAAAGGATGAATCTATACTTCTTGCAATTTTAACATTGTTTCAGACATTGGGTAGAAAGGATGAATCTATACTTGTAATTTGAATATTATTTCAAACAGGATGATCCTATACTTGTTATAATTTTAACTTTATTTCAGACAGGATGATTCTATATTTCTTATAATGTGGACATTATTTAACCCTTTACCGGGCAGGCGTTTGTTTTGTAGCCCTGAACGGGCAAGAAGAATTTTGAGGTTCAGTAAAATTTCGGGTTACGTTAGTAAAATCATCACATAAAAGGTTTTAGTCAACCGATTTTACTTAAATAAAAAACAAAATGAAGTAATACTCATGTGGATAATCTCGGTAATCCACACATGAACACAAATATTTACAAAATACAACATATTGTTTGTGATTGTCAGTCATTTATACGGCAATTTACAAACACATTATCAGAATCACTTAAAGTCAGACTCATGACTGCTAACGCAATGTAACGCTGATCACTGATATCTAGCTCTGATTCAGTCAAATTTGTGCACTTAAATGTCACTTAAATTGATATGGAATAGAGAGAAAAAGCAGCGGCAGCAGCAGGATATAACAATATGAAATGTAAACATAGGTATTTTAAACTCCTGCGAGAAAAAACGTACTAAACATCACAACGTTGCACATACCTTACAAGGAGATCCATGTGTCACGAAATACAGGTGAAAAATCCGAAATCAGAAGCACTCAATAAATATAAAAAATGAATAATAAAATAAAATAAGATAAAATACACACGAACGCGTACAATACGACACACAGACGTTTCGATTCTCAGAATCTTTGTCAATGACAACACAGATAGCTAACGACAAACAACGACAAAACACAAACACGCGACCTATCACTTATAATGCACAACCTGATAATTACATGTGAGGCAGAAAACTCTCACTTAAATTGAACCCAGCGAAATCTCCACTATCACTTGAAGAATCGTCGAAATTCATTTTGAAACACAAAGCGTAAAACCCCCCAAAACTGTTTAGAAAGATCCGTTCAAATTCAAAGTACGCGCTTGCGAATGGCATCCAAGTTGTCAAGCTATCAGCAAAACTGAAAGTAGACAATCGGAAGTCTCAGAAAGCCGAGAGATTGCGTTTTTACAATGCATACTAGTCACGGGCGCTTTGGGGCGGTTTGCCGTTCGGGGGTAAAGACGCATTCGGGTGATTTGCCCGGTAAAGGGTTAAGACAGGATGATCTTTATTTGTTATCATTTGAACATTATTTCATACAGAATTGTCTTATGTTTGTTATCATTTGAACATTGTATTAGACATTGGGCAGACAGGATGGTGCACCTATGGACTGGGTCATTGAAGACACAATAGGAAACTGGTGGAGGCCAAACTTTGAACCTTCACAGGTAAGGATGGTATTGTAGCATCTGGGTTCTGATCTGTTCCTTTTGTTCACTTTTCTGTCTCCTTCTTGTGATAGCATTTGTTTTATTCTCTTTCCTTGGATTTTATTTCTCACATCATCTTGTGCCTTGCTGATATATTTGGGCCTTCATGGTTTGCCATCTCACACAGTCACCAAAGTCTCAAACCAGTTCTATATTCTTGTCCCTTTTATGCTTTTTGGTCAAGCCTCATTTCGCTTACCACTTCTTCTTTTCTCCTTTGACCCTATCATAGGCCCTTAACCAACTGACTCCAGGGTGTTCTATCCTTATTGTAGCTCCGTCCATGTCTTCCTAGTATTTCTCATTACAGTCTCTACATCTCTTCTCTGTGTGTTGTTAGGTCTTCCTCTGTTTATTTTGCCCCATGGGTTCCTGACTAAGGCCTTCTAGTTATACAATTCTCAGGTTTTCTCAATGTATGCCCTACCCAGCACCAGTGTCTTTTCTTTGCCTTTTGATTCACTGGTGTTTGTCTAGTCCTCTCCATGAGCTCTTCAATTGTCATTTTGTCATACTGTTTTCTATTGGACAGGCACCAATTAATGAATGTTTGTAGTATATTAGTATTCGATGTAGTCGTTCTCTGTGTTTCTGATCCACACTGATTTAGCATTAGAATTGAGATATTCTTATTTATTAGTCACTAGAATGTAAATGTATAAACACAGAAAATATTGTATATACTAGCAGAAAAATAAGTACATTTTGTGACTTGATATGTTGCATTTAGTTAACACTACCCGTACATCACAGGACATGAACACTTCTTTGTGTGTTGTGTTAGTTATATTATAGATTGCCCGTACATCTCTGCATATATAACATTTCCTGACTTGATGTGTTACATTTTGTTAATGTTACAGTACCTGTATATCCCAGCACATATAACATTTCATTTTCTAACTTGATATGTTACATTTGGTTACTGTTGCAGTACCCGTACATCCCGGCACATATAACTAAACCTAAGGAACACAAGAG
The DNA here is from genome assembly GCA_963921405.1 of Cepaea hortensis. Classification (NCBI taxonomy): domain Eukaryota; kingdom Metazoa; phylum Mollusca; class Gastropoda; order Stylommatophora; family Helicidae; genus Cepaea; species Cepaea hortensis. The sequence goes on along the minus strand of OY992876.1, from coordinate 125,077,768 downwards.
ATTATGTCTGGTGCAGCTTCCAGAGAAAGGTGAGTAAATGTTACCTTCACATTCACCAAACAGTGGATTCCAACCACAGTTAGTGTTGTAGAGAGTAAATGTTACCTTCACATTCACCAAACAGTGGATTCCAACCACAGTTAGTGTTGTAGAGAGTAAATGTTACATTCACGTTCACCTACCTAACAGTGAATTACAAAATTCCAACTACATTTAGTGTTGTAGAGAATAAATGTTACCTTCACATTCACCCAGAAGTGAATTCCAACTACAGTTGGCGTTGTAGAGAGTAAATATTATCTTCACATTCACCTAACAACATAGTGTCAGTGTAGTGGGAATTATTGAACAAATTTTCATTTACTTCATTTACACATGATGATTTATTTGTACATTTACATGTATCCATATGCCCCACATACAATTTACATGAACATTTACAAGTATATTTACATGCAATTATTTTTGTGTTTCCTTTTTATTTCATGTACATGTAAACTATAAGTTAGTTGTTATACTTGTCTCTCTACAAGTTGTTTGTAGTGTCTAAATTACCATATGCCATATGTTATACTTGTCTCTCTGCCAGCTCTGTTTATAGTACATAAATTACCATATGCCATATGTTATACTTGTCTCTCTGCCAGCTCTGTTTATAGTACATAAATTACCATATGCCATATGTTATACTTGTCTCTCTGCCAGCTCTGTTTATAGTACATAAATTAACATGTGTCATTTGTTATATTTGTCACCCTGCCAGTTGTGTTTGTAGTGTCTAAATTACCATGTGTCATTTGTTATACTTATCTCTGCCAGTCCTGTTTGTAGTGTCTAAACTATCCAAATTTTATTTATAGTACCTAAACTACCATATGTCATATGTTATACTTGTCTCTCTACAAGTTTTATGTATAGTACCTAAACTACCATATGTCATTTGTTATACTTGTCTCTCTGCCAGCTTTGTTTATTGTACCTAAACTTCCATATGTCATGTGTTATACTTGTCTCTCTGCCAGCTCTGTTTGCAGTTCCCCGTAACTACAAGCTGGTCGCAGCTCCACTGTTTGAGCTGTATGACAATGCTGCTGGGTATGGACCAATCATTTCCAGCCTTCCACAGGCCTTAGCCAGGTGGGTTTCAGAATAATTTAATTGCTGTTTCTGTAGAGATCACACAGAATTATTTTGTGGGCTTATAATCAGTTTTCTCATACACTTCAGATATGTTTCATCTCTTAGGTAAAACCAAAATATTGAAGATATATTTCATTCAGTCTTTATTGCTTTGTGTCTTTATTCAATCCTTTATGAATAAGTTCAATTAAGGACAATATTTGGGCATGAAATGACTGACCATTATCTCATGAAATGACTGACCATGTTCATGCAAACATGTCATGGCTTTTTGATTAAAACTTTGACTAGGTAAAAGATATTAATTTATTTAAACACTTAGTGCAGTATAAATGTAGGTATTTATAAAGAAGCTTATATATTGGCAGGAAATCAGACCCTTTCCAAATATCTGGCTTGAAACAGGGTGATGCACTATTGTCGCTACTTTTCAATCTGGCTCTAGAGAAAGTTGTAAGGAAGGTAAAGAAGGAATGTGCTATTGGAGGAACATCCAAACTGCTTGGTTATGCAGATGATATCGATATTATAGGGGAAAATGAACAAAAGACATTGGAAATATTGACTCACTTAAAGGGAAAAGCTCAACAAATGGGGCTGGTTATCAACCAAGATAAGACAGAATATATGGTAATTTCAAGAGAAGGAATGGCTAAAAACTCTGGCCACATACAAATAGATAATATGACCATTAAAAGAACGGAAACATACAAATACCTGGGTACAATCTTCAACTGCTCCAGCATAATAAGGGAAGAAATACAAGCTAAAATAAAATATACTATGCACTACAACATCTGCTAAAATCAAATGCGCTATCTCGTAACACCAAGATCACAATATACAAAACACCGATTAGACCAGTTGTGCTGTATGGCTCTGAAACCTGGAGTACAACTAAAGGAGACGAACCCTTGTTACAAACCTTTGAGAACAAAGTTTTAAGACGCATCTTTGGGCCCATTAGGGATACACAAAGTGGAGAGTGGAAAAAAAGAAGCAACAAAGACATTTATGATCTGTTTAAGTCCCCTGTCAACGTCTCAAAGGGTTAGAAGATGGGTTCAGACAGGCAGATGGTGCGAGCACAGATGAGGCATAAATGCATAAAGATATTAGGCGTATTTATTTACAACAACCTCATATTATATATATCACAAAAGTGCAACGGTATCACATAAACGATTCACATCACTTCGATACTTGCTCTCGCACTAATTCTCTTAATGTTCTCACACGCACTCGTCTCAAGCTTTGCACACAAACACACGTCTAGTAGCGGTCACATTCATTTGCACTGAAGTCTAAGTATAAGTCTGTTCTGTCTCTCCACTCAGTCATGCATCCTCTCTCAGTCGTGTCCACAGCCAGTCTGATTTCTCCTCTACCGTCCGTTCGTCACGAGGTACTGGACCCTCGTGCAATCCGTGGGAAGTCGTACTGGCACGTCTGTCTCGCACTCGACTGGTTGGGGCTAGGCGTACTGCGTAATTCTGTCCAAGGTGAACCTGTCACTCAAGGGTACAGTCCTGTTTCTACTGTCCTAAGCTTCTAGATTGTTCTACCCCCGTACTCACCCCATGTCCCTATGTCTGTCCTCTGTTATGTCCTGTCAGGACCTTGACATCCCCGCTAATCACTGGTATCATGAAGGCTAATAGACTGCAATGGCTGGGGCATATAGAAAGAATGGAAGATAATAGGGAAACAAAACTCGTTTACACTCAAGAAATAAATGACCGTAGACCAAGGGTGGAGAGATAATATACATACAGACCTACAAGCACTTGGAATCAGCGACTGGCAAGAGAAGGTCAACCAGAGAGACGAATGGAGACGGCTTGTATCTGCAGCAAAGAACCTCAATGGCTCGGAATGTTGAAGAAGAAGATATATTGCTGTATATTATAAATACATTTGTTGATAATCAAACTTCAGTAATATTGCTTTCATTCTATTGATTCGTTCTGTCTTCTGTCTTGGGTTCAGTACTGTTGCTTTTATTATTTTGCTTTATTCTGTCTTCTGTCATGGTTTCAGTACTGTTACTTTCATTCTGTTGTGTTATTCTGATTTTGTTGTTGTCGCATGTTCAATACTATTGCTTTCTCATTTTTGGTCTTGTCTGTCTTATGTCTTGTGTTCAGTATGATTGCTTTCATTCTTTATTTTAATCTATCATCTTCTGTCTTGTGTTCAATACTATAGCTTCATTCTTTTGTTTCATTTTGTCTCCTATCTTGCAGTTTTACTCTGACATAACTTCACATTGAGGTTAGAGGGGCTGGCGTCTCATGGTCAGAGTTTATACTGACCAAGTCCTCTCTTAACCCTTTACAGGGCACAGGTTTTTCCAATTTCTAACTCTAAACGGGCAAGATTTTTGAGGGTTTTAGTCAGATTTTAGGTCATGTTAGTAAAAAGATCATAACTAAGTTGTTAGTGAATGGATTTTAGTGAAATAAAGAGCAAAATGAAAAGAAATGCATGCAGATTAATAATTGTACTCACATGTCATATGAATAATCCAGTCTTGTTGGTATAATCCACATAACACAAATATTTACAAAATATAACACATTATTTGTGAGTGTCAGTCATATATACACTATGTACAAACACTGCCAACTGCTCACTGGCCTCCAAGATGCTGGGGAAAACAAGTGTCCTTGCAGTAGTTCACTTGGCACACATCACAGCCATACAAACTTTCAATGGTTCGTCCTGCAGGGGTACGACGTTTGGCGTGACTGCACGCCACACAGGCTTTCTTCCTGCCCTCAAACCTCATGAGCTTGTGGTTGTGGACACTTTCTGGAGCTACTGCTTGGCCTTTCCTCTTTGCTGCAGCCCTCTTCCTGCTGGAGAATCCTGCGATTAGTTGCTTACATAAATCCAGACGGAAGTCCAGAAGGGCGTAGCGTTTGCTGGGCTTTGCTGTGGACTGCTCGAACAGGATGAATGCATTGTTTATGCATGAATCGAAGACAAAACTGACGAGGTAGCGCCAGTATTTTCTGCACTTCTTCAGTGTAGAGTAATTCCCCCTCATTTGATCTGCCTTGTCCACCCCTCCCGTGCATTGGTTGTAGAGTTTGATGACAGCAGGGCAGGACACAGGCTTTCTGGTGCGAGTGTGCCGGTCCCATCGCTCAACAGTGGTCAATGTGTGTGAGGTATTGTTGGAGAGCATGAAGACGTCCCTTTTATCATGCCACACAGTAGCAAGCAGATCCTCTTTCTGGAAGACTTGATGGTCCCCTTGCGTCATTTTTCTTTTTTCTCTGAATGCCATAGGCAGATCTTTCCGGTTCTTTCTTACTGTTGCTGCCGCATAAGTTTTCTCTTGGAGAAGGTTAGTAAAAAGCGCAACTGACGAAAAAAAGTTATCAAAATAGAGGTGATGATACTTCCCCAAAAAGGGGGCAGCAAGCTGCATCACTACATCATGGCCCAGTCCATGCTGAATGGCACCAAACTGGAGGAGGTAACCAGTTGCTGACTCGCAAGCACACCAAACTTTCATTCCCCATTTTGTTGGCTTGGCTGGTAGATACTGTTTTAGTGCATTCCTGCCTTTGAATGGCACCATTGCCTCATCAATGGCAATTTCTTTCTTAGGTTTGTAATGTTGTAAGAAAGTCCTATTAGCCATGTCAATGAGAGGCCGAATTTTGTGGAGGCGGTCACTGCCGTCAGCTGTGTTGTTGTCAGCCACATGTAAATACTGCTCCAGCTTCTTGAATCTCTTCAGCGGCATCACATTCTTCACACCTTGCATTCCCAACATAATATCTGCAGACCAGCACAATTCCAAACGAGGAGGTTTGTAGATCCCCAATAAAGTGAGCAGACCAAAATAGGCCTGTATTTCGGTTGCATTGGTTGGAACCCAGCCTCGATCACCTACTCGCTCGATCTTTCGCCTAGCATACGTATTTGTTTGATCGGCAATCATTTGAAACGTTTGTTCCTCGAAGAGTTGAAGAAAGAATGCACGCTGAGAACGATCGTCAGTTGTTATTGATAAGTTGACGCCAGTTTCTTCACTAAATTCTTCGATATTCAGTGTTGTTGTTGTGTTGCTCCAATCGTTTGCGTCGCGAGACGGCCCCGCCCGACTTTCTTCAGCGACATTTTCTGAATCAGATTCACTTTCTTCAAAGTCCGAAAGATCTGAAGTGTGCATGCTACACACGCTGATATCACTGAGATCAAACTCCGATTCATCGTCACTTTCGTGCGTTTCAGTGTCACTTAAATTGAACCCTTCGAACTCGCCGCTATCGCTTGAAGAATTGAGGAAATCCATTTTCATTAACAACGCACAAAAATCCCAAAAACTAATGAACAATCTGATCAAATTTAATGAAAACACTTGCAAACGTTACCCACGCTTTCACTCTATCAGCAAGACTGGTAGAAAGGAACAGGAAGTCTTGGAAATTCGCGAGATCGCATTTTTAAAATGACTAGTATTCAAAGCCGGAATCGGACGCTATGAGCGTTTTATCGCATCGGCCGGAATCGGACGCTACGCCTTGTAAAGGGTTAACCTCCGTGTAGGGCATAGGCACATGTTTGCCCAGTGAAAGGAGGATCAACTGTGATGAAGACTAACTTAGCACCAAGTGAGGTATTCCCCATGATCATATACTTCTTCTTATCCTCCTGTTCTGCTGCTGTTGCCTTTTATCCCCCAATAGAGTGCCCTCAACCAACTCATGCCAAAGTACTTTTGAGACTTGTTCACAGTTGGTTGGATTTTGCAGCTGAAATGATGTATGATGATTTTTCTTTTATAGAATGAGGTATGACATTTTCTATGAAATGATGTATAATCTATTTTATGGAATGAGTTATGAAGGTTTCTGTAAAATGAAGTATGGTGTTTTCTATGAAATAAGATACAAAGTTTTCTATGGAATGAGTTAATCAAATGTTTTCTTTTATCTGCTGGTACACATCCACACACCCAGACCCTGACCTAATACTTTTAATTTTCTATATTCTGCATGTTTTCATTTCATTTCAGATTTAACTTTGTTTATAAATAAGCTGGTATCCAAAGTCTAAGGTGCTTCTGGTAAGTTATTATTTTGTTGTTGACCTAGCACAGCTTTTAAAATTTTTTTATAAACTTTGTTTTCCAGATACTGCATGTGCATTACGTGTACCGGTGAATTCATGCTGTATTTCTATCACGTATTGATTAAAACGACTTTTGAATTATATTTTCATGGTGAGGTTTAAATACAGCTGCACCCGGGAAGGTAACCCGGTCAATAAATGCCCGCAGAAGTAAGATGTGTCGGCCGAACGGCACAGGTATTCAACTCTGCTGAAAACAGGCATAGCGCAATCACATCTGGAAAAACTCTCAGGATGAACACAGAAGAAGAGGAAGAAACACAGATGTGGGCAATTTGGAAGTAAACTGCCTTGCATTAGTTTCAATGGTATGAGTGCTGGCCATTCAGAAAGCAATGGCAAACTACTGAACTGTTGGTAATTATCACAAAGAGCCTAAAAATGCTGGGTTTGACTGTGATGTCCCGTAAAAGATATGAAACTAATTTTTTTTTGGTTCTTCATTTCTTCTTATCCTTAGTACATGAAATATAATAATGTCTTTTAGTTTTTTAGTTTTTTTGACTTAGTTTATTCTCTCCAGCCCACAGTTTTTTGACATCCAGTAGAGACATACTAGAGAATTCTGTCAGCATTGTCTAGCTCACCTGTGGTTCAGCCTTGTAACTAATTCTGTAGTTCACCTGTGATCCAGCCTTATACTTATTTCTGTAGTTCACCTGTCATCCAGCCTTGTACCTATTTCTGTAGTTCACCTGTCACCCAGTCTTGTACCTGTTTCTGTAGTTTACCTGTCATCCAGCCTTGTACCTATTTCTGTAGTTCACCTGTCATCCAGCCTTGTACCTATTTCTGTAGTTAACCTGTTACCTACCCTGTCTTGTACCTATTTCTGTAGTTTACCTGTCATCCAGCCTTGTACCTGTTTCTGTAGTTCACCTGTCATCCAGCCTTGTACCTATTTCTGTAGTTCACCTGTCACCCAGTCTTGTACCTGTTTCTGTAGTTCACCTGTCATCCAGCCTTGTACCTATTTCTGTAGTTCACCTGTGGTCCAGCCTTGTACCTGTTTCTGTAGTTCACCTGTGGTCCAGCCTTAGACCTATTTCTGTAGTTCACCTGTGGTCCAGCCTTATAACTATTTCTGTAGTTCACCTGTCATCCAGCCTTGTACCTATTTCTGTAGCTCACCTGTGGTCTAGCCATTTAACTATTTCTGTGGCACATCATGATCAACCTGGCTTCATAAAAATGGGTACCAGACAAATTTCAGAATTGTATGTGAAGGAAAAGGGATGAGGAAGGGAACTGGCCACCCACCACATTTTGTCACGGAATATGTGAATGCCTAACACTTCTCACATCAATGGCATTATCTGCTATTGGGATACCTTTACCTTAGTTCCAGAGCATTCTTGGCATTGGTATTATTAGTGTATGTTTTGTGGGCTTTGAGCACAAACTGTACTCTTGAATTAAGGAAAGTATTAGATAACTCACCATTGTCACATGAGATGACTGACCATTATCTCATGGGATGACTGACCATTATCTCAGGAGATAACTGACCGTTGTCTCAGGAGGTGACTGACCATTGTCTCATGAGATAACTGACTATTGCCTCATGAGATAACTGACCATTGCCTAATGAGATAACTGATATTGTCTGACATTTCAGGAGTCCAGTGAGAGTGTCTAGACAGCAAGCAAGTTACTGTGGAATGTGGAGGTGGACAGCATGCAGAAACTGCCATTTGTACATAGTTGATCATCGCTGTTGTGTATGACTGTCTGTGGGTTGAACCCCGCCCCATTTCTTGAATATGGCAGCCCACATAATTGTTATAGTTACTCACTTGTTATTATTTTGTTCGTTATAGATCATCATTTTTTGTTTTGCTTGTTGGAGTTTTGTATGTTTATAATAAAATATTCTAGTAATGTTTAAATTCAGAAATAAAAAAATACAGGTTTAAGGACAGAATCTGATGGGGTTGTGCTAACCCAGTTGCTGCTTTTTAAAATGGGACATTGTTCTATATAGTTTAACATTCTACATTTTCGTGACGTTTAATTTATGGAATATATGTTTCATACTGACAATATACAAGTAGCTCGTGAACATTTGAGACTTCCATAACAATTGTGCCCGATTAGTTTGTTTCTTATTTTAGTTATGTTTTAATGTTTCGAGTGTTTGGGTGAATTTGAATTGCAAGGCACGATTCTTAAATAACTTGAATTTTTAGAAATGCAACAGAAAACAATCACCTTTATTGTTTGCTTCAGTTGCTATGTTAATTAAGAGAAAAATAAATGTGTTCTTTACATAAATGACATCGTGATTTTACTTTCTGTCATTATTGTTGCTTTTTAAAAATAGTTGTTCATCATTCGAACATATGAATTAACATGCTACTGGGGGGCTGGGCAAACAAGAGGCAGAAATAACATTTAATGTTTTGATTGAAATCTTCTTTTAACGAATAATAAATGGAAACAAAACTACATGAGTATGAAAACCTTGTCTGAGAGTTAGTTAACACATCTGAACATAACTCAACTACATCTGACTACAGAACAGAGCTAATCCTAGTGTGAAAAGGCTGTGATGGCAGGATTATTTGTTTTCTTTATTAAATCATACCTCAAGGCAGACAGCATCATGTTTTTGTAGTTTTTTTTATGTTTGCTTGCTTTGAGCTCAAGCAAAGTCCATACACATGCTGCTACTGGGTTTCTCTGAAAATAAGACTGGGTCTTATATTATTTTTAGCCTTAAAAATTCACAAAGGGCTTATTTTTGGAGGAATACATTCATTCGTGTATAAAATTCTACATTTATTTAATTACAGTCATCTTCTTATTTAACATGAGTGACGTATTGAATTATGAACCACATCCGTTCATTATCAAGTGCGTACCAGTGGCATCTGTACTCCATCTGGCCATTCGGCAACAAGTCTGTCATTCTAGCTGATGATCTTAACTAGGGCCTATTTTTAGGGGTAGGTCTTATTTTCGAGGAAACATGGTACTTCTCGTAGCTTTCCTTATTACCAGTGTCCCTCGCCATCAGGCGAACCCACTCCAACTTCTGAGGTACTTAAATTCACTTTCCCAAGTCAAGGAGGAGAAGTTAACATTTTACTGACTGGTGTAGGGGCTTAACTCACTACCTCAGCATCAGCACACCGGAAGTTTAAGAGCAAGCAATCTTATCCATTCTGCCATGCTGACCTCCAACAGCCTTGTAAACATCTTCAAATGTAACTGGTTGCCATGCGTCTATGCCAGCATGGGTCACAAACAGTGCGCTTGCAGTCTTCACCAGTCCACCAGTTTTTCGTGAAGGGTCACTCCGGTTGGCCAGATTTGCAAGAGGCAGAGTTAGTGAGGCCCATTCGGTAAAGATGTACTCTTGAGTCCACAATGTCCTTTTCTGAGTCTGAAGATTTTGGTCTGTAGATTTCAGCCAGTTTCATTAATGCTGTCGTGTTCTGGTCTGTAGGTATTGTTTTCTTTCCTCTAAATTAGTGTTCTTGCCTCCCTAAAGCTGAGAGGGCCAGAGTTGCTCTGAGGTTTCCTCCAGCCCTTGCCAGCTTGTCTGCCTCTTCATTTCCAGGGTGACCACACTGGTCTGGCATTCCCTGCAGGACTAGTTCATTTCCAGGGTGACCACCACTACTTTGGCATCCCCTGCAGGACTAGTTCATTTCCAGTGTGATCACTGGTCTGGCATCCCCTGCAAGACTAGTTCATTTCCATTGTAACCACTGGTCTGGCATCCTCTGCAAGATGAGTCACATTTCAATTGTGACCACCTGGTCTGGCATCCCCTGCAAGACTAGTTCATTTCCAGGATGACCACTACTTTGGCATCCCCTGCAGGACTAGTTCATTTCCATTGTAACCACTGGTCTGGCATCCCTTGCAAGACTAGTTCATTTCCAGTCACATTGGAAATGAACTAGTCCTGTAAGGGGTGCCAGACCACAGTGGTCTGGCATCCCCTGCAAGACTAGTTCATTTCCTGTGTGACCACAGTGGTCTGGCATCCCCTGCAAGACTAGTTCATTTCCATTGTGACACCACAGTGTTTTGGCATCCCCTGCAGGACTAGTTCATTTCCAGGGTGACCACAGTGTTTTGGCATCGCCTGCAAGACTAATTCATTTCTTGTAGACATTCTGTCCGTTATTTTATGGATGATGCTGTTAATCAAACATTTTAATTTGCTGTACAAATTGCTAGAGGCAATAATAGCAATTGATGGATGCTGTGCGATAGAGATTATGAGCAGAATAGGTCATGCAACAGCCATATTTCAGAATCAGAAAAGTATCTGATACAGTAAGGCACTGTCATTGAATGTCAGAAAGAGAGTACTGAATTGTGATAGAGAACCTGTTTTACTGTATGGTAGTGAATCTTGAAATGTGAATGAATAAATTAGGAAGAGCTTGGAAGCATCAAGATGTGATTCCTGAGTTTTGAACACCTTGGATGGCCAGAGTAAATAACAATGTTTGTCTGGAAGAGGTTAATGAAGCTAGAACATTATATACAATTACAAGAAAGAGACAAAATAGCATTATTTGGACAGCCAGAGTAACCAACAACCTAGAAGAATGAAAGCATTCGCTGGTCATATAAAGAGATGAGAAACATTGGGAAACATCATGAAGACTAGAAAGATCAGTTGGAGAGGAGGCAGGCTGGGAGGAATTATGCTGGATGGATGGAGGTGGTGGCACAGAAGAATATCAGAACACCAAGGATCTGTGAATATTATATATGAATGCCCAGCTAGTGGCAGGGCAATGATATAATGATAATATAGGCAGAGGTCAGGTTTTTAACAAGGAATTGTGTGGTTGAAAGTGTCCTGGTAAACTTATGTATACAGGTTTACATGGTCAGCGCACCAAGTGCCAATTTTTTGTTTTTAATTCGCATATCCTTTTACAGGACACCGCTGTCAACAGCAGCATCTTTCAGCTGTCTGTTGATTTCTTGGCAAGATTACGCTCAGTAGTTTGCCATTGCTTTCTGAGCGGCCGGCTCAGTTATCCTGCAAGTCACCAGCGGGGGACGAACTGCTCCCAGTTCTCGCCCGCTACGAGACTCTGCGTGATAAACGGGATTACGGAGAAAGTGGTGTAACCCCTCGGCCAGAGAGACCGGCAAGTGCCAATTATTGTATGAAAATATGTCATGTGCTAAAGGGAGAGGACTTATTCAAGTACTATAGGGGACTTCTAGTACAGCATAGAGGATTTATATTCAAGTACTACTACTATAGGAGACTTCTAGTACAGCATAGGGGACTTATATTCAAGTACTAACTTCAGTATTTTTCTGTTAATTCACCCAAACAAACGTCACCAGCTATATTTAGGGTCACCAGCTATATTTAGCACTGACGGTGATCTCCTCTGTGTTCGGGTACAGTGCGTGTCAGTGCGTTTCAATTGCCCCACAGTGTTTCTGTGGCTTTGGCCACCGTTTCTGTGTGAATGACTGGATTAATATTACCTACGAGAGGTTTGTGCCAACAAACCTGTTAGTCAATCCCGTAGTAATCAGAGGACCCAAATACCCACTGTCGAGATAGATGAGAGCCTATTTACAAGGTGCAAACATCTCATGTGGGACGAGTGTTGCCACAACAGTGGGGGTATTTGGTGGCATCTGTCGTGAAACAGCCGACTGCTTCATGTTCTGTGTTCCAGACAGAACAGCAGCAACGCTTCTGCTGCCCCTGATCAGGACACACCATTCGGCCTGGCACAACTGTAGTCTCCGACCTCTGGGCGTGCGTACGACGACGGAATTGGAAGTATTCCCGAATTGACGCATATCTCACTGTCAATCAACCACTCCCACTACAACTTGGTGGGGATCCTACCACGGTGCACATACTCAATGCATCGAGCGCATGTGGAGAAAGGCCAAGGAGAGAAACAAGAGGCAGAATGGAACACACACAGGCATCTACTAGAGTCCTACATGTGCGAATTCATGGTGGCGTCGACAGACTAAATGCGCTGGTACCACCGCCGCATAGAACATTGCACACCGATAGAATTGCGCACCGAGCTACGGCGCAACACAGGGAAACCCTGGATGTGACGTCATACACTGGGATTCCGTTTGTTTGGGGTGAATTAACAGAAAAGTACCGGGACTTCTAGTACAGCATATAGGATTTATATTCAAGTACTACAGGAGACTTCTAGTACAGCATAGGGGACTTGTAGTACAGCATAGAGCAGTGTTTCCCAACCTTTTTTGTGCTATGCCCCACCTAAGCCTTTCTAAAATTCTTATTCCCCCCCCCCCCCCCCCCCCCCCCAACATATGCATCATTTTAAATATTCAAAAATTAAAATGTTCACTAAAGAAACTTGAATTTTTTTTTGGGTTTTTAGAAGGGCTCACGGTTCCCAGAGGGGCCAGAGCGCCCCCCCCCCCCCCAGGTCCCGCGTCCCTGTGTGTCGGTTGTGTTGGGTGAATTTTTTTTTAAAAATTTGGTTTGGCGGTTACCCCAGACAAGCTGGTTCCCCCGCCTCCCCCTTTTTTGTGTGGACCCTTAGTCTCACTGTGAGCTATTGCCCACAGTGGTCCACCAGGCCCACATCTAAGGTGAAGATATGTGATGGGTTTTTATTTGATCATCCCGGTCCCCGACCAGACCAGGAGCACTACTGGGGGGGGGGGGGGGGAGACTAGCAAATGCACCTGATCCTAGCCAAAGGACCTATAGGTTTTAGGAAGAAATTACTAGGAAATTATTGAGCAAACACGTAAGTAAATTTTCAAAACATATAATGGAGAACTGAAATTCAAGTACAAAGTAATTTTAATGAAAGAGTTTTCTATATTATTTTAATTATTAGTAATTATTTAAATTTAGTGAGATCCTTGCGCTTGATGCTTGCTGCAAAGAGATTTTATGTCAGGTTCCAATTTAGTTAACTTCAGTCTCAAGTCTGCCCGTTTTGTTATATCCAGCCGATTTCTTCCATTGTCGAATTGCCCCCCTTAACAATCAAATTGCCCCCCTGTGGGGCGTCGGCCCCACGTTGGGAAACACTGGCATAGAGGATTTATATTCAAGTACTACAGGAGACTTCTAGTACTGCATAGATGATTTATATTCAAGTACTATAGAAGACTTGTATTCAAGTACTATAGGGGACCTCTAGTACAGCATAGAGGACTTGTATTCAAGTACTATAGGGGACCTCTAGTACAGCATAGAGGACTTGTATTCAAGTACTATAGGGGACTTCTAGTACAGCATATGGGACTTATATTTAAGTACTATTCGAGGCTTATAGTGCAGCATAGGGGACTTATATTCAAGTACTATAGAAGACTTCTAGTACAGCATAGAGGACTTATATTCAAGTACTATAAGAGACTTCTAGTACACAACATCAATCAATCAATCATCAATCATGTGCCATGCCGGAAAGCGTGAGCGGTCATGATTCGCCATTTCACTCGATCACCAGAGTCTATGTCACAACATAGGGGACTTATATTCAAGTACTAAAGGGGACTTCTAGAACAGCATAGAGCACTTATATTCAGATACTACATGAAACCACTAGGACAGCATAAAGGACCCACATTCAAGCACTATAGGAAACCACTAGTACAGCCTAGAGAACCTACGAGGGGAAGTCAATAAGTAAGTCACAAATGGCTGGAGAAAAATAATTAAATATGATAATTTGAAACCAGTTTATTTTTATACATACACTAGCTGACCCGGCCCGGCTTCGCCCGGTCCCTGGCGGTGATCTATCTATCTATCTATCTATCTATCTATCTATCTATCTATCTGTCTGTCTGACCCGGCCCGGCTTCGCCCAGCTCCTGGTGGGGAGCATCTAATTTAATTCATATAAGTAGTCATATAAGCTCCCGTTCCCGACTATCTGTCTGTCTGACCCGGCCCGGCTTCACCCAGTCCCTGGTGGGGAGCATCTAATTTAATTCATATAAGTAGTCATATAAGCTCCCGTTCCCGACTATCTGTCTATCTGTCTGTCCGACCCGGCCCGGCTTCGCCCAGCCTCTGGTGGGGAGCATCTCATTTAATCCATATAAGTAGTCATATAAGCTCCCGTTCCCGTCTATCTGTCTATCTTATCTGACCCGGCGCGGCTTCACCCCGCTCCTGGCGCTTAAGAATGTCCTTCCACACACCATCCATTATTTTTAATGAAAACTGTTCATAATCACCTACATGACTGTAGATAACTTCTTTAAACATAAAAAGATGAGTTAGAAAATTTTCACTATTTAAATAGATGCATTATTTTTATGAAAACTTTGAAAATGCCTTAAAGATTATATCATTATTTATTATAACGCATATGCCTGTAAATAACTGTAGAAAAAGAGTTTATAAACCTTTGATAACAATGCAAAAATCTATATATAAAATATATAGCAATGCTATTAAAAGTTATGCCCCTTGATATAACTTTTCTTGAGTTAAATCCCCTCGCTATATATAAATGATAATGTAAATTAAAATATTAAATTTTAGTAAGTAAATAGCTGTTTGTACACTAACAAACTATGACAGTTGGCTGCACGGGAATGAAAAGAAAGCATGTAGAAAATTTCATCTCAATCGGATGGACCGTTCGCGAACGCATCAAATACATTCGGATACACATTGCCTTTTATAGATATAGATTGTCCCTTTATTTCTCAACATAATTTCCACCAACATTGATGCACTTATCCCATCGTTTTCTCAGTCCCCCCCAAACAGGCTGCATAGAACTGCGTGCTCTGCTTTCTAAACCACGTTTTCACTTCACATTTAACTTCGGCGTCATTCGCGAAATGTCTCCTGCCAAGGTGGGTTCTCAGTGGACCATAAAGGTGGAAATCACTAGGGGCTAAGTCGGGGTTGTAAGGTGGATGTTCCAGAACTTCCCACCTTAGTTGCTTAATTTTCTCCAGAGTTAATCGAGCCATATGTGGTTTGGCATTGTCACGAAGAAACAACTCTTCTCTAGTCAGCAGTCCTGGAAATTTCAATCGATCATGCATTATGCTGTATGCTGAACATGTGAGCACCCTATTGCATCGACTACAGACTCTATCGTTACTCACCTGTCGCCTCTAAACATCTCCTCCACCCGCTGCACGGAAGCTTCTGTTGCAATATCAACAGGATGACCAAATCGGATTTCATCAACAATTTTAGAGCGTCCTTGAGAAAATTTTGCTACCCAGCTATGCACCGCTTTTCGGGACAAACATTTGTCATCATAAACAGGAAGCATTTCCTTATGAATGTCCTTTGCATGCAATCCTTTTGCCTACAAAAAATGCATAACAGCATGTTGCTCTTTGGTTGTACACTCCGTAAGTACAGTCGCCATTTTGTTTATGCACTGCGCATGCGCATGAGACACCTAGTGCCACCTGACGAACTGGAATATAAAGTTCGATGTTGCTGTCACCTAATGACACCTGTAGCTTTAGGTATCTTCTTCTGCTTTCATCCTGAGTGTTTTTTTTTCAGATGTAATTGCGTTGTGCCAAGTTTATTTGCGCCCTTAGGCCGACACATCCGACTTTGACCGGGTTAAACTTCCCGGGGCACCTTAGGTATGTAAAGAGGCCTGCGTTATATCCATATTCTATTACTTTAACACATTGTTGGCTGTCTGAATCTTTAAGTGTGGAAATACAATCTGTGAAAATGAAATACTGAAAATGCTGAGTTTAATCCTTTTTGTGTTTTGTGAAAGATCTACAGCTGTCGGAGATTGTGACAATAGAGAGTGATAAAAAAAAAGCAACCGAGGATTTCCTCTGAAAAGCAAGAAAACAGAAACAGTATCACGTGAGCCACCTTCACCTCTTAAGACATCTTTCAGCTACCCACTTTTGGCTGAGTCGATCTGGGAGCCCAAATTAATTTTAAAAATCCACTTTGATACGGATTCAAACCCGTGACCACCAGTCCAACAGGCCAGGGTCTAGCCACAATGCTACCATAGCTCCCAACAGTAACTAGTTAGCTCCACAAACAAAAGACATGCACGCCGAGGTCAGCATGGGTGAATGGATAAGAATAGGTGTTCTTAAACACCCATTGTGCTGATGCCGAGCTAAGGGCACTGGATAGTTGGACTAAAATGTTGACCTCTCGTCCTTGACTTGGGGACATAAATTACAAGTACCTCTGAAGACGGAGTTGGTTAAGTTCACCTGTTGGCGACGGACACTGTAAATAGGGAAAGCTAATCCACACGCAAAATTCAGTCCAGCACTACTAGTACTATTATAAGTAGTAAGTAGTGTGTATGGACTATGCTGAGTTCAAAGCTAGCGAGCTCAAACAAATAAAAAGACATACACAATATAAACTGACATTGAACAAGTTGTGCTATGCCTGTTAAATTCAATATGTGCGGCTTTGATCTGTCCCATTCACGAGAATGAATTGCCTACAGATTTCATTCAGGACTTAGGTACATCGCTTGAATCAACATGCAACAGTACAGTAGGGTTTAAACTTTGGTCCATTTATTTATGTTTCTGCTTGATTACTTTGTGTATCCAAACTTGGTACACGGTGATTCATAGAATTGTCTCCACGTCATTTTACTCCAGCTTGTCTGGTATTGTGTGGCTACATTAGTCAATGTTTCACTAGGGTTGCCGTCACTTACTGGGTACTTCATTGTCATAGTGAATACTGCCACGGCAACAACGGTTGTCACTGTTGCTAGTGCAGTAACAATAATATTTGCTACTACATCTATAGTATGTCTAGAAAAGAATGCCGTCATTCACGATCAATTATTTTGAAAACTGTCTGTTGCATCGTTATGAAATTTTTCCTGCCGTCTTATATTTACCCCCACCCAAGGAATATGTCTTTGATAGGTCCAAAAGCAACTTAAATCATCGAAAGCGGCGACATTTCTTTGATGTTTTACTGAAAAACTAGTGATTTCTCGCTAACAAACTTGTTTTTATAGTAATGAATGCCCCGCCAATTCACATGACGACACAAGCTTGCGTATCCGGATTCATATGGGAGTGGGTGCAATAAAAGAAGTAGCTTAAAAGTCGACAGGGTCGGCTGCATTGCACCGGGTTTTTATCCCATATGGCTCAGTTTCTTTCCGCAGCGCGGAAAACGTCACACAAAGCACGAACTCCGTAGCTCCAGCGACAACCCTCGGGAGTCTCCGAAAAAATGCACTCGTGAAATGAAGGACGCGGCCCGGAATCGAACATACAACCTTCGGAGCCCGAGTCAGACGGCTTGACCGCTTCACCACGGAGAATCCCGAGAGGGGTGCAATGTGTTATATTAGTAAAGACAGAGAATTTATAGAGGCATGGGGTAAATAATTTGTAAATTGACAGGAAAGTAGAAGGAATATATTTCTTACCTTATTTTTCATTTCCTTCTTGTTTCTTCAGCTGCTGGTTAATAATGTGTTCACAAGTATTCATGTTAGCTTTTTATATTGAGTTCGTGAAAGCTTCCAAATAGCTGTGCGTTAATGTGCGTATGGGGTGACCAGAAATGATACCGCAATTTAGTCATCATGTTTCCATTTTTAAGGATCTGTTCAGCTGTCTGTGTAGTGTGTTCACACGTACACATGGGTGACAGACCCGATTTGAGTCTTCGTGACAGATTGTCTACTCTGCTGTTTACCGTTCAGAGACGGAACATGATTACCTGTTTTGCACTATGAAAATAGTTGTCAGTGTCTCTGTAGTGGGCTTTCTTCTTAACGACCAAGATGTTGGTCCTCTTTTCATTGAAGTTTACAGATTGATTCGTATGCACGTTTGTTGTCCCCTAATTTGACAACGTGTTTGCTCTCACGGTTCTTGTTATGCCACAATATGTCAGTTTCCACCGCAGTATTACTCTTCTGTTGGTATTCAATGCGTTTAGTGTGTGTGTGTGTGTGTGTGTGTGTGTGTGTGTGCGCGCGCGTGCGTGCGTGCGTGCGTGCGTGCGTGCGTGTGTGTGTGTGTGTTCTTTTCAAAACAGTTGTTTGTCACCGCTGAGGGTTTGCGGAATTGAAAATTCATCACTGTGGAATACAAACTGTTGCCATTGACATTATGCTGATGCTGTAATGTTTAGGGCCTGCAATTCGTCTGAATAGTTGGAGCAAAATATCCCAGTAAGTGTGTACGTAGATTAAGGTCTGCGATCTGCTCAGACCTTAATATGTGTCGGACGATTCCAGTAGGTTAATGATTGCTCTCGGTTGCATAAAATTCAATCCAACCTTTCTCAAATAGTCCTCTTCCTCTTTCAACACATGGTCCTCACATTTTTTTCCAGTAACTTTGATCAATATTTAATAGCGCGGACTGGGTTAGTATCTTGACGTCAGACAATTTGAATGTAGTATTGGCAGCTGCCACCTGTCCTTTAATTTTAGCCCACACAAGTTCTATAGGGTTTAAATGAAAATGATACGGCGGAAGTCTCCAAGCACCTATGGCCATGCTCTTCTATCAACGTGTCGATTTGATATTTCTTGCGTTTTTGCGCCTGGTTTACAAGGGACAACAACTGTAGCTTGAAATATTCTGGAAATGGTATATTTTCTCTTCGGAGCCATATCTGTATTGCTTCCTTTGTGCTCGATGCCGTGGTATTTTGTCTTCTTGGGCAACAACATTGTGATATGATGCATTGTCCATGATAAGACAAGACGGTCTATCAAGGGACGGAAGTACTGTATTCTCGAGCCAATCTCTAAATACATTACCATTCATCTCATAATAATTCCTATTGTCTGTATGCTTTGATACGAACACGAGCCCAGCATTCTGTAGTAAGCCATTATGAGTACTACCAGCATAGGCTATGACCAAACGCTGTCCTTTACTACTGGGCACATAACGCTTTATCTTTCCATCCATTGATTGCCATTCCTTTTCACTTGTGTTGTGCGCATTGATCCACGTCTCATCCAAATACACTGTGTCATAATTTTCTTTGCGCATTTTCCTCATTTCCCGTAGGTATCTGCTTCTCATGGCTCCTAAATGCGGTTGCTCGCAAAGGATATTTCTACCTCCCTTGTACTTTCTAAAAGTGAAGCTTAATGTCCTTATAATTTTCCACAAAGTTGTTTTGGATAGCTCTATGTTATTGTTCGTTCTCAACAAAACCCTCAGTTTTCTTACAGTCACTGTTTCTTTGGCATCCATCGTTTTTATAATAACTCGCCTTATGACATCCTTGTCAAAGCTGTCTACAATTGCCTTTCTACCTACCGTTTGTTTATCGCGTGTTGGTTTCATTCCAGATTCTTGCACCCATCGATGAAATGACCGTTTACTCAAACCCAATGCATGCACTGTTCTTTTTTCGGGATTTGTAACCTTATGAAACGGTTTCCTGCGATCAGCTTCTTGACAAAAATATGTGTACAACTTCATAGCGATGCTTTGAAGTGTACACAATTTCACTTTTAATCCCACTGAACAATATTCACACATTCAAATATTAGCTATTAATATTATATTAATGGTAAGATTAATTTATATATTTATTTATATAATCACGTTTCGTGAAAGAACCCACACCGGAGACACCTCTGAACAATCCCATATAAATGCGCGCAGTTTGTGCCAAAACGAAAACCGCGAGACAATTTAAAAAAAAAAGCGCGGATGTGTCTTGGTGAAGCTGTAATACTTTTAAAATGATGGACTTAATCTGATAGCCATAAATTATATACCGCATATAAACAAACACTGAAATCTGCTGTACAATCTCCAGAACAAAAATGTTTTTGTTGGATGGACATAATGATAAGGTTATATGCTAAATCTCATCATTTTCCCTCAGTTGGTTACTGAGATATTGAATTTTATTTTGGGGCAAAAAAAAGTAAACACACTATAGTGCTGTTTCTGCTACTGTCAACACTACTACTGTCAACATTACTACTATCAACACTGCGACTACTACGACTATCATCACTATTGCTATCACAATCATTGCTATTACTACTATCAACACTACTACTATCACAGTTAACATTACAGCTATTATCAACACTACTACTACTGTCAACACTACTACTACTATCAACTCTACTACTACCATCAACACTACCACCACTATTAACATTACTACTATTAACACTACTACACTCAACATTACTACTATCAACACTACTACTATCAACATTACTACTATCAACACTACTACTATCAACATTACTACTATCAACACTATTACTACTACTATCAACACTACAACTACTCTCAACACTACTACTATCAGCATTACTACTACTATTATCAACACTAATACTGTCAACACTATTACTACTATAAACACTACTAGTACTTCTATTACCAATACTGCTACTACTGCTATCAACATTACTAATATCAACATTACTACTGTCAAAACTACTACTATTGTCAACCCAATGAAAACAATACTACTACTACTACTACTACTACTACTACTACTACTACTACTACTACTACTACTACTACTACTACTACTACTACTACTACTACTACTACTACTACTACTACTACTACTACTACTCCAGCCATCATGTGCCATGCCGATAAGCATGGGCGGTCATATCTTGCCATCTCACTCGATCAACAGAGTCGTGAATCAGTCCCTGTTTCTGTCTCGACAATGCCACGTGGCCAAGCCATCCAGGTATTAATTCTCGGTCTTCCCCTTGGTCTCTTCCCTTCGATCTTGCCAGTTGTCACCAAGTTCTCCATTTCATTTCTTCTCATAACATGCCAAAAGAATTTTGACTGTCTACATCTAATGTCTCTAATAAGTTTACGATTTTCATCTCTTTCTTGAAGAACTTGTTCATTGGTTTTTCTGTCTGTCCATGGTATTCTTTGCATCTCAGAAACCACATTTCCACAGCCATCATTGTTTTTCAGCTTGTCTGCTTATTGTCCACGCTTCACATCCATACAGAAGTACAGGTTCTATGTAGTACTTCAACACTCTTTTTCTCGTTTCAATTCATATCTTTTTATTGGTCAGTATGTTTTTCATATTGCAAAAGGCTACCTTTGCAATGGCAATTCTTGTTCTAATTTCTTCAAGGCATCTCCCGTCAGATGTTATGACTGTTCCGAGACAACTGTACCAGTTCACTTGTTTAAGAATATGCCCATTTACTTGTACATTACATTGTGGTATTTCTTCTTCCCAGTGACGACCATAATCTGTGTCTTCTTACAACTCAATTTTAACCCTAGTTTTTCATTGTGTAACAACCACATCTACTAAATGTTGCAGGTCCTGTTCATTGTCTGCAATCAAGACTGTATCATCTGCATATCTAATGTTATTGATGCATTGTCCCCCAATGTTGATTCCTTCCATATCTTCTATATTTCTGAAAATATTTTCACTGTACAGGGGAAAAAAATCTGGAGATAATATACATCCCTGTCTCACACCTCTCTTAGTTGGCTGATATTGACCTACTTCATTATCAATTCTTATGGCAGCTTCTTGTTTCCAATATATGTGTTTTACAAGTCTAAAGTCTTTTCCATCAATTTGTAGATCTTCAAGTTACATGTTCCTTATAAAGGGACATGTCTCCCTTTATCGAAAGCTTTTGTGTAGTCAACAAAGCAAAGGTGTAGATCTTTGTTTACTTCTATAGCACGTTCAATTACTGTTCTCAGTATATACACAGCATTTACTGCACCCATGCCTTCTACACACCCACATTGTTCTTCTCCTATTTCAGGTTGTATTTTCTTCCTAACTCTTTGCATGATAATTCTTAGCAAAATCTTCGTGATGTGACTCATTATACTAATTGTTCGATGTTGATCACATTCCGAGGCTCCTGATTTCTTTGGGATTGCAATAAATACAGAGTTACATAATTGATGAGATATATTTCCAGTATCATATATTGTATTCAGCAGTCTGGTAACTTTATCTATTCTATATTCTTCTAAAGCATTAATAATTTCTGTTGTGATTCTTTCTGAACCGCGATGAGGGGGGGGGGGGGGGGTTGTCTTGCCAGATTTCATATGGTTAAGAGCATTCTGAACCTCCATCTTCAAAATTGATGGCCCTTCATTATTATTTTGAATATTATACTGTTCTTCTTTGTTATCATCACTACTACCACTACCACTACTACTACTGTCAACACTGCTACTGTCAACACTACTAATACTTCTACTGTCAACACTACTACTGTCTTCTTCTTCTTTCATTCGCTTGAAATATGTCTATATCTGCAATGTTGTCTCTTGTATGAATTTAACTGTCTGTTTCAGTTCACACAGTGGGACATAGAGTTTATCTTCCACTGTCGTCTCTCTAGGCCAGAAGGTTTGCCTAGATATGTTATATTTTGGGCAGTCTTGGAGTATGTGCTCTGCTATCTGCGAGGCAAATCCACATGTGCACATGGCTGTTTCACCAATCTTGAATTTTGTATACATGTGGTTGCGTAATCTATTGTATCCTGTTCTGAGGCGCAGAATAATGACTTGTTCTGGTCTGTCCATAACGTGGTAGTCATCTTGAGCAGGTTTTGGTGGCTTTCTGACTGATTTGATCATTCTTTTCTTTTGGTGGTATGTAACGGGCACATCAGGCTGTTCTTCTTTTGGCTAATTTTTTAGCCAATTGATCAGCTCTGTCGTTTCCGGGTACTCCACAGTGGGATGGTATCCACTGTATGGTGACCTTATGCTGACTGCTAAGTTCAGAAAGTAGTGTCCTTAGTACTGGTAATTTCCCAGACAGGAGCGCCTCGAATAGGCTACTGATTTTGCATCTGTCAATAGCACCACAGGTTTAGTACCATTGCTGGTATTTAGTAATTTCTCTGTTGCTATCTTGATTGCCTCAATTTCAGCATCATAGTTATGGCAGTACTTTCCTGTCGATACTCTGGCTGTGTCCCTAGTATTATTTGGGTATTTTATGTACACTCACGCTCCTCCATTTCGAACAGCATTTTGTGCCGACCTATCTGTGTAGACTCGGATCCAGAGGTCCTGTGGGTATTCTTCATCAAGGAAGCTGAGAGTGGCTGTTCTGCGTTGTACACTGTTCTGTTCTTCCTTGTCAAATATTCCTTTGTCTGGATTTGTAGTGATAGTGTATGTTCATCCTTCCAATGAGTTCGTTATGAAACAGTTTTCAGCTGGATACCAACTGTGGGCAGATCGGTGGTTTCTCTGCAGAGTCTTTTGGCCTGGTAGATAAAACTTCTTCGTTTCAACCACACCATAGCGAAGGTTTCAAATCTGTTCTTAATTGGGTGGTCTGGCAAGCTGAGTAACTTTTCTGCTTGTATTAGCGTTTTTGTATCTCTGCACTCTCTCAGTGCTTGTGTCCTCCCCATCATCTCCATCTCCACTATAGGAGTTGATTTCATCCCTCCTGTGGTGACTCCAAGTGCTTGATTTTGCACCTTGTCCAGTACTTGTAGTGTGGTTTTTGATGCTGAACACCACACAGTTGACCTGTGTTCCAGGTGTGGTCGTTTGCTCTGTTGATAAACTTTGCTAAGTATTTTCCCACTGGCTCCCCATGTTGTTCCACTTAGATTTCTCAGGATGGTTATTTTCCTTCTGGCTTTTGCTATTGCTTTGTTGATGTGCTTTCTCTATGTCAACCTGTCATCAAATGTTACTCCATGATATGTTGGTTCTTTTTCTTCTCTTAGGGATATTCCATTTATCTGGATGATCCCTGCCTTTTGTTTTAGAGAGAGGGTAAATGGATGGTGCTGCACCTGTCAGTGTTTATGCTGACACAACATCTATTTGCCCATGCAACAAATGCATCTACAGCTCTTTGTAGCGATCTGGTGGCCACTGATGCATGTTCATTTGTGCTCCATAGAACCAGGTCATCAGCGTACATTGCCACTTTAATTCCATATGGTAGATTAGCAACAAGATCATTGATGAAGATTAGAAAAAGTGTGGGGGGGGGGGCAAGGTTCCACCCTGGGGAACACCGTGACGCAGTAGTACTTTTTTGCTCTTGATTCCGTCTATCTGTACTCTGGCTCTTCTGTTGTGCAAGTATGCTTTCACCCATTTGTACATTCTTCCATTGACTTTGCAGTTTCTCAGTTTCTTCATCAGACCTTCTTTCCAGACTTCAAAGACTTTCTTCAGATCTATCCATGCCGCAAGCACCAGCTTCTTCTCTTGGAATGCATCTTCAATTTCTTGAGAGAGGTAGGTTGTCTGATCTTCCGTAGAGTAGCACTGCCTAAAGCCAGCCTGCTGTGGCACAAGAATGTTTTTACTTTCAATATACCACTGCAGTCTGTGATTGATGATGCGCTCCAGTGTTTTGCAGAGACAGCTGGTGAGGCTAATTGGTCTGTAGCTAGAGGCAATGGAACCATCTTTCCCTGATTTTAGGAGGGGTATCATGATTGCTAATTTTGATATTGTTATCTTGTGCGAATGAGTCCGCAAAATGGTCAGCTGCTTGCTTTCTTGTTAAGATGTTTCCATCTTTATGTAGTGTAATTTTTGAGTTTCTCCCTGTGCCCTCATCGTTAAGTTGTTTTATTAGCTTCCACAATTTCCTTGTGTCTCTTTCAAAGTTCAGAGACTCCGTTTTCTCCTGCCAGCTTTTCCGTCTAGCCTGCGGCTTGCTCTTTGAAATTTGGCTTTTGCATGCTGGAATTTATTGTGGTGCTCTTGGCTGGGTGTGGCCTCTGCTTGCTTTCTACACAATTCCACATCGTTATGCAACTGTCCCAGTTCACTACTCCAGTAGGGTTTATATTGTTTACGGGCTCCTCTTGGTACTGTTTTTCGCGCTGCCTGTAGTATGCATTTCCCAAACTCTTCAACTACTTTATTTATGTCTTTGTCAGTGTTCAGGTTTCTAACCAGTATGCGGGTGCGATGCTTGTACATTGCCCAGTCTGCTTTCTTGTAGTTCCACCTCGAGAGGGTGCTGCTTTCTCTTACAAGCTCATTTTCTACGGTTAGAAAGACTGGCCGATGGTCACTGCCACCAAGTTGTTTCCCAACAATTCGTGTAATGTTCCACTCCAGGTCTGGTGAATGAAAAGCCAGGTCAGGTTTAGTTGTAGTGTGCCATGATCTTGAGTAGAAAGTATGTGGGTCGGACGGCTTGTTAATCAAGATGAATCTATTCTCATCCTGCCAGTCTTCCAGTCTCTCTCTCCTCTCTGGCCCATGTGATCATAGCCCCAGCTCTGCGAGTGGCTGTTGAAATCGCCACACACAATCATTTTTTCTTTTAATCGTAGTGTGTCCAGTGCCTGTGGGCAGTCACTTGGACAGTAGTAATTGATCAGATGTAGGTCTGTATTACTTGTCTTAAGTTTAAGTGTCTGATACTCAGCCCACTACTACTGTTAACACTACTACTGTCAACATTTTGCCCTGGCCATGCGGGTGTATGGGAGAATGAACAGACTGATAGGCTAGCAGGGAATGCACCTCTTGGTGGAATTTTGCCTATGGACAAGGGGGAGGTGGTCGTGCGCTTGTGGAACCAGGTGGAGAAGGCGGAGGAACAGTTTGAGAATCAATATGTGGAAAGAAGGAGATTGCGGGAGATCGGCAGGGGTTATGGAAGAATCTCAAAACTGAGAGAGAAGACCAGGAGAACTTTTAATCAGATAGCGGTGGGTACCATTAGTAGTATGACTCTTCGCTGGCTGTTGAACGAGAAGACGGAGCACGTATGGGAATGTCCTGAGTGCAGTGATGTCGTTTCTTGACTCAACTCGACGCAACTAAAATCAACCCAATGAAAACACTACTACTACTACTACTACTACTACTACTACTACTACTACTACTACTACTACTACTACTACTACTACTACTACTACTACTACTACTACTACTACTACCACTACCACTACTACTACTACTACTACTACTACTACTACTACTACTACTACTACTACTACTACTACTACTACTACTACTACTACTACTACTGTCAACACTGCTACTGTCAACACTACTACTACTACTGTCAACACTACTACTACTACTACTACTACTACTACTACTACTACTACTACTACTACTACTACTACTACTACTACTACTACTACTACTACTACTGTCAACACTACTACTGTCAACACTACTATTACTGTCAAACCACTATTACTGTCAACACTACTACTACTGTCATCACTACTACTGTCAACACTACTATTACTGTAAACACTACTACTGTCAAACCACTATTACTGTCAACACTACTACTACTACTGTCAACATTACTACCACTACTGTCAACACTACTACTGCTGCTGCTGCTGCTGCTGCTGCTGCTGCTGCTACTACTACTACTACTACTACTACTACTACTACTACTACTACTACTACTACTACTACTGCTGCTGCTGCTGCTGCTGCTACTACTACTACTACTACTACTACTGTCAACACTACTACTGCTGCTGTCAACATTACTACTAATGTCAACACTACACTACTATTACTGTCAACACTACTACTACTACTGTCATCACTACTACTGTCAACACTACTATTACTGTCAACACTACTACTGTCAAACCACTATTACTGTCAACACTACTACTACTACTGTCATCACTACTACTGTCAACAGTACTGCTACTGTCAACACTACTACTGTCAACACTACTGCTACTGTCAACACTACTACTGTCAACACTACTACTGTCAACACTATCGCTACTGTCAACACTACTACTGTCAACACGACTACTGTCAACACTACTACTGTCAACACTGCTACTGTCAACACTACTACTGTCAACAATACTACTGTCAACAATACTACTGTCAACACGACTACTGTCAACACTACTACTGTTGTGACGTAATAGACAGTCTCCCCCTTTATTTTTGCTTAAATTACAGTGCAGATCATATTTTTCATTATAAATATATCTAGGAAAACGATCTTTTCCCTATTTTCCTATGTTTGTAGATATCTATAAATATGCCTGTAGTATTGGCGAGAATTTAATATATTTAATCTCCTGGAAACCTAGTGAATATTCTAGTGTTTTTAAAATATATATTATACAGTATATTATAGAACTATTAGTTATGCATGCCTTCTGCCCCAGCGCAAGTTTGGCTGAATAACATATTCAGTTTTAGCCTGCGACCCGGGTGGCAACACGAGAATCTGCCTGGCCAGTTGTCGTCAGCCGGCAGATCGTCCATTTGATCGACTAACTCGAAGCGGTAGGACACAGGCGCCGATACTAGCTGTAAAAAGACATATTGCAACAAAATAATCCAGGCTCTAGTTAGCCGATATTTGGGAATAGCAAATTGCTAGCCAAATTGATATCAAAAAGTAATATTTACACTGCTAGTGGCACTGTTCCCCCGTGGAGAGGTTTAATCACCACATTTTGGAAGTTCTGCACCTTCTTTGGTGGTACCATGAGCCAGCAACTTGCAGCAACGCATACTTACCAGTCGTGAGCACCATGTCTATTGCCGGAGTGTGAATCCGCAACCTGAACTGGAACATCACCTGAGTTGACAAGCCGGACCCAAATCTTGAGCTGAGTGGCCAACCTCCTCGGCTGACACCTTTAGCCTGCCAACTTAGTCTAGGATTTGATTGCCTACACACTAGGGCAACAGACTTTTACATGCCACAGTATTTCATTAAATTAATAGTTATATGTGATACCAGAAACATACTTAGTCTGTTGCTGTTATACTCTAATTTAATATTAGGATACTGAGAGAGAGAAGGAATGCAAGTTGTAACTTTATATTTGTACTCTTCCTCCATGTTGTGAGAATGGATCAGTTAAAGGGGGCTCTTTAATTTTTGCAGGCATTCGTCGCCAGATTCATTAAGCCTACTGTCTAGAATTATTCCTAGTACGGTTGTTCGCTTTACCTATCTGTGCCTGAAGACCTGGTCATTCCTGGGACAGTTCCGAATCGTACTTCCTAGTTCGAGCCATTTCGGCCTCTTCTTCGACAGTGATTAGTCTTTCGGAATCCTGAAAGTCTATTGGTTGCTATTTCTGATCCTTGTCTGTCAAAATAGTCAACATTACGCGACAACTGTCAACACTACTACTGTCAACACTACTGCTACTGTCAACACTACTGCTACTGTCAACACTGCTACTGTCAACACTACTACTGTCAACAATACTAATGTCAACAATACTACTGTCAACACTACTACTGTCAACACGACTACTGTCAACACTACTGCTACTGTCAACACTGCTACTGTCAACACAACTACTGTCAACAATACTACTGTCAACACGACTACTGTCAACAATACTACTGTCAACACAAAGACTGTCAACAATACTACTATCAACAATATTACTATCAACACTACTACTGTCAACACGAAGACTGTCAACAATACTACTATCAACAATATTACTATCAACACTACTACTGTCAACACGAAGACTGTCAACACTACTACTGTCAACAATACTACTGTCAACAATATTACTATCAACACTACTACTGTCAACAATACTACTGTCAACAATACTACTGTCAACATTACTACTGTCAACACTACTACTACTGTCAACAATACTACTGTCACCAATAATACCGTCAACACTACTGCTGTCAACACTACTACTGTCAACACTACTATTACTGTCAACACTACTACTATCAAACCACTATTACTGTCAACACTACTACTACTGTCATCACTACTACTGTCAACACTACTATTACTGTAAACACTACTACTGCCACACCACTATTACTGTCAACACTACTACTACTACTGTCAACATTACTACCACTACTGTCAACACTATTACTACTACTACTACTACTACTACTACTACTACTACTACTACTACTACTACTACTGCTGCTGCTGCTGCTGCTGCTGCTACTACTACTACTAATACTGCTGCTGCTGTTGCTGCTGCTGCTGCTGCTACTACTACTACTACTACTACTACTACTACTACTGCTACTACTACTACTACTACTACTACTACTACTACTACTACTACTACTACTACTACTACTACTACTACTGCTGTCAACATTACTACTAATGTCAACACTACACTAGTATTACTGTCAACACTAATACTACTACTGTCATCACTACTACTGTCAACACTACTATTACTGTCAACACTACTACTGTCAAACCACTATTACTGTCAACACTACTACTACTACTGTCATCACTACTACTGTCAACACTACTGCTACTGTCAACACTACAACTGTCAAAACTACTGCTACTGTCAACACTACTACTGTCAACACTACTACTGTCAAAACTATCGCTACTGTCAACACTACTACTGTCAACACTACTACTGTCAACACTACTACTGTCAACACTACTGCTACTGTCAAGACTGCTACTGTCAACACTACTACTGTCAACACTACTACTGTCAACACTATCGCTACTGTCAACACTACTACTGTCAACACGACTACTGTCAACACTACTACTGTCAACACTACTGTTACTGTCAACACTGCTACTGTCAACATTACTACTGTCAACAATACTACTGTTAACAATACAACTGTCAAAACGACTACTGTCAACAATACTACTGTCAACACTGCTACTGTCAAAACTACTACTGTCAACACTACTACTGTCAACAATACTACTGTCAACAATACTACTGTCAAAAATACTACTGTCAACAATACTATTATCAACAATATTACTATCAACACTACTACTGTCAACACTACTACTGTCAACACTACTACGGTCAAAACTACTACTACTGTCAACACTACTACTGACAACAATACTACTGTCAACATTACTACTGTCAAGACTACTACTGTCAACACTACTACGGTCAACACTACTACTACTGTCAACAATACTACTGTCACCAATTCTACCGTCAACACTACTACTGTCAGCAATACTACTGTCAACAAAATTACTGTCAACACTACTACTACTACTGTCAACACTACAACTGTCAACACTACTACTGTCAACACTACTACTACTGTCAACAATACCACTGACAACAATACTACTGACAACAATACTACTACTACTGTCAACAATACTACTAAACCTACTGTCAACACTACTACTGTCAACAATACTTCTGTCAACAAAACTACTGTCAACACTACGACTGTCAACACTACTACTGTCAACACTACTACTACTGTCAACAATACTACTGTCAACAATACTACTACTACTGTCAACAATACTACTACAACTACTGTCAACAATACTTCTGTCAACAAAACTACTGTCAACACTACAACTGTCAACACTACTACTGTCAACACTACTACTACTGACAACAATACTACTGTCAACAATACTACTACTACTGTCAACAATACTACTACAACTACTGTCAACACTACTACTGTCAACAAAACTACTGTCAATACTACTACTGTCAACACTACTACTACTGTCAACAATACTACTGTCAACAATACTACTACTACTGTCAACAATACTACTACAACTACTGTCAACAATACTACTGTCAACAATACTACTGTCAACAATACTACTGTCACTACTACTACTACTACTACTACTACTACTACTACTACTACTACTACTACTACTACTACTACTACTACTACTACTACTACTACTACTACTACTACTACTACTACTGCTGTCAACACTACTACTACTGCTGTCAACATTACTACTAATGTCAACACTACACTAGTATTACTGTCAACACTACTACTACTGCTGTCATCACTACTACTGTCAACACTACTATTACTGTCAACACTACTACTGTCAAACCACTATTACTGTCAACACTACTACTACTACTGTCATCACTACTACTGTCAACACTACTGCTACTGTCAACACTACTACTGTCAACACTACTGCTACTGTCAACACTACTACTGTCAACACTACTACTGTCAACACGACTACTGTCAACACTACTACTGTCAACACTACTGCTACTGTCAACACTACTACTGTCAACACTAATACTGTCAACACTATCGCTACTGTCAACACTACTACTGTCAACACGACTACTGTCAACACTACTACTGTCAACACTACTGCTACTGTCAACACTGCTACTGTCAACACTACTACAGTCAACACTACTACTGTCAACAATACTACTGTCAACAATACTACTGTCAACAATACTACTGTCAACAATACTACTGTCAACACGACTACTGTCAACAATACTACTGTCAACACTGCTACTGTCAACACTACTACTGTAAACACTACTACTGTCAACAATACTACCGTCAACACTACTACTGTCAACAATACTATTATCAACAATACTACCGTCAACACTACTACTGTCAACAATACTACTGTCAACAATACTACTGTCAACACGACTACTGTCAACAATACTACTGTCAACACTGCTACTGTCAACACTACTACTGTCAACACTACTACTGTCAACAATACTATTATCAACAATACTACCGTCAACACTACTACTGTCAACAATACTATTATCAACAATACTACCGTCAACACTACTACTGTCAACAATACTACTGTCAACAATACTACTGTCAACACTACTACTGTCAACACACTACTACGGTCAACACTACTACTACTGTCAACAATACTACTGTCACCAATACTACCGTCAACACTACTACTGTCAGCAATACTACTGTCAACAAAACTACTGTCAACACTACTACTGTCAACACTACTACTGTCAACACTACTACTACTGTCAACAATACCACTGACAACAATACAACTGACAACAATACTACTACTACTGTCAACAATACTACTAAACCTACTGTCAACACTACTACTGTCAACAATACTACTGACAACAATACTACTACTACTGTCAACAATACTACCAAACCTACTGTCAACACTGTCAACACTACTACTGTCAACAAAACTACTGTCAACACTACAACTGTCAACACTACTACTGTCAACACTACTACTACTGTCAACAATACTACTGTCAACAATACTACTGTCAACACTACTTCTACTGTCAACAATACTACTACAACTACTGTCAACACTACTACTGTCAACAATACTACTGTCAACGATACTACTGTCAACATTACTACTGTCAACACTACTACTACTACTACTACTACTACTACTACTACTACTACTACTACTACTACTACTACTACTACTGTCAACACTACTACTGTCAACACTACTACTGTCAACAATACTACTGTCAACACTACTACTGTCAACACTACTACTACTACTACTACTACTACTACTACTACTACTACTACTACTACTACTACTACTACTACTACTACTACTACTACTACTACTGTCAACACTACTACTACTACTACTACTACTACTACTACTACTACTACTACTACTACTACTACTATTACTACTGTCAACACTACTACTACAACTACTGTCAACACTACTACTACTACTACTGTCAACACTACTACTGTCAACACTACTACTGTCAGCAGTACTACTGTCAACAATACTACTGTCAACACTACTACTACTGTCAACACTACTACTGTCAACACTACTACTGTCAACAATACTACTATTACTGTACACACTACTACTGTCAACACTACTACTACTACTACTACTACTGTCAACAATACTACTGTCAACACTACTACTACTACTACTACTACTACTACTACTACTACTACTACTACTACTACTACTACTACTACTGTCAACAATACTACTGTCAACAATACTACTGTCAACACTACCACTGTCAACACTACTGCTGTCAACACTACTACTGTCAAAACTACTACCGTCAACACTACTACTGTCAACACAACTACTGTCAACACTACTGCTACTGTCAACACTACTGCTACTGTCAACACTACTACTGTCAACACTACTGCTACTGTCAACACTACTACTGTCAACACTACTGCTACTGTCAACACTACTACTTTCAACACTACTGCTACTGTCAACACTACTACTACTACTACTACTACTACTACTACTACTACTACTACTACTACTACTACTACTACTACTACTACTACTACTACTACTACTACTGTCAACAATACTACTTTCAACACTACTACTACTACTACTGTCGACACTACTACTACTACTACTACTACTGTCGACACTACTACTACTACTACTACTACTACTACTACTACTACTACTACTACTACTACTACTACTACTACTACTGTCACTACTACTACTACTACTACTACTACTACTACTACTACTACTACTACTACTACTACTACTACTACTTGTCGTGTCCTCCTTTAAAGTGTCGTCCCTGGAGTGAAGAGAGTCAACACCCACATTATAATATTTTTTTCCCTTTATCAATATCCTGGAAAATCCACCAGCTTCCGTCCAACACACTCCATCAGCCCGTGGACACCTTTTCCTATCACTCTCTCACTGTCGTACTATGTCCCCTCTCATACTTCCCCAACGCAACATACTCAACAACTCTTGCTTCCAAAAAATTAATAAAGATTAATTTATTAAAAGAAAAGTGTAACGTATATGAGACGTGTCTGTGAAGAAAATGTGTGTCGTGTATTCTGATGTAAATGTATAGGTCAGCCTTTAAAGTTCAGGATCAGAGTCCACTCATCATGGCAAGGATTACACGACATCACACGAGTCAGTACAATAGACCTCACCAATTGCCGCACCTTTTCCGCCTGACTTGTTATCTTCCATGAACCTTGATAACCATGAAATCTGAGTCCCAATCGAAACTACAGTCCGGGAACACTATTAATGTTTGTTCCTAACAAAACTGTTCCTAATAGTTTGTAGAAAACTGAGATCTCCTAATTCCTGCACAGTAAAAAAACAAAACAATAGAACACTGTCCCATGAACATGGCGTTTGTCCTTCTTGCGAAATGTTCTATGGATTTCCTTATTTTCTCGTTATTGTCTTAACGTAATAATGTTCTTGATATGTGGAACCACTACACTTAAATGTTATCTTTCCTCCAATGTGAACCTCAATCACTATTGTGTGTTAAAGACTGGTATGACCTACAACTCATTCAGTACTTATCCTGTAGAATACTTCTATCATTCAGCTCCCCTGAGCAATGTTTCTCATCTTCCTCTAGCATAGGCTCATTGATGAAGTTGCGGGCCAATCTTCCTGCGCCAAACTTTATCCGGGATCGGATTTTTCCTTGGTTCCGTGTTCTTCCTTCCAACTAGAGGGAACCTGTGAAATAGATCATACAACTGGTGATAGCCTCTTCGTCACTGATCTCTATTAGATGATCGTGGCTATTGGCCCTTGCTCAGCAAAATACAATGAACCTAACTCTGTCAGGAACAGATGAACTGAACACATAGGCTTTCATCAGGCCAAGACAAGAAGAAAAAAAAACAACCAACAGCGTGCGGAACCCCCCCCCCCCCCCCCCCCCCCCAACAGGGAGCACCCACTGGAAGATCCCAATTATCCCCCATTACTCAATTCTCAACTAGTAGAGCCTATCAACACTTCACTAATCTATCTAGTTTTCACCATGCTACCGCCTAAATTAATTAGGACTAATTACATAGTATACTACCTTAGGCAACACTGCAGTCTAACAAATCACATCTACAAATTGCCATGACAGGCACGTGAACCATTAAATCCACTAATAAGCACACGGTAGACATTATTCCAATCAGAACCGCAGTGCCGAAGCACGTCCGCTAAAATCCAAGGTTTGAGTTCAACTGTCCTCTCCAATCATGGTTTTCTGGCAAACCCCTAAAATTGGTCACGTGACATGGTTGATATCCTGCAGGTGTTATTTGGGCATATCATCCATTGTCAAGAATCTATTTTCCCTGGCCCCATCAATGTCAGAGTTGTCATCAGTTGTTTAGATTCCCAAAACAAGCTAGCGAGTTACTGTATGATCCCAACAACCGTTGTCAATAGCAATCTACCAATCTGCGTGATGTCCGGAAACTATAAATGACAGACGGACTGTTTCCTGTCCCTAGCTGGCAATTCCTGTTGTCTCTGACTGTTGATAAACTGTCAAAGCGATGTATGCATTCATCTCACTTCCGAATGTTCCTATGTTTGCTGACCAGATGTACAAGTACAGCTGTTATTTATGCCCGACCTGTTTGTGAACACGTGCAGCCACAACCATGAATGTTTTCTCTGTATTCGTTGAAACAATTGTCGCTTTTGCAGATAGTCCGTTTAATCAGAAATCCTCTTATAGTAATCAGCTGGTCAAACGCGGTGTTTTATTTTGTGACACTACTACTACTACTACTACTACTACTACTACTACTACTACTACTACTACTACTACTACTACTACTACTAATACTACTACTACTACTACTACTACTACTACTACTACTACTACTACTACTACTACTACTACTACTACTGTCAACACTACTACTGTCAACACTACTACTACTACTACTACTACTACTACTACTACTACTACTACTACTACTACTAGTACTACTACTACTACTACTACTACTACTACTACTACTGCAGTCAACACTACTACTTTCATCACTAATACTGTCAACAATACTACTGTCAACACTACTACTGTCAAAAATACTACTGTCAACAATACTACTGTCAATACTACTACTACTACTACTACTACTACTACTACTACTACTACTACTACTACTACTACTACTACTACTACTACTACTACTGCTACTGCTGCTGCTGCTACTACTACTAATACTACTACTACTACTACTACTACTACTACTACTACTACTACTACTACTACTACTACTACTACTACTACTACTACTGTCAACAATACTACTGTCAACACTACTACTACTACTAATACTACTGTCAACACTACTACTACTACTACTACTACTACTACTACTACTACTACTACTACTACTACTACTACTACTACTACTACTACTACTACTACTACTACTACTACTACTACTGCTGTCAACACTACTACTTTCATCACTAATACTGTCAACAATACTACTGTCAACACTACTACTGTCAACAATACTACTGTCAATACTACTACTACTACTACTACTACTACTACTACTACTACTACTACTACTACTACTACTACTACTACTACTACTACTACTACTACTACTACTACTACTACTACTATTACTACTACTAATACTACTACTACTACTACTACTACTACTACTACTACTACTACTACTGCTGCTGCTGCTGCTGCTGCTGCTACTACTACTACTACTACTACTACTACTGTCAACAATACTACTGTCAACACTACTACTACTACTACTACTGTCAACAATACTACTGTCAACACTACTACTACTACTACTACTACTACTACTACTACTACTACTACTACTACTACTACTACTACTACTACTACTACTACTACTATTACTACTGTCAACACTACTACTACAACTACTGTCAACACTACTACTACTACTACTGTCAACAATACTACTGTCAACACTACTACTACTACTACTACTGTCAACAATACTACTGTCAACACTACTACTACTACTACTACTACTACTACTACTACTACTACTACTACTACTACTACTACTACTACTACTACTACTATTACTACTGTCAACACTACTACTACAACTACTGTCAACACTACTACTACTACTACTGTCAACACTACTACTGTCAACACTACTACTGTCAGCAGTACTACTGTCAACAATACTACTGTCAACACTACTACTACTGTCAACACTACTACTGTCAACACTACTACTGTCAACAATACTACTATTACTGTACACACTACTACTGTCAACACTACTACTACTACTACTACTACTACTGTCAACAATACTACTGTCAACACTACTACTACTACTACTACTACTACTACTACTACTACTACTACTACTACTACTACTACTACTACTACTACTACTACTACTACTACTACTGTCAACAATACTACTGTCAACAATACTACTGTCAACACTACCACTGTCAACACTACTGCTGTCAACACTACTACTGTCAAAACTACTACCGTCAACACTACTACTGTCAACACAACTACTGTCAACACTACTGCTACTGTCAACACTACTGCTACTGTCAACACTACTACTGTCAACACTACTGCTACTGTCAACACTACTACTGTCAACACTACTGCTACTGTCAACACTACTACTTTCAACACTACTGCTACTGTCAACACTACTACTACTACTACTACTACTACTACTACTACTACTACTACTACTACTACTACTACTACTACTACTACTACTACTACTGTCAACAATACTACTTTCAACACTACTACTACTACTACTGTCGACACTACTACTACTACTACTACTGTCGACACTACTACTACTACTACTACTACTACTACTACTACTACTACTACTACTACTACTACTACTACTACTACTACTACTACTACTACTGTCACTACTACTACTACTACTACTACTACTACTACTACTACTACTACTACTACTTGTCGTGTCCTCCTTTAAAGTGTCGTCCCTGGAGTGAAGAGAGTCAACACCCACATTATAATATTTTTTTCCCTTTATCAATATCCTGGAAAATCCACCAGCTTCCGTCCAACACACTCCATCAGCCCGTGGACACCTTTTCCTATCACTCTCTCACTGTCGTACTATGTCCCCTCTCATACTTCCCCAACGCAACATACTCAACAACTCTTGCTTCCAAAAAATTAATAAAGATTAATTTATTAAAAGAAAAGTGTAACGTATATGAGACGTGTCTGTGAAGAAAATGTGTGTCGTGTATTCTGATGTAAATGTATAGGTCAGCCTTCAAAGTTCAGGATCAGAGTCCACTCATCATGGCAAGGATTACACGACATCACACGAGTCAGTACAATAGACCTCACCAATTGCCGCACCTTTTCCGCCTGACTTGTTATCTTCCATGAACCTTGATAACCATGAAATCTGAGTCCCAATCGAAACTACAGTCCGGGAACACTATTAATGTTTGTTCCTAACAAAACTGTTCCTAATAGTTTGTAGAAAACTGAGATCTCCTAATTCCTGCACAGTAAAAAAACAAAACAATAGAACACTGTCCCATGAACATGGCGTTTGTCCTTCTTGCGAAATGTTCTATGGATTTCCTTATTTTCTCGTTATTGTCTTAACGTAATAATGTTCTTGATATGTGGAACCACTACACTTAAATGTTATCTTTCCTCCAATGTGAACCTCAATCACTATTGGTGTGTTAAAGACTGGTATGACCTACAACTCATTCAGTACTTATCCTGTAGAATACTTCTATCATTCAGCTCCCCTGAGCAATGTTTCTCATCTTCCTCTAGCATAGGCTCATTGATGAAGTTGCGGGCCAATCTTCCTGCGCCAAACTTTATCCGGGATCGGATTTTTCCTTGGTTCCGTGTTCTTCCTTCCAACTAGAGGGAACCTGTGAAATAGATCATACAACTGGTGATAGCCTCTTCGTCACTGATCTCTATTAGATGATCGTGGCTATTGGCCCTTGCTCAGCAAAATACAATGAACCTAACTCTGTCAGGAACAGATGAATTGAACACATAGGCTTTCATCAGGCCAAGACAAGAAGAAAAAAAAAACAACCAACAGCGTGCGGAACCCCCCCCCCCCCCCCAACAGGGAGCACCCACTGGAAGATCCCAATTATCCCCCATTACTCAATTCTCAACTAGTAGAGCCTATCAACACTTCACTAATCTATCTAGTTTTCACCATGCTACCGCCTAAATTAATTAGGACTAATTACATAGTATACTACCTTAGGCAACACTGCAGTCTAACAAATCACATCTACAAATTGCCATGACAGGCACGTGAACCATTAAATCCACTAATAAGCACACGGTAGACATTATTCCAATCAGAACCGCAGTGCCGAAGCACGTCCGCTAAAATCCAAGGTTTGAGTTCAACTGTCCTCTCCAATCATGGTTTTCTGGCAAACCCCTAAAATTGGTCACGTGACATGGTTGATATCCTGCAGGTGTTATTTGGGCATATCATCCATTGTCAAGAATCTATTTTCCCTGGCCCCATCAATGTCAGAGTTGTCATCAGTTGTTTAGATTCCCAAAACAAGCTAGCGAGTTACTGTATGATCCCAACAACCGTTGTCAATAGCAATCTGCCAATCTGCGTGATGTCCGGAAACTATAAATGACAGACGGACTGTTTCCTGTCCCTAGCTGGCAATTCCGGTTGTCTCTGACTGTTGATAAACTGTCAAAGCGATGTATGCATTCATCTCACTTCCGAATGTTCCTATGTTTGCTGACCAGATGTACAAGTACAGCTGTTATTTATGCCCGACCTGTTTGTGAACACGTGCAGCCACAACCATGAATGTTTTCTCTGTATTCGTTGAAACTATTGTCGCTTTTGCAGATAGTCCGTTTAATCAGAAATCCTCTTATAGTAATCAGCTGGTCAAACGCGGTGTTTTATTTTGTGACACTACTACTACTACTACTACTACTACTACTACTACTACTACTACTACTACTACTACTACTACTACTACTACTACTACTACTACTACTACTACTACTACTAATACTACTACTACTACTACTACTACTACTACTACTACTACTACTACTACTACTACTACTACTACTACTGTCAACACTACTACTGTCAACACTACTACTACTACTACTACTACTACTACTACTACTACTACTACTACTACTACTACTACTACTACTACTACTACTACTACTACTACTACTACTACTACTACTGCAGTCAACACTACTACTTTCATCACTAATACTGTCAACAATACTACTGTCAACACTACTACTGTCAAAAATACTACTGTCAACAATACTACTGTCAATACTACTACTACTACTACTACTACTACTACTACTACTACTACTAATACTACTACTACTACTACTACTACTACTACTACTACTACTACTACTACTACTACTACTACTACTACTACTACTACTACTACTACTACTACTACTGTCAACAATACTACTGTCAACACTACTACTACTACTACTACTACTACTGTCAACAATACTACTGTCAACACTACTACTACTACTACTACTACTACTACTACTACTACTACTACTACTACTACTACTACTACTACTACTACTACTACTACTACTACTACTACTACTACTACTGCTGCTGTCAACACTACTACTTTCATCACTAATACTGTCAACAATACTACTGTCAACACTACTACTGTCAACAATACTACTGTCAATACTACTACTACTACTACTACTACTACTACTACTACTACTACTACTACTACTACTACTACTACTACTACTACTACTACTGCTGCTGCTGCTTCTGCTGCTGCTGCTGCTGCTGCTGCTACTACTACTACTACTACTACTACTACTACTACTGTCAACAATACTACTGTCAACACTACTACTACTACTACTACTACTGTCAACAATACTACTGTCAACACTACTACTACTACTACTACTACTACTACTACTACTACTACTACTACTACTACTACTACTACTACTACTACTACTACTACTACTACTACTACTACTACTATTACTACTGTCAACACTACTACTACAACTACTGTCAACACTACTACTACTACTACTGTCAACACTACTACTGTCAACACTACTACTGTCAGCAGTACTACTGTCAACAATACTACTGTCAACACTACTACTACTGTCAACACTACTACTGTCAACACTACTACTGTCAACAATACTACTATTACTGTACACACTACTACTGTCAACACTACTACTACTACTACTACTACTGTCAACAATACTACTGTCAACACTACTACTACTACTACTACTACTACTACTACTACTACTACTACTACTACTACTACTACTACTACTACTACTACTACTACTACTACTACTACTACTACTACTACTACTACTGTCAACAATACTACTGTCAACAATACTACTGTCAACACTACCACTGTCAACACTACTGCTGTCAACACTACTACTGTCAAAACTACTACCGTCAACACTACTACTGTCAACACTACTGCTACTGTCAACACTACTACTTTCAACACTACTGCTACTGTCAACACTACTACTACTACTACTACTACTACTACTACTACTACTACTACTACTACTACTACTACTACTACTACTACTACTACTGTCAACAATACTACTTTCAACACTACTACTACTACTACTGTCGACACTACTACTACTACTACTACTGTCGACACTACTACTACTACTACTACTACTACTACTACTACTACTACTACTACTACTACTACTACTACTACTACTACTACTACTACTACTGTCACTACTACTACTACTACTACTACTACTACTACTACTACTACTACTACTACTACTACTACTTGTCGTGTCCTCCTTTAAAGTGTCGTCCCTGGAGTGAAGAGAGTCAACACCCACATTATAATATTTTTTTCCCTTTATCAATATCCTGGAAAATCCACCAGCTTCCGTCCAACACACTCCATCAGCCCGTGGACACCTTTTCCTATCACTCTCTCACTGTCGTACTATGTCCCCTCTCATACTTCCCCAACGCAACATACTCAACAACTCTTGCTTCCAAAAAATTAATAAAGATTAATTTATTAAAAGAAAAGTGTAACGTATATGAGACGTGTCTGTGAAGAAAATGTGTGTCGTGTATTCTGATGTAAATGTATAGGTCAGCCTTCAAAGTTCAGGATCAGAGTCCACTCATCATGGCAAGGATTACACGACATCACACGAGTCAGTACAATAGACCTCACCAATTGCCGCACCTTTTCCGCCTGACTTGTTATCTTCCATGAACCTTGATAACCATGAAATCTGAGTCCCAATCGAAACTACAGTCCGGGAACACTATTAATGTTTGTTCCTAACAAAACTGTTCCTAATAGTTTGTAGAAAATTGAGATCTCCTAATTCCTGCACAGTAAAAAAACAAAACAATAGAACACTGTCCCATGAACATGGCGTTTGTCCTTCTTGCGAAATGTTCTATGGATTTCCTTATTTTCTCGTTATTGTCTTAACGTAATAATGTTCTTGATATGTGGAACCACTACACTTAAATGTTATCTTTCCTCCAATGTGAACCTCAATCACTATTGGTGTGTTAAAGACTGGTATGACCTACAACTCATTCAGTACTTATCCTGTAGAATACTTCTATCATTCAGCTCCCCTGAGCAATGTTTCTCATCTTCCTCTAGCATAGGCTCATTGATGAAGTTGCGGGCCAATCTTCCTGCGCCAAACTTTATCCGGGATCGGATTTTTTCCTTGGTTCCGTGTTCTTCCTTCCAACTAGAGGGAACCTGTGAAATAGATCATACAACTGGTGATAGCCTCTTCGTCACTGATCTCTATTAGATGATCGTGGCTATTGGCCCTTGCTCAGCAAAATACAATGAACCT
Source organism: Cepaea hortensis (assembly GCA_963921405.1). Lineage (NCBI taxonomy): Eukaryota > Metazoa > Mollusca > Gastropoda > Stylommatophora > Helicidae > Cepaea > Cepaea hortensis. The sequence continues at coordinate 125,035,016 of OY992876.1, read as the reverse complement.
AACTCTGTCAGGAACAGATGAACTGAACACATAGGCTTTCATCAGGCCAAGACAAGAAGAAAAAAAAACAACCAACAGCGTGCGGAACCCCCCCCCCCCCCCAACAGGGAGCACCCACTGGAAGATCCCAATTATCCCCCATTACTCAATTCTCAACTAGTAGAGCCTATCAACACTTCACTAATCTATCTAGTTTTCACCATGCTACCGCCTAAATTAATTAGGACTAATTACATAGTATACTACCTTAGGCAACACTGCAGTCTAACAAATCACATCTACAAATTGCCATGACAGGCACGTGAACCATTAAATCCACTAATAGTTAGTTAGTTAGTTAGTTAGTCGACAGATCATCCTCGTTGCACATCGGACCATTCAGTCCATAAGTGCTCGGATCCCCTCCTCAGCAAATCCCGCAGCGTGTAGCGGCTAACGACGCCAGTTCTGTGTTGGTTTATCAATCTTCTTTGGCTTCCTGCGTAGTGTTCTTGTTTGGCCACCCCTCTTTTAATTTGCTGCTCTCGCAGTCTGGCCATTGTTGTAGATTCACAGTCATCACTTGGTTCTTGCAAAAGTCTCACTTCTCGTAGAGCATTCAGAATGTCAGCCTGGTCCATGGTGCGTCCGCCCTCCACAGTAGCCTCACCTGCGAGCTTGTCAGCCCGCTCATTTCCTTGTACTCCCGCATGCCCTGGCACGAAGATGAAACTAATCTTTGCCAGCCGAGACCGCTTCAGAGGCAGCAACCATTCTCTTCGGATCGACCCCTCCTCTATCCTCTTGATCATGTTCATTGAGTCGCTAAGGAAACAAGCCCTAGTGAATGTCTGTGTCTCGAGCCATGCTATTGCTTTACTTACTGCCATGACTTCCATGGTCAGGCTACTTGTGGTTTCAGTGAAAGCACCAGAGTCCTCCTTCACAATTCTCCCTCCGGCCCGAGCTGTAAAGGCCCATGAGCTTCTCACATGTCGGACGACCGACCCATCTGTGTAGATGACCGCGTCACTGTCTAGCGAATTCTCGAAAATCAACGCTTGTACTTCAGCCTCCACAGCAGCCGGATTTTCTTGTCTGCATTTTCTATCTAGTTGGATGCAAACTGAAAAGGATGTGCAGAAGTCTGTTGGCACTTGCACCCACTCCTCGCCAGGTTCTAAGTCCTCAAGTGAACACACCTGTTGAAGAATGTCTTCGGCTTGACCCATCCACGACCGTCCTCTTTTTAACCTGCTGCCCTTCACCTTCCTAATTTCACTATGCAGTGGATAAATCCACTAATAAGCACACGGTAGACATTATTCCAATCAGAACCGCAGTGCCGAAGCACGTCCGCTAAAATCCAAGGTTTGAGTTCAACTGTCCTCTCCAATCATGGTTTTCTGGCAAACCCCTAAAATTGGTCACGTGACATGGTTGATATCCTGCAGGTGTTATTTGGGCATATCATCCATTGTCAAGAATCTATTTTCCCTGGCCCCATCAATGTCAGAGTTGTCATCAGTTGTTTAGATTCCCAAAACAAGCTAGCGAGTTACTGTATGATCCCAACAACCGTTGTCAATAGCAATCTGCCAATCTGCGTGATGTCCGGAAACTATAAATGACAGACGGACTGTTTCCTGTCCCTAGCTGGCAATTCCGGTTGTCTCTGACTGTTGATAAACTGTCAAAGCGATGTATGCATTCATCTCACTTCCGAATGTTCCTATGTTTGCTGACCAGATGTACAAGTACAGCTGTTATTTATGCCCGACCTGTTTGTGAACACGTGCAGCCACAACCATGAATGTTTTCTCTGTATTCGTTGAAACAATTGTCGCTTTTGCAGATAGTCCGTTTAATCAGAAATCCTCTTATAGTAATCAGCTGGTCAAACGCGGTGTTTTATTTTGTGACACTACTACTACTACTACTACTACTACTACTACTACTACTACTACTACTACTACTACTACTACTACTACTACTACTACTACTACTACTACTGTCAACACTACTACTGTCAACACTACTACTACTACTACTACTACTACTACTACTACTACTACTACTACTACTACTACTACTACTACTACTACTACTACTACTACTACTACTACTACTACTGCAGTCAACACTACTACTTTCATCACTAATACTGTCAACAATACTACTGTCAACACTACTACTGTCAAAAATACTACTGTCAATACTACTACTACTACTACTACTACTACTACTACTACTACTACTACTACTACTACTACTACTACTACTACTACTACTACTACTACTACTACTACTACT